>OX438920.1:7184528-8384528 GCA_949316025.1 Lapara coniferarum
TTGTTGATAGAGTAAAGACACAGTACAAAATCACCTCTACAGAATATATTAAAATCTCTGTTGAAAGTTTCCTTGTTGTTGCGAGCTGCCACCTTGTTGTTGCCCACCGAACATCATTTGCTGTTGTTGGTGGAACTCCTGTTGCCCCCCTCCTGCCGCATTATTACCTTGGTTCGGACCTGTGATAGTGAAAATACTCATAAGTACAGTTAGTCACACAAAAACTTGAACAAATTATAAACTTCAAATCATGTAACAGCATAACTATCTTAACAAAGTCAAAATTTCAAATTGCCTACATCCTTTTGTGTTCTTAATAATTATTTTTTTCTCTTCTCAAAAATAAAATAAAAGAGATTTACTTTACTTCACACGAAGAAAAATGTTTCAGTTTAACTTCACGCGTATATAGGCGAATTGAAATTTTGATTTTGTTCAGCTACTTTTGGTGCTGACTGTACCCACAGTTTTAACTATAACTGAAAAAATAAATAAATTTAAAGATAAGTGAAGAAAATCATTTTTTGATAAGGACTCTGACTACATTACCAATAATTTTGGTAAACCAGTAATATTTTTCAGGAAGTTTTTTTAACCAACTACTGGCAGCATATAAATTACTTGAAAGTTCATTTTAAATTGAGTAATTGAACACAATACCTTCAAGAGACATAAGTTACGAACAACGGCTAGCATCGCGAAGCCCTTGATTTCATCCTAATAGCAATACATACTACTGTAGAGTAGTGTGTGTGCCTAATATATAAGTAGATGTAAGATCCATTGTAAGTACAGTAAAAAAAAATTGCTAGCGGTTGAATTGATGGTCTTTAATTGCTATAAATATTGACCCCAGAAGATAGTTAAAATTGACCGGATCAATTCTTTAAACCTATTTATTAGCATACTAGATTTTGCCCGCGGCTCCGCCCGCGTTAAAAAAATTTTCCGGGATAAAAGTACCGCTTTTTATTTTCCCGGGATAAAATGTAGCCTATGTGTTAATCCAGGACATGATCTACCTGTGTGCTAAATTTCATCGAAATCCGTTCAGTAGTTTTTGCGTGAAAGAGTAACAAACATCCAAACATCCAGACATCCAGACATCCTTACATCCATACATACTTACAAACTTTCGCCTTTATAATATTAATAGGACTATTTATCCCAAAAAAATAAGTGTTACCGTGGCTTGGCACCACATACATGAAAGCTTTTATCTTTAAAAAATACCTGGCCTTCAAAATAGCAGATCAAAGTGAACTATAAATCAGTTGGCATTATGTCCACACCCCACTCCGCTTACATTACGTGCAGTTGGGTTACTAATGCAATGCAATCAGCCCTGTATTATATACTGCCCACTGCTGAGCACAGGCCTCCTCTACTACTGAGAGGGTTTAGGCCTTAGTCCACCATGCTGGCCTAGTGCGGGTTGGTAGACTTCACATACCCCCGAGATTATTATGAAGAATTCTCTGGTATGTAGATTCCTCACAATGTTTTCCTTCACCGTTAATGCGAAGGATAATTGATAAACAATACACACGTAACTTTGAAAGTCAGAGGTGTGTGCGTTGGGTTTTGAACCTCCGGACATTGTCTCGGCAGACCGTTCCATTCTCAACTAGGCTATCGTCCACTATGGGTTATTATGCCATGGCTTATAAAAAATCGTATTTTTTATAAAATAACTTCCCTATGAAAGCAACAAGACCGCGTTTGTTATTTCTCACCTGTCATTCTCATCCTCTTAGCGTTGTTGGCGCCGTGGTCGTGACTATTCTGTTGTACTTGGTTTTGTTGTGTCTAAAAATGTCATGAATATGTCGCACCTTTAGAACGAAAACGACACAATTCAAAAAATTCGGAAATTGAGTTATCATCATAAAATGACATAAAACTGATCCCTTTTTCATAAAAACTTAAAAACAGTTTGGTCCTTTTCCCACATGAATATGGCTGTGTTTGAGCTATTGTTGTATTGAGAACTTCGTTTTAACTTTTAAGTCATTTTGTAACGACAACTCAATTTTCGATGTTTTTAAATTGTGTCGTTTTCGTTCTAAAGGTGCGATGTTAAGGATTATTAAGTTCATGGTTGAGACTTTGGTGGTTGGTCACTAAAATTGTAGGTTCAATAAAATGTCCTAAGTAAGAAATCCTTAGTCTGGTTGCAATATGTGACTTCAACTATTACACTTGAATATAAATATAATGCATACAAAAAAGAAATTATACTCAATTAGTTCTTTAGAGATTTTTAAGACTTTGCTTGTGACTCCGCCCATGTGAATAAGTTTTTCCGGAATAAACGACCCGCTTTATATTTTCCCGCGATAAAAAGAAGCCTATGTTACTCGCTGATAATGTAGCTTTATACTGAAAAAATTATTTTTAAAATCGGTCCAGTATTTTTTAAGTTTATTCGTTACACACACAAAAATACTAATCTTTTGCATATTATAGATATATCTTCTAGTTATAAATTGAGCCATACCATAAATATTATACAATATACAAACATTCGGCTGTTGCTGTTGGTTTTGTCTTGCTTTTGAGTCACTCTTGTCTTCCTGATCGTCATCGGTTAAGAACTCTCTCTTCGGATAAGGGATGGGACAGCCAGCAAACACATCCTATAAAACAAATATAGCTTATACAATGTATAATACAGTTGTTAAACAAGTGTTTTCAATATTTTTATTACCTATTATTTATTTTTTATGGCATTGAATTTAATTTTTTTATCGCAATGTCTATTTCTGCCAAGCAACAGGGTACATGCACTGTTGTGTTTCGGTGTGAAGGACAATTTAAACAGTGTAACTATGGGACATATTGAGACTTAACATCTTATGTATCAGGATGACGAGTGCAGTAGAATGCCACACAGTACTTTGTTACTCAAGGTGCTGGATGGTGGTTCTACTGTTTATGGGTGGTCGTATCGCTTACCATCATGCAAACGCCATGCTCGTCTCGTCATTCAATGCCATAAAAAATAACCCACCCAGACGGACTCTTATGTATATGAGAGACCTACAACCAGTAAAAGCATGTTAACAAGGCTGTGACAAATTATAGCAACAAGGCTAACAATAAGCAATAAGTCACATATTTATTCTCATTGAATATAAAATAAACAAATACCCATAAAAAGGTGATTAATATCAGACAATTATGTCGTTAATGTCCTGATTTTTTATCTAAATGTTATTGTCCATTGTTAAAATTATATTTTTCTTCATTTTCTTTGACATCTTATGCATTAACTATTGATTAATCACCTGAGTAGGAAGTGGGTCTTCAGTGAAATACGGGTCTCGCATTGCCTCCTCGGATGTTATTCTCCTGTTAGGATCCATTAGAAGCAGTCTTTGCAACAAACTGAATGCTTTACTGTCCGGTTTGATTTTATGTCTGTCCATGTATTTACTGAGTGAACAATTCTGGTAACTGTGAAAAGAAAGTAGGATATACGAACATATGTAGTAAAATAAGCCATCTGGAATTTGCCCTATATGACGATAGGCTCGACCTGTGTGTGTGTGTGTGTGTGTATGTATGTATGTGCGTGCGTGTGTGCGTGCGTGTGTGTGTGTGTGTGTGTGTGTGTACTAAAATAATTTATTACATAATAAAATAAACTCATATTTTAATGTTATTCCTGATCAAAGCAGCTAATGGATCCTAATTTTTTTATTTCCTTGTAGAATAAATTTTTTTTTTTTACAAAGCTGTATTTCCAAGAAGGTATTATGTCAAAAAGTGAAAGAGTTTAAGATTCATGAATAAACAAAAGGGAAATTATAATTATTCACCTACTTAGATCTCTTAAAATCTTTAACTAAAGTAGCATGCTCTGGCATCTTTCTGATGTCTTCCCAATCTTTCTCTAGAGGGAATCCCATGACGTTGAATATCCTGTCCAGCTGATCATGATGGTAAGGATTGCTTGTCTTTATATCCTCTTGACGACAATGGAATATTGGTTCCGAGGTTAATAACTCTGCAAATATGCAACCTATCGCCCAAATATCTGAAACACATATAACAAAAAATATTTTTTAAAAGAGTCTTAGCAGGCTTAAAAAAAGGTAGGCGTAGAAAATAATATTTTAATGTCAACTACTTAGAATATTGAGGTGGCTAACTTGTGCTCATACATAATTAGAATTTAACAACTTTAACTCATTGATGTGTTCTTGGAGGTCAAAATTCAAAGTTCTTGGAGGTATTGGGTTGTAAATATTTCTTGTTATTACTCTGAGAGTATGTATCTTGGGTAATAAGTTGGGAGCTATTAATAAAATATATTTAATCCCGCCATTGATGTACGGGTTTTTAATACATCAATGAATCTGGCACTTTTTTACTGCCTCGTTGGCATGGTTGTATTGGAGTACGACTGCAATACAGAGGTCTCAGGTTCGATCCCCTTGTCAGGCCAAGTGATATTGGATTTTTCTATTCAGTATCAGCCCAGAGTCTGGAATATGTACCCGATATGGTGATAGGCCCACCCCCTTTGATTAATTATATAGGTACCTAATCAAAGCTCGCCCCTTATCATACCATGGGGCAAAATACACAAGGCGAAAAGTGGGTGCATTAGTTGTGCCTCTGCCTACCACTTCGGGGATAAAAGGCGCGTATGTATGTACACTTTTTAATCTGAAGCGAAACAAAAATAAATGATATTAAATGTATACCAATAGCTTTAGTGTAGTGCCGAGCACCAAGAAGCAGTTCCGGTGCCCTGTACCAGAATGTGACTACCACTGGGTCTAAATCAGCCAACGGTTTCAGTGGAGCGTTGAACAGCCGTGCAAATCCCATGTCAGCAATTTTAACCCTTCCTCGTTCCGGACCTTCACCCATTACAAGAATATTTGCAGGTTTCTGGATAAAAATATAATTTTGGTATTTCACATTGAAAGTTCAAGTTAAAGATTGCTACACTACAACATACTATGACTAATGAAAATAACTGTACAAAATGTAATATTGACATACCAAATCTCTATGCAAAACCCAATTTGAATGCAAATAATGAATCCCATCCAATATCTGATAGAGAAGACTCTTAACCATTCCTTTAGGCACCATCACAGATTTCTTGTTGGCCTTCGCAGCTCTGTGGAACTTTATTATATGCCACAAATCGTGTTCCGCATAGTCAAAAAGCAGCCAGACTTTACGATCCGTATGAGACAGAAATACTCTTATTAGATTTATCACGTTGGAATGTTTGAGCTCTCTTAGTAACTGAAAAAAAGTAATTAGGTTTATTGTTGTGTTTTTCCATGGAAATTTTTAGATTTTGCTATGCGTTTTGAGTATCTGCATAGGAACAAAACACTTGAATAAATTTGAATGTTGTGTTACATTGGATTTTTATGAATTTTGAAGGTATGTGAAGTCTGCCAACCAGCACTAGGCCAGCGTGGTGGACTAAGGCCTTAACCCTATCAGTTGTAGAGGAGGCCTGTGCTCAGCAGTGGGCAGTATATAATACAGGGCTGCCATGGTATGGTACTAAATGGTTATATTAGAATACATTACATTTACAATGCACAATTTTTAATGCAATAAAAAAATATCCTTTCATTAGCTGTTAGAACCTAATTGTAAAATCAAAGAAGCAGATCAATATATAAAAAATAAAAGAAATTTTATTGAATTAAGTACTTATGTCTATAAAGAAAATACATTAGTAATAATTTTTAGTTTCTTGTTTTGTGACATACTGACAGCAGCTTAAATTTTCAAACCATACTTTATTGATTCATGGTACATATAAAATTAAAAACTTACTGCTATTTCTCTACATGCGGACATCGAAAGACCAGTTCCTTCTATTTGTTTTAGAGCATAATCTTTTGTATCAGAACCATCTTTTCTTCTTGCTTTATACACATGGCCGTAAGTGCCCCGGCCAACCTTACAACCTTCGTAATCAAACAAGTCTTCTACTTTAGATCTTTCGTTCTGTGTTTTTATTTTAAAATCATAGTCCATCATCACCGGCGCCATTGGTTTGGTGTTTTGAAAATTGTCTCCCATTTTTATCTTTTAGGTCAAGTACTTCTTATCGTTAGACTAACATTACTATCGTGTAAATAACTGAGTACAGTCAAATCACAAATGTATGTAATCACTGTGTTTAAAGCAAAACTGTATTAATTACTCTTAAAAAACAAATACAAACGATAAAAAATATAAGTTAATGAAACCGAATGAGGGAATTCCCCTAAATACATTAATGGAATACTTTTTCGAGGGGAAATTATAAAAGAAACTTTTGTCTATAAACTCTATAATATAAAAATGGATAGGACTAGGTACTATTTACTCATTTAAAGTTAGTTCCGTAGCAGAGACATTTTTTTTTTTTTTTTTTTTATAATTCTCCCTTACGGGGAAGGCAAAGGGTTCAAGCCCATACAGCCTCGTCTTAAGTGATATCTCTGGTTGTCGTAGTAAAGCAGTGGCTACCTTACCAAGACTTTATCAAGGAGTTTTGGCGGCAACGAAAAAACACTTGATTGGCACAGTTATTTCAATTCACTTCATTTGAGCACTTTAATAGAACTATATTGGATAATATACCACCATAATTATGCAATATAACACTAAGTATCACCAAAATAATGAATTAAAACAAGAGCACCTCATGACACTTCCACGTTCCCGCCAAAACTCCCGTAGCAGAGACAAATAAACATTCCGTAGTATTATAATGCTCTTTGGTTAGGAGTTTTGGCGGGAATGTGGAAGTGTCATGAGGTGCTCTTGTTTTAATTCATTATTTTGGTGATACTTAGTGTTATATTGCATAATTATGGTGGTATATTATCCAATATAGTTCTATTAAAGTGCTCAAATGAAGTGAATTGAAATAACTGTGCCAATCAAGTGTTTTTTCGTTGCCGCCAAAACTCCTTGATAAAGTCTTGGTAAGGTAGCCACTGCTTTACTACGACAACCAGAGATATCACTTAAGACGAGGCTGTATGGGCTTGAACCCTTTGCCTTCCCTGTAAGGGAGAATTTAAAAAAAAAAAAAAAAAAAAAAAAGCTCTTTGGTTAGCTGGTCTAATTTGGCATCTATAAGGGAGTAAACCTTGCCGGTGAAACCAATACATACATTGTCATGATGATATATATTTTGCTCTTTGGTTAGAGGACTTAGAGGCAGTGTTGCCAACAATATTTTAACAAATCAGTCCAATTACAGCTTGGCAAAAAAGAGTATGACGCGGTGAAAATAAGAACTAAAACTAATTATTTGTTGCAACACTATTAAACTTGTCATTTGTGTCAAATTGTTAGTAGATTTTGTGTCATCGTTGTATACACTAAGTTATTTTCGACGGAATTCTGTAAATTCTTCTACGTTCGTTGCTTGTTTAATTAATTAAAATGATTAAAACGATTCGTAGTAGTGGTAGAGCAGTGATATACCAAGTTTTTTTCGATGTTTGGCTGAATCTCAAGCGGAACAAATTTTGTCTCAAATTGACAATGTTTATCAGAGAGTTGCCGATATGACAGGTATTTATGCAAATTATTTACATTCTACAAGTTGAACCATACATTTTGCACTGTTTTATAACATGAATAACATAAAATTTACGATATTTTAGTGTTTTATTGACAAAGGTTATGTTTACAAACCACTTATACACTGACTTACTTTTTTGATACTTGAGACATGAAAAAAAATATCAATGTTTTGAAAGTTCATGCATGTTTGGTATTTATTTTAGGTAAATCAATCAATGCTATAAGAAAATTTGTTGAAGAAGATGAACAAAATAATGGCATTTTTTCTACACCTGGGAAACATCGGAAAGGTCGACCAAAGAAAGATCTCGATGATTTTGACTTATGCGCAATTAGACAAAAGGTTCATTTTTTCTACACCGTAAAAAAGCAGGTATGTAATATATTTGATATTAGATTTTTGTCCCGGATCTGGCCATGGTAAAACGCTTTTGCGGGGTAAGGTTCTTTGGAAAAAGAGATAGCAATATTTAAAAATAATAATGCATAATAGAAATCTGCCTACAGAATTACAAAAACGTGTTATTTATTTAGATGAAAGCTCCAATGTAGGGTCTATTGACATAAAGGTAGAGATCTAGTACATAATTATTTTTTCTTAATGTTATTAACTTGAACTCATAATTAGTAATATTTTACTCCAACAGATGGCAGCTGAACCAGCACTTCTAGCTATTACTGCTGAAGATTGTAAGAATTCCTGCCATCGTATTATGAAAATTGAAAAGGAATGTTATGATAGGGGTATGAGTATGTATCATGATATTGAATAATTGGTTATTAACCACAGAGAAGACAGCAGCAGCGACACTGCTTCAGAATCAGATGATTTTGTTGTTGCAGGAACATCTAGCCAAGACATAATATAGTTTTCTGGGGTATAATACTTAGATGAAAGTGTTTTAGAATCGGATTAATTTTAATAGTAATTTTTTATTATTTAAATAAATTATGAAGATATAAAAATGTTTAATTTTCCTAAATCTTTAAGATACGATGAACGGATATTTATACTACAATAGTATTTTCTAACGATGATTACACCAGCTCCAATCTCGCGAGAATAAGAAGGGCTACTAAATTATTTGATAACAAATAATTCCGCGAGTTAGCAGATGCTTCCATGTAATTATTCATAATTCAATGAACTCAATACTACTAACAAATTCAACTTATCAAAGACCTAGTGCAAAAAATAAACCTCTTCTTTTGCATGTATTATAAATCTCTTTGTTCTTTTATACAAATAATATTTACCTGACGATTGGAAAGCATCCCTAAAGACTCAGTAGGTAAACAACAATAAATGAACAAAACTGTGAGTTACATCAAACAAGAGGTTTTCGTAAGAAATATTTTTTCATCAACAAGTTGCTTTTTTTTTCTAATTGTGATTCCTGTGTTCTGGACAAACCAAGAACCTTATACCCACTGTAATCTCCTTGGGCCAAACACAATGTGCCACGTGATACTCATTGAAAAATAACAAGTATCTAAACACTTTACGGCGTAGTATACTGGGTTGCCATATTACTGTTATATTAGACTTAGGCGCCCTCATTAAATCCACACTCTTTTTTGCCAAGCTGTAGTTGTATATTTCCGTCAAAAATCCGTTACATGAACAATTGACACGAGTGTAGCTATAGTGTCGAATGGGGGGGGGGGGGGGTGCAAGCGTGTGTTCTTGCCGCCCCATGCAGACCTCCTATCACATGTACACCTTCCCCCCCAACTGAACAATGAAATATTTGTTCCGTTAAATATCCCGTCAGCCGTTAGATGGATTTTTCCCGTTTCACACGTATCCAAATCCGTTAGAAATGACGGGAAATCCGTTAAGTTGGCAACACTGCCTCGAGGCTCTATTTAGTGTTGCCAACCCGTATTTTGAAAAAGGCGTAGACCCACTGACTTCTATTATACTAGTACGCTATAATAGACGTCAGTGCGTAGACCATACTAGAGAATTACGTGGATTTAGTAAAAGTTACGTATGAGTTCGTAGATCTGGCTTTTTTTTATATGCAATAAAGAGGGGAATATTAGTTGAAAGAAGTTCTTTAATATCCAATTTATTTGAATTATTTCTTTACATTTTTACTTCTAAACGAATTAGAAATTAGTCATTCAATGATAGTATGAGTCCTTTGAATTTTTATACTCTACAACGTATCGACTAGAATATCGACTGTGTATAAAGTTTACATCCCTTTGCACAACTCATTTGTGATGTGACATTTCCCATCCCAATCAACGTTGCCAACTTCACGGATTTCCCGTCATATTTAGCGGATTTGGATACGTTGAAAACAACGGGAATAAAATCTTTATAACGGCTGACAGGATATTTAACGGGACAAAAACAGCCAAAAATGCCTTCTATATTTCTCAAATTAATGTAAGGGAGGGGGGTGTATACGTAACTTGTCTACACCCGTGTCTATTGACGAATAAAAATTTGTTTTAACGGATTTTTTACGGAAATACACAGCAAACTTGGTTTAAAAGAGTTATTGGTAACACTGTCCCTGATCAATCAATAAAATTGAAATTTGAAATTGTCTCAGTGTCTCTAATAGTGTTGGGTAGGAGACAATATAAAAAAGAGTTTGTAAGAGTAGCTCTGTTTTGCACTAAGCTAGTACGATGTGCTACTTCAAATTAGGCGAGGCGTAATGAATCTAGGGAATACGTTTGAAGTAATAAGTACAAATATGACATATGTTCATTGAAGAATGACGTACTATTATAATTTGTAGGATGCATCTCGCTCCCTCTCTATCCTAACGGTCTTTTAGCGAAATGGCAGTGTAGATGGGATATGACTACGAAAGGGCGGCATTTGTATCAATTTTTTCTTTTGTTCCGGGACCATCTTACGAAATCTTGGCTCTAAATTGATCATTGTATCTCGTAATTCCTTACAGGCCATGGTAATTTTAAGTGCGATTCTCCTTTAGGTTGGTTGATTCACCTGCGTGTCTATGTTCACCTAGTGACTGCAACTACAAACAATCTGCGCATCACATACTTTGGGAGTGTAGTCTTTGGCAAGATGAGCGCAACATAATGTTGGATAGTATGCAAATAACATCTGGAGTTGCATACTTAACGGACCTTGTGGAAACTAGGCAGAATTTCCGTGTTTTCCAGCGTTTCTGGCATACTTACTATTGGAATCAAATCTAACAACTCAAATGATAGGAGCCCTTTAAAATTGTATCCGTGGTGCTTTACATCTAGCGTGAACCGGTCTTTAGGGTGAACGCAGTAGGCGCTCGTAACCCTTTGAATTAA
Organism: Lapara coniferarum; assembly: GCA_949316025.1. NCBI lineage: Eukaryota > Metazoa > Arthropoda > Insecta > Lepidoptera > Sphingidae > Lapara > Lapara coniferarum. The sequence goes on from OX438920.1 coordinate 7,195,401, forward strand.
ATGACCATGTTGAGGGCAACCCACTAACGGGTTACGAACCTCGGCTCAGGACGGCCACTGAGAGAGGATGAGACATCAACGATTAGGGAAAGATTGGTTTTAGGCCTAATCCCATTAGATTGTGTTGTCATCGGCACGCGGGCCGGAACTGCTAGGGAGGTCGGGGGGGCGACGGGGAATGCGGTGAGGTCCTCGACGGCGAGGACGGAACAGCGGTCTTGTGGAGTGTTAGAGTTTCAAGAACTCGTTCTTACGGCGGATGGCTACAGTGATTTCATCCTTTGGATCGGTTAATATGGAACGCGACCGTCTCGATTTAGCGCGGTCGAATGGAGACTCGCCGAGGTTCATCGCTCGGTGTCATAAAATGCGTGCCAATGCCGATCGTGACTTACAGGAGTTGCAGTGGTGGGTGTAAGGGCGGGATAGTCTCCCTCTCTATCCTCGTCCTATAGTTTTACTGAGACAGATAGTGAGTAAGGCAGAGGTGCAACTAGTGCACCCACTCTTCGCCATTATTCCGTCCCATGATGTGATAGGGGGCGAGCCTATCGCCATACCGGGCACAAATTCCAGACTCCAAGCTGATACTGAATAGAAAACTCAATATCACTTTGCCCGACCCGGGGATCGAACCCGAGACCTCGGCACTGCAGTCGTACCGTAATACAACCACGCCACCGAGGCACCGAGGAAGAGTGGGTGCACTAGTTGCACCTCTGTCTACCCCTTCGGGGATAAAAGTGAGTGTATATGTATGTATGTAAGATAGTGAGTAACGTGACTTCTCGACTATCGCGACATGAAGTTTGAAGTAGTACAATATAAAATGTTGAGCGGTGAGCCTCTTTTACATTTTGATGTCATGTGCGAGACTGATGTACCGCCTCTTGTATATCCTATCCAACACTAGTCTTTGATTGAAACGGGGGAAAAGTAGATAATGGGAGACGTTTCGATCAGTTTCGTAATTTATTCTAAATACATTAATAATGTTTTCGTTATAAAATAATCAGTCGCGAGTTTTAAAGACGGTTTTACATTATCTAGTGTAATATCAGTGAGATTTATCCAGTCGGGTTTTAGCATTACTTTCAGATGGTAATGTAGTATTTTCTTGTACACAATGGAGGACCAATTTAATGATTATTCTTCTGTTGTTAATACAATTGCTACTATGTTTGGGGATGTAATAACTAAAGAAGTTATATGCACGGTTGTAGAGAGCTACGAAGGCGATCGTAAGTACCTATATCATTTCTATAAGGCACCTAACTACTCACACCCCTGGACCAAGGGGTTGTATTGATTTTTCGCCCCAATACTCGAGCCCTGGCCGGTACCATATCCTATAAATAGATGCTGTATGTTATGTATACGTAGTATATCGTCGGGGCCTGGGAAACTGCGTTGTGTCCTGCGCGATCTGCCAATTTCGACTTATCATTTTTGGCTGTAGGTTCAATATATGATTTTTCATATCTATACTTCGTTAGTTTATATTTTCAATCAATCGATGTTCCAGTGCATGTACCTAGATTGTGTATCAACAACTGTAGCGTCATATAGGTATACTTGCAGTTGGAGGGTTAAAGACAACACAATTAATTATTATCTGTTTACTTGACATGTACTTCTAGTCATCTGTTGATCTCCTTTGAAGCTTATCTACTTTATGTAATGATGTATATTATTCATGAATAGTATATTTGCTTACTATTTATTTGCTTAGTATATAGTATAAAAGTTTAGATTTGTTCCTATTAGATAATTTTTAGGCTGCAATTTAGCGTCTTGTAACAGGAGTTTGAGATCAAAACTGGCACTAATTGTGTTAGTTTTTGTTTTCACTTATAACAAAACATTTTCGAGAAGAGAGCGTTACTTTTTTTTTGATACTAATTCTAAATTATTTTTATTTTTATATGGTTAAAATACGTAAATAAATACGCGAACAACTCAAAAAGTAATTTTTGGTTGTCAAAATTAGTTTCGCATCAATTTTCACTTTTAGAAAAGCAAAGGTATTCTGTACCGCACGGCTTAGAAATGGTTTTTATGACAATAAAATAGATAATTCATGTTATAGAAATCCTAAGGTGGGTTAGGTTATGTTAGAACCGTGTACACTACGTGCGAGCCGAGCGAGCGTAGCGAGCGTGCCGCGGCAGCGGCCGGCGAGCGCCAGAAAAAAAATTACGCTTACAATTACTTTGCGTACATTTAGAGGTAAAAAATTTGTGATTCAATTTTTACGAAAACAGTACTCCAGCGAAGTTCGAGCATGTCGAACTTATAATCAGCGAGCATGATTTTACTAACAGCAACCACTTAATTGTCATAAAAACCATTTTTAGGCTGTATGGTACTGAATACCTTTGCCTTTCTAAAAGTAAAAATTTACGCATAACGAGTTTTGACAACCAAACGACTTTTTCAGTTGTTCACGTATTTATTTACGTACTAGCTTTTGCCCGCGGCTCCGCCCGCTTTAAAAAGTTTTTCCGGGATAAAAGTCCCGCTTTATACTTTCCCGGGATAAAAAGTAGCCTATATGTTAATCCAAGACATGATCTACCCGTGTGCCAAATTTCATCGAAATCCGTTCAGTAGTTTTTGCGTGAAAGAGGAACAAACATCCTTACATCCAAACATCCAAACATCCATACATTCTTACAAACTTTCGCCTTTATAATATTAGTAGGATTTTAATCATATAAAAATAATATTAATATGATATAAGTATCCAAAAAAAAGTAACGCTCTCTGCTCGAAAATGGTTTTATTATAAGTGAAAACAAAAACTAACTCAATTAGTGCCAGTTTTGACCTCAAACTCCTGTTACAAGACGCTAAATCTTAACCAATTTTTATATTCATTTTATAGTGAACCTATCTGTGGAAGCCATCATGAATATCACAAGTGACACTAAAAATGTAAGTCAAAGTGAAGAGGAAGTAACAAGCTCCAGTCAATTACAAGTTGCTCAGATTCCATATACAAGTCAAGATGAAAATACTAGTGTTTCTAATCTGGTGGCACCTTCAACATCTTATGCTTTTGCCTCGCAAAACAAAGGGGCTATACCAAAACAGACTACAAAGCCAAAGGCAGTCATTAACAGGGCTGGTCTTTGGACAGAACAAATCCGTCAAATAATTGCATACCATAATCAAGGTGCCAGAGTTCTGATCATTATGAGAGGAGCACCTGGTTCAGGAAAAACATTCCTTGCTAAACAGATTGTAGAAATGACCATTGGTTCCACTTATCATGCTTTAAAAAAACATATATTCAGTTCTGATGACTTTTTTATGATCAGGGGCCAATATCAATATGATAAATCCAGGCTAAGTGATGCTCATGCATGGAATCAGAATAGAGTTAGACTGGAGCTATGTAAAGGATTAAGTCCGCTCATTGTGGATAATACTAATATTGAATTATGGGAGATGGAACCATATGTGCGGCTGGGCATCAATAATGGATATTATATTGAAGTAGTAGAACCTAATACACCATGGGCAAAAAAAGCAAATCAGTTATGCAAGCGTAATGTGCACAATGTACCATTAGGAACTATCAAACGAAAATTAGAGAATTATCAAGACAATATATCAGGATTACACTTAATGCAAGCATATGGATTGTCATATCCTGTAAACATGGTTCCACCAGTTTTAAGAGGTGATCCACCTATAATAATAGACAATGAAAATGCCCAAGCTGAGGCTGAAAAACCAGAAGAGAAAAAGGATACAAAAACTGAAAGTGCTTTGACTGAGAGTCACGAAGAGTGTTCTGCTGTGTTGCAGATTGAGGAAACTAGTACTACTGAAGGATTGACTGAAGCTGTTCCGCAGCCTGAATTTTTAAAAATTAATGAACCAGAACAAAACCTTGTTGACATACCACAGGGAGAGCTCCAAACAAACATTCAGGAGAGCAGTCCGGAAGAATTTTCTAACCATGAGTTTATAAAACAACAATTTATTGTGGAAGCTCAGAAACGTTTAGAAGAAATACACCAGGTTGAAACAGCATGGGAAAATGGAGAAAGTTGGGATGAAGATGCAAAGAAATATGATACAGCCTGTAGTAAAAGTATACCTACATTGAATACTGAACCTAAACCACCTAGAAAACAAGATAATGGGGAATCTATCCTTTCAGCAAATATTTTTGATTCAGTTAACAAATGTGATGATTGGTCTCAGATCTCCATGTATATGCCATCATGGCATGATATTCCACAGCCAAGTAATCTCTGCACTGAAGAGAAAAATAAGGATAACTTTACAGAGAAAATCTCTAGCAGTACGTGCATTGAGATTGGTGATACAGATATTTTTAACAATAAACATAATTATAAAATAATCAGTGCTGAACCTAAAGATATAAATATGTTCCATGTATCTCTTAACACCGAAAAGATACCAGATAAAAGAAGCCTGGATAAAAGTACTTTGACTTATGAGCATACAATTTCTGAGGCATACAGATGCAAAAATGAAGAACAACATTTTGCTTCATTTCGAAAAATGTTTAAAAATGTTGCCAGGTCTGATTTGCGAGACATTTTTGATAAATGTCGTGGAGATGTGAACTGGGCAGTGGATATTGTTTTGGATAGTATGACTAATAAGTTGTTGGAAACGGTAGAAAATGAAGAAACATCAGATCAAGAAGAGGAAATCATTGAACAATGTGAATGTTTAGCTGCTTATAATATTATACCAGATGGGTTTTCTCCAGCCCCACAAAACACTGCAAATACAGATGTTCAAGACAATGCTACTGATAACAAACCTCAAGTTCCTAAAAAATCCAAAAAGTATTCTGCCCTGTCAGAGAGTTCAATGCAATTAAAACGGCAAATTGAAAAGAATGTAAACATTGCGGATGACCATTACTCCCCATATTGTTTAAAAGTACGAAAAATGCGCTATGGCGAAATCGCGAAGGCTGGAAATTCTTCAGACCCACAAAGTAATCTTGAAGGTCAGGATACAGCATCAGGATCTAATGTGGGATCAAGTGAAGCCACTACTGCTAGTGTTGGTAATTCAGATGAAGAAGAAGAGTCCACCGCTGAGTGCATTGATGAACCTGCTAAAGTTGTGAATGTAAATGTGGGCACGGAATTTATTACCATGCTAGATGATATGTTTGAACGAAAGAATATGATCTATCCAAACAATGTGACACCATCTTTGACGATTTCAGTCTCCATCTTGAATGAATTGAATGCATCTTGGATGGAATCATTAATGTACCAGCTTGAGAATGATTCAAAGCAAATGCAGGAGATGATCAAACAGGATGAAGAGTTTGCAAGGTGAGACATATTCTTTATAATTTCTAGATATATTATGTTACAAATTTATAATTGTTATTTTCAGTAATCAAAATGTTGTCTGTCTTGGTGTTTATACATTTTTGGATGGAATATTTGCCAATTTAAATATTACTCCTAAATTTAAATGGGTGTATTTATTTGATATTGAGTATGTTTATCTCACTTTGATAGGTACATTTCGCACAGTTAAACTATATTAGTGTAGGGAACATTTATATGATAGAATTTGCTGTGCTACAACAGCGACGTATAACAATATATCGTCGTCCGGCATTCAGTACCGCGAATGTAAAATCGGGGCACTTTACAGGAGAGACAAAAAACTGATTTTTATAATGTACACTTTACCTTCTGCTAAACTATTGTTATTTAGAATGCTAAATAACAATAGTTTAGAATGCTAAATAACAATAGTTTAGCAGAAGGTAAAGTGTACATTATAATAAAATCAGTTTTTTGTCTCTCCTGTAAAGTGCCCCAATTTTACATTCGCGGTACTGAATGCCGGACGACGATATATAATAATACCAGCCCTGTATTATTACTGCCCACTGCTGAGCACGGGCCTCCTCTACTGAGGGGGTTTAGGCCTTAGTCCACCACGCTGGCCTAATGCGGGTTGGTAGACTTCACATACCTTCGAAATTCTTATAAGGAACTTCTTAGGTATGCAGGTTTCCTCACGATGTTTTACTTCACTGTTAAAGCGAACGATAATTGATTAACAATACACACGTAACTTAGAAAAGTCAAAGGTGTGTGCCTTGGGTTTCGAACCTTCGGACATTGTCTCGGCAGACCGTTCCATCCCCAACTAGGCTATCGTCCACTACTGCGACGTAATTTGATGCGAAATGCGAAGTGAAAGTAAAAACACTTTTCATGTAAAGTTTTGAAGACCACTTCTAAAGGAGAATGCCCATCTGTGAATGGGAGTCCGTCCCGCATAATTTAATTTTGTATGATAGTGAAAATTACACACAAAATAGAACGAATAATGTAGGTCCCAATAAAACAACAATCATTCTATTTTAATGTGGGGTTTTCGTACAATTTCATGTTTTCATTTTTCTTTTTACCCTATTATTTAAGTAATTCCATGATTACCGACGACCGTAATAAAAAAATAGTTTCACCAATATTAATATTTTGTGGTAATCAATTAATATCGATATTTTAGCTATATTGATTACTTACCCTAGTAATGCTAGCCTATTAAATTGCACAGTGCACTTTGAAGTTTGAATGATGGGAATGCCGCTGTCAACAACAGTCATGAGTCTAGGACATTAAAAATGGCGGAAATAGAATCAAATATCGTCTAAACAAATTGAAAAATAATATCCAGAAAAGGATTTCTATCAAACACATATAAGTAATTTCTAATAATATTTGATGAATTATTATGAATACCTTACAGAATTTATCCAATTCTCTAAGTGAATAATACTATTAACGGGAATGGCGTCGTCAATAAAAATGGCGGATACGGAATTAAAATCGTCTTGTTTTATTGAAAAATAAACCCCGAAAAGGATTTCTTTCAAATAAATAGCAGTAATTTCTAAAATCATTTCGTTAATTATGATTCATTTCACAAAACCATACACTGCCTTTAAAGAGTGGGCCCAGATTTGGGCATTCTCCTTTCTCAACGACATCGCCTATAGGGTTTTAGTAAAGAAACGATGCATTATTGGTTCTTGCCGCCCGGGACGGAACCCAAAATTTGCCGCTCCAAGGCACAGGATGAAAAATAAAAAAGGTAATTTGAACAAATAAGAGCCATAAGTACCCCTGTAGCTACTGGTACAACAGACATAGGTATTCATTTGTAAACGGTTTTATGTTACGCATTTTAGGCTCCCCTAAATTTGCCGCCCGGAGCAGACCACCGCCCCAAACACGCTACGGCCACTGCGATGTATACAAAAAATTAGCTACTGTTGTTGCAATAAACGAATTAGATGATATTTCGACTTTACCATTATTCACAAGCTTTTTGCGAAATCCATCAAAAACGCATGATTCATGTTCAATAATCAATTTTTAAACCATTATTTATCCTCATTTAGAGTTCGCTTGCATAACTATTTAGTTCATTCGGTGTCCCTTTAAAAGCATTTTACAGACGCGGTATGGATATGATTATGGATTTGGATGGTGGCGCATTGATTTTTAAAGAGCCGACAAGAGGACCATTCGTAAGAGTCCGTTCCTACTTATCGGATGTCCGGCACAACACAATATCGGTTGCTCTAGTGGCAGAACATTTTACATGAATTTGATTTGACATATATTTGACATGGTTTTTTTGTCGATTTTTTTTGAATTCGGATGTTTTGCCAGCCCCATACGTCCGACAAAAAACGTGCCGTATCCAGCCTATGAGTTAGTATGGCGCTGTTCACTTGTCGGATGTCGGGCTCGGCCGCTCAGCAACCCTATACCGCTCACCCATCCTCCGCCCGTCGCCTCACCTGCAGATCAACGCGCACACATCGTGGCGTGCACACCGACTGAGGGCTCATACACATAACCACGATACGACGTCTACCCAATCGATGATGTCTCATCCTCTCTCAGTGGCCGTCCTAAGCCGAGGTTCGTGACCCGTTAGTGGGTCGCCCTCAGCATGATCACTTAAATTTAAAGGGTTGTGAGCGCCTTCTGCACTCACCCAAAAGACCGGTGTTCTTGCATAAGCCGACCCTCGTCAGGCTGGCAAGAGTTTAGTCAGGAAAAAAAAAAAAAAAACGACGTCGCGTCGTTTCACGATGCGTCGTCGTATCGTGGAAATCTACGACAAGCAAGGTAAAAATTCACGACACGACACGTTGAACGGCACGACGTGAAGCGCACAGTACGCGATGAAATATTAATATTTATCACCGGCGAGGTCATTATCACCGTGATAAATAATCGGAAAAGTATTGCGTGGCACGCAATCTCTTTAGTGATAGCGATATAAATTGTATATTGCATAGACTTTTGGTAGCGGCTCCGCCCGCGTGAATTGATTTATTCCGGGATATAGGTCCCGCTTTATATTTTCCCAGGATAAAAAGTAGCCTTGTTACTCGCTGATTATATAGCTTTAGTTCTTGCTGTTTTTTTTTTATCGATCCAGAAGTTTTAGTTTTGTTCTGTGCAGTGCCGGATTAAGACAACTTGATGCCCTAAGCAATTCACGCCTGTGGGGCCCCCTTACCATAAGTAAACTAACACCAGTCTTTAATCGCGCGGATTTTTAAACAGCTTTACTTTTATGTGCTAGCATTTTTTTGTGCTGTTTCTGGTGCCCCCCAAGACGTGATGCTCTAAGCATTTGCTTAATTTGCTTATGGGCTAAGTCGGCACTGGTTCTGTGTGGTAGACGGGCGTGACGTAAACAATAGTACAGTTGCTGGCATTTTTGCAACCTGCAACAACGTGACAATGGTGGAATAGCTTCATAATTAAGCTCATCGATAGTGAAATCCTCCTCCTAGCCAGTTTCGGCCACGGCGGCCAATCTCAACGGAGATCAGCCAGGTACGCAGGAGATATTATAGTGCACAAGTGTGTGCGCAATACACAGGTGCACTCGCTGTTCCTTCACTCTCATAGTCCGGTGAGACGGCAATCCGACATGACCGGAGAGAGATCAGGCGCAGGACCAACGGCTTTACGTGCTTTCCGAGGCACGGGGGTATCACACCGCCAACTTCCTGACTCCGAGCTGCGACTGAGTAATTTTAAGATGGAAAAACCCAGTCACAATATTTTTGGCTCGACCCGGGAATTTAACCCAGGACCTCAGCGCGCAAATCGTACTCGTAAACCGTACGCAATACGACTACGCCACCGAGGCAGTCATCTCTGAGCTCATCGACAGTAATCAAAGCAGAAAGAAAAATATGTCACTTTTGTTCATTGCAATATTGTAAACATGAAAATATTATTCATCATCCAACCAATTTTGATGCTGTTTTCACGAAATTAATCATTTACATAATTTACAAAATCAAATATAGGATTTGATTTGTAATAAGGTAATTAAAACATAGGCATCTGCCATATAATAAAGCGAATATACTGAACAGACTCAAAGCCCATACACCTGTTGGTATACTTTCGATTTTTTTTTTCTTAGGGAGCTCGCATTAAAAGAGGAAGAACTGCTCATCGCAGGGAAGGAGCCCGCGGTGCCGGACTTCAAAGAGATCATGGACATGGACTTGGCTCTTAGCTTGTACCAACGAGATCTTGAGGAGTGGCGGAACAGCGAACCTCAGGACTTAGCCGCAAGGTTGACGCGGGACAAATTGTACAACTTGTTCCCCGAAGTCTCTCAGGAGGTGTTGGCCGAGTTGTTGGTGGCGCACCACAACAATTTCCAAGCCACTGTAGAGGTAATTAAGTTATATTATTTTGTACTAGAACATGCCCGCGTTAAAAAGTTTTTCCGCGATAAAAGTCCCGCTTTTTATTTTCCCGGTATAAAATGTATGTCCAGGACATGATCTACCCGTGTGCCAAATTTCATCGAAATCCGTTCAGTAGTTTTTGCGTGAAAGAGTAACAAACATTCATACATCCAGACATCAATACATATTTACAAACTTTCGCGTTTGTAATATTAGTAAGATTTGAATGCAATAAGGTAGCCCGGAATAATTGTGGCGATCCGCAAGTGATGTAAAATGCTGGTCGACATTTTTCTTGGGCTTCGCTTCACTCAACTAAGGTGAAGTGAAGTCATTTTTACACGCTAGAAGAAAAAGTAGCATTTTTTAAAATTATGCCTTAGCTTAAATTAGCACATTTTTTTATTGATGATAAGGTTTAGTCTACATCAGTGGCGAAGGGTCCATACAACCCGATTCCTACCGCCTTCCCTTCTATAATTTATGCAAGCAAAATCTTAAAATAAAATTATATTATTAACAAACAAACAACTTCATTCTCATCGATCGACGTAAAATAGTTTAAGTAAATGGTAATAGATCGCGTTGGCCAGCGCGCTATCGCCCTATGTTTTCGCGCCATTGTGACCCGTCGCCGCGGCGGCCGCGCGAGGGAACCCGCTGTCGCTTAGCTTCCCTCGCCGTCTGTTTTTTCCTCGCGCATGTTTGCGTATTTGCTATCTCTGTCTTATTTGTTCATTCATACCGATACATTTTTCGTTCACGGAGAGATGCGTAAGAAGTAAGCCGAGATCTTTTAGCTTCACTATTAACCGACCATGAATTATTGTTGCTCAGCAACTACGACCAACTAACTTACGAGGTCTTTTTTAATTAGAAGCGTATATTTGTATTATTGACGTTTGAAAACTCAAGTAAACAATTTCGCCGGTTCGATAAGTTTGTTTTTAATTAGTAAATGTGGAATATAATAATAAATTTGTGTGTTATAAAGTGTTATCAACGTTTTGTGTAGTGTGGAGGTACGTGCAACTATTAAATTGCAATTACAGACTAGATTAATGAGATAGTTTTAAAATTGCGTTATTTACTTATAACCTAGAAACACTTTTTAATGTTTTAAGAAATTGTGAAGTGTTGCTTCGTATTATACATCGATTATTATAAGGTACAGAAACTACTGCTTGACGGCTCATTTCTTGTGTAAACTGTGTTTTTAAAGTTCAGTTTCAAATGTGATAAAATACCTGTAATTTTTTTGGATGCACTAACTTAGTTAAAAGTAAAATAGTACCTAGCTCCTATTTACTATAGGAGATATCAGATAAGTATGTATCTACCTATTTTAGATAATAGTTTTTTTTCTACCTTTTTACGAAAAATATGCTAACGCGGAGCATGGTAGATACATAACGTCATAATAGGGTAAGAACTATGAAGTGATTTGCTTTATTTCTTGTTTAGGTGTTAATCACCTATTCTAGTAGCTGTTATAATGATTTGAGTACTTTTACAAAACCACCTTCAAAATGCATCTAGACTTTTATGATTTTTATAGCGTACCTAATAGGCTAAAATCTGATTATAGTTGGAACGATTTGCAGACCATATTTATTCATATTATTAACCATATTTTGTGTCGGGTTCCCTTTCGGAAAATGTCACCCTTCGCCACTGGTCTACATTGCTATATATATCGTCCATTTTCAGTCCCTTTTAGTCTCTACTGGAAGACACGATATCTTGGGAGAAGAAAACGGCGTAAACAAGTTCGTAATGGAGAAGGAAATGCAGCGACAAAAGAAAATATTGGAACAAGAGAAGGAGGTAATTTGGATTACTAATTGGACCGCGTTGGTTTAAAATGCATTGATCATAGATTATCGAAAATGATCTTTCTTCTTAGGTAATAAAGACGCGTTTTACTTTAATAATTACAGCTACATATGGATACTACTGCCTCGGTGGCGTAGTTGTATTATGGTACGACTGCAATGCTGAGGTCTTGGGTTCGATCCCCGAGTCAGGCAAAGTGATGTTGGGTTATTCTATTCTGTATCAGTCCGGGGTCTGGAATTTGTGCCTGATATGGTGATAGGTTCGCTTGTCACATAATAGGACGAAATATACCTGGCGAAAAGTGGTCGCAACTAGTTGCGCCTCTGCTCATCCCTCCGGGGGTACAAGGCGTGAGTGTGTATATGGAATATGAATACTAGTTTTAGATGGTTTAAAATCATGATTGCAATTTTAATCAGTTTGTAATACTTATGGAGAATTTGTGTTCATTTTGAGTGATTGTAAATAGATCGTCAACAAACACAATCCCAAAGAATAGCTACGATGCGCCTTTTAGATGTCCTGGTGTTTCTAAATTCAACATTTTCTCTATAAAGTTACATATCAGAGACGATTTAACTCGTCAAACCCTGCTTATATAATATATAGAATATTTGTGGTTACAATTCACGGAATTTTAGAGTTTCAAGTCAATTTAATTATTATATTTTACATGTCACAGGAAAATCCTTGGTTTATATTAATCATTATTAATAACAAATATTATAGCTAAGTTATAACATTGATAAGAGACGTCAAGCTTATTACTGCGGTTGGCATAAGTAACGATGTAAAAGGTATATAATTAATATACTATGAGATACAGATACATTTTTAGCATACTCAAATAATATAATACTTAGTACCAAACTGGTATGGTAGGTACTTTTACTGGTGGTAAGACTCTTATATGTAAGAGTCCGTCTGGGTGGGTACCACCGCATTGTCTATTACTACCGCCAAGCAGCAGTGTGCATGCACTGTTGTGTTTCGGTTTGAAGGACATTGTAGCCAGTATAACTACTAGACATAATGAGACTTAACATCTTATGTCTCAGAATGACCAGCGCAGTGGAATGCCACACAGTACTTTGTATCTCAAGGTGCTGGATGGTGTTTCTACTGTTTATGGGTGGCCGTATCGCTTACCATCAGGCGAACGGCATGCTCGTCTCGACATTCAATGGCATAAAAAAACCAAAACTACAGAACTGATTTTAATGGCTTTTGTTTTTACTTTGTAAATGAATAATTTAAAGATATTTATAGAAACATAAATTTTACATCTGTTATACGTGAGCATGCGCGTGAGTGCTTAAATTTGACCTTTTTTGTATGCCGTTTAAAACTGGTAACGCGGCTAGATTTAGACGCGTTGATACTACTCACGATAAACACTGATAAATAAATCACTAATGTTATGCGCATTATGGCTAAGTTATATAAGTAAATACCAAACATTATATTAGAAGCACTACGTACCATATTTAGAGGTTTGATTCCCGGGTCGAATATTGGGATTTTCAAAATCAGCCTGGAATCTGGAATTGGACCCGATAAAAAAATAATAGATTCGCTGTACATTAGGGCTGAGATAGTTGGCGAAATGCGGGTGTGATTAACTTCTGCCTACCCCTTAAAAAGGAAAATGTTATGTATATACTACGTACAATTAATTGACCTTGTCTGGACAGACAGTTTGGCGCCAATAAACAAAACAATAAACTAAAGACGCTTCGTTCTTATCTTTCAAATAGTAATTACAAATGCAATCATAAATCCAGCATACGCATACTAATGCCTTTTATCCCCGAATGGGTAGGCAGAGGCGTAGCTAGTGCACCCACTTTTCGCCATTATTCCGTCCCATGATGTGATAGGGGGCGAGCCTATCGCCATATCAGGCACAAATTCCAGACTCCGAGCTGATACTAAATAGAAAAACTCAATATCACTTTGCCCGACCCTTTATTTGGCTCATCAAGATTCCCATGTAGCGTTAATAATATTTTTGTATGAAGAATATCATAGTGATAAATGTAGGTCATTAGGAAATAATTTTTTTTCAGGCCCTCTCTAATGACGAGTCTCCTCTCTTACCAAGGGGAGAGACAGCTACAATGGCCACCGTTAATGGATACCGCCATAAAGCCGAAATGCATCTGCAACGCCGCAACCTGTAAGTACCACCATATTAATTATTAACCCTACAAGCCCCGCTTATATATATAGATGTATGGGAATACCCTAAATATATGGACACCGGCGTCCGTCGCGGGGCTTGAGGAGTCAATAATTATGTATTAATTAGTAAGTATATTCTTATATCAAAATTAGGATTTATTTAGTATTTCATGTTTTGCTTCTTGTTGTGCCCAAATTTCTACATAATATAATAAAAAAAGAAAACACAAACCGCAGTAAAGAATTGATAAAAAAATTAAACAAATATTTTCCAGCAAACATGTAAATTTACGAGTGCTATCGATTGCCGGGGAATTACCTGATTTGATACAATCGCCGCATGCCCCACGAAATGATTGCGCGACACTGTCAGGGAATTCCCCTACATGACCAAATTACTACAACATTTGCGGTTAAATAAATTACTTTTATCATAATACGTTCAAAGTTTTGTCACTCATTTTAATTCTAAACCGTAATATGTGTAATGCATACTATTTAGGGCAAAATATAATAATAGTCAACAATTATTAGCATCGACGATGGGCTGTATCGTCGATGTTATTGAGGCACTGTTTAAATCGAGATGAAAGGTTAATCTATACTAATATTATAAAGCTGAAGAGTTTGTTTGTTTGTTTGAACGCGCTAATCTCAGGAACTATTGGTTCGAATTGAAAAATTCTTTTTGTGTTGAATAGACCATTTATCTAGGAAGGCTTTAGGTTATATAACATCACGATGCAACTATTAGGAGCGAAGAAATAATGGAAAATGTGAAAAAAAACGGGGAAAATTATTCATCCTTGAGGGCTTCTATTGCGTGCGCTGCGAATACGGTTCAAGATGCCAAAAATATATGTATGAAAGAATTATTCCTCTTGAAATGATCTAAAAAATTGTCCGCGACAGTATCTTTCTATCTTTTAAGATTAACTCACTAGAACCGTTTTTATGGTAATCAAATTTGGTCGAAATTAATGCATAATTTGTTAAGAGTTGTCTCAACTTCATCATATTAATCTTTATCCAAATAAATGTGTTGGATAGAGTGATTCAACTGGAAGGTTTTTATGTACTCTTAGCCCGGAAAAACTTATTAACGCGGGCGAAGCCGTGGGCAAAAGCTAGTTGTATCTAATTGTACAGTCAACAGCATAAGTGCCTCAACAAATTCAAAATTTCAAATTGCCTACATACTTTTGTTTTCTTACTAATCTATTCTTTCTCTTCACAAAAATAAAATAAAAGAGATTTGCTTTACTTCATACTTAAAAAAAATCAGTTTAACTTAACGCGTATATAGGCGATTTGAAATTTTGATTTTGTACAGATATTTATGCTGCTGACTGTGACTCCGCAGAACACGGCAGACGGCACTACTATACAGTATTAAATTGTATAAGACCGATCCCGCACACGACGGCAAATGACGCGCGGCAAGTGACCTCCTGCCGGACTATAATTTAATACTGCATAGTACTGCCGTCTGCCGTCGCGGCACATGCCGTTTGCCGTCTGCCGTCTGCCGCGTCCTGCGGAATCAAAGCTTTAGGATAAAGTCGTAATGTGACAATTATAATCTATCGTAATGTAATCTCATACAATTGATTTTGTTTTACATTAGAACTTAATCGAATTGTTTTTACTCATTAAGGTGCATATTATGTTGTGATTTTACTCGTACGCTTGGGAGGATAAAGTTGTATTCTAATCTGTGATCAACTGGTATGTTTTACGAGGAAATCTGTAACGAGTACAATGGTTTTATTTTTCTGCCAATTTGATGTTTTTTTTTTTTCAGAAATTATCAAAAAGCTCATGAATTTATACGCCGTGGCATGACTCAGGTGGCCAATCACTATTCCACTATCGCGGATTATCACAAGCGCCGCTATGAACAAGTCAATAGTTTGGCCGCAGCTGCTTTGATGCAAGTAAGATCTTTTTTTTAATTATTGCTATTGAATGATAAGACGGTAGGTACTGGCGGTAGGTCTCTCATATGTAAGAGTCCGTCTGGGTGAGTACCACCGCAATGTCTGTTTCTACCGCCAAGCAGCAGTGTGCATGCACTGTTGTGTGTCGTTTTGAAGGAAATTGTAGCCAGGGTAATTACTGAACATAATGAGACCTAACATCTTATGTCTCAGGATGACGAGCGCAGTGGAATGCCACACAGTACTTTATAACCTAAGGTGCTGGATGGTGTTGCTACTGTTTATGGGTGGTCGTATCGCTTAAAGTCAGGCGAATGGCATGCTCGTCTCGTCATTCCATGCAATAAAAAAAACGAGCATGCCGTTCGTCTGATGATAAGCGATACGATCGCCCATAAACAATAGTAACAACATAAAGAACTTTTAATTAAAAAGTACTGCGTGCGTGGCAATCCACTACGCTGGTCACCCTGAGACATAAGATGTTAAGTCCATGCAATGCAGTGCAATCGGCCCTGTATTATATACTGTCCTACTGCTGGGCACTGTCTACTACTGAGAGGGGTTAGGTTAGACCATCACGCTGGCCGGGTGCGGGTTGGCAGACTTGATATTCCTTAGAAATTGTTATAGAGAATTCTCTGGTATGTAAGTTTCCTCGAGATATTTTCCTTTACCGTTAAAGCGAACGATGATTGACAAACAACACACACAAAATTTCGAATTTTTGTGTGCCTTGGGTTTTGAACTTGCGAACACTGTCGTGGCCTTAGAGCATTCATTTAAACAGGAGATGGGATGATCAGGCGAACCCTTCGTTGGTCATACATGCGCAGCTGGTCATAAACTTTTATTATAACCTATGTGACTTGCGATCGCTGTCATTACATTTTACGATAATGACATTAAGCGGTGCTCCACAGTAATTGTGATTTTTGTTGTGTTATTGTGTAAAAAGCGACCTTATATTCAGCCCTGCACGTGTGGTTTTTTTTTGTTAAATGTGTGCTATCCGTGTCTACCTCCGTCAGGATTGGCAGAAAAAATTGTATGCGCATTATTACCATATCGTGTCCATTGGTTAAATAATCTTAGGTCTTGGCAGACCATTCCCTTTCCAACTAGGCTCTCGTCTAATTACAGTTGCATGTATGCCGGGCTTTAACTCCCTTTGAATTAAAATGAATGCATATTATCAGACAGGTCAGTGTTGCCCGACTTGAGATTCAAAATCTTGATTAATAGTTCAGACCCGCTTGGTCCATTGCGACCATGACAGCTCCTGTCATAAAAGTGAAAATCGTCGTTCCTACCTACGCAATAAGGTTTAAAAAAAAAAAACAAATATCAGCTGTCAAACTCGCGGTACCAGATAGATTAATCAGTTGTAGCTGATGTGTCCACTTGACCAAGAAAACATAGTGCATACAATACCATCGTTTTTCCTCTAGGTTCATGCGCAGAACAATCCAGATAACACAACAATAGATTTGCACTACATGCGTGTGGGCGAAGCTAGGGAGTCTCTGGACATATTCCTGGACTTCCACATACGGAGACTGCAGGAGAACCAGAACAGAGGCCCGCGGTTCATCAACCTGTTCTTCATAACCGGCAGGGGGCTTCACAGCCATGGACAGCCTCGCATCAAGCCCGCTGTCAAGAAACGCTTGCGTGAGAGGTCTCTGACGTAAGTATAGTGAAGCCTAGCCATTTTTTTATTAAAGAACATGTCCAAAACGGACTTAGTTTTAACCAAGATACTTTTTTTGGACAAAAGAACATGTCCAAAAACGGACTTAGTTTTAACCAAGATACTTTTTTTGGACAAAAGAACATGTCCAAAAACGGACTTAGTTTTAACCAAGATACTTTTTTGGACAGTAGGTACACCCCAAAACTAGGACTTTGCAATAAATCGTATGATTTTAAAGTTGTCCGATTTTGAGATTTATGTAATTTTATTTTGGTTAAAAACTACACTTAAATTTAATGTTCTTAAAAAAGTTATGAATAGAGGGGTCTATAAATATTTTTTTAATGGATTCTAGATCAATAGAATATCCATAAAGTTTGAGTCGGGTTAGATTTTGAGGGCCAGCACCTATACAAAGAGCGGACGTGTCCTTTACATAGGTACATATACCAATTAAATAATTTAAAGTACCGACATCAAGCAGACCTCTACTCTCTACATCTTTAAATATAGGAGTATAGTCTCATGCTATATTTTCTCGCATTGCCTATTTTGACTGTCTCTGTGACTTCAATGCTGAGGTCTCGAGTTCGATCCCCGGGTCGGGCAAAATTTGATTTTTCTAATCAGTATCAGCTCAAAGTCTGGAATTTGTGCCCAATATGGCGATAGGCTCCCCCCTGTCACATCATGGGAAGAAATACACATGGCGAAAAGTAGTTGTACTAGTTGTGCCTCTGCTTACCTCTTCGGGGATTAAAGGCATAAGTATGCTTATACATATTTTGTCAATTTGTTTCTCGTATATCGCAGTGTTATAGCCTACGTACAAATTAAGCTTATATTCCGAGAGTAATTCAGTGTTTGTCCTTTGAGACAGCTTGTCACGACTAATGTTTTGTTCAATTTGTTCAGCACAATATTGGTATTCTTGCCTATGCTATATTTATTAAATATTCATTTGCGACTGACTAAATGTATTCTGTACTAAATATATTCTTAAATACAATAATATAAACCTGTTGTTTACAAACGGCTTTTAAACACAATTGCAAAACACATTTTATTACAAAATAAATTAAAATTCGAAAGCACTAGGTACGTATTCTATACTATCTTATCTAGTCGAAATAACATAGTTTATGTAGTTTTTTAACTACCGAAGCAGTATTTAAAATACTATGATAAAATCCCATGATATACGCTGCAGAATACTTTACAGCTAGCAACATAAGTATCTGAACAAATTCAAATTTCAAATCGCCTATACACGCGTCATCCATACCGCAGTGTTTGAAAACGAAAGTTTTCAATCAGTGCGTCCTACCCGTCATGACCTACGGAGCCGAGACATGGACACTCACGGTAGGGCTGGTCCACCAGTTTAAAGTCGCTCAGCGGGCTATGGAGAGAGCTATGCTCGGAGTTTCTCTGAAGGATAGGATTCGCAACGAATACATCCGACAGAGAACCAAAGTTATCGACATAGCTCAAAGACTTAGCAAGCTGAAGTGGCAGTGGGCTGGCCATATCTCACGAAGAACCGACAACCGCTGGGGTAAACGTGTTCTTGAGTGGAGACCGCGACTGGGCAAACGTAGTGTAGGACGCCCTCCGGCCAGGTGGGGTGACGATCTGCGAAAGACTGCAGGCAGATGCTGGATGCGGCAAGCTGAAGACAGGGCGCTATGGCGCTCATTAGGGGAGGCCTATGTCCAGCAGTGGACTGATAAAGGCTGATGATGATGATGATGATGATACACGCGTTAAGTTAAACTGACATGTTTTCTTCGTTTAAAGTAAAGTAAACCTCTTTAATTTTATTTTCGTGAAGAGAAAAAAAAGATTAGTAAGAACACAAAAGTATGTAGGCAATTTGAATTTTTGAATTTGTTCATCCACTCATTCTGCTGACTGTATTGTTTAACCCTGCATAAGCTAATTAGCAGTCTTTGCCCGATTTCTGAATCTCCCAGTTAAACTTTAAATAACTATTGATCCATTAAAGTTAAACT
The DNA here is from genome assembly GCA_949316025.1 of Lapara coniferarum. Taxonomy (NCBI): domain Eukaryota; kingdom Metazoa; phylum Arthropoda; class Insecta; order Lepidoptera; family Sphingidae; genus Lapara; species Lapara coniferarum. The sequence continues at coordinate 7,214,844 of OX438920.1, forward strand.
TAAGATAAACGTCGGTTAACTTTTACCGTGTTTCTGAATATATAATGAAGCATTCGATAACTATGAAACCGACAATCAATTCCTTATTTTGCTACTAGATGGCTCTTTTTTAGCAATCGACTTTAAAATTGATTTTATTACTAAAATTCGTAACTTATAATTATTTTATATACAGAAATAAACTTATTTTAATATAGATCAACGCCTAAACATTATTTTAATTTTATTTCATTGCCGAATAAAAAAAAAGTGAAACAGTTCAACAAAATGTTTTGTGTCATACTTTCACTAGTTAGCGAATTTGTGTTTTAAGTCTTTTTATTTAGAATTTAAGAATTTATAATACTACCTACTGAAACGGTTGTGATTGACCGTATCGATTATGTTCCCCTATATTGTACCTAATATCTAACTCGGTTGACGTCGATTGTCATAAAATGACACGTCAAACAGTTATGAAACAGATAAACGGCAAAAATTGGCCAGTTAAGATAAACGAAGTTTAAACTGAGTTTATCTTGCAGTGCGTGGTTCAGAAACGCAGATTCATGGGTTATCGAACCAATAGCTCTAACGAATAGATAAACTGCCGTCAATAGTACTTCAGAAATCGAGCATTAATCAAGCTAAATATAGTTAACGTCATGTCATATTATGTTTAATCATTAATTCGCCCTTAGTTTCCTGCAAAACAAAATCTCGTTACGTTCCAATTACGCTAATTTTCAAAGCAAACTTGTGTAGCGGAATAACATTTGACTTGACAATGTACTTATTAATAAAAGTAATAGGTAATGGATTTAGAACGTAGAAATAACATTTGTGTTATGTGCTAATAAACGTTATATACATACTGATAAGTGATAATTTACTGTAAGTTATTATAAGCGCTACACATGTTTGTTATAAACATTTAACGGCAATTTTTAATAAGCTATCCCAATTTGTTCTTTGATCCGATCTTGAGAATGATGCAATCAAAATAAGTCATTTGTACGCACTTTAATAAAACCTTTGTTCTGATTAGTCCATTTTAGCGATGGATAGAAAAAAGCGATAGATGGGCTGGTTCATCGCAATGTCTATTTCTACCGCCAAACAGCAGTATGCATCCTGTTGTGTTCCAGTTTGCAGGACATTGTAGCCAGTGTAACTACTGGGCATTATGAGACTTAACATCGAATGTCTCAGGGCGACGAGCGCAGTAGCGTGTCACGCAGTACTATGTGATAAAAGTTTTGTATGGTGTTGCTACTGTTTATGGTCGGTCGTATCGCTTACCGTTAGGCGAGCGGTATGCTCGTCTCGTCATTCAGTAGAATTAAAAAAACAATGCAATGCAACCAGCCCTGTATTATATACTGCCCACTGCTGAGCACGGGCCTCCTCTACTACTGAGAGGGTTTAGGCCTTAGTCCACCACGCTGGACTAGTGCGGATTGGCATACTTCACATACCCATGAAATTCTTATGGAGAATTCTCAGGTATGTAGGTTTCCTCACGATGTTCTCCTTCTCCGGTAAAGCGAACGATAATTGATAAATAATACACGCGTAACTCCGAAAAGTTAGAGGTGTGTGCCTTGGGTTTCGAATCTGCGGACATTGTCTCGGCAGGCCGTTCCATTCCCAACTAGGCTATCGTCCACACAATAAAAAAAAAACTGTATTGGGATAATTTATTTAAAATGGCGGATATTTATCCAATGTGTTGTATAACCGCTTGTGATGCTTTATTTTAATTTTCCAGCTATGGCGAACGCAATCCTGGCCTCCTGACCGCTAGGGTCTGCGCCGACGACAGGCTGTCTTATCAGATTCCCAGCGCCTAGGAAATACCGGACCCCCTGGCAGATTACCGAATTGTCGGCGCACAATTAGTCCTACAAGGTCATTTGATCATTGGTCCTCATATGTTCCCCGTTTACGGCTCGTTTTTCTTTGGTTACAATCAAATGCCATTGACTCGCAACTCGGTGGTGGTTATACGGCCCCTCAATGCGTTCAACGGTCAAGATTTGAATGACCCTTTCGTTTTCCTTAACCAGCATTTTATCCTTGATCTGCAGAACTCTATGGCATGGGTTCCGTGTATGTTGCCATATCCTCAGTTGTAAGTTTGTGCGTTAAAATCTACACGGTGGTCCTTGAACTCATCGAAGACATCAAGATTTGTGTACAGTCACCAGCATAAGTAGCTGAATTAATTCAAAATTTCAAATTGCCTACATACTTTTGTGTTCTTACTAATCTTCTTTTTCTCTTCACAAAAATAAAATGAAAGAGATTTGCTTTACTTCATACGAAGTTTTTTTTTCAGTATAACTTAACGCGTATACCGGGTGGAAGGGAAACGCTCTCGGAAACGAATACAGGTGATAGTGTTGGTGATTCCTGACGTGATGGCACTAAAAAAATCGCGATCGCATTGTTACAATTTTAGTAGGATTTTCTCAAATTTCTGTACAGCTTCACGTATGGATGGATAAATCAAACTATTATTCTGAAAAACTATAAAAAAAATAGTAAAAAAGGTCAATATTTCGAAAAAATCTTAATGAAACACGTACATCAGCTGACGGGTTAACGACCGCGTGGCCGCCGCGCCGCCTTGTCGGCGTTTGCTTTGTAGTTTGTACGCTTTACATTGCGCGCGCATGAATTACGGAAATACTAAAATCGTAAGTATTATCGCTTAGCTTTGCAAATGAATATAGTTTTCCGTTAATGTTATGGTTCTTCTCTCTTACCGTTCCGGTATAGAGAGCGTTTCCCTTCCACCCGGTATAGGCGATTTGAAATTTCGATTTTGTAAAGATATTTATGCTGCTAACTGTACAGCCACACGGCAAATAAAAAATGCACCGCTTTTTAGTCGCTTATACTCGACTAATCTAGTACGCATTGGATTGGCTAGCTGCATTCATTAGCTTCCTCACGTTTATCGACATCTTTTAGGATAGTCACAACAAATCTGTCAATTAATGGATTTTTACCAGGGGTGAATTTCAAGTGATAATCATTTGACAAAGGTTTGTAAGCAACCTGGAACTTACTATAGTGAACTCTAATTGTGATATGAACTTATGTAAGGATGTGACGGGCGGTAAAATGTAATAAAAATGTGATTTAAGAAAATAGCAACACACTGTTGTATAGTTGTCGGAACTTTTGACTGTTAGTCTGAGCAACAAGTTCAAAAACGTGAAAAATAGAGATAAAGGGCCTAAAAATATGAGCGATGGCTCATTCGATTCGTAATCACCTCTAGAAAAATGTTTTTGAAGGATTTTGGTGCAGGTTAAAAATTGCAATTGTTATTAACAAAATAAGATGAAAAAAAAATGATATTTCGTTTTTTATTAATAACTCGAAAAATATTATTTAAGCAATTTTGAAAAAAAGCTCGTTAAAGAGGAGGAAATTTCCAATAAAAAAGTCCTAACTCCCGGAATTCTATCTCCATTATTTATAATTTTAATTAGACGATGAAAATAGGGCTCCGCGCGGCAGTTACGGCATGCGCGCACTGCCGCTAAAGAGAGTTCGGCAATAAAAATAATTTATTTATAACAAAATGTTATAAATAAATAATAAATAAATAAATAAACTACTTAATTTTATAATTTTTTCAATTTTTCAATAGTTATAAACAATCATAATTAACAAATTAATAAAATCCTTCAAAAACATTTTTCTAGAGGTGATTACGAATCGAATGAGCCATCGCTCATATTTTTAGGCCCTTTATCTCTATTTTTCAAGTTTTTGAACTTGTTGCTCAGACTATGTTTGATGATTGGTTTTTCATCCATAGACTTATTCCGGCCTAGTATTGTCTATTGACATGAGCACGATGTGCCAATTATGGATTTGAACAAATGTATTCGAGATATGCCGGCGCCAGAGACAGATATTTGAACAAAGACTTTGACAGACTTTGCCATACATTTGAACAAAGTTTTCCTGCACCTGCCACACAATTGCATACACATTTGATCACACTATTCAAATAGACAACAAACACGATGGGCCACGATTTTGTGGGCATGGTATACTTGTATTATTTCTCCTTCAAGCAACTCCTTAACTTCAAGTACCGTTTCGACTTTCATTGCTCCAGTACTTAGATGTCGCTAATAAACGAAGCACCCATTCAGCTCGGTGATTGACAAACTGAACTTTGCGCAAGTGTGGCAGGCTATTCACACATTTTAACTTTGATGTGTGGCTGAAAACCGATACCGAATGGAAAATAGGCAAATAATAAACTTTGCACAAATACGCAAATACCCGTGCCACACATGTTTTCAAACAATTGTTCAAATAAGTGTTCAAATATTGTTGCCATGTGGCGCTGGCTTTACATCTCTACGAAGCGTTTTGCTGCGTCATAAAAGACGTTATAAACTTTTTTAGATATAGTGAAGTAGATGTAATCGATGTCTTATTTATGTGTTGTGAAAGTTCAAGATACATTGACTCGAGAATCCTCGAATGGGTGCGTATATGAGTGTCAACTTTACGTCCTGTATTTAAGGACTAATTTGTCTTATCGAGGATATTGTACTGTATCTTGGGTTTTTGTACATTTAATATATTTCTTTTTAATAAATGTTTAGGGTAACTGTAGGACATAAGATCTTTCGCTTGATTCTTCTATCGCCCGCATTTCCCTCGAACTAAAAATGTGATAATTAATTTCACATAAAATTTTGTTGTAAGATTTTGATAATCAATTTGTTTTTCGGGCATTTTTAGACTGGGCGTAAAGAAAAACGCGCCGCAATGATCATGAAACCCAAAGTACAATCAACGCTATTTAATGGCTTGAAATGTAACAACAAAGATTTTAATCTAAGACAAAAGAACAAGTATTATATTGTAAATATTTGCTCAAATAGTTTATTCGGATTTTTGGGTACTTTTTTTTAGGTTTAACTTCACCAAAATAATATTGCACGATATCTCCACCTGTATATTTACCATTAATTTTGTCGTATTTTATTGGCGGCAGGTCTCGTATGTGAGACGCCGTCTGGGTAGGTACCACTGCAATGTCTACGTCCACCGCCAAGCAGCAGTGTGCATGCTGTTGTGTTCCGGTTTGAAGGACATTGTTGTCAGTGTAACTACTGGGCGTTATGAGACCTAACATCTCATGTCTCAGGATGACGAGCGCCATGTATGAGTGTAATGCCACACAGTACTTTGTAACTCAATGTGCGGGATGGTGTTGCTACTGTTTATGGTCGTATCGCTTACCATCAGGCGAACGACATGCTCGTCTCGTCATTTAAACTTTTACAAAAAGAGAGAAGTCCGGTTTTACGTTTTTACGCACGCAGTTAACGGCTTGGCTTGAAAGTTAATTAGGCAAAAACAATTCTCGTTGAAAAATTATTTTATTGTATAAATATCAGAAATAAAATGTTGACAATAAATTCCAGCTAAAATAATTGTAAATCAGTTTCAAGGCGTGCCGCTAGATGGCGTGAAAACATTTGTGATGCTAATGGTTTTTCTTTTGTTATACATCGCACAAGACGTTTTATAGCCCCACGTTAATGTTGAAAGACAATCAGTGGGGCTAGGACGTGAAAAATAAACACGATGCGTCTCCGCTTCGTTTTATTGTGATTTTTTGAATGACTGACGTATCGGTCTCACGATCAATCACAAACATCAAAATACCGATACGTCAGTCACTCAACCAATCACAACAAAACGAAGCGGAGACGCATCGTGTTTTTTTCTTCACGTCCTAGCCCCACTGATTATATCTAGAAAAATATTTTTTTGCAATTAAATGTAAAGTTAAAAAGACATTTTGCATAAATAAATGCTTCGGTTTAATTCATTACACGAAGTCATATCTAAATAGCAAAATAAATAAGAATATAAATAATATGGAGAAGAAGAGTGGATAACCCACACTTACTGTGATTTGAATAAAAGGCCAAGCATTTTTATTTCACAAGTAGATATCGTTGATATTCTCAATTTTACAACCAATTAACATTAAGCTGTGCTGTAATGAGCTAGGCTGATTTTCTAGTGCTGTTTATAAACAATTTAGAGCTGAGCTGCTTAGAATAATGCGCCTGCGCAATGCGAACTGCGAGCGAGATAAATAGAACTAGTGGGTAGATTAAATTAGTATATATACTAATTTAACCCACTGCAGAGGTATACCTCTGCAGTGGGTCCCAAGTAGCGTCTCTCAGGATTCAGAGATCCATAAGTTCTTTCAACTTAATCACCTTTCCTTGTTTCACCGTAGTCGGGTAAAAAGGGCTGCTTGTAATGTATGTTAGGTTCGGTTTCTATAGCAATCAGTAGTATTGCCTCAAGTTACCTTCGAGAGCATTCGACATCGCACGCCATACCAACTAAAAACATAACCACTATAAGAATCAAGTGAGTATTCTGACTGGAATAATCTAATGAATCTAAGATGGCAGTAACTTCGACGTGTCCACCTCGGCTATCCACATCGGTTCTAGATGAAACAGACGTTAGAACTTGGGGAATAGACTGAAATTAAAAAAATATATGAAAAATCTGGCTTGTTTATTCCATTAGTGTTGAAATAGTCTGTCCGATGATGTATTATAAATTAATCAGATCAGTTTATTTTTTAAATAATCACGATGAAGAGATGACTGAAATAGTCGAAATTTTAGATACGGCCTCTTAAGCAAAGATAAATAAACAATTTAGTGTTGGACAGGCCATATCAGCTTAGTAGAGTTTGCGAGTAAAAATTATTGTGAATAAATCGTAGCACGTTTAGTGGAAACTAAGATGAAATGGCCTGTCCAGCACTAAATTGTTGATTTTTTCTTTGCTTGAAAAGAACAGTAGGAAGAATGTTCTTAAAAAGCGAAATAAATAGAGCACAACGCAGTAAAGCTTCATGTTTATTGTTATATATTTTTTTGTAAAATCAGATGTCTCTGTTTACATTTTATTATGTGACAGGTAAGGTTAATTGTGATAAATATATTGAGCTATACACGGTTATGAAAAAGTGCAATTTTGAAAAAGAATAATGGCCCGTCATTTTTTTTTATATTTTCGTCGTAACAACTTGTCTTCAATATTCTTGTCTCGTAGAATGATAACTGTTGTGTGCCGTGTTGTGCTGTGTACTTTAGAAAGACTACGCAATCTTCATGACATTTCATTTTAGTTAGTCATTTAAAATTAAGTATGATATAATCAAAAATATACAGACGGTTGCAAGAAATTTTCTATGTCGTTTGGTAATTAAAATTGTTATTGTAGATATATTTTTAGTTTCGTTTTAATTAATTAATGATGTATTTATTTGTGTCATTAAAATGTTTTCATCATTAAAGGTTTTACGATAAAAGATTCTTGCAGCCGTTTCTAAAACTTAAAACCCTATAATTAGTTTGGAATCTGTGATTACTGCACAGGGTGGGAAGCCATTAGATTTGTTTATACGGGACTTGTACTTTTGACATTTATAATATTTCACATTAAAAACGAATTTACCTTTAAATTTATGTTCACTAACCTAAGACCCTACATATTTAGCGAACTCCGTACAATTGGCCAATTATGGTTAAATTATTTCCTCGATGAGAAGTAAACAAGGGTCAAGAATGTTCATATCAATATCTTTAAGAACAATAAATTGTAATTAACATTTTGTAGATTTTTAACTTACTACTATTTCTAATGTAATGTTTCGGGTAAAGATATATTTTTACTCATATACCTTATTTATTTCGTGGTCAATTATAACTACATATCGAATTTATTTATAAAATTAAATTAAGTTATCAAAAGATAAGTATTTTAGGATAAACTTACAGTTTCGATTTGGTATTCTGTAATCCTTTCTATTACTTAGGTACGTCATTTTAAAAGATTTAAATATATTGAAAAAATAGTTTTATTTTGTTTAAATGTAATTCAAATTGGCTTTGTATTCTTAGGTTGTAAGTGATTAGTTCGAGATAATATTTTCATATTTTTACAAAAAGCGTAAATGATGGACTCTTGTTTACTCTCACGCTATTACTGTACCGGCACGCTGTGATGGCCGTTTTGACAAATTACAATAGTGTGGTGAAATCCCAGTTCATTATCAAAAATATACTAGCCACCGATCCTATAAGTGAAGATTGTAATAGGTTTCATTTTTTTAAATTTCGAAAATCAAGTGCCAGATTTTCGTATTATTATATATTATATTCCAATAAATTTTACTGAACGTTTAATTTCACTATTGACAATGATGTGCAGCAATTACCGCGTTCAACCTAATTATGAATTAATACGAAACTCGATGAGCGGTCAAACGTCAAAGCAGCCATCATAGCGTGCCGGTATTATACATACCTACATTCAAATATCATGCAAAGTACAAAAGACGAAATAGAACATACAATTTTTTCTAAACATATTTTCCATACGTAATTAAATCCTTCAAAGGCACTTTAGCCGATTGTAATCATTCTCATTTAGCTTAAGGATAGTTTTTAATACGTGTTAGTAGTTCCATTCGGTGTTTGGTGTTAAGTGTTAGTTTGTAAGGGGCTTGGATCGTAAGAAACGTTTAAAGTAAGATCGCGTTCAGCCCCCTTATTCTCTATGACACAGTTATTTTCACCGCTCATAACAAGCGCGTAACGTAACTCATCGCGTTTATCACTATGGAAATCGACATGCAGAATACCATTTAACGCTAATTACACGAAGTTAACGTAAGGCGTACGCGTTAGGAGTTAACACTGTCGTAGTGAATAACGGGGTTGTGGGGCTAGGATGTGAAAAAAAAAAACACGATGCGTCTCGGCTTCGTTTTATTGTGATTGGTTGAGAGACTGACGTTTCGGTTTCTCGATCAATCACAAACATCAAAATACCCATACGTCAGTCTCTCAACCATTCACAATAAAACGAAGCGGAGACGCATTGTGGTTTTTTTTTCACATCCTAGCCCCGCTGATGTCGGTATTTACCGTCAAACAAATTGGTCTCAGCGACCAATCAGTGAAAGGACAGCGTTCATTAGCATGTTGTAAGTACTGAACGCACTCGTACTTCGAAAACCAACAACTTTACTGCTGTTGATGGAAATTTATCATTAAGAATGGTTTATGGTTTTGCCCCATTTTTTTCTTAATATAAGACGTAGATCTCGTAGTATAAACGTGTGTAGATTCGTAGAGTGGCGTCTTCGTCTGTCGTAATTTTTTAAGGCCTCTGAGCGTCAATTCATTGAACGAATTGATTTCTCCGACTTCTTTCCTAATTCCTATACTATTATCTATTTACATTAAAATATTTCTTCTATCGATACATAATATATTTTATCTCAGTTGCACTATTGTGCGTCGATTTATCGATACATGACAACACTATTTCTATGTACTTACTATATAATATTTTAGACTTCTTATACACTTTACTTCGTAAGGTCGGAGAAATAAACAGATAGGATGCAAGGGTTTTTAACGTTGGTCCAAATTTAACACATATTTTGGGGGTTTATAATGAACAGGCTTTTTGGCCTTAAGTTTTAAAAGTTGATAGTTGAATAAGAAAATTTAATTCTAAATTTTTACAATTGGCTATTTAACGTTTTTGATACGTTCATTTTAAAATGTAATCATCGTAGTCTTTCAAATCTGTCAGTAACAACTAGTGACGATATTCGACTAATCGATAAATTCAAAGTTATTTCACAAATACGACGGCGATGCGAAGTTTGCGTCAGTAGTGTAAGATTGACGCCTAGATATAAGTCTTAGGTTTAATATAACTGTTAGTTTTAATGTCGATGCCCACCTTTCTGCTTGTTAGTAAAGCACGCATTTCGCTTATAATTGTACTAGTACCATATTCGGTTCTGTGCAACGCATTATTTTTATTTTCTCGTCAATGCATGAAGTGGTAGCGAAAGGACTGTTCAAAGCAAAACATTTATGTACTAACATTGATATTATGAATGTGCCAAATAATCGAGTTTGTTAAATACTTAAATGATGTTGATTTATTCGTTTACTAAGATATTTTCTCGTTGATTGTTCAAAACTATAAATGGTTTAAGGGTTTTTTTATTTCTTTCACAGTAATCCGCGTGAAAGTGCTAAAATAAGAAAGGTGCCTCCATAAAATCCAAATGCCAAAGATGGATTATCTATGCATACGGATATTTGTGAGTTACGTCAATTCATTCTGCTTTTTATGTGCCTCGAAATATGTAGCGGTTTATGTGAATAAGTAAGACGGAGTTCTGACATATTTGAAATATAATTATGCACATAATTTTTTTTGCAAATGTGATTTTGTATAAAACGAATAGCTTTTGCACTTTATTGTATTGAAAAGTAGTTTTAATAGTTTGCAGCTTTTCGTTTTTCTACAAATTTTTAGATTTTTGTACACAAATAGTTCCTTTTGAAATAACAGTATCTTAGAAAAAGCGACTAGTCCACATTTATCGTATTTAGACACATATGAAAGTTTAGTTGGGATGAATATTAACCCGTCAAATCCCGCTTATGTATATAGATGTATGGGGAAACCCTATATACTCGGACGCCGGCGTCCGTAGCGGGGTTTGACGAGTCAATTTTGATAATTATTGTTACACGCATAATTTTATTGTTAATATTTTATTTAAAGCATACATTTTAAAGAATGATATTGAATGGTGAAATTATAACAAGATATAAAAGATAAGGGTTATATCGGAATACGAAAACGTATAGGGTGGTGCTTCTAGAATGTGATATAATAGAGACAGGGAAATAATTGGCTAACATAATTTTGAATGAGCTTAATAGACGTTTTGAACATTGTCTATAAGTCGGTTATATGCCTATTGGTAAAACTTTAGTAAAATAAAATAATATAAGGCACATAAAATTGGATGAAATATTACATTTTAGGATATTGCGGTATATTAGCATTTTGTATTTGAGATTTATTTTGGTGCTACATACAATTTCTTCGAGTCCGACAGATTTATTTCTATCGATAAAATGTATATTATTTTGTTATGTATAAATTGATGCAAATTGCGTGCTTGACAATTGTAACAATTTTGTGAAAACATTTTAATGTTCGTTAACTAGAACTAAGTTCAACTCATTATGATAGGATTTAAAATTAACATATTTCGAAACAAATCGATGTTGAATTTACCGAATTTTTCAATGAAAATAAAAGTCCAAATAGCGGACGTTAAAAAAAATTAGGGGGCTTAGAATGTAAAAAAAAAACACGATGCGTCTCCGCTTCCTTTCATTGTGATTGGTTGAGAGACTGACGTGCCGGTCTCCCGATTAATCACAATCATCAAAATACCGATACGTCAGTCTCTCAACCAATCACAATAAAACGAAGCGGAGACGCATCGTGTTTTTTTTCACATCCTAGCCCTACAGAGTTGAATAAGAGAAAACGACGATTTGTTTTTATTGTAATACTTCTTTGAGACGTATATAAAATATCGATATTATTTTGTTAACTATTTAGTTTTTTGATGTAATGTTTATGCCAATAGAAATTATCGATGTTACGTGGTAATGTGGAATTGTCGTCAATTAAAAGACAAATAAAGGTAATTAAATGTGATTTTTTAATTTATTATCCAAAGGTAGTCAAGAGATTAATATCAAGGTTACTTGCGTGTCGTAAAAGTACGTCATACATAAATGTAATCCGGTATATTTATGTAGAGCTGTTAATGTTGATTCTGAGAACGTGGAAGGCGAATAGTTCCATGACTTTCAATCCAAGTTTCCAAATAGTATGCCAAAGGGTACTTATTGATCCATTTTTTTTTAATCCCTATAGTCATGTCCTTTCATTGTAGAGTATATTTATGGGAAGGGTTAGCGCTGTATCCTGGGTTATGAAAAAAATACCACTGTATTTTGTGTATATTTTGTATACTGCGTTCTCTATGTTAATTGTAGTTCAAAAGGTACAGAAAGAAAAATAAAATTTCCGTATCCATTTAGCCTTGCCTTAATTATTTCTCTACTGCTTCTAATTTTGGCTTTACACTATGTTTACAATAGGCTTTAGATGTTTGAAATCGCTCGTTATTACACTATACCAAAAGAAATTCTTGAAAATCTGCTGTTCATATACATATAACTAGTGGCCTCGACAGTCTGTCAGGACAAAAAAGGAAATAAAATCCTAGAACTCGAGTTCAGCGCCACCTACCGGATCCAATTGTTAATCTAAACCATTCTCGAATTCATCTGAAGACACACAACAAAATATCATTAAAATCGGTCTAGCCATTTAGGAGTTCAGTGACACACACGCACAGCACAATTAAATTATTATAATGTATATAAAAAACATTTATCATAAAAGACTTAGCAATAAAAACAATACCACATGGCACCGAACGTTCGACTTATTTTCATTTTATTTTATTAAAAGTACTTCTCAGGTAATTTTAACTTTGTATGTGACATTTATTATAAAATTATCTGCTATTACGGCATTATAATGTCCGGCGACTGCGGCCTTCGCTCCACGCCCAAAGGTAGCGAAGAACTGTCGTTCGCCTCGACTTTTAAACGGCATCTTTCACTAATACGTTTGGTGGTCTAATAGTCAAATTGATTAGTGCAGTATGTTTATGTACCTACCGTTCTCATGCTTTGCAAACCAGTTCAGGTAAAGGGGCAAATATCAATAATTTAGATTAGATGCAATTAATGATTTTATAGCTTTTACTTCTTTGTGTAGATGATTGGTAAGGGCGTAGGTAGAGGAGGCGGAGGGGTCACTACCCACTAGGTACAACAGAGGTAGGTACATAGGTACTTTTTGTTGTAGATAAGTAGGTACTTGTGTAGGTAGATAGGTACTTGTGTTAAATGATTAATTTATTGGGATTACCTACATGACATTTTCGCTTTGCCGCCTCTGGCACCTCTGGATCAAAACAATTCCTGATCTTGCAACAAGTCTATTGACAGGTTTTAATTGCACAAATACAATTTAAATATCTGATAACATTATTGACTCCTCAAGCCCCGCGACGGACACCGGTGTCCATATATAAAGGGTTTTCCCATACATCTATATATCGCACCTTTAGGATGAAAACGACAATTCAAAAAGACAGAAAATTGAGTTATCGTCATAAAATTACTTGAAACGAAGTTCTCAATACAATAATAGTTCAAATACAGCCATATTCGTGCAGAAAAAGGACAAACCTGTTATATCGGTCCTTTTTTTTATTATATTTTTATAAATAAGGGACTAGTTTTTGGTCATTTAAAAAATGACAACTCAATTTTAAATTTTTTGAATTGTGTCGTTTTCGTTCTAAAGGTGCGATATATAAGCGGGGCTCGAAGGGCTAAATAACAAAAGATTGCTGTTTCCTTGAGTAGGGATAACAGCTATTTACGGTTGCGTTCATGGCTGGATTTGTTTCAGATAAAAAGATAATACAATACAATACACACGTAACTTTGAAAGGTCAGAGGTGTGTGTCTTGGGTTTTGAACCTCCGGACATTGTCTCGGCAGACCGTTCCATTCCCAACCAGGCTATCGTCCACTTTATTCGGTATTCGGTTACTGTCAGATACCTATATGCCGTTGGCACATTTTCAAACACTATTTCTAATATTTATAGATTCATGTTTGCTTGATGTCCCTAGTCCCTACTCCCTATAAGATCCAATCACAATCATTATGAAAGAATACATACATACATAGTATCACGCCTCTTTCCCATAGGGGTAGGCAGAGACTATGGATCGCCACTGCTCGATTCTGGCACACTACTTTCGCTTCCTCTACCTTCATCAATCTTTTCATGCTCTCCCGCCGGTTCAGGGTACTTTTGAACTGGCTTTTACTTAGAATGTGAGATATCTGACATTCGAAGGTTCGGTGCGGTCGACCCCTGCCGGCCCTTCCATCCACACTCGCCTTATATATTATCCTCTTTGACAGTCTCTTATCATCCATCCTTTCCAAATGCCCAAACCACCTCAGCATACCCTTCTCAATTTTGGTTACTACATCATTTGTCACTCCACATGCCCATCACCCTAGTATTCCGCACTCTATCACACACAGTCACCCCACACATGCTTCTTAACGCTCTCATTTCGACTGCTTTAATCTTACTTTCATGCTATTTCTGCCATACCCAACTTTCACTACCATACATTAGAGTTGGTAATAAAACTCTATTAATAGCCAGTCGTGCCTTTTTGGACACATTCCGGCTACCCATAAAGGTGTGCAACGCTCCATTCACCCGATTACCTGCACTCACTCGTCTCTCGATATCACTGTCATACCTACCATCACTTGTGGAGACACATCCCAAGTACACAAAATCACTTACTTGCCTGTTACCCTGTCGTTCCCCATAGGTACAAATATCTGTCATGCTTTCGTCCCTTTCAAACACCATAATTTTCGTCTTACATTTATCTTCATACCTTTTCTCCCAAAAGCATTATCCATAATTGTCACTAACTTCTGTAGCTCCTCCATCGATGAAGCAAGAATTAGGTACTTGATCATCAGCGTAAACAGTTGAGTGACAAACCATTAATTCCCAGCCCGTACGCACTCTCTTTCATATCTTTTAGACAGCCATCCATGAATAGGTTGAACAGCCATGGAGACGCTACACATCCCTGTCTCACACCCTTATTAATGCGAAACCAGTCAGCGTAGGCTCCATTTATCCTGACACAAGCACTAGAGTTCTCATACAGAGACTTCGAATCAGGCTACTACCCACCCCAAACATGGACAAAGCTGACCGACCACAGTTCATTCCTTATCACTCTATCATAGGCCTTTTCCAAATCGAAGGAAGCGCACAACTCTTTTTGCCCTTTGGAAAGAATAACTCGCAACTAAATCTATCCCAAGAGAATAGAGCCTAACTTAGAACACCACGCAAATATCTTACACTGGCTCGACTAACAGACGAGTTTGCCACTATTTATAAGGTCAAACAATATAAATTGCAAACAGGCGTTCTATTAGTTGCCGTTACTCGCGTGATTTGCACGTTTCAATTGGTCACGTGACACGTGTTAGTCTCAAGTGTATAACAATTTATCTTATCGTGAAAGATTTCATCGTAAAGTTGGTTTGTTAGCTCGGCAAAGCTGTACTTTGCAATACTTCATAAAACCAAACATTTTATTTGTTATTGTTTTTCAGTACCATCTAGTAGCCTATATATTCATACTCGAGTTTTATTAAGTTTAATATAATTATACTAAAGCCCGTAATGGCAAATGCAGACCAGTCTGTCAAGTTGCGGTTTTTTCACGGCATTGAATTTCCAAACCAGATTGGTTTATGTTCAAAGAATCAAAATTTTAATTGTGACCCAATATTCCGTAAACTCTAGCACTGTTTTGTCTCCTTCAGTCAAAATATTTAATATTTGACGTCCCCGAACTTAAAATACTGACTAACACCATTCATTGTTAAGGTTATTGACTTTTCTTTAAAAAACGGAATCCTCCTAGCTAGTTTCGGCCACGGCGGCAAATCTCAACGGAGGCCAGCTACGCAGAAGATAATATTGTAGTGCACAAGTGTGTGCGCAATACACAGGTGCACTGGTAATTCCTTCACTCTGATAATCCGGTGAGACGACAATCCGACATAACTGGAGAGATATCAGGCGCAGGACCAACGGCTTTACGTGCTTTCCGAGGCACCGGGGTATCACACCGCCAACTTCCTGACTCCGAGCTGCGACTGAATAATTTTTAAGATGAAAAAACCCAGTCACAATGTTTTTGGCTCAGCCCGGGATTCGAACCTTGGACCGCAGCGCAAATCCTCGTAACGCGTACACAATATAACTACGCCACCGAGGCAGTCCTTATAATTTGAAGTAACAAATTCAGTTTTTTTATACTGGCTTGGCAGTGACGCCACTGCAGCTGATGGTATGTAAAAGGGGATATAGGTAGAGTGTCGACTGACGAGGGTTGGAGAGTTTTAACACGTCTACATGTGTGTACGTGTAGTCGCTATCCGAGCGAATACAACACATCGTCGGGAATACTGCAAAACCACACCAGAACTGGTAAATACCGCGTAAGTAACGAAAAAAGTTTAATTGAAATTGATACTTATCACACTAAACTTATGATTGATAATACTATACTTTTTCCTTTCACTTACGAGGTATTTACCAATGTTGGTAACGCGGTATTGCACTATCCCCGACGATATTATATCTTACCACCGACTTGCATAGCCTATGCTATAAGTAGAAATTAATACCGGAATTGTTTTTGCTTAAATCAATCTTAATAAGGCGTACAGAACTGCAATTTAATAAAAATATATTGGTTTATCGAGGTTGGACTTTATGAATTGCAAAGGTATAGTACTTAATTACAATTAATATTATTCGTAGAACTGATTTACTGGGTTCAGTTGATAAAGCTACACGGTTTTGTTATAACGAATACCCCGATGGCAGACAGGTGTAGACTGTTGGTTAAGAAAAGTTTTGACGGGTAATAGGTACAAAGCTCAAGATGTCACTTATTGTTTTTTTTGTTGAGATCCTAGTAGCTGGTGTATTTGCCTACTGGCCCGATCCTTTACGAATAACATACTACATTTCTCCTAAGTGCTATACTATAGATGCTACTTTTTATCCCGTGAACTCATTTGAACGTGTACCTCGACGCGAGAAAAGCAAGGACCTTTATATAAGTAGTTATAATCTAGCACTAGTGTGCTCTGCGAGTTAATAAGACAGTGAGCTAAGACAAAGCAATTTGCGTAGGTTCTTACGCGAGGTAGACGTGCTCTTAATTATCTTTCTATCAACCTACGTAACTACCTTCCGAATGTATATTAATACCTACAGTCGAATCATACCGAAAATGTTTAAGGAAATAGAATCTGTCCTTGATATGCCAACGTTCTGTAGTGCAAATTTAATTTAATTTTTCGTGCATTTAGTAGGTAGTGACTAGCCAGTATCGCCTTTGGGTTCCGGTAAAGGAACTAATTAATAAGAATTGTTCATTTAAAAATGCTTTGAATTGTTTTTGACGTTTGCTGAATTCAATTAAAATACGTTTAATTTGCTAATTTTCGGTCCACCTTGCAGGTGGACGGCGGACGCTGCGCTTGCCAGTACGTGGTCTCCACTCGAGAACTTTTAGAACCGATGATTTAGTAAAGGCCGCAGGAACGCGCTGGACAGGTCCATCTGGAAATCTTTCGGGGAGGTCTATGTTCAGCAGTGGACGTCGTGTAGCTGATGATGATGATGATGTTTAATTTTGCCCTCTTAAATTTTATTACGACCTTTTATTTATTTATTTATTTATATAGGTTTGCTTACAGTTGTAACAATTTTACAAAACATAGTACATACACACTATTTTAGAATAAGTTGCACAACCAATTACAAGCAAACACAGAAAGCACAAAATACAAACATAAGAAAAAAAAACAAGGACATAAACGGACGAATTTATTGACTTAGGTGCTCACCGGACATGGTTGGTTCCGTGAGTCGTTACCTACCTATGCCGAATAATTGGCACCGAGGGAACGGCCGTGTGTCATTTCTGACAACAGCCCGCAGGATATAGGCCCAACAAACGTTAGAGATTTGCCCAGTCAGAGATGAGGAGTACAGCGCTATTGTCTCTGTCTCCGGAAGAGATCTCTCGCTGCCGGCTGTGTTGGCATCCACGGTCAACATCTGAAGGTCCTGACGTGCGGTGGCCCTCTTCAACGAGGTGGTTCTCTTGCAGAGACGAGTGCGAAGTCGATTAGGGTCTGTCTGCCGTTAAGCGGTTAGGAGCTTCTGAGCCCCCCCACAATTGGTGAGGGCCCGCTCTACGCGGCACCACATAGAGGCGGTTGCAAAGGACGACTAGACACTTTTTATGGGATGAACCCGCTGCCGTCTCTAATGCGCCGAAGATTGCCACCGCGGAGTATTAGTTCATACTTGGTATTGCCATGGGTTGTATAGAACGATACGGACGGCCGACGTTTTCCAACGTTTTGGTACGGCCAATAAAAAAAAAGCAAAAGAATGGCCCAATGCCGGGTCGTTTGGTCGGTGACCCCAACATTACCTACCAGTCGTCCCCTGCGTCTGGGCGGTGCCTAGTGGTAAAACTAGGTCATAGTGATCCCCGCCGCCCATAAAAATATAAGTAGGTACATCAGAGGAATGGCTCACCTGATTAAAATTAATGATCGTCGCAACTCATCCTAGTGTTATTGACTTACTGCACTAAGCAGAGTTAGCTCGCCGCTCTCCCCGGGTGAGTCCTTTCCATGAGGATAAAAAGTAGCCTTTTCAGAAAGAACATTATAACCAACATTTCGTAATCTTCTTTTTTATTGCTATTAAATGACTAAACGAGTATGCCTCTCGCCTGATGGTAAGCGATACGACCACTCATAAAGAGTAGCGACACCCTACAGAACTTTTAATTAAAATTTTTACAAAATACGCGTGGCACTCCACTGCGCTCGACATCACGAGATATTAAATGTTAAGTCTCATAATGCCCTTCAAAGTTCAAACTGGAACACAACAGTGCATGCACACTGCTTAGCGGTAGAAATAGACATTACGGTGGTACCCACTTAGTACCGACAACCCAGACGGCCACTCTCATAAGCAAGAGATACAGCGCGCTGAAAAGATACTACCAGTAAATCCTTACTAGATTGACTTTTTTCTTTATTAAATCTTAAATACTTATGGCATATTTACAGTAGGTATTTATCTAGTTACAAAAATCTGTATATCTAATATAGAAATATTGGGAATATATCATAAATATTTTAGAATTAATAAAGAGAAAGCAGTTTTAGAGAACGCTCAAAATGTCGGTTACGATGTTCTTCCTGAAAAGGCTCGATAATATGTTAATCCAGGACTTGGTTTATCTGTATATCTCATTCAGATCTAATTAGTAGTGTAGTGCTTTTATTTATAACAAATATTGACACTCCTAAACAAGCAAATATTTTTACAAGTCAGATAGTTGAGTTTTATTGACGAGTGTAGCTGTGTCGGCAGGTACCCATCGACGTCTTCGAAGCCCTGGCTAACCTCACAGTATGATTTATTTTATTTTATTTATTTAGAAAACTTACAGCTAACATACATAAATGGTATAGAAAGATATATAACAGAAGGCCAATTACAAGTTTTCGTGTATAGATAAATAGGATTAGGTTAGTAAGTTGAAATTGGTAGACAGTATACATACAGAATTAAAAGAAACAAGAATAATAGGAAGAAAATAACAACTATATGAAGAAACGGTCGCTCAGTATTTTTTTAAATTTAGTGACGCTAGTGGTAAATAGGTCGACGTCCACATCCGGCGCTATTGAGTTAAACGTTCTGCTAGCTCTGATGGTAAAGGAATTCTGTCGGTAGGCAGTAGTGGCCGATGGAATATTTATACGTGGAGGTCTTCTCAATAAAGCTGACGGAGCGCGCAATCCGATTTTACTCAGCAACTCCGGACAGTCTACTGCTCCGCGAGCTATATTGAGAAGATAGCTCAAGTCAGCTATGCGCCTTCGCTCGTACAAAGGAAGCATGTGGAATTTTTTGCAACGTGTTATGTAATCCGGTAAGTAAGTATTAGACCGATGTTGCAAGTACCTCACAAACTTTCTCTGGATACCTTCAATACGGTTAGTGTAGACGTTATATGTAGGATTCCGACTTCCGACGTTATATGATGATTCATCATGCCCACCAAGCAATGCAACTCCAGGAACCTACTTAGGTACCTCCATTTGATCAGCGTGGTGTTATAGTAAATAGCCCAACCTTCCATAAAAATGAGACGTCGAAAGATTTCTGCCAGAACGAAAATATGAAATAAACTGGTAAAGATATTTAAGAATGACTTAAAATCTGTATAGAATGTTATAAAATCTTACCTCTGCAGGCCCTTCCGCCATACAAATAGGAAGCTACTGTGTGCTAATTAAATCGAATCCCGTAATTCATCACGTAAACGGAACTGTACCTACTAGGCCACCTTCATTTTTACACTTGAACGATTTATGACTAATCCATGGTTTATCATACAAGCTTACCTTGTAAATACTTGCAAAGGCAATAATCTGACTTTGAATCAATCAAATATTTAGGCCGTTCAACCGTGTGAAATTCATGCGAGAGCATTTGATTTTTAACGAGGACGCATTGTACAGATTCATTCCAAGGCCACAGCGCCCGCCCTGTGCTTCTGCATGTAGACACATAACAAATGAAATCGAAAGGCTATCTCTGAGTCAGAGGCTCAAGTACCCGTAGGCTAAGTTACTTGCTCAGTACGGTCGCTCGCCTTGACAATGAAAGTGAATTGGACAATGTGGTCGCGGTCTAGTAGTATAAAAACGGAGGCACTTCTTGTCGAAATTATTCAGTTGCCAACATCAACAGCATAAACATGTACGCCAAGGTGTGTTATGGTGTTTATTATTGTATTCAAAATATTTGACGCTGACTTGAGAGCTCATAGTTTAACTCAGAAGCAATTATCATTTTTATAACAATTATAAACATTTCATGTTAGATAAGGATTTAGGGATTGATCCCGGAATTGATGTTTCAAAGTTTTTTCGAGTCCTTTGAATTTATTTAATTTGTGACGTATTTACAGCTGATCGTCGCTCTGTGTGCCGTGGGTATCGCCCATGCGGGTGGTCTGTTGGGAGCTGCTCCCTTGGCCTACTCCAGCCACGCCTATGCCGCTCCCGCTGTGGCCCACTACGCCGCACCTGCCGTAGCATCTTACGCTGCTCCCGCCGTGGCGACCTACGCTGCTGCCCCCGTTGTAACCAAGACCATTGCGCCTGCCGTGACCTCCGTGTCGTCCTACTCCACTCACACCGCTCACGGCGCTCCCGCGTACACCGCCTACTCCACCCCCATTGTGGCTAAGAGCTACGCTGCTCCTGCCATCGCGACCTACGCTGCTGCACCAGTCGTCGCTAAGACCATCGCACCTGCTGTAACCTCCGTATCTTCTTACTCCACTCAAACCGCCCACGGTGGCGCGTACGCTGCTCCTGCCGTCGCTGCCTACTCTGCTGGTCCTCTCTACGCCAAGAGCTACGCTGCCCCGGCCATCTCCACCTACGCTGCTGGTCCTCTCTACGCCAAGAGCTACGCTGCTCCTGTTTATTCTTCCTACGCCGCTGGCCCCATTGTCGCCAAGAGCTACGCTGCCCCCGCGTTCTCTACATACAGCGCCGGTCCTCTGCTAGCTAAGGCATACGCCGCCCCCGCGTACGCCTCATACGCCGCCCCCGCGTACACCTCATACGCCGCCGCCGCGCCCGTCCTGAAATCAGCTGTGACGTACTCCGCCGCTCCCGCCGTGTCTCACATTTCCTACAGCGGTCACGGTGCCGCCTACGGTTGGTAAACTGAATCAAAGGTTAAATTATAATGTAAATAGACCAATGAAATATAGAAAATGCCATAACTATTTTATCTTTTAATGTTTTATGGTCCCGAATTTCGTAAGGATAATATTCCTGATACTTTCCTATAGGATTATGAAAGCGCTAATAAATTATAATCATGTTCATAATGTGAGTTACACGGTAATTAAGTGTGATCACCGCTCAAAAACATCAGAACTTCTATAAAAGTCCTAAAAGTGCTGTCGATTAAAGGGTAGGAATAGAAATAAAGATTTCGGAGAGCTGTTTAGGCCTACGTCTTTCACAATGAACAAAATAAACAAGATCTAGATTCACCGCCTGTTTTTCAACATGGTTATACCTCGTGTGAATATATAGGTAGGTACTTGTCAAGTTTGGTAATGTTTGCGATAAAGAAGTATGGGATTCTTAATCAATGAAGGAAGTTCTTATATCGTCGTCCGGCATTCAGTACCGCGAATGTAAAATTGGGGCACTTTACAGGAGAGACAAAAAACTGATTTTATTATAATGTACACTTTACCTTCTGCTAAACTATTGTTTTAGAATGCTAAATAACAATAGTTTAGAATGCTAAATAACAATAGTTTAGCAGAAGGTAAAGTGTACATTATAATAAAAAAAATTTTTTTGTCTCTCCTGTAAAGTGCCCCAATTTTACATTCGCGGTACTGAATGCCGGACGACGATATGTTTTTCTTCGCGCTTAGTACAAGTTTAAGACCCTGGGCAGTTCCCGCGTTTGCCACCCCTAAGGCCGCCCCTGTTTTTTGTCTTTATATGAGTTTTCTGGATCTAACCTTAGATAGTAATTGGACGGAACGTGTCTTGTGATACTGACGTTATGTTTCTATGGTGAAGTTTTTAATTGTTCTACTAGCGATATTACATATATATATACATATAGACTCACGCCTTTTATCCCCGAAGGGGTAGGCAGAGGTGCACCTAGTGCACCTCTGCCACCACTTTTCGCCATTATTCCGTCCCATGATGTGATAGGGGCGAGCCTATCGCCATATCGGGCACAAATTCCAGACTCCGAGCTGATACTGAATAGAAAAACTCAATATCACTTTGCCCGACCCGGAGATCGAACCCGAGACCTCAGCATTGCAGTCGTACCATAATACAACTACGCCACCGAGGCAGTCTACTAGCGATATCTATACTAATATTAGGCAGAGAAAAGTAATTATGTGAGTTTGTTTGTAGGTTTGTAGTAGGGCTGCCATCACCTAAATTGCCGACATCGGATAAACACGGCAAATTTTTTTTATTAATTTATACAGCTTGTTATTAAAATCTAATTAAGTACGTATGTAACCGTAACAAATACCTAATAGACATTGTTAATATAATTAAACACTTTTTCTGGGGTAATATGGTAACAAAAATAATAATTAGAAACGTTCTTTTTTGGCACTAATCAAATTATTATATTGAAAATAAAGAAATTGTCGCGTTTATCCTTTAGGCGACTATTATAGCAATAAACAGTATTTTTGTTACTTAGTTTCAAGCACGATTTTGATTGTAAACGACAAGTTTGAGTCTCCGTACAAAAAAAAAACTGTAACAGACGTTGAAACTTGGTGGATAGATTGAAATTAAAGAAAGATTTGAAAAATCTGGCTTGTTCCATTTGTGTTGAAATAGTCTATGCGGTGATGTATTACAAACTAATCAGATTAGTTTATTTTTTAAAAAATCACAATGAAAGGTTGACTGAAATAGATGAAATTTTAGATACGGCCTCTTAAGCAAAACAAAATTACACAAATCTCAAAATCGGAGGTCTTTAAAAATATACGCTTTATTACATAGGCTTAGCTTTTGGGAGAACTATCCAAATATTGTATAAAGTATCTTGATTATAATTTTAAGCCCCTTTTTGGACATGTTAAATTTATATTTGTATGCTTTCAACATTACGGAAAATAATATTCCAACTAAAAATATAAAAAAAAAAAACAAAAAACCCGAATGCGTCAAATCTGCCATCTTTATTAAACTCATTGAAGAACTGAAAAGATAGAAACAAGATTTTATTTTGAATATTTTATTTTGGTTTTGAATAATGTTAGTTGACAGTGTTCACAAACGCTGTCGGAGGCGTAACACGCTCACTTCTCATAATTTAGTTGGCGATATGTAGAGCAACAAAATCTCGGAGTGAGCAAACTTCAATAAAACATATAAGTTGTATACATATTCGCAATCACCGTTAAAAATTCTTTATTTTGATACAACACTCGATGTATTTTGAAAAGATTTTTTTTGCGATCACTTTTTGCTGCCAATGTTTTTTTTTTATTTCGATGTACCCAGTGTCACTCTCACGACTAAGATGAATCTATTGACAATACTCACATAAAAATACGACAGGCCGTTTAGGATCTAGGGCGTGCCAAAAAATATACACACACTCGAAAAACATAACCCTCCATCTTTCGCAGTCGGGTAAAAATAGGTTATCGATAAATTTGTTAAGCAAGGCTCCCTCATGATCTTTAATTTCAAAATGTTGGCAGAGACATACCAAACTAAGTCTATACCTGAGCACCGGATCCGGAACCTCACAGGTGAATTACAGTCCAAATATACAGCAACAAAAACAACAGGATTGAGTATGTTTCGAAGTTAAGTCTCATAATGCCCAGTAATCACGCTGGCTACAATATCCTTCAAACCGGAACACAACAGTGTATACACTGCTGCTTGGTGGTAGAATTAATTATATGAAAATTTTTATCAATTCAAGGGCTTCCACTGAACTTCTGACACTAAGTAAACTGAAGAAAGGTCATTTTCAATTACGATTTCGTTTGCATCCATTCCGACAACTTTTACTTTAATTACTGCTTTTGCTTCTCACCTTTTACTGCCAAGGTCAACTTCTGATTGATTTTGGCATCTTTGGACATCACAAAAAGGTCAGTGTTATATATAAACGATCGCTTTGATTGGTGTCATTGCAGCTATGTTCGAAATAACGGTCGCCCTCTAATCGAATTCTTCATAAACGGTTTTGCTCGCTAATGGCAGTCCTAAAACAATGATAGAACTGACTCTTCGCTTGCACACTGGTGTCGAAACGCACCTCAGAGGTATGAAATAATCCCTCCTTCATGTCGTATCATAGCCTTCATATCTTGCAAACTATGTAAGGATAAATTAAAAAAAAAAACATTAACACTTACATTTTCCTTTATTCAGAGGAAACCGAAAATTTTTAACACTCTAGAAAATAAAGGTCAAGAATCTCTTAGATAGGTACTTTAGTACCAAACAGTAGACGTAGGTCTTGTAATATTCAATTGTGTGCTTTAGTGAGCTTTTCTCAACTAACATTATTCATGACAATACACTACATAAAACAATTTACATTCTTTTCCAAAGAACTTGTTTCGGCCCCTTTGTTGTGTTTATAGTTTTCATAGTGACATTAGTTAGGTAGTTACTTATTATACCGGGTGGAAGGGAAACGCTCTCGGAAACGAATACAGGTGATAGTATTGGTGATTCCTGACGTGATGGCACTAAAAAAATCGCGATCGCATTGTTACAATTTTAGCAGGATTTTCTCAAATTTTTATACAGCTTCACGTATGGATAGATAAATCAAACTATTATTCTGAAAAACATAGTAAAAAAGGTCAATATTTAAAAAAAATCGTAATGAAACACGAACATCAGCTGACGGGTTAACGACCGCGGGCCGGTGCCGGAGCAGCGCGGCGGCCGTCCAGTTTTTTGTACGCTTTACATTGCGCGCGCATGAATTACGGAAATACTAAAATCGTAAGTATTATCGCTTAGCTTTGCAAATGAATATAGTTTTTCGTTAATGTTATGGTTCTTCTCTCTTACCGTTCCGGTATAGAGAGCGTTTCCCTTCCACCCGGTACTTGCGTGGTCGAAACATGAATACGGATGCTGAATTATAAGCCTTCAATGTTTTTCCCAATGCCGCAATATTTTTATAAGAAACTACTTTCTGTTAAGGGGCTTCCTTTCCAAATCTGCGAAAATACATGTTTTACAATTCCTAACTAGTACCTTAAAATGACTGAACAACATGACATGGAAAATATATATAATAATTTGATTCATTAACTTTAATTTTGCAGAATTAGATTTTCAATTTATCATTTGTTAAGAAAAATATAAACGAAATAAAAAACTAGTACTTTCACTTAAATTGGGTATCAACTTTTCCATCAATGTATTAATGAATATAAAACTTACATTTATTAATAGAGAACACATTTATTGTCGATATTGCAGAAATGTTTTTTTGATTTACGATAATTTTAAGTCATTTATTTACATTTTTCGAGTTTCCGCTCGGACTATTGAAGCGGGTCTCTGCCGGGCGACAGGGGGAGTACGGCGAGCGCCGTTCCAAGGAATGGACGTACGCAATTTTTTTGTCGTGTTTACGTCAATAAAATATTCTATTTGAACAAAATAATGACTGAAATAAGTATTAAAATAATATTATCCACATTTTTGCCACATTGATTCTCTCGGTTATTTGTAGAATAATAAGTAATAATTATAATTAGTTTTACATTGACATGTTGTCATGCCACAAAATTCCTGTTTTCGCTGTCTCGGCTCTATGACATAATGAATGCGGCAAATGAGTATTGAGTTATTTCATTTGTCATTTACGCTCTCGCGTGCCAGGAGCGTACATGTACGTTCAAAAAAGTGTTCATACTCTGCCGAGAGTGTACATAATATAGCTCGGGCCTATTTCTGCAAAATGTGTGAAAACTGAACATCTGCAGATTATTTTTCTTTCGCTACTTTTGGCTTGCCGTTGATTGCAAGATCTTGACGCAGGTAATGTTAGAATTTTTAAAGTAGCCGCCATTTTGACTTTCTTCGTTATAAGCTCAATTGACGTTAAAATAGATATCTGGATATAACTTAAGTTGCCTAAGACTGAACCAATGTCAGAATTTAATAAGGTGGCCGCCATTTAGAATTTCTTTGTTTTAAGGCTAATTGACCTCAAAATCGACATCTGGTATAACTTTGGTTACAAAAGACGAAACTAATGTCAGAATGGAAAAAGTGGCCGCGATATTTAATTTCTTTGTTTTAAGGCCAATTGACCTCAAATTTTATATCTGGACACTGTTCTGTGTACAAAAGGCATATCCAATAACAAAGCTGCCTCGATTTAGATTTTTCTTGTTTTAAGGGCTATTGGCTTCAAAATGAAAAACCGCTGGGCATGACTGGCCACAAATTGTAGTAGGTAATAGGTATAAATTGTAGAACTTTAAAATATGGCCATCATCAATGTTCATTCAATTCAATAACGATATCGGAACTTTATTTTGCAAAGATATTTAAGAAGTGGCACGTGGCCACAAACAGCAAATGAAATAAATTCTTGTGTGAAAATATCAAAATTGTTTAAAAAAATATGGAATAACTAACATTTCAAATATTGCTTTAAGTGTAAGTAGCCGCATAGTAGGAGTCACCTTGCTATATTTTTTTCTTTCCCCTCATCGTAATACCATGTTATTAGGTGACTATTCACTTATTTTATTGCTTATCTTTATTTAATATTTAGCCCCTTTACTATACTTTACAAGGCTATGCAGCATAATTACTTTATTGGTTTTCAAAATATTTATTTTTTCATGTAAATTCGTATTTATTTTTTTTCCGTAATGGAAGACGATTCAAAAACTAATGTTATAAAATCGGGGGTTACAGTTTAGTGTGTGGCGGGGGACTTTATTTTATAATATCTTAACAGTATAAAACAAAGTCGCTTTCCTCTGTCTGTCCCTATTGTAGGTTATGTTGGTGAAATAATTACGGCCACAGAGTATTTAACTTGCTTATATTAGAAAAAACAATTAAATATCCAACATGTTACATGTTGACGGGGAAAGAGGCAGAACAGAGTGAGAGAAACGTCACTTTTGACAATGACATTTAAAATTACGTTTAGTTTACACAATATTAATATTTGTAACACCTATGACCCTATGTATGCTTAGGTCTTTAAAATTACGTAACGGATTTTTATGCGTTTTTTTAATATATAGAGTGATTCCAGAGGAAGGTTTATATGTATAATACATGCATAATATAGTAGAGAAATAATTTGTATGTTCTATTGTGAGCGCGAGTGCCTTTCTGACAAAAGTCGGGGAACTACTTATACTAGACGGAAAGGCGTTTCGTACCAAAGTGTCGCTGACCGACTATATTGCAAGATCTCTCGATCTGTATGTGTAACGAATACTGTTAAAAAAATTACAGTTTTTGTATATAAAGTGATTTCTATACAGGAAACCTCTTTAATGCGGGCGAAGCCGCGGGCAAAAACTAGTGTAAGAATATGACAAAGTCGTGTTAATTAAACCCTTTATAACTTGTCTAAGTCCCGAATAGCAGAATAACTATAAAAGATTTGAAGAGTTCACGAAAGTAAAAATTATGAAGATAATTTAATTTCTCATACATTTTGTACACGACGCCACTTGAAATCTCTCATGCAACACTATATGAAACGGTGAAGCCATTTTTAAAAAGAAGAAGAAGAAAGTATTCTTACAAAACCATTTTATGATTATTCAAAATAGTAATGTAACGCAACATTTTTGTGCTAGCTATAAAAACATACATAAGTATAAGGTCCAAAAGAACTTAGAAATATCTCATTGAATAATTTGTAAAATTAAACAAGGTTTGAAGTTAATATTCAATAGAAACAAATATAAAATTCAGGGAACATAACCTCATAACTTTGCTTCAATTATATACAAAAACTCCAAATATCATCTAAAAATAAAGCATATTCTGCCACGCTGACTTAAAAAATAAGCGACTGGAAGCCATATTTTATATTTTTTACCATATTATAACTAATTAAATTATAGGTTGTAAAAGTTTTCTTTTTTATCCACATGTGGCTCTTGTGTCGGTTTTGTACTTCCATTTACAGTTCGTAAACGTTCGCTATTTTATTAAGTAAATATATTTTCTTGTACATTGATTTGAATCTTATTTCGCTCTCCTGAAAAACACTATTTCTGACATATCCATATATAATAAGGCACCATCGCAACAGTATTGTAATTATAGTGACAAAGTACCTACAGGTCGCGCTAAAAATATTTTATAATGCTGGAAACGAAGTTAACAATATTTTTCGCCTAAGCAAGGTCGAATTCGCAAATAAAAAGATCATGTAATAATCACAAGTAATTAAACAATCAAATCAGGTTATTAACGATTCATTCTGATTTTGTATTTAATTAAAATGAAAAATGAAATATTATGCCGCATCTAATATTCTTAGGTTCATGGTGTGAAATCGCTATAGTCGCTGAAAGTTGTTTCCTAATTTTCACTAGATGGCGGTCAAATTTGACGTAATATTAGATGTGGAGGTATGAGGAGAGTGTAGTGACGACTAGTCTTGAGGGGAAGCGAACGCGTGACGTCATTCGGGTATAGGTGGCCCTTAAGTACTATTGATATGTATAAGATAAACTACTACCATTTTAAAAAGGCTACAATTAAAATAAAAATACCTCAGGTAGAGCGATTGCAATTATGTAATGCCTATAAAAGGACTTTGTTTATAAGCACGTTTGGTCCTTACTAATAATTAATAAACAACAGATATATAGTTAAAGAACGTTTTGTCTCATTTTCCATATTATTTTACGTATGGAAAATGAGATAAAATAATGTTAAGTTTCCAAGGTCTATTCAGACACTGTTTAATTCAACTTTGTAAGGAAAGTGTCTACGAAGATTACTAGAAAATTGTTAACTACAAGTTATTTCCCAAAAATTTGAATTCCTGTAATTAAAGTATTCAATAACATTAAATACAGGAAATATAAATACAGTCCCTTTCACTAGTATAAGTCGAGGCAAAGCAATAAATATTATAATTTTCTTAAATCTCGCTATTTGGCAGGCAAGTATTTCATCATACCTATACAGTAACTAAAATTCTGTAGCGGACGGGTATTGGATACATTATAGACTACTAGCTTTTGCCCGCGGCTCCGCCCGCTTTAAAAAGTTTTTCCAGGATAAAAGTTCCGCTTTATATTTTCCCGGGATAAAAAGTAGCCTATGTGTTAATCCAGGACATGATCTACCCGTGTGCCAAATTTCATCGAAATCCGTTCAGTAGTTTTTGCGTGAAAGAGGAACTAACATCCTTACATCCAAACGTCCAAACATTCATACATTCTTACAAACTTTCGCTGTTATAATATTATTATTAGTAGGATAGTATTATATTCATTATTTTGTAGTTTACTGGATAGCGACTACCATAGTCCATTGGTATAATTCGCACTTTTAGAACGAAAACGAAACAAATGAAAAAATATCGGAAATTGAGTTATCGTCATAAAATTACTTAAAACTGGTCCCTTTTACATAAAAATATAATAAAAAAAAACCGAAATAACAGTTTGGTCCTTTTCCCACTTGAATATGGCTGTGTTTAAGCTATTGTTATATTGAGAGTCATTTTATAACGATAACTCAGTTTTCGATATTTTTGAATTGTGTCGTTTTCGTTCTAAAGGTGCGATATTTAAAAATCTCATTAGGTAAACGGGCATAATCCTGACGACTTGCAGCGAGGTACGTGCAGGATGCACCGAGATGGTCTTCATATTTGAACTACATTGTGTTTTTTATTTGGTCCAAATAATATACCTATCATAGACATCACTTTTTGAGATAGGTATAAAAATGCGTTATAACTAGTCTGCTAAAAGTCTATGTATATTAATTTATATTCTTGTTATGTGTTTGTATTTAGAAAAACCTTATTGTTTGGAATACATATCAAGCTTAGTGCGTGCGTGCAAGACGGCCGTTTATTGATGGATGCTTTGAAGTTAGACACAAATGGTAATTAAGCTATTGTTTCTAGCTAGGAACTACTCGGTGACGAAAATGTCAAGCCTAACTTCAGGTTGACCGACACAGATCTGCTGCATTTGGTAGATTGGTACATTATAGGTATTGGTACATTGATAGGTACATTGAATTAAGAGTGTGAGACAGACGAAGACATAATCTTATCTCCTGGGCAATTAAATTATGTGTGAGGTTTCAATTTTGAATATCCCCGCAAGCCGTGTGTCTAACATCATCATCAGCTTCATGATGTTCACTGCGGAACATAGGCCTCCTCAAAAGATTTCCAGACGGACCTATCAAAAGCGTCAAGTTTTGTTTATACTGTTCCAATATTATTCAATGAGACAAATGGAATGGAGGAACCATGCCTGCTCTTGTAACTTAACTCATTATCACTTCAAGAATATAGTGTGTTGAACTTATTAGTATCATGAAAATACTTAATTCGTATCTTCAGTCATTTGAATATCGCATATTATTAAAGAATTGGGAACGTACACGTCGTAAGTTCTGCCATCTGGAGGCGCAATATGAATCTTTTATGAATCAACGGCTTTTATGAAGCACGTAAAAGCCGTTGGTCCTGCGCCTGATCTCTCTCCGGTCATGTCGGATTGCCGTCTCACCGGACTATGAGAGTGAAGGAATAGCGAGTGCACCTGTGTATTGCGCACACACTTGTGCACTATAATATCTCCTGCGTACCTGGCTGATCTCCGTTGAGATTGGCCGCCGTGGCCGAAACTGGCTAGGAGGATTTCATGAATCTTTTACAGCCCATCGATACTTGGCATTGACGTAAATAATTCATAAAAATTTATCAAAATTTCCCAGACACTAAAAATCTATAAAAAGTAAAATAATAAAAGTGTCTCTGTCGTTTAAGAAGTACTTTTTAGAAATTTTTGTGTCAGGAATTATTTATGTTTTAATTTTATTTCAAAGTTTTTAAATTCATTTATTCTCCATCATGGAGCCTTGATAATCAACTATCTAACACCTACTCGTTGAGACCATCCTTATGAGCCCAAAAACGCTTTATGTGCTATAAGTTGCTAAGGAGTTGGGTATCCCGCGGACTAGCATCAGTTCATGTTGAAAGATATGGCCGAAGTCACAGAACACCAAATGGAAAATCCATCGGGCTTCTTAAGTTAGAAAGAGCTGATAATTTTCAAACGTCTGAACAGATCTTAAATTATACCTAAGATCCATCGTGATAACATCACCTTTCAAACAAAAAAAAAAACGCGTCAAAATTGTTCCATTCGTTTTAGAGCTACGATGCCACAGACTTACATACAGATATACAGATACACACCCTAAAGTTATACCTAACTCCCCTCTTTTTCTGTCGAGGGTTAAAAAGGATGAAAAATAACATTTAATTTGTTGATAATGTATTGCTGTTTATCTGAATGCTCCAAAATATAAAAATAAACAAATCAAATGGTGTGTAATTCTATTAGGTTCCTAACAATAGTACCCAAGTACTTACAAAATCGACAAAAATAATAAAAGCTGTATATGTAACATACCTACATAATTTCGAGTTCCAAAAGCATGTAGAAATGTCTCATAACGTATTTCATAAACATAAAAAGTTTTGAAGATAATTTTCAATACAAATAAATTTGCATTTAAGGGAACAAAACCTCCTAATTTTGATGCAATAACATAAAAATAACTAGCTTCCATCTAAAAAAAAAAAGCCTATTCTGGCTATACTAGGTATCACTAATATTCAGACGGAACCCATATTTTATAATTTTTGACGTAATAAACGAATACTAAAAATAAATTATAGCTTTGAAATGTTCATTTTTATCCGCACGTGGCTCTTGTGCCAATTTTGTGTTGCTCCCTAAAGTTCGTGTACGTTCCATATAACCCAAAAGAAAACACTTTTGAAAAGAATATAAATCTCAAGAATCTCAATGAAAAACCTATTGAAGATTAGCTTCAATAGATTTTTCATAGATCTCATTGCTCTATTTGTCTTTCAAAAATTGTTGTATTAACAAGT
Source organism: Lapara coniferarum (assembly GCA_949316025.1). Classification (NCBI taxonomy): domain Eukaryota; kingdom Metazoa; phylum Arthropoda; class Insecta; order Lepidoptera; family Sphingidae; genus Lapara; species Lapara coniferarum. The sequence goes on from OX438920.1 coordinate 7,247,301, forward strand.
TTACAATGAATAAATAATGAACAGAGTGAGGAGATCGGCCAAATGTGACTTTATTTTATAATATCTTAACAGTATAAAACAAAGTCGCTTTCCTCTGTCTGTCCCTATTGTAGGTTATGTTGGTGAAATAATTACGGCCACAGAGGATTTAACTTGCTTATATTAGAAAAAACAATTAAATATCCAACATGTTACATGTTGACGGGGAAAGAGGCAGAACAGAGTGAGAGAAACGTCACTTTTGACAATGACATTTAAAATTACGTTTAGTTTACACAATATTAATATTTGTAACACCTATGACCCTATGTATGCTTAGGTCTTTAAAATTACGTAACGGATTTTTATGCGTTTTTTTAATATATAGAGTGATTCCAGAGGAAGGTTTATATGTATAATACATGCATAATATAGTAGAGAAATAATTTGTATGTTCTATTGTGAGCGCGAGTGCCTTTCTGACAAAAGTCGGGGAACTACTTATACTAGACGGAAAGGCGTTTCGTACCAAAGTGTCGCTGACCGACTATATTGCAAGATCTCTCGATCTGTATGTGTAACGAATACTGTTAAAAAAATTACAGTTTTTGTATATAAAGTGATTTCTATACAGGAAACCTCTTTAATGCGGGCGAAGCCGCGGGCAAAAACTAGTGTAAGAATATGACAAAGTCGTGTTAATTAAACCCTTTATAACTTGTCTAAGTCCCGAATAGCAGAATAACTATAAAAGATTTGAAGAGTTCACGAAAGTAAAAATTATGAAGATAATTTAATTTCTCATACATTTTGTACACGACGCCACTTGAAATCTCTCATGCAACACTATATGAAACGGTGAAGCCATTTTTAAAAAGAAGAAGAAGAAAGTATTCTTACAAAACCATTTTATGATTATTCAAAATAGTAATGTAACGCAACATTTTTGTGCTAGCTATAAAAACATACATAAGTATAAGGTCCAAAAGAACTTAGAAATATCTCATTGAATAATTTGTAAAATTAAACAAGGTTTGAAGTTAATATTCAATAGAAACAAATATAAAATTCAGGGAACATAACCTCATAACTTTGCTTCAATTATATACAAAAACTCCAAATATCATCTAAAAATAAAGCATATTCTGCCACGCTGACTTAAAAAATAAGCGACTGGAAGCCATATTTTATATTTTTTACCATATTATAACTAATTAAATTATAGCTTGTAAAAGTTTTCTTTTTTATCCACATGTGGCTCTTGTGTCGGTTTTGTACTTCCATTTACAGTTCGTAAACGTTCGCTATTTTATTAAGTATGTCGGGACAGGAAGGAAGTATAAAAAGGAATTGTCATTTTTATTAATCTCATTGAGGGTGTCTGAATATATTACGTCGGGTAAGACTAAATAAAAATCGTGTTGAATTCTCGGAGCGACAGTTGGGTGCATAAAAGGGGTGCGCAATCATTTGAAGGAACAGTCTTAGTCTGTCGTCATTAAGTTCGGTTGTGTTGCAACTAGTACGGTGCAGATCACTACTAAGTGGTAACTGTGGTGGTTTTCATATCGGTCAATGCTTAGTAAAGCGGTTACTATGTTAATTCGGGTTGTTACTAGGTGAGTCGTTTAGAGTTGCGAAGTTTGGTTAAGAAATTGCCTCAATATGCAATGTGTTATAATAACCAAAGTTAATAATGAATCCTGACGTGGTATTGTACTCTGTGAACAGTTTATTACGCAATAATTGACCAACGAACAATAAATAGCGAGTTAAAGAGAATTCATTTGTGACTTTTATTATGTGAACCTACGTGTATCGATATCGGCCGCCACTCTGTCTCCGACATCAGAAGGTGGGATGAGCCTATTCCCGCAGATATGTGACATGGAATTAATGGTACTATGGAGAAGCTATTTAAGTACCTATTTAAGTTAAGCTATTTAAGTTTACATGAAGAAAAAAAAATTGCATTGAGTAATGTCGGAATAAGAACAAGACTACAACGTGAATAAAAGTGACAACGTGTGAAATATAACTATCGCATGGTCATTTGTGATTTTATGCGCATACGACTTCGAATGAAAGAGAATCGCGTGTGTACCGCGATTGAACTGTTGGTGTTCAAACGTTCCTGTTGGTGCTCAAGCGTTCCGGTAGATGTGCTGCCGTATGGTGCGTCGTAGTTGGTGTCCCAGACATAACTGTACGGTTGTCTAGTACCGGTTGATGCTAACTATTGCATCGCGCATCATGTGTGGCTATATGTGAAGACAGATATGCTTACTGCAGCACTACAGGAAGTTTGGTATCGTATGACCCATAATCCTTATTTGAAGGTTATGGTTTCCTTTATTATTATTTTTTGGTTATCTCTAAAAATATTGGAATTTCGTTTAGTAGTCATGTACCTAGTTCTTGTACGTAACAATCTATTTGTGGATGTAAGTCAAGTACCGTATAGTGTAAAAAGAAAAGTATAGCCATTTTCTTGTGTAAATCGCATAGTGGATGTGTTTTGTGTCAATAAGATTGCTGTCCAGATAAAATGTTAGTGATATTTGACTTGTTGAGTACTTATGAAGGTTCAAATATTTTCCGTTAAATGACAGTTTTAAGTACAAAATATCGTTCATGGCTTCAATTGGTAAAACTTTTAATTTCTACTACTAACTACTTAGCATAAAAAGATTCCTTAAAGGGAAGTCCTACCGTAATTCAACTTATGTGATTTCTTTTATTTCTTGGTAACCTTTACAAATGTTGAGATCTTGTTTAATAGGGCATGTGCAGCCATGGATTAACGAGCTATTCGTGGTTTATGTTAGTACAGAACCGTCCTTAAACTTAAAGACAAGTAGGTACCTGTTGTTGGAAACTATGACTGTGCATAGCATTGGTTTACAAAAGTGATCTAGGTGTATAGTGTTGGGTCTGAAGGATTGCTAGCCTTCCATGGTCAATGTTTCCCATTGTTTAAAATTTTTGAATTAAGACCGAGACGTGCGATAATTTTGTGATTGTCCTCATATTAAGATAACTACTGAATTCCCGCTCAAAGATTGATGCGTGACTTGATTTAAGTTAAGGATAGGGTGAACGGTTTGATGCTGTTGCGATATTTTTGATTGCAGGAACTGGAGATCCTTGCAGGGAGTACTTAAAGTATTCAGCGTTAGAAGACACCGTAAGCTGTGACTACTGAAGAGCCTCTGCGGGATCCTTTGGTGGATCTGACATTAACAGCGGTAATAGAGGATTTGGACATCAGGAGTTTGAAGATTCTTGCACTTTGGTGAGAAGTTTTCATTTTGTTGTGTTGAGTTTTTTTTTTTTTTTTTATTTGTCCCTGCGATTGATTGTGGAAAAGCCTGAAAGTGAAGTAGTGATTGAAACGTTTAACGCTAGAACAAAGTAGATGAGCCTGCTCGCGCAATAAATATGTGTGGTGAATGTTCCAGTAAAATATCTCGAAAAGGATCTTTGTGGTTAAAATCTTGTACAAGATCTATGTGGTTAAGGACGGCTGTGTGATCAAGTCCATGTGGTTAAGGACGGCTGTGTGATCAAGTCCATGTGGTTAAGGACTGCTGTGTGATCAAGTCCATGTGGTTAAGGACTGCTGTGTGATCAAGTCCATGTGGTTAAGGACTGCTGTGTGATCAAGTCCATGTGGTTAAGGACTGCTGTGTGATCAAGTCCATGTGGTTAAGGACTGCTGTGTGATCAAGTCCATGTGGTAAAGGACTGCTGTGTGATCAAGTCCATGTGGTAAAGGATGGCTGTGTGATCAAGTCCATGTGATAAAGGATGGCTGTGTGATCAAATCCATGTGGTAAAGGATGGCTGTGTGATCAAGTCCATGTGGTTAAGAATGGCTGTGTGATCAAGTCCATGTGGTTAAGAATGGCTGTGTGATCAAGTCCATGTGGTTAAGAATGGCTGTGTGATTAAGTCCATGTGGTTAAGAATGGCTGTGTGATTAAGTCCATGTGGTTAAGAATGGCTGTGTGATTAAGTCCATGTGGTTAAGAATGGCTGTGTGATTAAGTCCATGTGGTTAAGAATGGCTGTGTGATTAAGTCCATGTGGTTAAGAATGGCTGTGTGATTAAGTCCATGTGGTTAAGAATGGCTGTGTGATTAAGTCCATGTGGTTAAGAATGGCTGTGTGATCAAGTCCATGTGGTTAAGAATGGCTGTGTGATCAAATCGATGACGTGACTTCGACCAGTCTTATATTGTGAAAATAGTAAATAAATTACAATCTGCTCACTATATGTGTCTTGTGTCTTGTGTATTGTGTTGTAACTATAGCGTGATCATCCTCCACTGGGTCTGAATCATTGTAGCAAATTTGGTCCTGATGGTAAACAAGCATAACTGAAATAGTGATTGTAGTAGTTAGGAAGAGTCTTAATGTAAGGTCAGAATAGGCCGAGCAATGTGATGCTGCTGCGTATATTTTCTGTTTGCAGGCATTGGAAATTACTGCTGGTGGTGCCGCGTGTGACGTGTCTACTCCGGTTCGAAGACAGTGTGCAGTGCAGTGCAGCTACTGAGCCGCTTCCGAGGGAAGATTGCTGCTGATCGTCAGTGACACTGATCTCCGTTTAGATAAGAATTGTTTGCATTGTATACAGTTTTAGTAACTATTGGACGGCTGTATCCTTGAGAGTTTGTTACCGTCACTTCTTCTCTCTTGTTAGGAGGTACTAGGAGGTGATGGCGGAAGGGCGTTTTGGGGGTGCTGTCTATTTTGTAAAACATACGTAAGAGAACGATCACATGTCAGGAGTTTCATGTCACTATACGTGATTTAACTGAATTTTAAAATTAGATTTGTTTCTTAAATCCCTTGCACTTAGGGAGACACATTGCGAGCTTTTCCTTAACGTTTGAACAATGGAAGCAACTGACTACAGTAACTTGTGTAAATGGTTACAGCGATAACTTTCTTTGCCTATCGATTATGGTATGACTGGTATGACTGCAGAAATAATTCTAAATTCATGACGGCATTAATTGCTAAGTTTAAAAACTTTTGGTCGGGTTCTTGCACTTTAATTGGAATTTTAAATTGTCATTTAATTATTCGGTGTTAAATTTTCATGAAGCGTGCGTTAGCGAAAAATGCTTTAAGGTTACGTTTTGAGATAATCGATGAAATTATGGCAGACAAGTGGCAGTGACAGTAATTAAGTTTGCATGATGATCTGGAGTGGACTTTAGTAGTCCGTTGGAAGGCGGTATTTGCTGTATAAGCAAACCGTGGATGCATGGTGCGCGGGTGGTTCTGGCTGAGGTCGGGGTTCAAAGGAAGCCATAGAGTTCGAAAGAGATGAGAGTAACTAGAGGTTACTGCCAGAGATCACATGCAGGGCTTAATTGGTTAGATTATGTGGTTTGCATTTGGCAATCGAGACGGACCTTCATCCATTTTTGGTACTATGTTGTTTTGAAGAGTGTTGTTAAGTTTACGTGATGATCGTACTTTGTGTCATTCAGAGTAACACACGAGGACGTGTGTCTTGCCAGAATGGCCGTGTCGGGACAGACCTTCATCCATTTTTTGGTACTATGTTGTTTTGAAGAGTGTTGTTAAGTTTACGTGATGATCGTACTTTGTGTCATTCAGAGTAACACACGAGGACGTGTGTCTTGCCAGAATGGCCGTGTCGGGACAGGAAGGAAGTATAAAAAGGAATTGTCATTTTTATTAATCTCATTGAGGGTGTCTGAATATATTACGTCGGGTAAGACTAAATAAAAATCGTGTTGAATTCTCGGAGCGACAGTTGGGTGCATAAAAGGGGTGCGCAATCATTTGAAGGAACAGTCTTAGTCTGTCGTCATTAAGTTCGGTTGTGTTGCAACTAGTACGGTGCAGATCACTACTAAGTGGTAACTGTGGTGGTTTTCATATCGGTCAATGCTTAGTAAAGCGGTTACTATGTTAATTCGGGTTGTTACTAGGTGAGTCGTTTAGAGTTGCGAAGTTTGGTTAAGAAATTGCCTCAATATGCAATGTGTTATAATAACCAAAGTTAATAATGAATCCTGACGTGGTATTGTACTCTGTGAACAGTTTATTACGCAATAATTGACCAACGAACAATAAATAGCGAGTTAAAGAGAATTCATTTGTGACTTTTATTATGTGAACCTACGTGTATCGATATCGGCCGCCACTCTGTCTCCGACAAGTAAATATATTTTCTTGTACATTGATTTGAATCTTATTTCGCTCTCCTGAAAAACACTATTTCTGACATATCCATATATAATAAGGCACCATCGCAACAGTATTGTAATTATAGTGACAAAGTACCTACAGGTCGCGCTAAAAATATTTTATAATGCTGGAAACGAAGTTAACAATATTTTTCGCCTAAGCAAGGTCGAATTCGCAAATAAAAAGATCATGTAATAATCACAAGTAATTAAACAATCAAATCAGGTTATTAACGATTCATTCTGATTTTGTATTTAATTAAAATGAAAAATGAAATATTATGCCGCATCTAATATTCTTAGGTTCATGGTGTGAAATCGCTATAGTCGCTGAAAGTTGTTTCCTAATTTTCACTAGATGGCGGTCAAATTTGACGTAATATTAGATGTGGAGGTATGAGGAGAGTGTAGTGACGACTAGTCTTGAGGGGAAGCGAACGCGTGACGTCATTCGGGTATAGGTGGCCCTTAAGTACTATTGATATGTATAAGATAAACTACTACCATTTTAAAAAGGCTACAATTAAAATAAAAATACCTCAGGTAGAGCGATTGCAATTATGTAATGCCTATAAAAGGACTTTGTTTATAAGCACGTTTGGTCCTTACTAATAATTAATAAACAACAGATATATAGTTAAAGAACGTTTTGTCTCATTTTCCATATTATTTTACGTATGGAAAATGAGATAAAATAATGTTAAGTTTCCAAGGTCTATTCAGACACTGTTTAATTCAACTTTGTAAGGAAAGTGTCTACGAAGATTACTAGAAAATTGTTAACTACAAGTTATTTCCCAAAAATTTGAATTCCTGTAATTAAAGTATTCAATAACATTAAATACAGGAAATATAAATACAGTCCCTTTCACTAGTATAAGTCGAGGCAAAGCAATAAATATTATAATTTTCTTAAATCTCGCTATTTGGCAGGCAAGTATTTCATCATACCTATACAGTAACTAAAATTCTGTAGCGGACGGGTATTGGATACATTATAGACTACTAGCTTTTGCCCGCGGCTCCGCCCGCTTTAAAAAGTTTTTCCAGGATAAAAGTTCCGCTTTATATTTTCCCGGGATAAAAAGTAGCCTATGTGTTAATCCAGGACATGATCTACCCGTGTGCCAAATTTCATCGAAATCCGTTCAGTAGTTTTTGCGTGAAAGAGGAACTAACATCCTTACATCCAAACGTCCAAACATTCATACATTCTTACAAACTTTCGCTGTTATAATATTATTATTAGTAGGATAGTATTATATTCATTATTTTGTAGTTTACTGGATAGCGACTACCATAGTCCATTGGTATAATTCGCACTTTTAGAACGAAAACGAAACAAATGAAAAAATATCGGAAATTGAGTTATCGTCATAAAATTACTTAAAACTGGTCCCTTTTACATAAAAATATAATAAAAAAAAACCGAAATAACAGTTTGGTCCTTTTCCCACTTGAATATGGCTGTGTTTAAGCTATTGTTATATTGAGAGTCATTTTATAACGATAACTCAGTTTTCGATATTTTTGAATTGTGTCGTTTTCGTTCTAAAGGTGCGATATTTAAAAATCTCATTAGGTAAACGGGCATAATCCTGACGACTTGCAGCGAGGTACGTGCAGGATGCACCGAGATGGTCTTCATATTTGAACTACATTGTGTTTTTTATTTGGTCCAAATAATATACCTATCATAGACATCACTTTTTGAGATAGGTATAAAAATGCGTTATAACTAGTCTGCTAAAAGTCTATGTATATTAATTTATATTCTTGTTATGTGTTTGTATTTAGAAAAACCTTATTGTTTGGAATACATATCAAGCTTAGTGCGTGCGTGCAAGACGGCCGTTTATTGATGGATGCTTTGAAGTTAGACACAAATGGTAATTAAGCTATTGTTTCTAGCTAGGAACTACTCGGTGACGAAAATGTCAAGCCTAACTTCAGGTTGACCGACACAGATCTGCTGCATTTGGTAGATTGGTACATTATAGGTATTGGTACATTGATAGGTACATTGAATTAAGAGTGTGAGACAGACGAAGACATAATCTTATCTCCTGGGCAATTAAATTATGTGTGAGGTTTCAATTTTGAATATCCCCGCAAGCCGTGTGTCTAACATCATCATCAGCTTCATGATGTTCACTGCGGAACATAGGCCTCCTCAAAAGATTTCCAGACGGACCTATCAAAAGCGTCAAGTTTTGTTTATACTGTTCCAATATTATTCAATGAGACAAATGGAATGGAGGAACCATGCCTGCTCTTGTAACTTAACTCATTATCACTTCAAGAATATAGTGTGTTGAACTTATTAGTATCATGAAAATACTTAATTCGTATCTTCAGTCATTTGAATATCGCATATTATTAAAGAATTGGGAACGTACACGTCGTAAGTTCTGCCATCTGGAGGCGCAATATGAATCTTTTATGAATCAACGGCTTTTATGAAGCACGTAAAAGCCGTTGGTCCTGCGCCTGATCTCTCTCCGGTCATGTCGGATTGCCGTCTCACCGGACTATGAGAGTGAAGGAATAGCGAGTGCACCTGTGTATTGCGCACACACTTGTGCACTATAATATCTCCTGCGTACCTGGCTGATCTCCGTTGAGATTGGCCGCCGTGGCCGAAACTGGCTAGGAGGATTTCATGAATCTTTTACAGCCCATCGATACTTGGCATTGACGTAAATAATTCATAAAAATTTATCAAAATTTCCCAGACACTAAAAATCTATAAAAAGTAAAATAATAAAAGTGTCTCTGTCGTTTAAGAAGTACTTTTTAGAAATTTTTGTGTCAGGAATTATTTATGTTTTAATTTTATTTCAAAGTTTTTAAATTCATTTATTCTCCATCATGGAGCCTTGATAATCAACTATCTAACACCTACTCGTTGAGACCATCCTTATGAGCCCAAAAACGCTTTATGTGCTATAAGTTGCTAAGGAGTTGGGTATCCCGCGGACTAGCATCAGTTCATGTTGAAAGATATGGCCGAAGTCACAGAACACCAAATGGAAAATCCATCGGGCTTCTTAAGTTAGAAAGAGCTGATAATTTTCAAACGTCTGAACAGATCTTAAATTATACCTAAGATCCATCGTGATAACATCACCTTTCAAACAAAAAAAAAAACGCGTCAAAATTGTTCCATTCGTTTTAGAGCTACGATGCCACAGACTTACATACAGATATACAGATACACACCCTAAAGTTATACCTAACTCCCCTCTTTTTCTGTCGAGGGTTAAAAAGGATGAAAAATAACATTTAATTTGTTGATAATGTATTGCTGTTTATCTGAATGCTCCAAAATATAAAAATAAACAAATCAAATGGTGTGTAATTCTATTAGGTTCCTAACAATAGTACCCAAGTACTTACAAAATCGACAAAAATAATAAAAGCTGTATATGTAACATACCTACATAATTTCGAGTTCCAAAAGCATGTAGAAATGTCTCATAACGTATTTCATAAACATAAAAAGTTTTGAAGATAATTTTCAATACAAATAAATTTGCATTTAAGGGAACAAAACCTCCTAATTTTGATGCAATAACATAAAAATAACTAGCTTCCATCTAAAAAAAAAAAAGCCTATTCTGGCTATACTAGGTATCACTAATATTCAGACGGAACCCATATTTTATAATTTTTGACGTAATAAACGAATACTAAAAATAAATTATAGCTTTGAAATGTTCATTTTTATCCGCACGTGGCTCTTGTGCCAATTTTGTGTTGCTCCCTAAAGTTCGTGTACGTTCCATATAACCCAAAAGAAAACACTTTTGAAAAGAATATAAATCTCAAGAATCTCAATGAAAAACCTATTGAAGATTAGCTTCAATAGATTTTTCATAGATCTCATTGCTCTATTTGTCTTTCAAAAATTGTTGTATTAACAAGTTTACAATGAATAAATAATGAACAGAGTGAGGAGATCGGCCAAATGTGTTAATGCCATTTATTTTTACATTTAATTACCTCATAATAAATTCATAAAGTATAATTGGAAACAACAACACTGTAAATAAAGTTCAATTCACTTGACAATGAAAGTGGATTGATCAACATAGAGTTGGTCCAATGGTATAAATACCGAAGCACTCCTTGTTAAAATTATTCAGTTGCCAACATCAAACGCATTAACATGTACGCCAAGGTGTGTTATGGTGTTAATTACTCAATTACATCATAAGGATGTCAGATATAATAATTTTAGTGCTAAGGATTACCGTGGAATTTAATTATAAGCCTTGCAAATAAAATATATTTGTAGTCAGTGATAAACTTTGCTTTTGAGTTTTAAATTATATGTACTAAAAAAGTGTAAAAAGTTAAAAGTTGATCTATAGTAATTAGCCATGCATGTCGAGGGTGGAGCTTTCTATACATAGTTGATATGACTATTTAGTACTATTTATTTATTTCTATGTTCAGCTGTGGACGTCATGTGGCTAATTATGATGACTGTTTAAATCAAGTGTCAAAAGTTTATTAATTTTGTTATTTTGCTAATCTGTATCTTGATGTCGTGTGTTTATTATTTCTATTGTAAATTTGCAGTTGATCGTCGCTCTGTGCGCCGTGGGTATCGCCCACGCGAGTGGTCTGTTGGAAGCCGCTCCTTTGGCATACTCCAGTCACGCCATCGCCGCCCCGGCTGTATCCTCCGTGTCTTCCTACTCAACCCACACTGCTCACGCTAGCCCTATCACCACATACGCCGCCGCTCCCGTCTTCGCTAAGACTGCCTACGCCGCCCCCGCTGTAGCCCATTACGCTGCTCCTGCCGTGGCGTCCTATGCTGCTGGTCCCGTCGTAGCCAAGACCATCGCTCCCGCCGTGTCATCTGTATCGTCGTACTCTAGCCACACCGCTCACGGATCTCCCGCGTACGCTGCATACTCCACTCCAATTGTGGCCAAGGCCTACGCTGCTCCCGCCGTTGCCGCCTATTCTGCCCCCATAGTGGCTAAAAGCTACGCTGCTCCCGCCTTGGCGACCTACGCTGCTGCCCCCATAGTTACCAAGACCATCGCGCCCGCCGTGTCGTCGGTATCATCCTACTCCAGCCACACCGCTCACGGATCTCCCGCATACGCTGCGTACTCCGCTCCCGCGGTCGCCGCATACTCTGCTGGTCCCATTTTGGCCAAGAGTTATGCTGCCCCAGCGTTCTCCACATACGCTGCTGGCCCTGTGATCGCTAAGAGCTACGCCGCTCCCGCAATTTCCGGTTACGCTGCTGGTGCTCTCTACCCTAAGAGCTACGCTGCCCCGGCCATCTCCACCTACGCTGCTGGTCCACTCTACGCCAAGAGCTACGCAGCTCCTGTTTATTCTTCCTACGCCTCTGGCCCCATCGTCACCAAGAGCTACGCTGCTCCCGCGTTCTCTACATACAGCGCCGGTCCTCTGCTAGCTAAGGCATACGCCGCCCCCGCGTACACCTCATACGCCGCCGCCGCGCCCGTCCTGAAATCAGCTGTGACATATTCCGCTGCCCCCGCTGTATCCCACATTTCGTACAGCGGTCACGGTGCCGCTTACGGTTGGTAGACTGAATACTTGTTATAATTAAGATTGTAACTAGACCAAATTAATAAACGAAGATTTTGTATCTATTCAGTCTTTTAATTACTTTATTATCTTTTATTTATTATATATAGTTATCATGCATATTTTATAGTCTAAGAAAGTTTATCACTGACTAAAACTCGATCAGATTAATTGGGCCGGTCTATCTTACGGGATGACAGGTACAGGCTTTTGACCGGTCCATCTTGAAATCTTTGGGGGAGGCCTATGTTCAGCAGTGGACGTCATGTGGCTGATGATGATGATGATGATGATCTTACGGGATGTAGACTGGTTGATCTTGGGTAGCCATTTTTGGTTGGCGAGCCACTATATTGGGTTCTCCATGACCTGTGTGATGGTCGTTATTCAAACAAACACTAAATAACACTGCTTTAGTTTACGTCTTCCTATTGATATTTACACTTCAGAAACAGAAAGGGCGCGGCCTTACTCTTAAATAATTGACTGTAATTGGATCAAGAAGAGCGACTTATCGCTCGCATTATTTATCCAACTTGACTCACAAAGTAACAGAATACTTAACAGTATTTCCCTGGCTTGTAGCAAAATTCTTTTGAGGAAGGGACCACCACAACGCGTGACGGCTTCTTTATCATAGGTAAGTGTTTCATTATGATGGGTGCCCGTTATTATTAGTCACTTTTTGAGATCACTTAAACACAACATCCCTCTATTTAACCCCTCATTTATATTGCCGAGTAGAGACGAATATCCACGAATACGAGTGTGTAGCTTATTCGGGTGTATACGTTAGGTACTCAAAAGTCATAGACATATTTATTCGCCAAGCTGTGCAGCGAATGGTAATTGGTGGTAGGTCTCTCATATGTACCTAGAGTCCGTCTGGGTGGGTACCACAGTAATGTCTATTTCTACCGCCAAGCAGCAGTGTGTATGCACTGTTGTGTTTCGGTTTGAAGGACATTGTAGCCAGTGTAACAGCAGGACATAATGAGACTTAACATCTTATGTCTCAGGATGATGAGTGATTCCACTGCGCTCGTCATCCTGACACATAAGATGTTTAGTCTCATTATGTCCAGTAGTTACAAATTGACTTTATAGAGGCAATCGAGTGGTAATGGCGGAGAGGTATTTTTGTAAATTATTTCTACATCGCGAACTTCGCTGATAGTGAGCTTAACTATGAAGGAGGTCTTGATTTGATTGCCAGATCGAGTATTTCACTTTTACATTTATCAGGGCTAGGAACAGGGCCGGATTAAGAATGTCCTGGCCCCTGAGCAGTTGCCTAATTTGCCTTAAAGCTACTCCGGCCCTGCCGACGAGGGCCATGCTGAGCATATCTAACTTTAGTATCTAAAATAATTGCAGGTGGTATATTCTGAGTTACCATGACTCCTAGAAGCGACCAAGCACATACGATTGCATACACACACACACACATTCATGTCTATTATCCCTGTAGGCAGAGGCGCAACTAGTGCACTCACTTTTCGCCGTGCGCATTCCGTCCCACGATGTGATAGGAGGCGGGCCTATCGCCATATCGGGCACAAATTTCAGACTCTGGGCTGATACTGAATAGAATAACCCCATATCGCTTTGCCCGGCTCGGGAATCGAATTCGAGGCCTCAGTTCTGCCGTAATGCTACTACGCCACCGAGGCAATCAATCGAGGCACATATTTACAATTACTAAGATTAACAAAAACAATTATTTCTTCGAATCTCGACTCCAAAAAAACACTCCTGATATGCGTAATAAAGATTACCGAACTTTGAATAACAAGTACCTATTGCGTAATATTACGTAGGGATTGTCACTCTAAAGCAGAGTTTATACGAAGCCAGTAATGCTGGCGCCAGTCCTGAAGACAAGCCAGTGTTGGCCTGGCCCCTGTCGTTTAGACAAGGACATTCATTTACGGGTTTTTCGACACATACGCTATACGGACGTTCGTCAGTGACTGGCGAGATGCGTCTACATGTGTCCGCAACGCTGGCGCGGGGGTCGAGCGGTATGCGGGCGGATGTCACTGGCTAGAAAAATAGACCGGTGCTCTATTCGCGCCAGCGTTGGCAGCCAGCGCTGGCTTGGTTTGAAAAACTGTTTACACAAGGCAAATATCAAGCCAGCGCTGGCTGCCAGTCGTATTGGCAGCCAGCGCTGGCTTCGTGTAAACTATGCTTAAGGCCTCGTTTTCTGAGACGCGGGGCGTCTAGCGGCGCGTGTGGCGTGGAGTGTCGCGGCACGTCGGGCGATATTCCCGTTTATAGAGTCGGCGCGTGCAGCGGCCTGCGTCATCGCACGCGTAAACACAAACATATGTCAATGTACGAAGTTGTTTATAAAGATACCCGACGTGGTGAGTATCGCTGGACCGCAACAGCTTAAGCTTGGTTTATTACAAAGTTCAATATATTAAATTAGCTTCTGCACACGGCTCCGCCCGCGTTCATAAGTTTTGCGAGATAAAAGTCCCGCTTTTTCCCCGGGGTAAAAAGTACCTTATGTGTTAATCTAAGACACAATCTACCAGTGTGCCAAATTTCATCAGAATCCGTTTAGTGCTTTTTGTGTTTAAGAGTAACAAACAGCCATCCATACTTACAAACTTTCGCGTTTATATTAGTAGGATGTATACTTAAGATTTGACTCAACGTGAGATTGATTTGTTAATACCGACCTTAGATAGTAGTATTATCTATCATCACGTGAAGTCCATGGCTAAGCATAGGACTCTCCTAAAGATTTCCAGACGAACCTGTTAAAAGCGGCCTGTAAGTAGCATAATGTCACTTAATTAATTACACTTACTACAAAGTCCTTCAAACTTGAACGGAATAGCACTTGCACAACGCTACTTGGCGGCCGAAATAGACTCTTTGTGACGAAAAGCTACCACCAATTAAATATTAATGTTACTATTTGTAGATTACGGACGACCTATATTTTTATACAAATTTAATGAGAAAAATATATGCAGCCAAATTGGGAACGTCCTATTTTTAATTTCGTTAATAACCCATTGTATATAATCGATACGAATGGACGACAGTATGGACGTCAAATTCTATCTGTTACGTTTCGAAAATCCCACGAAAAAGAAAGTAGGTAATAAGTGCAAAACAAAAAAAAAATATGTATCATGTTTGGAGTCCACCTAATTATTAATTAAAATAGCTATTCTATATTACATTATTGCGCTATAATTATAAGTTTTCGCTATAATATCATTGCTTTTATTGTTTCTTTACGTCTAAACGGCTTCCCCAATATAATAAATATTTACTAAATATGTGGTTTGTATACCAAATTTAGAAAATGTTGAAATTTTATAACATTGGAATTGCTACCAATAGCAATTTGGAGCAGGAAACGAAACGTGTTCCTCCCAGTACATGCTAAGGAATATATACAAGTCTAATTTATTCATTTATAGATCTACTTTATGTAGGCGCTGTTAGTTTACTTGTTTAGTTGTTTTTACTAGTTTTATGGCCTGTTTCACAATGTTAAGTAAAGGTTAAACGATAATTAACAAATTAAGCAGTATAAAAACATCATAGAATATTAATTTCTGGATGCATAGTAAGTAATTGATCATGTGATTTCAATTTATTTCGTTGCCCCATTTTATAGAAGACTTAGTCTGACGTTGCGAAATGGGCCCTTAGTAATATTTCATGATAAGCTATGCCCTACAATTATGTTTGATTTACATAAACTAAAATATGTGTAATAGGAAGGACCACCAGACTGTAAGTAAAGTTCAATTCACTTGACAATGAAAGTAGATTGATCAACATAGAGTCGGTCCAGTGGTATAAATACCGAAGCACTCCTTGTTGAAATTATTCAGTTGCCAACATCAACCGCATAAACATGTACGCCAAGGTGTGTTATGGTGTTAATTACTGTACTAAACCATTGGACTATTGACGTAATAAGATCAGTGCAAATTGATCTATGGACGTTATCTGTTTGTTGAACCTATTACAACGACGCAGGAAATTATATAAGTGTCTTCAATTGTTCACTTCGAAGTTCACATTTTTTTTAGTCCATAAAACATATGTGTGGATTAGTGTACTGATTTATATAATTGTCAACTTGCAGTTGATCATCGCTCTGTGTGCCGTGGGTATCGCCCATGCGGGTGGTCTGTTGGGAGCTGCTCCCTTGGCATACTCCAGCCACGCCATCGCCGCCCCCGCCGTGTCGTCCGTGTCCTCCTACTCGACCCACACTGCTCACGCCAGCCCCATCGCAACGTACGCTGCCGCACCCGCTGTAGCCCACTACGCCGCGCCCGCAGTAGCATCTTATGCTGCTCCTGCCATAGCGTCTTACGCTGCTCCTGCTGTAACGTCTTACGCTGCTCCTGCCGTAGCATCGTACGCTGCCCCCGCTGTGGCCACCTACGCTGCTGCCCCCATCGTAGCCAAGGCGGTTGCGCCCGCCGTGTCCTCCGTGTCTTCCTACTCCAGCCAAACTTCTCACGGCGCTCCCGCGTACGCCGCGTACTCGGCTCCCGTTGTGGCTAAGGCTTATGCCGCCCCTGCTGTTGCCGCATACGCAGCTCCCGCGGTAGCATCTTATGCTACTCCCGCCGTCGCGTCCTACGCCGCTGGTCCCGTTTACGCCAAGAGCTACGCTGCTCCCGCGTTCTCTGCATACGCTGCTCCTGCCTATGCCAGTTACGCTGCTGCAGCACCCGTCTTGAAGACAGCTGTGACGTACTCTGCCGCCCCCGCTGTTGCCTACGGCGGATACGGTGCCGCCCACGGTTGGTAGACTGAATCCACGTGTACGAATACATATTTAATGTTGTAAATATACCAATAAAATAAAGAACATATACTTAACCATTTCATTTTTTTAATTTTATGTTGACCCTATCAATTACACACAGTTGAATGTTTTTCATCACTACAAATATTATATTACATAAAAATATTTTTTTAAGTAACAATTATACGAATGAAATAAAATTATATGAATTTAAAATTTTTACATATGCTTAGGTACTCAAGTTTAATACCTAGTTTTGACAAGTTACTTTTATAAGGTAGCAAACTAAATTAATATTTAGTTGTTACAGTTAAAAAACCTTTAGGTATACGTGACTACCATTTTGTCAGCAACAAATTGAGTTGTTACTTACTTAACTCTGCTTTACTAGCTTCTTTAATATAATTTATTGTGAATAGCAGTATCATAGTGCATTATAACTATATATGAAATTCAGAAATATTTTGCACCAACCACATAAATATAATATGTAACGTCAATTTATCTCATCGCGCCGTATTAAGAAGGACTTAGGCAGACGTGGTGAAATAGGCCTTTAGTAATATTTTATGATAAGCTATGCTCTATAATTATATTTGATTTACATAAACTAAAACATGAGTAATACATTGATGTATTAAAAGGGTTTTTAATACATTAATGGAATAATAGGAAGGAACGCCATACTGTAAATAAAGTTCAATTCATTTGAAATGTAAGTGGATTGGCCACTTTCTGCCACTTACCTTCATCACATTTTTGTACGTTATTTCCGAATCATGGTACTTATTCCATATCCATTTTATATTTTTATGGAAACTTGAAAAAGAACAGTCGAAGGTGGGACTCGAACCCACGACCTCCGGCGTACCGTGCCGGTGCTCTTCCAATTGAGCCACTTCGACTCCCACCTTGGCTGTCCAATTTCAAGATCCCTATTTAAATCTCTTAAAGGAGATGACATAATATACGATTAGAAAAAAGTTTAGCTACTCGTTTCGGTGATCTTACTCCTGTAAAGGAGTAACGCTGAGTTAGTAATTTGTAATAATTGCTAACAGATGTCGCTTTTATCTCCATTTTTCGAGAATTTTCCCACGATCTAAAATGTTTGAATTCAAATGGTAATACTTTCTAATACGTTGTACGTAGTATAATATTTCAAAGACACATCAAGTTGACTAGTCTAGGCCTGTGATAACTGAGAAATTGCCTTTCACCATTTGCACATGGATGTATGCAGGCCGGTTGTACTCGGTCTGCGAATCCTCGGAACGATCATAATATATAGCAGAATTTTACCATGTGTTAAAATTTTTGTGATCGCTAAGCGATTAATAAATAATCCTAGTGATCTCCTTGTGACATGAGGGCTAATTCTCAGGATATTCTGAAAATTAGGCCCTTTGCGAAGTGTGCGGCGCACACAGGCACCAAAACAATGGGGGCGCCGGAATCAGGATGAAACGTCAGCGTTAATAATTATTGGACTTATATTTGTTATACTACACTTATATTACTATTACTACAACTTACTCTTTATGGTTGAGTAGGTAAGAAAGTACCTACTTTCTTGATTAACAATAGAAAATATTAATGTCGACACAAGACAACAAAAATCAGTGGTGCTTCATAGATTTCGCACACAGGCCCTGTCATGCGTCGGCGCGGCCCTACTCTTGACTTTTCACGCGGATAAAAGCCAGTAGGATTTTAGCGCTTGCGACACCTGAAGCACAAGAAGCTTTGTTCGAATAACGACATTTGAAAAAACGGGGCCTAAGTGATCACCATTTGATCAATTGCCAATGTCGCTGGATTTGTCAATAGACCGTATAAGAGCCGCACAAATAAGGCTAAGGTCCTGAAAATATAGTGTGGAACATTTTTAATTCCTTACCATCTTTTCTTACCTGAAACACGAAATGGTTGCAATCGAGGATCTTTTATTGTGTTCATATTGATATTGAACATGTTGGGCAGCACTATCTGAGTGGCCTATACTTAGGGAAAGTATAAATCCGGCGCCGCTTATCGCAAAAAATATTGATAGGGGGTAAAAGTCAGTTGGGTAAAAAAAGGCAATATAAGACACTAGTTGTGCCCACAACTTCGTCTTCGAGAACTTAGATATATCTGACAGTGAAATATTTTAAAGTACACACATATACTCATATTCACGACTTTTATCCGGGTCGTTATTCCCGAAGGGGTAGGTAGAGACGCAGCTAGTGCACCCACTATTCGCCGTGCGTATTCCGTCCCATGGTGTGATGAATCTATCGCCATATCGGGCACAAATTCCAGGCTTCGGGCTGATCCGCCCTGTGGATTGGGGGCGTTTGGAGAATTCCACCACGGTGTCCCCTGCCTGTCGTAAAAGGCGACTAATAGGGGCCATCGGGGGTCGCGGGAGGGCGGAAGGGGCTGTCCACCTATTAGCTTAGCCAACTTCTGTGACCCCCGTGATGGACGTCAGCGTGGCAAATAGACCTCAGGCTGCCGTTGACGCCGAGGGCGTCCTTCGGTGCGCGGGGGCTTCTGAGGCCCCCTCCCAACAACAGCAGACGGACCACACTAGCGGTATGCGCAGGGGCGGTTGCGGATGACAACTTAGACGTGAGTCGGAGGAAGCCCGCAGCCATCCCTAATGCGCCGAAGATGGCCACCGCGGAGTTTTGATTGGTATGCCGTGCGGTGTACATAGGTTAGGGACTCGGCCCGGCGGTCGCCCGACGTTTTCC
This sequence comes from Lapara coniferarum, assembly GCA_949316025.1. NCBI lineage: Eukaryota > Metazoa > Arthropoda > Insecta > Lepidoptera > Sphingidae > Lapara > Lapara coniferarum. The sequence continues at coordinate 7,266,641 of OX438920.1, forward strand.
ATCTGTCCGGGCGGCTCAACGTCGGGTCGTAAGGCACGGTGAACCCAACATAACCGCTGTCTTCCCCTTGAAGGCTGGGTGGTAGTAATAAGTCACTTTCTCCGCGTTAAAAAAAATTAAAAAAAAAGGCTTCGGGCTGATACTGAATAGAAAAATCCAATATCACTTTGCCCGACCCGGGGATCGAACCCGAGACCCCAGCATTGAAGTCGTGCCGTAATGCAACATTTTTTTTTCAATTTCTATAAATAAACTAAAAAGCCTTTTAGTTCTAAAAATATTATATTTACTAGTTAATTTAAATGCAAATTCGTGATATGACCTTTATGGAAATTTACTGAAGAGTAAAAAAACAAAATCGACCTATCACATGGAAAATAAACGAGCAACTAAAGCAGACATGATTTGTATACTTACGATATATCTCGGTTTCGCTCGCGTTGTAAATTAACAGGCGGCTACAAACATTCTAGAGATATTTTCTCAATCATCAGGTAAAAGTTGTCCATAAATACAATATGAACTAATTAAATGTGACAGTTGATAATATAATATTAGCCTTGTATTATACACTGTCCCACTGCTGAGCACAGGCCTCTTCTCTACTGACTACTACTGATAGGGTTTAGGCCTTAGTCTTCCCATGCTGGTCTATTGCGGGTTGGTAGACTTCACATACCTACGAAATGTTTTATGGAGAACTTTTCAAGTATGGATGTTCCCGCACGATGTTCTCCTTAAAATGTGACAGTTGTAACATAAAATTATCAGTCAATCGTCATGTTATGGAAAAAATTATAAATAATGATAGTTATAAGTATGATGATGCATAATTTTTATCTGAAGATTGAAAAATTGGACCTAAAACCTCAATCAGTTAATAATAGTTATCAGGTCTGTACATCACTATTTTACTGCGAAAAGTTGCCAGTGGCCTAGTCCGCGTGAAAGTCTTTAATAGAAAAGTCCCTTAATCACTGTACTGTGTCTATCATATATATATGATAGACACAGTACAGTGATGTATATATCAGACTATGTCACTCATCCATAGCGCCATTCAAAATCTTCTAAAACACCCTACAGAGCAAATCACCTCGATAAAAGTAGTCTATATTATGTTGTCAAACCTTGTGACAATTTTCATTCAAATCATTCCGCAGTTTCTGCGTTTACTTTTAACCAACATCCCAACATTTCCACGAATATTCGTATAGTATCAAGGTTTATAGCATAGGTCATCAAATGAGCATATTCATTAATTAATGACTTGTTTCTAAGCGATATCCACCACCCATCGACCTTCAAGAATCAACAGATTCCAGAAGTATCACAAGTGCTTTGCACACCTTGTAAGTCACACACACACAATTACTCACTCACTCACTCACGCATTTTATCCCCGAAGGGGTAGGCAGAGGCACAACTGATGCACCCACTTTTCGCCGTTATTCCGTCCCATGATGTGATAGGGGGCGAGCCTATCGCCATATCGGGCACAAATTCCAGACTCCGGGCTAGTACTGAATAGAAAAACCCAATATCACTTTGCCCGACTCGGTGATCGAACCCGAGACCTCAGCATTGTAGTCGTACCGTAATATAATTACGCCACCGAGCCAGTCCTTGTAAGGCATTATAATTTTTAACGCAGCAGCTAGCTGTAACTACTTTGTTTCGAAGACAGTATTATCCCTTATTCAAACTCTAGACAAATATATCTTCAGGGTATCTCTATTGCTTTGTAATAAGGAAGAATATATTATCAAAACAGTTACTAGTAATTGATAAGCGGGGAAAGGACATGTCCAAAAAAAATTCTTTAATTTTATAGACATCCGATTTTGCGATTTACGTAATTCTATTTTGCTTAATAATATATATATACATATACACTCACGCCTGTTATCCCCGAAGGGGTAGGCAGAGGCGCAACTAGTGCACCCACTTTTCGCCGACATTCCGTCCCATGATGTGATAGGGGGCGAGCCTATGGCCATATCGGGCACAAATTCCAGACTCCGGACTGATACTGAATAGAAAAACTCAATATCACTTTGTTTGCTGTTGTTGTTTGCTTAATAACTACACTTAAAATGAAGGTTTTTAAAAATGTTCGTTATAATTGAAGGGGTAATTTTTTTAATGGATCCAAGATAGATATAGCCCCTAAAGTTTGAGCCTGGTTAGATTTTGAGGCCCAGCACCCATATAAAAAGCGGACATCTCGTTTGAGATAAATATTGATACGTCAATATATGGGTCAGGTCATGTATATTTATGGTCTTTTCTATTAGAATATGACCCTGTGCCTTCAAGGTCCTTGTACGACAATGAGAGGATCTTTGCAACACAAAGACCATAGAGGTGATAGTCACCGCCATATAATTAATGGGTATTAACTCATTAACATCCACCCACAGATTATAAAGAAGCTTTGTTTATTTGAAAGCATTATTCTGTATTATTATCATTTATAATTATGTATACCAGCACTTATAGGTTTTCATCAATATTAAGCTTAGTCAATATTATACTGACAATATACAAATATTCATAAAAGTGACAAAATTACTTACTTGAGAAATTGGTTATGATCTTAATATCATTCATATGTTTTTAAGGCATATTGATAGGCGGTTTAACTGACCAATAAATGTAATTATTATTATATTGGGTTTGAAAGTTTGTTTGTTAATTCAATAATTTAAAAACTAATTTTTGTGTCGTGTTGCACAATTAATTTTAATAGTATTATAATGTTTTTTAAATAAACACACACACACACACACACACACACACACACACACACACACACACACACACACACACACTCACGCCTATTATCCCCGAAGGGGTAGGCAGAGGCGCAACTAGTGCACCCACTTTTCGCCGTTATTCCGTCCCATGATGTGATAGGGGGCGAGCCTATCGCCATGTCGGGCACAAATTTCAGACTCCGAGCTGAAATTGAATAGAAAAACTCAATTTCACTTTGCCCGACCCGGGAATCGAACCCGAGACCTCAGCTTTGCAGTCGTACCATAATACAACTACGCCACCGAGGCAGTCGGTATTTATTTAAAAACAGTAATGTTTTTAAATAAATTATAAAAATAATGTATAATTATTAGAAACTAGTTTTTGCTCGCGGCTTCACCCGCGTGAATAAGTTTTTTCCGGGATAAAAGTCCCGCTAATGTAGCCGATAATGTAGCTTTATATTGGTAAAAGAATTTTTAAAATCGGTCCCATAGTGTTTGAGTTTATCCATTACAAAACAAAACAAACAAACAGAAAATCTAAACAATCTATACTTTCCTCTTTATAATATTAATATAGATAAATAATGAAATCATTCATGTTCAGTGATGAGACAGAGAAATATCGTCAATTCTAACGATTAATTTTCCTATGACCTATACTGTATACACCTAGTCTGTAAATCAATATATATAGGTTGCCATAATATTGTTACCATTTTAAACACAACCTGATTGACAAACTTGTATCTGCAGTAATTTAAATCTTAATTCGAAACTCATAAGGTCAAGTCTCGGTGAGTCAGTATGTTACCATTTGCATGAACCCACACCGATGATTAAATACCAGTTTGACCCATACGCTATAAAAGAAGATGCAAATAATTTTTTAAATTAATTTGTCATCGGACCGACTGAAAAATGTACACGAAGGTATACCATTTAAAGTGAATATTAAATTAAATTAATCATTTCATACATTAATTATAATTTTATTTAATCCTTTTTTCTAGGTGGTCATATTGTTTTGCGCTGCAGTAGTGGTGTTAAGTCATGAAATAGAAATCACAACGCCTACTCCAGCAAGTGGTGCTGAACTAGCGCTTGCGTCTTCACCAGTAATCTCAAGCTATTCAGCTCCAGTATCTGCAAGCCATGTCATCTCCAACACCTATCTACCTGCCAGTTCAGAAGTGAAGATTGGCAACTACTACGACAAACACTCAAGCGCTCATTCAACTTATGTTCCACAGTATACTGGCCATTCTACCTATCAGTCTGCTCCACGTTATACTACAGTAGCTCCTGCTTATTCTACAACTCCTGTTAGTTACCAGTCTTATTCCAATCAATTTAAATCGTACCCTTCTGTAGCATCGTATACCAAGTCTACTTTAGCACCTAGCTACAGCTATAGTTATGCTTCTAAACCCGTGAGCTACGTGGCGTCTTATCCTTCACAATCGTATTCTCAGGTCCACGGATCATCATACAGTCAACCTCTATCTCATTACCATGCTGCAGTTCCCACAGTGGCACCTTTATCGTACACTGTCAGCCCACCATCATATTCAACATATTCTAGTCAGAATTATTTTTCGTACCCATCCTCAACCGCAGCTCCTTTGGTATCCAGTACATTAGGATACGGTAGCAGTTCCCCATTATCTTATTCCGTGTCTCCATCAGTGTTTTCTTATAGTTCACCTTCTTATTCTATTCAAGAAGCGCCTTTGAAGGCCCAATATTCGTACGCAGTACCTTCACATGGAGAAGCTTACGGCGGCCATCATTTCGTCCAGAGTGCTGGTGTTCCTTACCATGGAGGACATTATGATTATTCCTCATACTCTGTACCTCAAGTTAGTTACGGCTGGAAAAAATAGAATATCATAATGTGATTGTCATTTATGTTATTAACTTGTTGTGTATGTGATTTTACTTTATTATTTGTTTATTAATAAAGCGATTTTATACTAATTATATTTTATTTGTGTAATAGTATAAAATTTTAAAGTTTTAAAATATGAAATTTTCAAAGATATACACCCAAAACAAAAACAAGGCATCAATTAGCTTAGATGACACTTTTATACTGTGATATTTAATATGGATTCCGTCAACACTCATTTAAATGTCACCATAATTTAACTTATCTAATAGGAAGTATTTTAAATTTTTAATCAAAGGTTAAATGTCAAAATAGAATGTTAACTAGTTTTGGAGACATTTCGCGATGCAAGTACTTATTTAATAATATATCTGAATTATTGTACGTTAGAAAGTAAGCCTCAGTATTTATTTATTCATACAATTTTGTATACTTTGCCTAAATTCTAGATGAGCTCTGTGTCAGCTGTGAAAATAACATGTTTTGAAGCAAGAACACACACACACATACACTGACGCCTGTTATTCCCGAAGGGGTAGGCAGAGGCGTAACTAGTGCACCCACTTTTCGCCGTCATTCCGTCCCATGATGTGATAAGGGGCGAGCCTATCGCCATATCGGGCACAAATTCCAGACTCCGGGCTGATACTGAATAGAAAAACTCAATATCACTTTGCCCGACCCGGGGATCGAACCTGAGACCTCAGCTTTGCAGTCGTACTGTAATACAACTACGCCACCGAGGCAGTCTTGAAGCAAGAAATAAATTAAATCCAAGTAAAGTGTTGATTAGTTACTTCCCAATTAACGTTACCTGGCAAGTAAAACTTACGAGTATCTTCTATCAATTTCACAAGCAAAAATGAAGCTTCGAGTAACAACTTACCGGTTAAGTGAATGAAGTAACAAATCATACGTTACATTCGTTCAATATCAAGTCAATGATACTCTTCAAACGTCTTTGGCAGGTAGTCGTTTCATTTTGTGTGTTGTTTGTTGCGTTTTAGGTTAGGGAATTATTTCGTGTGGTTTTAATTTTTTTATAAATTATCATGGATAAAGTTAAAAGAGATAGAAGTGCAAACTTTTCATTACATGAGCGGGACATTTTAGTATCACTTGTACAAAAATACCAAACCTTGTTACAAAAGGAGTTTTAGAAATTATTTTATGTCTTATTAAGTTATGCACTTGATTCACGGCATACTTCGACAGACGGAATTTAGTGAAAAAATCAGTTTCATCTAAGTCCGTAAAATAATCAACTCGGAATTTAAATACACGAATCCTCGATATCCGTTGCAGCGTAGAATATTCTAATTCATCCAACTATTGTTATCAATTAAATCCATCTTTAGACAATAGATAGACAATTGTTCATTAATCTTAACTCTGTGATTTAATTTAACTGTCAAGTAAACACGCTACTTGGCAGACGACGTGGCAAGTAAGTTACGGGTCAGTTTATCATATGATTAGTGCTACTCGAACGTGGTGAAATTGACACGTGCAGTTACGGGTGACTTTAACTGGCGATTAGTCTACTCGATACTATACTCGAAGGTGGTGAAACAGGCCCTTAAACTAATACTCTACAAAGAAATTAATCAGCAGTAATGCCTTTCCTTTCGGAAATAAATGATGTCAACGTAACTAGATTAGATTTCAATTTACATAATATTATTGTACAATAAGTTTCCAGGATTAATTCGGCTACTGTTGCTTTTGATTTCAATTTAGTTGAAAATAACTTCATAGGTTTCGCTTTTCCGCCACTTTCGAGATTCTCGTATAAAAGTCAATGGTCATTGCAATAATAGTTATCTGAACAGCCTAACACATGATCCGTGGTAACGTGAAGTTCGGTGTTGAATTTTTTTTTGTATTGGATTATTTTGTTTAAGGGTATTCTATACTAGCACTTGTGGTAAGCCTCTCATATGTAAGAGTCCGTCTGGGTGGGTACCAACGCAATGACTATTTCTACCGCCAAGCAGCAGTGTGCATGCGCTGTTGTGTTTCGGTTTGAAGGACATTGTAGCCAGTGTAACTACTGGACATAGCGATACTTAACATCTTATGTCTCGGGAGGACCAGCGCAGTGGCATGCCACTCAGTGCTTTGTGGCTCAAGGTGCTGTATAGTGTTGCTGCTATTTATGGGTGGTCGTATCGCTTACCATTGGGCGAGCGGCATGCTCGTCTAGTTGTTCAGTGCAATAAAAAAAGCAAGCTTTAGAACTCGCCACAAAAGCCGTTAGTATAAAAAATATATATCAAAGTCAATTCACCTCTTTGCGAAACCTGCAACGTGATTACCGATGTTCAACATTTGTCTTAGAGGTGGTGAAATACTCTAAGACATTAGTTGATGGAGTGTGTCAGGAATCAAAATGGGAGGTATGATGTCATGGCCAAAATGCGTGTAAGTAATTTTATGAATGTTGGTGCACTTCAAAGTATTTTGGCAAACCCACTATCCATATCGAATTGGCTTCATGGCAACATTCAGAATCAAATATAACGCAGACGGAGCCGCGAGCTAGTGTCATATATTTAAGGTTACATCTGTATAAGTCAAATCTAGAGCTTAAATTTATACTAAGTTATTTGCTTTGTGTAAATAATTCGACTATTCAAATTTAAGAACTTATATTTTTAAATATCATACTATGTCCTAGCAGAAAAACAGAGAAATATTAGTGTAAATTTATTTTAGCATGGGTCCTTATAAATTATTTTCAAGATTATCAACAGGGCTTTGCAACCATTTAAATTTCAATTCTTTTGTCGGTGAAGTCGACAAGCACGCATATTCTTAATATTAGACTTGGCTTCCATATTTCACATTTATGTTTTAGATGGGATTTTAATGTACGCTATGAGGAGATAAGGTCCGCAAGTTCAAAACCCCCGGCACACGCACACGACTTCGAAGTTACGTGTGTATTGTCGATTATCGTATCGATTATCGTTCGCTTTTGTAGTCGTGCGGGCTATTCTAGCTAGGGAAAGGAATTGGGACGCTATAGCCTCCATCTGTGAAACAGTAATGGTAACGAAGGAGGCTGCTGAGCAAGATCTAGAAAGAGCTGATCCCACTCGGAGACGAAGACTCTGAGAGAATAATTCGTCTCGACTTGTTCCACTAAGAAATTTTAGGTTTGTCGGCTTACCAGTAAAGTCCCCCAAGTCGTGCTTAAAATGCTAGCACGGGAATGGCTTAGGTGTGTTCGGTTCGAGATCACATTAACACTTTAGTATTTAGGAGTTTTTAGTCGGTAAAAATCTATTCCCCGTCTAGCTTGCATAAGTACGACGGGGGTCCAAGAGGATTCTCCCCATGAAAATAGGCCATGCTTGAAGTATATATTCTTATGTTAATTCGCCTTTAAACTTACAGACTGCATATCTATATACTAAAGAAAATAAGTGTTGCAATGCTGAGGTCTCAGTTTCGATCCCCAAGTCGGGCAAAGTGATATTGAGTTTTTCTATTCAGTATCAGCTCAGAGTCTGGAATTTGTGCCCGATATGGCGATAAACTCGCCCCGTATCACATCACATCATATTGGCGAAAAGTGGGTGCACTAGTTGAGTCTCTGCCTACCACTTTGGGGATAAATGACGTGAGTGTATATGTATGTACACATACTATGAAGATTCACATTAAATACCAGTTACAGTTACCAGAAACATTATTTCAACCGGCAACAACAACGGCAGAAACATGTTCGTCAAGGTACCAAAGACCTATATACTTCAGATTTTCTCAAAAAATAGAAGGAACAATTGATTAGCGTCCATATTAAATATTAATGACTCGGTGTTGCTCGCGGCTTCACCCGCGTGGAAATCCTTTCCCGCTACAAAAGTCCCCAAAACGCAAAGCGACGCTAGCGCCATCTAATTATAGAATCAGATAAAAAACATCCATTATTTCTCATAGGATTCAATTACCGGGCTAAAAAGTGAACGATGTGTTAATCCAGCACATGGTCTACCCACGTGCCAGATTTCATCTAACAAATAACAAAATATTTTCTTTTTAAAAGTATTTTTTTTTATGGTTTTGAATGACGAGATGAGTATGCCGTTCATCTGATGGTAAGCGATACGACTACCCATTAACAGTAGCATCACCATCCAGCCATAAGGTGTTAAGTCTCATTATGTCCTGTACACTGGCTACAATGTCCTTCAAAACGAAATACAACAGTGCATTCACACTGCTGCTTGGCGGTAGACATTGCGGTGGTACCCACCCAGACGGACTCTTACATATGAGAGACCTACCACCAGTAAAAAAAGTATAGGAGATAGCGGGATTATCTAGAACAGTTTGTCAGAAATCTTCATGGAACAATAGAACAGGTAGAGATCTTGACGGTCTAAATCCACTAATAATTTATTTTTAAGAAGATCTTACAGACAAATAACAATGTATAAAATATCTATCTACTGTATGTGAGGAAAGAGCTGCTAATTACATGCTATCAGATATTAATGAAGAGTTAAAACTAGATAACATTATTTGTCGAGTCAAAATCAAGGAAACATACCATAAAATTTATACACTATAATATTATCTAAATATAGGCTTCTAATAGACCTCAAAGTCTGATAAATATGAGCTGCTTAGTCTTGACAACGAATAACGAACGAATATTAAGATGACGAGCAGGATGCTTTTAATAGGTAGGTACGTATATTATCGTAATGTGAGGCAAAAGGTCCATGCAAGTTTGTGATTCTACTTAGGGAATGTTTAATTCCTGATTTAATAAATCATTAATAATTGCTACGTAATGGAGCATTCAAACTTCCACCTAATTTCAGGATCTACTAGAGACTCAGGGAATGTTGGGGGAAGTCCCCTAGTGATGGACACTTAAGGTTTCATAAAATAAAAACCAAACTACCGCCGGTAATGTATTACCCAACTGCGAAAGAAGGAGGGTTATGTTTTTCGAGTGTATATGTGTATGTATATTTCTTTGGTACGCCCCAGAGCCTAAACGGTTTGTCGTATTTTTATGTGAGTGGTGTCAATAGATTCGTCTTAGTCGTGACAGTGATATTGGATAATCTAAATTAAAACAAAATTAAGGACTTTTGGCGGCAAAAAGTAATCTAAAAAAAATTATTGTCCTATCAATTTAGACATTTTATAACCGTGATTATGAATATAGGAATAGGAAATGAAAAAAAAAGATGGAAATAAACAAATATAAAAAAAAAAACAAAATACCTGACTGGACAAAAAACCAAAATAAAATATTCAAATTAAAATTTTGTCTCTATCTTTCAGTTCTTCATTGAATTTAATAAAGATGGCAGAATTGACGCAGTCGGGTTTTTTTTTCTTTAATATATATATATTTTTATGTTATTAGTATTCTGTGTGAATTATCGAGTGCTTTAACGGTGAAGGAAAAATATTGTGAGGAAACCTGCATACCTGGGAAGTTCTCTGAATTTCAAAGGTATGTGAAGTCTGCCAACCCGCACTAGGACAGCGTGGTGGACCAAGGCCTTAACTCTCTTAGCTGTAGAGGAGGCCCGTGCTCAGCAGCGAGCACTATATAATACAGGGCTGGTATTGTAGGTTGTAAGTTGGTTCTTTATTAAATTAGGGAGTGAGAGATTTTGTAGAAAAATTCATAGTAAGTTTTATATTTATAATTTTACAATCGTTGAATCATGAGTTAAAACTGTCCAACGTGATCATTTCTTCCAGGCGGAGTATGGGCCTTGGAAAGCAGAGTACGCTACTGCAGGGGCGGAGTAGAAGCTCGAAACAACAGGAGTCGCATGGTACGAAGATACGACAGGGGAGGCATGGACGGCTGACACAACTGGAGAGGCATGATATGCAGCAACAGCAGGGACAGTACGGTAGGCAGACACGGCAGGGGCAGCGTAGTAAGCAGACACTGCAGGCGCACCGTGGTAGGCAGATTCTTGGTAAACTGGAGCTGAAACAGTCTCAGTCACAACTGGAGTGAATGTTTTGCTGATGATTGGACCAGATGTATAGGTTTTAGATGCAATGGGTGCGATGTGCGAGACTTGTTTGACGTAGGAGGGGCCAGCTTTGTATGCCAATGCGGGAGCAGCGGTGACTGCTACTGCGGGAGCAGCGCTGTACGACACTGCAGGGGCAGCGCTGTACGAGACTGCGCGAGCTGCACTGTATGCCAGAGCGGGAGCAGCCGTGACCGCTGCTACTGCGGGGGCGGCGCTGTAAGAGACTGCGGGAGCTGCACTGTATGCCAGAGCGGGAGCAGCCGTGACCGGTGCTACTGCGGGGGCAGCGCTGTACGAGACTGCGGGAGCTGCACTGTATGCCAGAGCGGGAGCAGCCGTGACCGCTGCTCCTGCGGGGGCAGCGCTGTACGAGACTGCGGGAGCTGCACTGTATGCCAGAGCGGGAGCAGCCGTGACTGTGGCTACTGAGGGAGCAGCTCTGTAGGACAGCACATACTCAAAAGCAGGGGCGGCCTTATATCCCAACGATTCACCGTGCCAGGAGCTAGCGGATGCGATGCCCACGGCGCACAGGAGAGATAACACCTGGAAGATAAAATCAGTTCAATATCATCTTGAAAAACAAAAGCGTTAATAATTGTGCAAATAGTTTACACTAGCTTTTGTCCACGGCTTCGCCCGCGGTTAAAAGTTTTTCCGGGATAAAAGTCCCGCTTTATATTTCCCGGGATAAAAAGTAACCTATGTGTTAATCCAGGATAAGATCTACCCGTGTGCCAAATTTCATCGAAATCCGTTCTGTAGTTTTTGCGTGAAAGAGTAACAAACATCCATACATCCAAACATCCATACATTCTTACAAACTTTCGCGTTTATAATATTAGTAAGATTAGTAAGATTATACGCTATCCAATATTGACTGTACTCATAGGTTATTTTTATTTTTGTAGATTTTCAGTAATTTTGTAATTTTTTAAATATAATGTGTCTTTGGTACCTTGGTGTACATGTTTGCGCCGTTCTTGATGCTGGTTAGAATAATTTTTAGATCACTTGCATTCGCTTTTATACGATCGTCTTTGAACAGGTATTATTATTATCAGTGAATCTTCGAACTTGTCGCTTAAGCTTTCTGTTTCAAGGTCAGGATCACTAATGAACTAGTTTATAGCTATATAAATTGCCATTAATAACACACGACTAGCAGTGAATTAAATATTATAGTTTGTTTTGAAGGAAAGTTTGTAAATTAGGAACTTGTCACTCCACAATTTATTTCTTAGACATTAATTATTGCTATTTATTTCGTGCTAGCTTGTTTGCAGCTTCAAGCGCGTAAAAATAATTCTACTGAACAAAAGTTTACAGAATAAATTTAGCATTTTTGAAGGAATAAATATAGGCTATGTCTGTGTGAAAAAATCACGCTTGAGCGATTCATGCGGAATAAACAATCAATTAATATTTAAGATATTTACAGGTTAAAGCGGCGATAACCTAGTTGGGAGTGGAACCGACTGCCATGCGGGACGAATATCCGTAGGTTCAAAACCCAAGGGCACACACGCGCAATAAAATGATGTGTCTATTCTTTTTGAAAAGTCAGTCAGAAAAGTTCTCTAAATTTCGAAGGTATGTGAAGTCTGCCAACCCGCACTAGGCCAGCGTGGTAGACTATGGTCTAAAAACCCTCTCAGTAGTAGAAGAGGCCCGTGCTCAGCAGTGGGCAGCATATAATACAGGGCTGGTATTATAAGACATAATTGTGCGAGGTTTCTGAAAATAAAATCTATATCTGAATTGCCCAGGGTTGCCATGCTTACCTTCCAGCGGCGATAGTAAAAAAACGCTTTTTGCGCGACAAAAATATATTTTTGCGCAATTTCGTTAGAGGCTCGCCTCAGCTGAAGCTGTGAGTTTCATAATAAGTAATGTAGTGTTTTTGATAACAAGTTGACAAAGTATTGTACAAACAGGGTTAATATTAATAAGTTTAAGGCTTACATGGTTTCCTATTGCTTAGCATATAACTATGGCGACAAAGAAACAAAATATTATGTTTAGACAATGATTTATTATTGCAATAGTCTAGGCGCTTTCTTTTTCAACCGTACGCTATTGCAACCTCTCAGCAGTATTACTCATCATCATCATCAGCCACATGACGTCCACTGGTGAACAAAGGCCTCCCCCAAAGATTTCCAGACGGACCTCTCAAAAGCGGCCCGCATCCAGCGCGATCCTGCAGTGTTACTAATCCTACCGTTTTGCTATTGCATCCCTGTTTTCTGTTGTCCAAATACTGATTATTGCATGTGTTTCGTCACGGAATAGTCACTTTACGGCGGCCACCAGCTCTGCAAAAGCTTTTTTAGGTCACCAGGAATAGGAATAAACAAATAAAACAAAAACAATCAGAATTGATAGGAATCAACCTTACGAACATTTTAGATGTTACGTGCGAGAAGATCGAAATCAGGGAGCTTTTTTTGCTCCTCTTCCTGTTTTCTACTGTTTTTCGATACTATTTACTGTACTGTGGTTTCTTAAGGTTTGCAACCCTTTTTTTTTACGGGCATCTTCGGCGCATTAGGGACGGCTGCGGGCTTCCTCCGACTCGCGTCTAAGTTGTCGTCCGCAACCGCCCAAGGTTTGCAACACTGCCTCTCAAGGAAGTTGTTATTAGCGTATGCACCATTATAGGTTTAATCGTGTATAAGACTATCTGAAATGTGGGATTGTTATGTCTATATTTAGAATCTTACTAATGTTAGATATGGAAATGTGGGTACAAAAAATTATACCCATTATTTTTACCAACATTAGCTTGGATGTTAAAAGTAAGCGCAATAACCGCTTAAAGGATTTGGATTAATTTAGCATACACATAGCCCACGTGCCAAATTAGCATATAGGCTACTTTTTAATTTTTATCCATATAATTTGCTCCAGAATATAACATCTGATTTTTAATTAGATGGCGTGGCCGTCGTACAGATGGTGCAATGGATACCTACAGTGATGTAGAGTTTTTTGTTGCGGGGCCTTCAGCGACCAACACCCAGTGAACTTTAATTTTATTAACAAATTCATACAGATTTACTTGGTCATTCATAGAAAACGTAAAGAAGGTTTAAGAATAAATACAGCTAAATTGATATCATTTATTTGACATCTACATTGAATACATTGAAATATAGATGTCATTGTTTAACTACCAAGCTAGTTTGTTGCCGTACCCGCTGTAGCCATATCCCCCAAGACCATGGGCAGCACCACCATAGGCACCATGGGCGTTCTCATGGACGCGGTATACTGATACTTCGGAGACGGCTGGGGCACCAGCATATCCTGCGTATCCTCCACCAAGACCATAATGGCCGTAACCACCAGCATAACCGGAGCCATAGCCTGCTCCAAGACCAGCGTAGCCTGCGCTGACTCCATTGTAGCCAAGTTGTCCAGCGCCGGCGTAGTGACTATTATAAGCGGACCCATGGCTTGGAATTATTCTGGTAACACTGGTGTGGGACGTAGCGAGACCAGCTCCAACTCCGCCGTAGCCATATCCACCGTATCCGCCATATCCGCCGTATCCGCCATATCCTGAGTATCCGCCATAACCAGCGCCGTGGCTAAGACCACCTGCATTGGTCAAGCCAAGGATACAGACTGCTACAGTAATAACCTGATGAATAACAGATTTAATCGAGTATCTACCTAGTCTAAGGATTTAGTAGATTAATATCAACTTTAGATTTGAGTTAAATGCCGTGAAATAATTGTACTTACATTAGTGAACATCTTGCTGGTAATTCTTCAAGTGTAATGAGTTGAATGTTTTTTGGTTCTACTTACAGTCTTTTATATTAAAACCGTAGGAAATAAACATTCTTTTTCAAGGTACCATTAGATTTTTGGAAAACGGAGCGTGACGAGAATTACTAAAACCCGAGTGCAATAACATGTGTAATCACTTACGTTTTCGTCGAAATTAATCCACGCAATTAAATACGTTATTGCGCGGATGAAAAGGCGATAATTGTGTGAGTTGTTAATCAGATGGTATCTTCAGTTGCACCTACAATAGGTAATGGTTTTATCAATATGTTAAGCGAGGTAATTACTAATTAGTGTCGAATGTGTTTCACATACACACACACACACACACACACACACTCACGCCTTTTATCCCCGAAGGGGTAGTCAGAGGCACAACTAGTGCACCTACTTTTCGCCGTTATTCCGTCAAATGATGTGATAGGGGGCGAGCCTATCGCCCTATCGCACAAATTTCAGACTCCTAGCTGATACTGAATAGAAAAACTCAATATCACTTTGCCCGACCCGGGACTCAAGCCCGAGACTTTAGCATTGCAGTCGTACCACCGAGGCAGTCTTGGTTTTTTAGGCACCGACTCCAAAATTGGTAACCAGTATATGAGTAATGCTATCGTATATTAATTATTCTCGTATTTATTTAGCTTAGCTAGCAATTGAAATTAGTGAGGGAATATCGGTTATGTTAAATAATTTTTTGATTTTCAGTTTTTTGAAGGCGGTTAAATTTTTAGTCAAAAAGGTTTTTATTTTCTGCTGTTTTGTGTTAGTAAGCAATATACTGCGTCGAAGGCGTAGTTGTATTGCGCTGACGTAATACGCCTCTATCTTTTTTTTTTTTTACGCTGAGAAAGTGAATTATTACTACCGCCCAGTGTTCAAGGGGAACGACTGAGCGGTTATGTTGGGTTCACCGTGCCTTACGACCCGACGTTGAGCCGCCCGGAGAGATGGAAAACGTCGGGCGACCGCTGGGCCGAGTCCCTAACCTATGTACACCGCACGGCATACCAACCAAAACTCCGCGGTGGCAATCTTCGGCGCATTAGGGACGGCTGCGGGCTTCCTTCGACTCACGTCTAAGTTGTCGTCCGCAACCGCCCCTATTACGCCTCTATCTACCCCTGAAAAAGTAAAAGAGCGTGATGTTATTTTTATATGTATGTAAGAAATAAGCCGAACAAAATCTAACGCGAAAACACCACAGAATAAGTCACAGAATGGCAATATTTCGTTTCGTATACTCCGACAGTATATTTTTTTCAAGTTGATTTGGTTTTAAAACCAAACTACTCAAACGATTCTGATAAAAATTCTATGGGACCAATCTGGAAGTATAATATTCTGTGCAATGAAAGAAGAATTTCCCAAATCGGTCAATAAACAACGGAGTTCTGAGGTAACAAACATAAAAAAAATATATACATGTCGAATTGAGAACCTCCTCCTTTTTTGAAGTCGGTTAAAAATATTTTCTAATGCATTTCACATGGGTGTTTTTATATTTCACGGTGGATTGAGTTTCTGAGAAAGAGGCTCAACATTTTTGTATGTGAATTTTCCAAATCTACTCTCTGTATAATCTTAGAATCCTTTGATAAAAGTACATCGCTCGTCTGATAGCCGATCAGTAGCAACACCATATAGAGCTTTGAATTAAAAAGTACTACGTGGGATTCCACTGTGCTCACAAGAGACATAAGATTATAACTCTAATGATGCCCAATAAACATGCTGGCTACAAGTGTTTCAAACCGGAACGCAACAAAGCACTCACACTGCTGCTTGGTGGTAGAAATAGATATTACGGTGGTAGTACCTGCCGAAATGGTTACTTGCATACGAAAGACTTATCAGTAAATTAATGTCACTTACTCGTGTCTCAAATTAGGCTATCTGAAAAAATATAAAAAAGAAGCGAAATCAAGAAACTAGAAATTTACATAGTCATTATGATTTAATGATTAAAAAAAAAAGGCTCACGGATGTCACAGATCTACATTAAGCCAGATATAAATCACTGATTCCTGCTTGTCTCGTCTGCCAATGCATTATAAAATGCTAATCTATACTAATATTATAATCTATACTAATATTATAAAGCGGAAGAGTTTGTTATTTTGTTTGTATGAACGCGCTAATCTCAGGAACTACTGAACCGATTTTGAAAATTCTTTCACTAATTGGAAGCTACATAACTCCTGAGTGCTATAGACTACTTTTTATCCCAGGAAAATATTTTTGTCCCGGAAAACTTTTTCACGCGGGCGGTGCCGCGAGCACTACTATAAGTAATATGCATTAGATTGATTAAGTTTTTATGACATCGCCTAAAATAGTCCGTATGATGTGATACCGGCTTCGAATGACACATCATTATTATTATTAAGAGCGAATATAGGTATATGTAGCTGTAACGACTGCCTTGGAGGCGTAGTTGTATTATGGTACGACTGCAATGCTGAGGCCTCGGGTTCGATTCCCGGGTTGGGCAAAGTGATATTGGGTTTTTATGCTTAGTATCAGCCCGTAGTCCGGTAAAAGTATTCCGGATATAGCGATAGGCTCGCCCCTACTGCATCATGGGACAGAAAGATGTGATAGGGGTGCGGACGCACGCGGACGGACGCGCGGCGAAAAGTGGATGCACTAGTTACGCCTCTGCCTATCCCTTCGGGGATAAAGGGCGTGGAGTGTATGTATGTATGTATTATGCTCATGATCTTCTTGGCCGAAGTAGTAGAACTAATGGTATATTAAAAGGAATAAAATACTGGTATTTCTCGCGGTCCCCTTGCGCTTATGTCTTTTATTATCGTGCTAGTTGACTTTTAGAGTGCATGCCTCATCTGAATGTAGAATAGTCACTTTTCGTGCGGGCATTAAACGTATTCTATATAAATTATAGAATAAGTTTGCAAAAAATGCACTGGAATTCGTGTCTAGGTAAACCCTTCTTAATTAGCACACCTTTGGTTTAATTTTTTTTCTAGTATAATTATGTAATATACGCTAATAGGCGATTCACATGGAATTTGAGACTGCTTAACATGGAGAAATCCTTCACTGTTGTCGCTGTCAGATTATGGAATGCTCTGCCATTAGCCATAAGACGCGCTCAATCTCTACCAGTTTTTAAAAAAATGGTAAAGGAACTTTTCCTCAACCTCTAGAATCTCTCAGATCTGTATGTCAATGATTAGCATATATAAGTACCCATTTACTTTTGTGTAGTAAATATTATATGTATACTTTTATATAATAATAATATGCATATATGTATTATATTATATATGTATTTGTACGTATGACTATGTATCTATGTATGTAGGTATGTATAAATATGTTGTCTGTAAATATTTTTGTGCTCTCGTATGCATTTATTAATTTACATTTAGTGTATTCTATAGTAACTTTTATGTACGCCCCTGACTGCCCTTTTCGTCATTTCTCTTATCTCCATCCAATGGTTGTCTGTAATGGCGGCACCACACTTCGTTATGTGTTATTTGATAAGCGGCTACGCTATATTCGCCCAAATATTTGTTATGTGAGTGAACAACAAACATGCCATCCACACTTGGTGCCGGCGTGCCGAACATGCCAAATATATTCGTACATGTGGCGTGAGTACAAAACCGAATGAGTGAACGAAGTGTGGGCAGTCGACACACATATTCGGCTTATTCGTGTCCTTTGAAGTGTGTCAAAAACCGACAAGTGAACGGATAAGCTTATTTGCTATTCGCGCTTATGCGTTATGCGTGCGAATAAAGCAAATATAGACGAATGAGCCCTCCACACTTCGTCATATGCGGGAGAATAACGCGCATAACAAATAACACATAGCGAAGTGTGGTGCCGCCTTAAGAGATTGCCTTGAGCGATAAGACCGCCAATTGTATCACCGCTGCCTATATTATTAATATTACTTGTATGTATTTTGATTTATTTGTTACTTCTGTTGGTGTACAATAAAGATTTAAAATAAAATAAATAAATAAAATAACATTGTCTGTATCTGTGTATAGTGATAAGCCAATGTAAAGAAAAGAAAGAAAAAAAGAATTTTGTTTTATTGATGGCACAGTTTTAAATACACTCAACAAAAAAATTACCTACTATACTAGACTTCTGCTCGCGGCTACGCCCGCGTGAAAAAGGTTTTCCGGGATAAAAATATTTTCCCGAGATAATAAGTCGCTTATCAATAGGTTAGGCGTAATCTGACTTTCTATTAGTGAAAGAATGTTCGAATTCGGTCCACTAGTTTTTGAGTTTATCCATAACAAGTAACAAACAAATATTTCCTCTTTATAATATTTGTATCGATTGCTTTAAACTAAAATTACAATAAAGACCAGCAAAGGAACCTTTCTAGGATGCTACAGTACGACTTGAGCAGTACTGTAACGCTGATTTTTGATGAGAGGCCCAGGTGACGTACAGACGCTCGGTCGGTCCATATTATGATACTTTTCATAAACAGCATACGTTGCTAATTTTTTTATAGTGACACAGCGATCCCACTGCACCAGATCGACTGATATAGTCGATACGATTATGTTATTAATTGAATAGTTATTAGTCGAATTTCGAATTTGGGCGCTGAGGTCCTGAGTTCGAATCCCGGGTCGGGCAAAAAAAAACTTTGTGACTGGGTTTTTCCATCTCAAAAAAATTATTCAGTCGCAGCTCGGAGTCAGGAAGTTGCGGTGTGATACCCCCGTGTCTCGGAAAGCACGTAAAGCCGTTGGTCCTGCGCCTGATCTCTCTCCGGTCATGTCGGATTGCCGTCTCACCGGTGAAGGAATAGCGAGTGCACCTGCGTATTGCACACACACTTGTGCACTATAATATCTCCTGCGTAACTGGCTGATCTCCGTTGAGATTGGCCGCCGTGGCTGAAGCTGGCTACGAGGACATAATTAGTCGAAGATTTATAGAATCCGTCAGAAGTTCCACAGATTACTCAATAAACAAACAAGTATAACCTGTCTGAAGTTTGGTGTAGATATATTTTGTGCAGATACGCAATGTCATGTTAATATTAAAAAAATATGGAGTCGTACGGCCTTAACATAATATATTAAAAAAAATTACGATTGCAAATCTGTAATCAATTAATATTATCAAGTTGTAAAACATATCTGTCTAATATAGTTCTTTTAGATTGCTTTCAACTTGCTTAAAAAGTGGTATAGTGTGATGATTCAATTTATTTGACTGAATAGTAAAATTTATTTTTACGACAATTTTTGTTCCTTTATCGACTGACATAAACTTGACACTAGGTGGATATTAATCTATCATGAAATTATGTTAACTAACTATACAGTTTAATGTTTTTGTTAAACTAGTGCCTAAATTAAGAAAAAAGACTAAATTAACTTTTAAGAGGTAGAGCGGAAATTTTTTATTTTCGTGACACCCAACCCTGTAATTATTACTTGTAAAAGACAACTTTTACATTATTAAAGTAAACGTAAATCTGTTTAAACTATTATTGACGACTGCGTAGGAGATGAAATTGTATTGCGTGCGCGACACGACACAGCTATGAATTAGCGGGTTTAAATCCCGACTTAGGTTATTTTTTTATGGCATCGAATGACGAGACGAGCATGCCGTTCGCCTGACGGTAAGCGATACGACCACCCATAAACAGTAGAAACACCATCCATCCTTGAGTTACAAAGTACTGTGTGGCATTCCACTGCGCTCGTCATCCTGAGACATAAGATGTTAAGTCTCATTATGTCCTGTAGTGACATCTGGCTACAAGGCCCTTCAAACCGAAACACAACAGTGTATGCACACTGCTGCTTGGCGGTAGAAATAAACATTGCGGTGGTACCCACCCAGACGGACTCTTACATATGAGAGTCCTACCACCAGTAAAAGGTAAAGTAACATTAAGTTCTTTTGCTCAGTTTTAGCCCGGAGTCTGGAATTATTACCTGATGTGGCCATAGGCACTTTATCGCGTCATGAAACTGAACAGACGTGGCTTAAAGTGCCCAGAACCGTATGCAATATCCTTTCAACGAACGATACTGCCCATAGAATAGAAATAGATGTATGAGAATGACGCATCCATGCGAAAGACTTATCGATCGGATGTCATTCGCATGCATTTTTTTGTTTTCTATTAGCGTTAACGGTTGTAAAGCATCTAGGCAGCCCGTGGACCCTAGGCCGTAATCAATATGCCTTTCTACAATATTTTATGCTAATGCTATGTAGGAGAATGACATATCCTAGCGATACTCTGTGATGTATGCTATGGGATTGAAGAAAGGCATTTTGTATTGGACGGTAGGTTGGATAAAAGACTTGATCTGTGTTTTGTTCATTTTTGTCACGTCACAGTGTGGCGACTATACTCAGTGCTGTATTCTAACCCTTTGTGCGCTCAGTGTGAGCTTCTATAGCTGCGCCTATGCATGACCCAAAACTTGGTACTGGTTTGGTTATTTCTGGGGTGCTCCAGGGTCTGCGCCCTGTGCCTAGGCACCGCTGGCACCGCCCTAGTTACGGTAAAGACAACGTAGTCCAGAATAATATAATATAGTGAGGGTGAACGACGTTACGTCATCAGAATTATGCCGGTCTCCGTTACTAGATACATGTAACAATATAAATTGACGCCTAGAATGCAAGCCATTCAAATCAACCGCTCTTTTAAGTTTCACACAGTAATATTATTTGAATGCTTCGTTATGCAGAGTAATCAAACAACTGATTATATTTTATAAATTTATTTAATCCTTAAAGTATATCACATTTTTATGAAGCTAATAATGCATCTCATAATGTTTAACACACATTAAGAGCTTAATATCACATTTATTGCACAAGAAAGTTCTAGCTTTTAAAACACAAACAATGAATATGTTACTATTTTACAGAAGTAAATAGTTTAAATCCACTAAGTTTTTTTATAATTTTTACCATAAGTATTTGCCGGCATAGCTTCCATAGCCTCCATAACCGTGGCCATACGCGCCATACGAAAGAGTAGGGGCGTACGCATATGAGGCAGCGGGGGCTACATAGGACTTGATGATAGGAGACGAGTGGACGTCATAACGGGATACGGTGGAGATCGCTGGAGCGTAAGAGACGACCGGGGCGACAGCTTTTACGATAGGAGCGGAGTATGCGCTGTATGCTGGTGCGATATAGCCGAGAGAACCATAGCCGCCATAGCCATGGCTGCCGAGGCCGTAGCTGAGTCCAGAGCCGTGGAGGTATCCAGCACGGGTCATACCCAAAAGGCAAAGGACGACTGCGAGCTGTAAAAATAGCATGTGATTAAATATATTAGTATCTGATCATGGTCTCGGATGTCCTATATCCTAAATGAAAAAAGTATGTATAAGGTTTCTGTCAGATTGCCACGGCGGCGTATTTTTATTAGAATACGAATGCAGTGCTGAGGACTTGGGTTCGATCTCCAGATATAAGTCTCCCCCTATCGTGTGATAGGAAGCGAGCCGATAATGTTATCGGACGGAATATGCATGGTGAAAAGTGGGTGCTATAGTTGAGCCTCTATCTATCCCTTCGGGAAAAAAGGCGTGTAAATAGGTGTATGTGCGTGTATAAATGTTTCTAAAACAAAACATCACAGGAATTTTATTATGGTACTGTCCGATAGCATAACATGTTTGTAGTAATTTCAATAAGATTATATTCCGTGACCTTCACGATATAATCTTCTATATATATAAAATTCTCGTGTCACAGTTTTCGTTGCCATACTCCTCCGAAACGGCTTGACCGATTTTGATGAAATTTTTTGTGCTTATCCGGTATCTATGAGAATCGGCCAACATCTATTTTTCATCCCCCCAAATGTTAAGGGTGGACCACCCCTAAATTTTTTTTTTTATTTTTCAGACAAAATTTTTTGTTTTAATTTTTTAATGATACAGCATACAAAAATACCTACAACCCTAAATTTTCACCCCTCTACGATCAACCCTTATTTTTTAATATTATTTATATGGCAAAACAACGTTTGCCGGGTCAGCTAGTAATATTATATAATATCAAATACTTTGATTTGGATATTTTGTGACCCTTTTCGTTCACATAACTGGTCTCTTACTACGCGTACAAAGACTGAGATTAAGGGGTATCATGGTTGTAGTCTTAATATTTCTAGTGACTGCCATCCCGTTCTATTCCAACTGAACATGAGATTTTTCAAAATGTATTAAATGTAGCACAACTTTTCTGAAGTCATTAATATGTCAGAAGCGTCAAACATGCAATTAAAGTCAACACTATATTGCAATAGTGAGCATAAAATTATAATTATAATTAAACAATTGTTCTTACCTTGGCGTACATTGTTGTTAGTTTGGGTTTGATGTGTAGAATGCGTGTTTGTTTAAAATTGTCAGCTTATATAGTTGGGCAAATCTCGGAAACAAAGTGGCCTCGTCATTGTCAAGTCTACATATTTTAGTTAAATTGGTGCATAATCGTAACGCAAATGTTGGTCAAAGGTCTATTACGAAATTAATATTTAATTCCGTATATTGAAGGTGAGGCTTATGTTTAACAAGTGGACTTTAAGGATGTTAGTGTATGTTAATAAAGTTTATTGTTCTTTGTCAAGCTATTTTTAGACATTTTATTAATTAGTGCTTTTGTATCAGTGTCTCATTATTTTGAATCTTATATCCCACTCATGGTTTTGTCAATTTTTAGTTATTACAAAGAGAAAAATCTACGTTTATTTATTAGTCTATTCCGTATTTTTATTGATAACATCTTGAATGTTTTCTATTTACCATCACTACCATCTTCAAGATTTTGCTAATCTACGTGTCTGTTCTTATCCTTAATTTCATAGCATATTCATTGAAATTTCGCATCAAAGTAGTTTTAATGTAGAACAATATTTTAGCCTTGTGACAGTTCAGTGGTTCGAATAATAGTCATGCGTGAGACTCCCGAATCTTATTGCACGTCTTTGTGATGCTATCATACATACTTGAGCCTATAATTATGTAATACACATATAAATGCGACAATGTCTTTGTGTTACACTTTCATTGCTCAACCACTGAACCAATTTTGATGAATTTTGAAATGAATGATAGAAATGATATAAGATTTGTCATTGGATTTCAATGACGAGACAAGAAAGCCGCTCCTCTAACGGTACTAACACTAAACAGAACTTTAAATCACAAAGCACTGTCTGGCACTGCGTTCTTCACCCTGGGATAATATAAGATGTTAAGTCACAATGTTCAGTAAATATACTGCCTACAATGTCCTTCAAACCGAAACATAAGTGTATGCACACTGCTGCTTGGCGGTAGAAATATACATTACGGTGGTACCTACACAGATGGCTCCTTCCATACAAGAGCTCTACAACCACTTCGTATTTCATTTTTTCAATATTTGTCATATACTAAATTCCATGCAGGAGTCCCTAAAGGTGTAGACAGGGATTAATTAGTGCAACAACGGCTCTCTATAATTTCCATACCATGATGTGATACGGATCGCACACGGGTGCGATAGTAGTGGCACTTAGGGCATAAATTTTCAAACCAGTAAACTCAAGTGTGTTTGTTTTGTCGATAATTATAACCATTTTCTTTGCTCTGGGAATTAGATTCAGAACTTCACCGGTTATATTAGAAAAACTATTCAATTGTTTTTTAATGATTCACATTAAGTAACTTTATTACCGAAGTTCATTGACCCGTTCAGACGAACAAGTCACGAAAACATGATCTGAGTTAATAAATGTTTCGTAAAGCATGTGTACAAGCCCTGCGGGTATGTCATGTTCTTGAATGGCTAATTAGCTACTCCGACAATTATTGGTTAATATATACTAATGTTATAAAATTGAAGAGTTTGTTTTTTTTTGTTTGTTTGGTTGAACGCGCTAATCTCAGGAACTGCTGAACCGATTTTGAAAATTCTTTCACTAATAGTAAGCTACATTACTCCTGAGTGCTATAGGCTAGTTTTTATCGCGGGAAAATATTTGTTCACGGAATTTTTTATAAAATACGAGTGGAGCCGCGAACATTACTAGTTGTCGATAAAATCAGTCGTAATTAGAGGGACACAACAGTGTCACTATCCGTTTCTTGTTAGTAATGTAACTGCTACCATCTAACATAGATGATAAAGATTTTTAAATTAGACGCTCGATGTAAGAGCAAGTTTTGGATTGGTAGCTGATCGCCGTATTCTATAGACATCTAGAATGCTTCAGGGGTCATGACAAGATGCCTTTCTAGAATTTTTAACGCTGATATAAAAGAAATATAGGAATGACTATTTCTTGCGATAAGTCACTTGATCAAAAGGTATGATTTTTTTTTAAAGAATAGAATAAAAGCGTTTGCAGCTTCTTTAAGGTTCAGGATACATGCTAGAGAAGTCGTAGTTATAGTTTGCCACCTAAGAATCGAAGAATGTAAGAACGGCGGGGAGATTATCATTTTTGGTGAAAAATGGTAAGGTACTTTCTACCTTTTTTTTTTATAAAAATGAATAATATTGAATGCTATGCAGAATCATGTTTTTAATTGACCGTCGAACTTTTTTTTTATGCTCCGTACATATGGGATGTATTTTTTTATGGCATTGAATGACGAGACGAGCATGCCGTTCGCCTGATGGTATGCGATACGACCGCACATAAACAGTAGCAATACTATTCAGCACCTTGAGTTACAAAGTACTTACTGTGTGGCATTCCACTGCGTTCGTCATCCTGAGACACAGATGATTACATCAAGACAAGAGACAAGACGTAAGTCTCATTATGTCCAGTAGTTACACTGGCTACAATGTCCTTCAAACCGAAACACAACAGTAGGTACATGCACACTGCTGCTTGGCGGTAGAAATAGACATTGCGGTGGTACCCACCCAGACGGACTCTTACATATGAGAGGCCTACCACCAGTAAAAACAATAATGTAATACAAGAGTATAGATAATGATAATAACTTTATGGGAATAAGCTTTTGATCGCGGTTCCGCCTGCGTGAAAAGTTTTTAAAAATGTAATTATATAGGATAAAAGATAGCCTATGTCCTTCCCAGGGTCTTAAACTATCTCCATGTTAAAATTTATCGAAGTTGGTTTAATAGTTTTGCGGTAAAAGCGTAACAGACAGATATATTGGATATATATATACAGAAAGACAGGCAGAGTTACTTTCGCATTTATAAGTATGGATAATTATGGATGACAGTGTTTTCCATAAATCAATATCGCGTCTTGTTCTCATGAGTGAATTTCAATTGAAACCAGCTAAATACTCTTGCTTTATGATAATAATAAAAAAGTCTTGTCTACGCAGATAATATTATTCTTTGTGTTTTAGAACCGCTTTGACATTTTTTATTACAAACTTAATTGCAGTTGAGAACGCAGCGGTAATGCAAATTACATATTAAAAAAACACAGTTAAGATTATAATTAAATTATATTTAAATATAACATGGCCTTCCAAACGCCCTGTTTCCTACAATATAGTTGAACCAACAAGGACAACGAGCAGTGGAAATTGTATTTTATGTCATAAAAAGGTATAAAGCTAAAGGTTTTTTCAGTAATCGTGTATTTTGTGTCTGAACAGCTCTTTATTCACGTCAACGGTGAACGTAAACAAAAATAATATATTCTTTTTGGACATAATTATTTTACCTAGTGTACCTCTTACTCTTTTTAATTACATTCAATTTTGAAAACGTTGCAAATAACTAAAGCGGGGTTGACATTAGCAAGAAAACTTGATACGTTATCTTCCACAAGTGATATTTATCGTGTAAATAGTCCCGGCAAGCTGACTTCTGGAAATATTGGACCTTGCAGGGCTTGCAGCAAGTTGTATTTGTGATTGCCTCGGTGGCGTAGTTGTATTACGGTACGTCTGCAAAGCAGAATTCTTGGGTTCGATCCCCGGGTCGGGCAAAGTGATATTGGGATATCTATGCAGTGTCGGCCCGGAGTCTGGAATTTGTGTCCGATATGGCTATAGGCTCGCATATTATCATGGGACGGAAAACTCCATTCGACTGCGCCAAATGGAGACGGCCGCGTTCCGTATTAACCGATCCAGAGGACAAAATCACTCTGGCCATCCGCCGTAGGAACGAGTTCTTGAAACTCCAACTGTCCACAAGACCGCAGTTCCGTTCTCGCCGCGTTCCCCGTCGCCCCCCCGACCTCCCTAGCAGTTCCGGCCCGCGTGCCGATGACAACCCAATCTAATAGGATTAGGCCTAAAAACCAATCTTTCCCCAATCGTTGATGTCTCATCCTCTCTCAGTGGCCGTCCTGAGCCGAGGTTCGTAACTCGTTAGTGGGTTGCCCTCAGCATGGTCACTTAATTCAAAGGGTTGCGAGCGCCTTCTGCGTTCACCCTAAAGCCCTTTATGGTCAGAAAAGCCGACTCGCGTCAGGCTACTGGCAGTAGGGCCACTAACAAAAAAAAACAATGGGACGGAATACGCACGGCGAAAAGTAGGTCCACTAGTTGCGCCTGGGCCTATCCCTTCGGGGATAAAAAACATAAGTGTGTGCGTGTTTGTGTATATTTGTATAGACTTGCTAAAATATTGCCGCTAGTGTAAACGCGTGTGGAAGTTCTTGCGAAATATATTCCTGCGAGAAATTGCTAATCTAAACACCGCTTAAGTACGTATATCTTGTGAGTAACAAATAGTTAAATGTTCCCTAAGGTGGGTCATCTTCAGCCCCTTATGCTGTAACCTATAGACGTCTTTAACTAGATACCAAAGTCGAGTTCGAGATAGATTTCAGTTTAAATTGAGAAATTGGTTTCTTAATGTCCAATGGTTACTAAGTACATATTACTGTCAGGATGTCAATACGGTGTTGTTAATTTTTAAGACCCATCATTGAAGTCATTATTGCAGCCCGAAACCCAAGCTTAGCTTGCCTAGCTGAGATATTTTTTCATACTCGTGGGTACACCGTAGACTTTATAAACTAAACTATTATTATGTATAGTTTTCTTTGCAACCTGCGTTGACATGCAAACGTTTTCTCTATCTCATTCATCAGTTGTTTAAAAATGGTATCATTGATTAATATTTATTTACATTAGAATATTAAGTAAGTATTTATTTGAGTAACCTAGAAACGTTTTATAAAAAATAGTAATAAAACGAATGGCCGTTCGTAAATTCATTGACCATACACCATTACGAAATAATCCAACTGGTATAATTTTAATCAGGCTATTTAGATTTTTGCAATAACAGCACTTTTTGAGTTATGAGAAGGTGCAAAGTATAGTGGTAATCGGCACCGCGGGATATGGCCAAATAATGCGTAGGTATGTACGACGCAATTTACTTTAATGTCCGTGTGCTCTTTCAATCGCTGCTAATTATTATTCCCACCAATTATTGCTGCTTTTTATTAACATTAATATGTTTTATTGATTTTTAAGTGGGTGTTAATGTTCACGATGAATGTTATTTGTATGATTTTTTTATAGCTTTTTTCAATTTATGTATATCTGTGATGGAATACACGCGTGTGATAAAAAATACGCTGTATATGGTAATTTAACTTGTTTATCAATTATTCAAAATATTATTAGATTTTATTTGCGGCTTCTCCCATTAGCTCTGGGTATAAAAATGGTACGGCCACCGTGTATTTTTACGAGATAAAGAATGTATCATGTAGCCTATTTAATTTAATATAATAATAAAATTCTGTAGTTCCATTTGCTGGGTGAAAACATCTAAATATAGCCGTATAATATGTAGATTATGTACATAACAAGTGAGAACTAAAGTATTACTGAACTACGTATCCAAATAATGATTTAACTTGTGTTATGGACACTGTTGCTCATATCTTATAAGATTGATCTAACATATGGTACATTTAGTCACGCTAAGGATAAACCTTAAAATGACTATGCAAACTATAAGATACAAATAATAAATATAAATAAAAAATATCGGAAACTGAACAACTTAACAATGAATTCTTCCGACATTACTTATAATGTTAAAATACAACCTTTTTTTTATTTTAACTATTAGTGTGGTGTGTGTGAGTGAGTTTGTGTGTGTGTGTGTGTGTGTGTGTGTGTGTGTGTGTGTGTGTGTGTGTGTGTGTGTGTGCTATGATCCAGGGGCATTAAAATGGACAGAGTACACCATATCGCCTCGGAAATAATTCGAAACGGTCAAAAACTCGATAAAGACAAACATAGAAAATCACTTTTATCTAACAAGTTCTATCAATTTAATACGCAAACACCATTTATAAATATTTACACTAACCTGCGGTCATCTGCGTGACAAAACGGCAACGTCGCATTCTGTTGTCTTTCATGTCGCCGATGAGCCGACCGGCAAATACAAATAGATAGGTAGCTCGGCGCATAAGCGGGTGGGTCTCAAGTACAAATTTAAAAATTTTCGCTGTCACAAAGTTACAGAAACCAAACACAAACATACAACAGATCGGTGCTCGTATCACACAAAGAAATAAATAAACACTATCACTTTTTAATACATTTACATTAGTGTCCTATCACATAAACAAAAAGCAATATTTGGATATTCTCAAAATGGCGCGTAAGCAATAATAAGATTGTACCTAGGAAGCGGCTCAGGCGCTTTCGCAAGGCGTCTCATGTCCCGGAGCAATTACGGCGACACACTAAAAAAAACTAAAACAGTTCTTTGAATTTTTGAAGATTGGAATGACCCAGGTCTATTTATTAATCGCTTCTTTGTTTCTGTTACATAGTTATGATGTAATGTTATTGTGTTCTCGTTCTTATTGTACTAAGATTAAGACTCACTTTGACGTGATTATTGGCTGATAGAGGGGAAACGTCTCCTAATTTTGTTGATATTTAAGGTCACGCACCTTACATGACCTTAGATAACTATGTTGACTCTCGGTCAGCTGTTAGGGCAGATATACATCCCGATGTAGTTTTGCAAAGACGAAAAATCTATACTGTGGCTTAACTATTCCTCCTATTGAACTGAAATTTGGTGTAGAGCTTGTATATGGTACATTACATATATAGCTAGAAATAAAGCCTCACCGTTTAATCAACCTTATATATTGCCCACTGCTGAGCACGGACCTCCTGCTGAGGGTTCAGGCCTTAGTCCACCACGTTGGCCTAACGCAGGTTGGCAGATTCACATACCCTCGAAATTCTCATAGAGAATTCTCAGGTATTTAGGTTTCCTCACGATGTTTTCCTACACCATTAACCTTCCAGTTAACCACCGTCACCGACCTTCACAATGTTGTCTGTCCACCTTGTAGGGGCACGTCCCAAGTTGCGCTACTTTTTTACCCCATCTGTTGCCAGTTTTACGAGCTGTGTGCCTTGTCACTGCCACTTTAGCTTCAGCTTACTATCAACACCTCCGTATTTATATTAGCAGGGATTTTCATCGTTGCATAAATCAGTGCTAGTGACCAATATGTTAAAGTTTCATATAGGTAAATCAACTAGTTGATATTCTACTGAGAGGGTTCAGGCCTTAGTCCACCACGTTGGCCTAACGCAGGTTGGCAGATTCACATACCCTCGAAATTCTCATAGAGAATTCTCAGGTATTTAGGTTTCCTCACGATGTTTTCCTTCACCATTAACCTTCCAGTTAACCACCGTCACCGACCTTCACAATGTTGTCTGTCCACCTTGTAGGGGCACGTCCCAAGTTGCGCTACTTTTTTACCCCATCTGTTGCCAGTTTTACGAGCTGTGTGCCTTGTCACTGCCACTTTAGCTTCAGCTTACTATCAACACCTCCGTATTTATATTAGCAGGGATTTTCATCGTTGCATAAATCAGTGCTAGTGACCAATATGTTAAAGTTTCATATAGGTAAATCAACTAGTTGATATTGATTTTAGGTTTAATATGCGACTTCCAATGACGGTTTTAACCCTTCAAGCCCCGCCTATATAGATGTATGGGAAAACCTTATATATATGGTCACCGGTGTCCGTCGAGGGGCTTGAGGAGTCAACATAAATAATATAAACGACGCATAAGAAGCGCAGAAATGATGTATCGTCTCTGGGCTAACATGGGCCAAAGAAAATTCCTCCCGAGGGCCTTGGGTTGAGCAGCCATGATCAGTCCAATACGATACCGTCTGCGCAGTGCCATACTTACTTCGATGGAACGATAAAGTAAACTAGTTAGTTGGGATTAGAATGTGAAAAAAAACACGATGCGCCTCCGCTTCGTTTTATTGTTATCGGTTGAGAGACTGAAGTATCAGTCTTTCGATCAATCACAAACATCAAAATACGGATACGTCAGTCTCTCAACCAATCATAATATAACGAAGCGGAGACGCATCGTGTTTTTTCACATCCTAGCACTCCTGTAAATGTCAGTTCTTGTTAACCATAGCACGTAACATGACGTCTATTCCATCACTCTTACTACTGTTCCTGCACGTTTGCGTTTACTATAACTTAGTGAGATAACCGTGCCAGTTTACGTTTCAACAATGACAATCCCACGCTATGATACCTCATCTGTCACACATAGCCTGCTGTTTGTCACAACACATTGCGTGATGAAAGTCAAGGCCTATGTGTGATTACAATACCGGCCTTCTTGAGACAATGATGATTATAAAGTTATCATTGTCTCCTTGTTACACGTATATTTTAATGATGTTATTTATTTTATAATAGCTTTTGCCCGCGGCTCCGCCCGTATTAAAAAGTTTTTCCGGGATAAAAGTCCCGGTTTATATTTTCCCGGGATAAAAAGTATCCTATGTGTTAATCCAGGACATGATCTACCCGTGTGCCAAATTTCATCGAAATCCGTTCAGTAGTTTTTGCGTGAAAGAGTAACAAACATTAATACATCCAGACATCCATACATATTTACAAACTTTCGCCTTTATAATATTAGTTAGATAAGTTTTAAACATTTTCCTTTATTATATAAGTGGCAATTTTGTGAATTTGCAATCAGCAAACAAAAAACTCAAATTCCAGCTTTTTTCATTTGGAAGTCGTACTATTATTATAAACGCGAAAATTGGAAAAATGTATGGATGTATGTTTGTTACCTTTTCACGGAAAAACTACTGAACGGATTTCGATGAAATTTGGCACACGGGTAGATCATGTCCTGGATGAACATATAGGTTCTTCTTTATCCCGGGAAAATATAAAGCGGGACTATTATCTCGGAAAAACTTTTTAACGCGGGTGGAGCCGCGGACAACAGCTGGTTATTAAATAGTTATTAATGGCCCTATGTTAGTCCATACAAAATAATGCTAAAAGGAGCTATAAATTACAACTTACATAACCACCTACATATTTCTAGTCTAATTCGTGACCCCAGTCTCATCACAAGGTTCTATTTAATATTATTATTAAACTGATATGATTTTCATTTTTAACGAGTATTTCCGATATTCGTTTTAACCATATTTCCGTAAGTTCTGTTAACTCTAATTAAAATAATTATTCGTTCCTTCCGCCTTCCAACTTAATTATCATATTTATTTGTACCGGATTTACCGGAATTTCACGCTCGGGTTACTATGATTCTACAAACATACTTTTAAGATTTAATTGTGTTAAATATACTTGAACTATAAATAATATGCTTGATATATCGATTGTTTAATGCTTAATGATGACATTCAGGCTGCTAGTTAAATATTTTTCGTTTCTACATCTTTTCATGTTAAGAATTTCCAGATATTAGGTGATTAAAAATAAAGTTTAAAATGGCATACAACCAAATAGCATACACAGTGCTCTAGAAAGCGCATTAAGTTCTCTCTGGATTATTTCTCAAACATTTTTTTTTTATGTCATTGAATGAGGAGACGAGCATGCCGTTCGCCTGATAGTAAGCGATACGATCGCCCATAAACAGTAGTAACACCATCTACCACCTTGAATTACAAAGTAGGTACTGTTTGGTATTCCACAGCACTCGTCATCCTGAGACATAAGATGTTAGGTCTCATTATGTCCTGTAGTTACACTGGGTATAATGTGCGTCAAACCGAAACCCAACAGTGCATGCACACTACTGCTTGTCGGTAGAAATAGACATTGCGGTGGTACCCACCCAGACGGACTCTTACATATGAGACCTACCACCGGTAATTAATGATTGCTTATTTTATTTATAGTATTTTTACAGCACTTACTGTCAATATAAGTAATCTTACTGCTTACTAATATTATAAATGCGAAAGTTTGTGAAACTGGATGTTTGTTAGAAGTAAACGCCGAAACTACTGAACGGATTTGGATGAAATTTGGCACACGGGTAGATCATGTCATAGGTTAACACAAATGACTTTTACCCTAATTTAAATTTCATTTCATTTCTAATAATTTGTTCCCGTGGGAAACAATGGAGATTTTTTATATAATTCTTTCAGTAGATGGCGCTAGCGTCGCACTGTGGTTTAGGATGTTTTTTAGCGGGAAAGTCATATCATGTGGATAAAGCCGCGAGCGAACCATATTGTTAGATTAAAGAGCCATTTAATTTAGTGTCAAAGATGTTTCAAGGCTAAATCGTAGCCCTGACTTCAAGTTTATTTTTTATGATGGTATGGTAGTCTTTGACTACCATCATTTCTTAGAGATTCGTTTCTATGAATATTGTTTAAAACACATTTGCTACAAACAAATATACAAGTTACTACTACTTCAAAGCTGTAAGTTGACTACAAAACGCAACGTTTATGTCTAGCGCCCATCAGATATTATTGCGCATATTTTGTGAATAACATACAATCTAGAGTAGAAGTCGCGAAGAAAATAAGGAAATATAAGCGCTAAGTATTTAGAAACTATAAATTACAAGCAGTGTTGGGCGAATGGACTCTCTCATATTAAGTTTGGAAAAGATTGAATATTTTTATTAAAATTAGGTTTATTAAATGGGTAGTTGTTTATGCAATGCATTGCAAGTAGCCCTGTATTATATACTGTCCACTGCTGAGCATGGACCTCCTCTACTACTGAGAGGGGTTAGCCTTTAGTCTGCCGCATTGGCCTAGTGCGGGTTGGCAGATTTCACATAGGTACCCTCGAAATTCTTATGTAAAACTCTTTTCTCTTTACTTTCTTCTCCCACTTCACCTTCCTACTTATCTTCTCAATTTCAGTATCTAAGTAGTTCTCATGATAAACACCTTCGCTCTTCAAACAATCTTCTGCTTAAGTGTCCCACTCACAGTTCTGAATTTACTCACTCTTCCTTTGCAATTCAATCCATTCTTCTCTGGAATGCACTCCCTCTCGAGATAAGGACGACCACGAATCGTTTTGCATTCAAAGCAAAGGTTCGTATGCTGTTGCTTGACAAGCTGATGGAATCATCTCAGTAATCGTCTTCTATTTTATTATTAGGTATATGTATTTATATCTTATTATTATTATGTATTTAATAATAAATTATTATGTATTTTATATATACTAGCGGCCCCGACAGACGTTGTCCTGCCCTAAAAAGGAAATGAAATCCTAGAACCCGAGTACAGCGCCACCTACCGGATCTAATTGTTAATCGAAACTATTCTCAAACCCACCTGAGGACACAAAAAAATCATTAAAATCGGTCCAGCCGCTTAGGAGGAATTCAGTGACATACACGTTAAATATGGCGGTTAAGTATTCTTAAATTTTCAAATTTTCCGCGTAATTTTCTTGCAAAAAACCTCCCTGCCACCAAATGAGTCCTTATTTAACGAAATTTTAAAATCCCTAAACACCCCCACCCCCCCGTAAATAATACCTAACCATATTTTTTTCCGGAAAAAAATCCCGAATAAAATTCCCGGTGTCTGTTTTCCAGGATAATAGTAGCCTATGGGCGGTATTAATAGGTCAATCTCAAGTTTGAGTTACATCTCTAGTGGACATAATGCATTGAACTGTTCATACATTATGTCTACTTGAGATGTAACTCAAACTTGAGATTGATTTCCTTTGGATCACAAACTATCTCCATACTTATTTTCATACGGTTCCACTGGCAAAAAACTATTTTCCGAGATTAAGGTCCCGGTTTATATTTTCCCGGGATATGAAGTAGCCTAGATTCTTCCCAGGGTTTAAAACTATCTCCCTGCCAGATTGCATCGCTATCGGTTCAGTGGTTTAGTCGTGGCGGCTCCACTCGCGAGAAATTAAAATCCGGGATATAATTCCCGGTTTATCTTTTTCCGGGATAAGAGTAATTATGTCCTCAACTGGATCTCGAAATATCTCTATACTTGTTTTCTTGCGGTTTCACTGGCAGAAAACAATTATCCGGGATAAAAGTCCCGGTTTATATTTTCCCGGGATAAAAAGTATCCTATGTCCGTCTCCTGGTTCTAAGCTACCTCTCCACCAATTTTCAGCTAAATCCGTTCAGCCATTCTTGAGTTATAAGTGGTGTAACTAACACCACTTTCTTTTATATATATAGATTATTACTTATTATTATTTAGATTTATATATTTATATTGTATTCGTTACCATGTTTAGTAGTGTATTCGTATTGTGTACTTTTTATATTTATACTTTTTTTTTTTCCGTGCTCATTTTATGTTGATTATTTATTACGCCTATCTTTATTGTTTATCTCTGCATCACCCTAAGGTTGACTGGTAGAGAATGCCTTCGGCATTAAGTCCGCCTTTATACATTGTTGTATAAGAAGTAATAAATAAATAAATAAAATTCTCAGGTATATAGGTTTTCTCACAATGTTTTCCCTCACCGTTAAAGCAAACGATAATTGATAAACAATACACACGTAACTTCGAAAAGTCAGAGGTACCTTGGGTTTTGAACTTCGGGACATTGTTCCGGTAGTCCGTTGCATTCCCAACTAGGCTATCGTGCACTTTGTTGATTAGTTGTTCATGATTATTTTTTATTTTTATAAGACATCGGTTATTATTATTTCCTCTTGTTGCAATGCAGTGTAGCTGCATCATTGTTTATGTATTCGCCTGTTAGAAATATTTTACACGTGGGAATATTATAACTCTCAAATATTGTAGCAACCTTCATTTTATTAAAGTTTGAAGAATTTCACGCATTAATATTTAATTAATCTTCATTAGTTGCTATGGAAATGTCGACCTTGGTTCGTTTATATTTCCAGTATTGGCTTGTAATCAATTTTATCACATTATGTCATCAGTAAATGAACAAATTTTAAATTTTTGATCACAAGGTTTATTAGTTTAGAGGAATATGATTTTACCGTGTTGTTATTTTAGGCATCAAGGTGACAAAAAGTATTCGGACCTTCAAATATTATAACTTGGCTCTCGGCCTATTAAATCATTGAAATGAAGTATGAAAAATAATATTGTCGGCTAAATAAATCCGCACGGTATTGCTTGAATCTAGTAATTGAGCTTAAATCCTCACATATGTAGCGGGTCCCATTCATGTAGCGATATGATCTGATTTAGATATTTACAGCTTAACAAACAAGATTTTACGAACAAGTTTATTGGTGCAACATGCACACAACGTGTGGCGGCTGACCTGATAAAACGAATAAATGTTAATCAATTCAAGGCGTATGAGAAATATTGCACACGGCGCATTACCCTCGGCAAGATAAAATTGTAAATAAGATAAAAGTAGTTCAATCATTCACTTACAATATTTATTTTCTATTCATTCGAGAAATAGGTTAGAGTAAGAATAAAATTAATATATAAATTGACTTTTTAAATTTTATTCGCATTGTATAAAAATATAACAACTAGATTCTGTACATAGATGGTAAGGCGATCACCAGCCGTAGTGGCCAGAGAGACCGCTGTACGTCACGTGGGAGACAGCGGGCGCTGCTGAGTAACTGATAGCGGACTTGAGGACCGGGGCGGCGGCGTACGTCGCAAGTGGAGCGGCGTGGGCGGCGTATGTGGCGACGGGAGCTGCGGCGGTGTAGCTCGCCACCGGCGCGGCGAAGGTCTTAGTCAACAGAGGGGCGGCTTGGGCGGTGTAGGTGGCCACGGGAGCGGCGGCGGTGTAGCTGGCCACCGGGGCGGCAGCGGCGTATGTAGCTACGGGAGCAGCGTGAGCGGCGTAAGTAGTCAGAGGTGCGCTAGCGTAAGTCGCCACGGGGGCAGCGGCGTAAGTGGCAACGGGGGCGGCGTAGGTCTTCGCGACTAGAGGTGCTGAGTGGGCAGTCTGGGTGGTGTATGATGAGATTGATGACACAGCAGGTGCAACAGCTTTCACAATTGGTGCAGAGTAGGATACAGACGGCGCGGCATACGCGGCCGAGTACGCTGGCGCAGCGTAGCTCTTGATCAGAGGAGCTGATGCGGCGTAAGATGTGATTGCGGGAGCGGCATAACTCTTATAGACTGCTGCAGGTGCCGCCGCGTAAGTTGAGTAAGCGGGCGCGGCGTATGATGAGTAGGCTGGCGCAGCATATGACGAGTAGGCTGGTGCAGCGTATGACGAGTAGGCTGGCGCAGCGTATGACGAGTAGGCTGGCGCAGCGTATGATGCGATCGCTGGGGCACTGTAGCTCTTGATGATGGGGGCTGATGCATAGGAGGCGATGGGTGCTGCGTAGGATGCGCCGTAGGTTGCTCCGTAAGCGGCGCCATACAAACCACCAGCGCGGGCGGTCGCCAACGCGCACAGGAGTACTATAAACTGCAAGAAAATGTCATGTAAGTATAGATGTTTCGTGAGTCATAAAGTTCTTACGTAAGAAAATTGTGCTACAGGGTACTGTTATCGATTGCGACAACACACATATTTGGATGCTATTAAGGATTAGCGTATGTAGGGGAAACTAAAGGTCCACACGTATACAGGTTTAGCGAGACAAACATCCGTTTTAAGCACAACACTAAATGTCAAATGAATCTATGTGGGTCAACGCAGTTTTCGTGAAGTCGCAAATGCGACGCGATTTGATCACATAAATACTTAGAATAATCTACGGCTGTGGGAAGGTATGAAGGAACGGGTGAAAGTTCTATTTAAGTTCAGCACAATCTTGTTCCTCTACACAGATTTATGGATTCTAACAATTCGAATTTATGGTCATTAGTAATTTCTCTCATATCTCAAATTCCAATGAGTTTACTTAGCACACAATATGTCGTATAAAAGACTTTTTATTTAATACCTTAGCGGCCATTTTGTGATATAAAATCCACTACAGCAAGTGATACGGTTGAAGTGTACTCGAGGACTTTTATACTAGTCTCATTACCCCCGTATGTTGGCATACCGCGCCTATGTGCCAAATGTGGACTGTAGGTCTTGAATATTAGGCCTGCTCGCGCCACCGACAGTATGGACAGCCCATGTCCGCTCATACGTTACATATGCATTATGAAATACACGTTTGATTTAGATTTTGATCAGAATTGTGTTGTCAAGTAAGTTTCTGAGCTGCATTTAGGATTGGTAGATATTATTATTGAATAAATTACCCTCTGAATGAGCTCGCAGTTTCTGGTTTGAGGCTAATCTTTTGGGGTAATTTTAAATTGCTTTAATTTTCAACGTGCTCCGATATTTATATAATAGCGTCATCTTGCGGAACTAGCTTGAATTACTCATTGTTCCGTAACCCAAGCAAACTTCACTAATCTCATGATGTTTGAATTCTGTTTACTTTTTGGATTATGAATATTATCACATCTTGACTTTTGGAAATTAAAAGTATGATATTTTCACTTTTGGAAATTAAAAGTAAAAAAAGCCACACACTACTTTGAATGTAAATACAAATCATACTTTCCTAGGTCCTAATAAGTAACCATTATATTGCTGATATCATGGCTAGGCCTAGTTTAGATCATTTCTATACGTTCATTTGGTATACTTGTTTGGTAAACATGGTAGATTTAGTAACTTAGTACCTGGTATCACCTAGTATCATCATTTTACGTTATTTGGAAGTTTAAGTATTTTTGATACCATAACCCATAATATTTTCGTATTCCGCAAATATTTGTTTCGTTGCTGGATTCTAACCCGACATCTCTCCGTCTCTACTACTCAGGCTCTTATGAAATGCTTTTTTATAGTTCCAGTATAGTTATAAAATCAATATTCATAGTGTCTAAATTTCTGAATTTGCAATGCAATGCAATGTAATCAGCCCTGTAATATATACCAATGCTGAGCACGGGCCTCCTCTACTAATGAGAGGAGTTAGGCCTTAGTCTACTACGGTGGCCTAGTGCGGATTGGCAGACTTCACATACCCTCGAAATTGTTATGGAGAATTCTCAGGTACGTAGGTTTCCGCACGATGTTTTCCTTCACCGTTAAAGCAAACGAGAATTGATTAGCAATAACGTAACTTCGAAAAGTCAGAGGTGTGTGCCTTGGTTTTGAACCTGCGGACATTGTCTCGATAGACTGTTCCATTCCCAACTAGGCTATCGTCCACTTAATTAATAATAATAATTAAATTCCTAAATTGAATTAGCAGTTTGTTTAGATTTGTTAACTGGCAATCAATTAACCAATAATTATTTCACAAACCTAACTCTTTCTGTTAGTACTGCTATTGATTATCTAATTAAAACAAACAAGCTGCCGGAAGGCTTGTCTTTTGTTTGATAGCATAACCTTTACCCGCGACTTTGCTCGCTCTTTTGACTTTTTCACCCATGAGTCTTAATATCATAAGTTCAACAGTGCCTGAATATATTTAAATGTTACTTTTAACGACCTGTCCGTAAGTGCAGTAATGTGATATTGCGTAATTTTGTAAATTTCATTATTTTGAAATAACAGGCGTGTATATAAACTTATAACGATAAATACTGCATAGTAACTGCCTTGGCGTAGTTGTATTACGGTACGACTGCAATGTCAAGGTTTCGGGTTTGATCCCTGGGTCAGACAAAGTGATATAGAGTTCTTCTACTCTGTATTAGCCCGGAGTTTGGAATTTGTGTGCGATAAGGCGATAGGCTCGCCCCCTATCACATCATGGGATTGAATATGCATGGCGAAAAGTCGATGCACTAGCTGTGTCTCTGCCTACCCCTTCGGGGATAAAAGGCGAGAGTGTATATGTATGTACATCCTATAATACAACCAGCAGGTTGCGCTATGTATATCGCATACTAGCATAGTTAGCTATAATCCTCGACAATGGCTACTTGCAGATTATAATATCAGGTGACTGATATATTTTATCAAATCATTAAATTAATTAATCATTAATAAATTCTTCTTAGGATCCTTCAAGCGGGGCGTGAAGAAGCAATTAAGCAGGCCGGCATAACTGTGCCGAACGACTAGGGATGTTTATCTCTTGCCGGTCGACATTATATTTTGGGCTTCACTTCATTTACCATCAGATGCAGTGAAGCCACTTTGTCGAGCCTTCGATAAAAAAAAAGATCCCATTGCTGAAGTGATACAAGTGATATAAAACTCTTTCCTTAAACGTTTTATTTATTCAATCCGAGGTGTTATTTGCTGCTCCGCCCGCGTTAAAGAACTTTCTAGATGTAAAATTGTCATTGAGATTTTTCAGGATGAAAAGAATCTATATATTAGTCCAGGACATTTGTGTGCCAAATTCCATTCAAATCTGTTCAACTGTTTCGCCATTTACCAAACCACACCATCTTTTGTTAACATAGTACCCTTATCCCTCATCGACAGTTGACTCCTCAAGCGCCGCGGCGGACACCGGTGTCCATATATCTCACCTTTAGGACGAAAACGACACAATTCAAAATATAGAAAAATGAGTTGACATTTTTAAATGACTAAAAACTAGTCCCTTATTTATAAAATTATAATAAAAAAGGGACTGATATAACAGTTTTGTCCTTTTCCTGCTTGAATATGGCTGTGTTTGGACTATTGTTATATTGAGTACTTCATTTTAAGTAATTTTATGACAATAACTCAATTTTCCATCTTTTTGAATTGTGTCGTTTTCATCCTAAAGGTGCGATATATAGGGTTTTCCCATACATCTATATATATAAGCGGGACTTGAAGGGTTAATAAACAAAATTAGCGATGAGGTATAATGGCATAAGCGATTTTAGTCTCTGTCGTAATAAGTTTTATCAATATGTACCATAATAATTATATTAAAAATTGTATTACTATTAATATGTTAAGCTTCGACTCGACATCTTTTCAGTTTTCGGACTAACGAAGTCTTTTCAAACAAACATGACAAATGTCGCATGGTTATATTTCCATGATTATAACTGATTGAAGCAGGCTTTATAAAGTTGCTTGTGATTTGTGACTCACTGCAAAGTAGGTTCGCGGGTATAATCATACTTATAAATGAGTAGGTCAGTTCGATTTTTAACCTATTACTCAATTTATTAAATTATTTTTGCTCGAGGTTTCGGTTGAGCTAAAATAATTAAAGTGACAACATATGTGACTTGTGTAAATTGAACCTTGCATGAAATGTAGTTCATCAGATGGCACTTTTATTATGTACTAGCTTTTGCTCGCGACTTCATCCGCGTGAAAGAGTTACCGCGAATAATAACCTACGGGAAACAAATAGGATTAAAATCACTATATGTATATCCAGAACTTGATCTACCTCTGTGACAAGTTTTATCTAAATCTGTTCAGCGGTTTATGCATAATGTCCTACAAATATTCAAATGTCTTGAAAAACGCTCTATTTGTAGGAATTGTGGAGTCTAAAGTTTACAATAATTAATTAGTTCGTTTGTGCAGCATATTCAATGATTAGAATTATTTTATTTTTAATCCCCGACAAAAAAGAGGGGAGTTATAAGTTTAGGTTGTGTATCTGTGTATCTGTATGTCTGTCCGTGGCATCGTAGCTCTCAAACGAATGGACCGATTTGGACGCGGTTTTTTTTGTTTAAAAGCTGACGTGATTGCGATGGTTCTTAGCTATAATTTATGAGGATTTGTTCAGGCGTTTGAAGATTATCAGTTCATTTCCAACTTAAAAAGTCAGAATGATTTTAAATTTGGTGTCCTGTGACTTTGAAAATATTTTTAAACATGAGATGATGCTGCGGCATCAAGTAGTCTGCGGGATACCCAACTCCTTAGCAACCTATAGCAGATATAGTGTGTTTGGGCTCATAAGGATGGGCTTAACGAGTAGGTGATAGATAGTTGATTATCAAGGCCTCATGATGGAGAATAAAGTAATTTAAAAAGTTTGAAATAAAAATTAAATTAAAATTTAAATAACCCCCGACACAAAAAATCTCTAAAAAGTAAAATAATAATAGTGTCTTTGTCGTTTAAGTACCTAGTAATATTTTGACCCAAGCGTCCTCACGTCGGGGGACCGAACTCTGGACCAGGGAGATGAAAATACTTCTATGGCGGTCCCCCGACGCGACGACGGTTGGGTCAACATATTACTAGGTACTTAAACGACAAAGACACTATTATTATTTTACTTTTTAGAGATTTTTTGTGTCGGGGGTTATTTATGTATACTTACTCTGTATTCATCGGTTTTTAGGGTTCCGGACATCAAAAGGAAACTCTTATAGATTCACTTTGTTGTCCGTCTCTCAGTCTGTATATTTATCTGTCTCGGTACGCGAGTTAAGCTCGCATTTGTCCGGTTTTTTTATGAGATTACCAGCTATGGGAAGAGAATATTATCAAATATTTTTAATGCATATCGAGTATCTTATATGGTGATGAATCACCCATGGCTCGTTACCAACTACCTTTGCGTTGTATTAGATGTGTTACGATAATCGCGCCGAGGTGTCAGTTCCAAATTCCTGATCGAAAAAAAATATGAGGTTTTCCTACTCAGTATCAGTCCTAGTCTATTAATAAATCAATCTCAAGTTTGACTTACATCTCAATTATTCATACATTATGTCTACTTGAGATGTAACTCAAACTTGAGATTGAAACATAATACCGCCCTAAAATTTGCGCTTGATGTTGCGATAGATTCACCCTCTATCACATGGCCAAACTGGAATGGTTAATATTATATTTGGACTCTACTGTACTTATTTAACAAAAAAAACCCCATGTATATCTCATACTTACATTTCATACGAACCGGCAAACTTGTTGTGCAAGTAGGACTAGCGTGTGGTGGTGCTTTGTCTAAGGGCAACCGCTGCAGCTGCGCTTAGGGCTGTTACACATTGGTTAGAACGATTGCGTAGTGATTATTGTATTTATCATACTAATATATATGTGAAAACTTGTACAGATCTATAGATGTTTGTTACTTAATCATGCCAATCTGGCTGAATGAATCTGAATAAAAATTGGTACAAACATAGACAGTCTTGTATAGTATACAGGTATAAAACGTGTCCCGGGAAAATATACAGCGGGACTCTTTTTCGTACTGGCGGAGCCGTGAAAAAAAGTGTGTAGGTTAGAAAAACTTATTAAGAGTTAGAAAAGTTGAATTTTTATGTATTTGTCACATTTAATGGATTTCTGGTGGCAGGTCTTTTGTATACGAGAATCCGATTGGGTAGGTACTACCACAATGTCTATTTTACCAAGCAACATTTTGCAAGCACTGTTGCATTGTTCCAGATAGAAGGAAATTTTAGTTAGTGCAATTATTAAGGAATTGGAAGAAAAAGGGGGAGGCCTTTGCTCAGCAGTGGGACACAAATGAGGCTTAAAAAAAAATTTTAATTAGGAGAATTACCATAATTATATTTCAAATGACGAGCACAGGCTCGTCCGCAGTGCTTTGTAATTCAAAGTTCATGTAGTATTGCTACTAGCGATGGGCAGTCGTATCTCTATAAGGCGAGCGGCTTGCTTGTTTTATTATCATTTATTTACTTGTATAATAAAATATATTTCATCATCATCATCATCAGCCCGTTGTAGTCCACTGCTGGACATAGGCCACTCCCAAGATACGCCACAGAGCCCGGTCTGCTGTTTTATTTAATCTATTTACTTCTCATCAATGATTTGTTCCGTTGATGTTTATTTCTACCCCCAAGCAACAGTGCGCATGCACTGTTGTGTCTCGGCTTGAAGGGCATTGCAGCCAGTGTAACTACAGGCCATAATGAGACTTATCATCTTATGTCTCAGGATGACGAGCGCAGTGGACTGCCACACAGTAGGTACTTTGTAACTCAAGGTGCTGGATGGTGTTTCTACTGATTATGGCTGGTCGTATCGCTTACTATCAGGCTAACGGCATGCTCGTCTCGTCATTCGATGCCATAAAAAAAAGTTATATTTCAGATTAGATGAACCGAATTTAATTATTTATATTCATTTTGAGCTTACGAACAATAAAGCAGTTCCGCGCGAGTGAAATACTTTTTTTACGACAAAAGTCTCACTTTATATTTTTTATGATAAAAAGTAGCCTAGAGCACTGAGGAGTAATGTAGGTTCCTATTAATGAATTTCAAAATAGGTTTAGTAGTTCCAAAGATTATCTCCTACAAAGATACAAACAAATTTTCCTCTTTGTATTATTAGTATAGATTAAAAATTAAAGTTAACTGATACATTGCATTTAGACACATCTGGAACATGTCACAACCTTAATAGAAATTTTGGCGATACCTAACTGCTTTTACTAAAACCTATTAATATGACGAAATTCCGCATTGTGTTGTAATATCCTGCCTCCGAATCCTTCTGTACGCTCCCTAACATGTTGTAACGGACAGGTCAATCGTGAGAGCGACTGGCGACTACAATCCGGTCCGCATACGCGTATTAACAACTATTGTAACAAATGAACCTCAGGTGATTGATACGGTTGGTTGTTGCATGTTTTAAAATTATTTATTGACTAGCTTTTGCCGCAGCTCCGCCCGCAGTTAAAAGTTTTTTCGGGATAAAATTCCCGCTT
This sequence comes from Lapara coniferarum, assembly GCA_949316025.1. Taxonomy (NCBI): domain Eukaryota; kingdom Metazoa; phylum Arthropoda; class Insecta; order Lepidoptera; family Sphingidae; genus Lapara; species Lapara coniferarum. The sequence goes on from OX438920.1 coordinate 7,311,009, forward strand.
TATATTTTCTCGGGATAAAACTTAGCCTATATGGTAATCCAGGACATGATCTACCCGTGTGCTAAATTTCATCGCCATCTGTTCAGCAGTTTTTGCGTGCAAGAGTAACAAACATTCATACATTCTTATACACTTTCACGTTTATAATATTAGTACGATTAGTAGGAAGTAGTGATGTTAGGATATATCCTTAAAAATAAAAAGATACGAAACCGGGTAAAATTCCGGTGTACATTTTTCCGTGATAAAAGTAGCCCATGTCTTTCTTTGGATCTCAAACTATCTCTATACTTATTTTCTTGCGGTTCCACTCGCAGAAAACGATTTTCCAGGATTCAAGTCTCAGTTTTAATTTTCCGGGGATAAAAAGTATCTTGGATCCTTCCCGGGGCCTTAAACTATCTCCCTACCAAAATGCATCGCAATCGGTTCAGTCGTTTGACTATGACGGCTCCACTAGCGAGAAAATGAAATCCGGGATAAGAGTCTCGCTTTATATTTCCCTGCGATAAAAAGTAGCCTATGTGTTAATCCAGGATATGATCTACCTATGTGCCAAATTTCATCGAAATCCGTTCAGTAGTTTTTGCGTGAAAGAGTAATAAATATCCATACATCCAAACATCCATACATTCTTACAAACTTTCGCGTTTATAATATTAGTAGGATAGTAGGATGTACCTATACTTTATTGTAGTTCATAAAGTTGGTAGACATAAACAAAACCTAAGCTAAGAAAAACGCAAAAGTACAAGTACCGTCTTATGACTTACAGATAACCAAGAATAATTTCAAAGAATATAGAATTTAGAACGATATTTATTTTAATATAGTGTTTACTAAATTATTTTCAGTAGTTAACATTTGATGACTCATTTAAGTTCTAGAAAGAAATACTTGTGTTTCTAATTCCGTGTTCAAGTATTTATGTCAGTAAACATTACTCGAAACTTAACTTATATTTATCGAAATAGAAGTTAAAAACCCATTATTAAACCCGCCAACGCAATTCCACTTAACGTTTTCAATTAAAAGAAACTAATTTAAAACTCATTTACCCTTGAGATGTCAAGTCAGAAACACTGAGTAGTTTAGTTTTCTCTGCACATAAATGATTTAGTTATTTTAGCAAAGTGCGTAATTGGAACGCAGAATGTTGATTCAGTCTAGACGTAGGTAACCTTAATGTGCACATGGAACTTAAATAAGGTTATTGAAACATATTGCTTAATTATGACCGACTATAAGAAGACTAGCTACGCCCTGTCGGTGGAAAATTTTGTGCGTAACATTTATATACGCATTTTTAGAGCGTTTGACATAATTTTATGTTTCTATAATGTATTAGTTGAGGCTATAAAGTTTAACACTTCTATTCGAAAATTAAGGCCTTTAAAATATTTCCTTTAGATACTATATATTTCTGCAGCGTTGTTTTTAATTGAGGCTTTAGAATTTTATTAATATGATATAAATTGTATCCATACTTATAGCAAGAAATGGAAAATTAAACAAAAATCAGCAGTATAAATCATTTATTAAGAATTATTTATTAATCATGGAAGAAACTTATGACAGAAATATAAATATAGTTACAGTCAGTCGCGCGTAATAAAATTAAAACTAATGTAAAATTAAAATTACCATCCATAGGAAGCACCAAGGCCAGAGAAAGACATGTGGGACACTAGTGGTGCATCCGAGTAAGCGATACCAGTCTTCACTGGTTGAGACACTAACACCGGAGAGTGAGACGAATAAGTTGGTATGCCTGATGTTATTATTTTAGTCTTCGTGTACAAAGGTGTACTAATAACCTTAGTTGTTTTTGTTTTAGTTACAGGAATAGAGTGTGTTGTGTAAATTGGGACGGATATCGATTTAGCTAAAGCAGGAGTTGAAACAGCATGGACAACTGGTGTGGCAAAGTTATAAGTTGCGGGATGGTACACATATGGATTTTCATGAATGGCTGTAGAGTAGATGGTAGGGATGTGATGAGTATACCCATTTCCGTCTATGACACCAGATTCGTATTTCTTAATATCAGCGTATGCCGTTTTCAAAGACTTTGAGTATATGGTCTGTTCTGAACCATCATTGTTTTTCAGTTTGTGCTGTCCTGTCGATAGAACTGATTCATAATATGGCGCTGGGGTATAAGCCTTGCTGTACACGAAAGGCGAGCTAATGACCTTTTCGAGTTTTGGGGATTCAAAGGTTTTGATGCTCGGCGTCGAAATTGAGGAGTAAGACACTGATGATGCGGGAGAATAGTCAGTGCCGATGATGCCGGCTCTGGCCAACGCCAGAACGCATAGGAAATTGACCACCTGCGAATAAAGATACAATCAATAAAGATTCATAATGCTAAACGCATACAAGTAACTATCCTGTACAAAAAGATAATATTGAAATTCAATATACAGAAGATGAACCGTAATATTTAAATTCTTTTACCTTTAGAGACATTGCTTCTCTCGTAACTCGATGGGAATGACGAATTTTTCATGAGTTTTGGAGCCTTTTATACAATGCCACGTTGTCATATTGATATATCTGTATATTTTGCCTTGGTGAGTTTAATAAGCAATGCATCAGCGCATAATAGCTGTCAAACTAGTGGTCAACCTTAAACCCTTAACTCTATAATGACGCACCATAGTGGAAAAAGCAATTACTCTCCGAAGTCGGTCATCGTAATTCAAGATTTATGTTTAAAACATATTATATGACATACATTACGTTTGCATTCAATTTGAACATGCCCAAACTCACCATCCATGTAGGATTTTCAAGTGCAACGGGTTATTTCTTATAAATATGTGTCGGTTGGTAAATTTTTCGTCATAAGAGAACTATTAGCTGATACATTATGTTCTGTGTAAAAGGCACCCATTTTTTTTTAATTACATTTTAAATTTACACTAAAACTTACATACCGATTCAGGTATATTTTCAATCGCGATAGTTGTTGCAGTATCACATAGTTTTAACTTCGTGACCAAAGAATATTGATCTGTAACATTAGCTAATAAAATTGGTTTTTGATGTTAACGAGAGCGGCGATAGCCTAGTTGGGAGTGGAACGGACTGCCGAGACGAATGTCCGCAGGTTCAAAACCCAAGGGCACGCACCTCTGACTCTAAAAAGTTATGTGTGTTTTCTTTGTGAATTATCGCTTACTTTAACGGTGAAAGAAAACATCGTGAGAAACCTGCACATCTGAGAAGTTCTCTATAAGAATTTCGGAGGTATGTGAAGTCTGCCAACCCGCACTCGGCCAGCGTGGGTGGCTAAGGCTTAAACCCTCTCAGTTGTAGAGGAGGCCCGTGCTCAGCAGTGGGCAGTATATAATACAGGGTTGATATAGATGTTAACGGTGTCCTGCAGATTTCTTCATGATATTACTGTTATCGTTTTTGTATAGTTCAATATATGCCTATAGCTATTCTTTACAAGTTTGATGTAGTGAAATGTAACATAAATCGAAATCTTTTTGTATATTATTTGAAGTTCTATTTATAAACTAGTTATGAATTTGGTACTTTTCATTATTGTTGATTAGTTAACGAATATTAAAGTGTATAATGTATATTGGATAGATTTACCAATCAATACATCAAAGCAGAGCGATGCTGATATAAAATAGAGCTTTCTTTTACGAACAAATCTTAGGCACAATATGCCGCGAAATGACAGTATTTTCAAAGCTACGTCGCACCTCTTTGTTTGTTAATCTATAAGCATTTAATTCCACAATTCAAAATAATACGAAAATATTAAAGGCTTAAATCGTTAAATTATTGCTTTCAGTAATGATTATGCTCATTAATATTAATTAATTGGCATTCAATAACAATTGAGCGAGATCATCGGTGTTTGTAAATCACAATGGATTATGTATTATTCATATATCTTTTGGACGAATCGATATACGTTATTTATGATTAATAGAGGTTTGGGTGGTTGTTAGCCAATCTCTTTGACGCTAACGTGATTGGGGGCGAGCCTATCGCCATATCAGGGTCGAATTCCATATTCTGGGCTGATACTGAATAGAATAACCCAATATCAGTTTGCCCGAGCAAAGAATTGAAGCCGAGACCACAGCGCGGTAGTTGTACTGCAATACAAATATGCCACCGAGACAGTCAAAAAATGATAAGTTAAACTATTTATACCTACTTAATTGTTTTTATTACAACGAGAGATTGAAAAAGTATTTATTGGTTCACCACTTGATGGTTACTAATTACCTCGTAAGGAAGAACCTTAATGCTAGAGACCTCACAAGACCGCTGTACCGTCCTCGCCGTCGAGGACTTCGTCGCGTTCCCCGTCACCCTGACCTCTCTTAGCAGTTCCGGCCCGCGTGCCGAAGACTACGAACACATGAATAGGAGTAGGCTAAAACCATGTTTCCCCAAACGCTGATGTCTTATCCTCTCAGTGGCCGCCCTGAGCCGAGGTTCGTGACCCGTTGTTGGGACGTATGCATTCGCACAGACGGGTGATCAGTGAGCTTTTTTGCTACTATTTCACCCTTTTCGTGACCCGTTAGTGGGTCGCCCTCAGCGTGGTCGCTTAACTTTAAGGGTTGCGAGCGCCTTCTGCACTCACCCAAAAGACCGGTGTTCTTTCATAAGCCGACCCTCGTCAGGCTAGAAAGAGTAATGTCAGGGAAAAAAAAAAGCTAGAGACTTGTCCCACTTCAACAAAACACTTCTTTAAAGTAATGTAAAAAGTATTTGTCCCAGTTTTTATGACCAGGCGCCTGTCCAAGGTCAACGCGCTCTGGGAGATAAAATCCCGCGCAAATCATGTTACAAACTGTTGTCTGACTTATTATTCAAACGCAGAACATCTCGGTCAACAATCTATATATGCTGCCACCAGACAAAACAAGCAATAAAATAGGGAAGGGATTGTGGTCTGTTTTTCAAACCATTAACATTGGAAATCCAATATTGTTTTATGAGACAGAGGCACTACCCCAGCCGGGCCGTTCCATTCAAACTCTACGTAGGTAATGGTGATTTATTTGTTTAAATATAATTGACTTAATATGAACACACATTTGGCAATGATATATAAATATTGCGTCGGTTTAATTACCATTTCATATGTTAACTTGATCAGTTTTATTGCTGCGATAAAATGACCACACCGAAAGCGGCGATAAGGTTACTGTAAATAGAAACGATGACTTATACGATATTTATCAGTCGCAATTATCACGGTTAATGTAAGAGTGTAGGTACATAACTAATTCACCAACTATTGAAAACTTAAATGTTTATAGCTTTAAATTAATTTAGTTATAAGTATTTTTTTAAATTGTTCTGATATTACTGTGACATTTGAATGTGATTTTGATTAAGAATTATGTTTTAAATATATATTTAATAATATTTTGGAGAAGATATGTTAATTTGCTTTTTTTTTGTTTGTATATTTACGGTTTTTTTCATAATATTCTTTATTGCTTGCTAATTCACCAATATAGTTTAGTAAATATCTCATTGAAGGCTACTTGCTCAGCGAAGATCATAAGAGCACTAGATACCACCTAATGCGATCACTGGATTGCTAGGCCAAGAAATATCTGACCCACTTCCCCAATTTCGTGGATGATATTATTTTATTGTCTTTAAATAACAAATCGACAAGCCGCTCGCCTGATGGGAAGCGGTACGACCGCCCATAAACAGGAGCGAAACCATACAGGACTTTGAATTACAAAGTACTGCGTGACACTCCACGTCAATGCATATAAATTTTTAAGCCATAATGCCCAGTATTACTTCGTAATCGTTGGCTACAATGTCTTTTAGACTAGAACGCAACAGTTCATGCATACAGTTGCTTGGCGGTGGAAATAGACATTGCGGTGGTACCTACCCAGACGGTCCCTCTAGGATAAACATGTTAAGGCATTTAAACAAATTATTCCAATCTTTCGTCTTCAAAAACCCTGGTAGCCTTCCTCTAACATATCGCAATAGCTCTTTCTTATTACCGACGATGTTGTTCGCAATCTCGTCTGTCAGAACTGTTTTATTAGCATCGGTTAGCGTGTCCGTATGTGCGTAGGTGTGACCCGAATAGGCTTGAATGAGATTGTATCTTGTGTTGCGCGTTAATATACACGTCTTTGTTTTGGTGTGTATGAATGATGCAGCATAATTGTGTGAGTATGAAAACATATTTTGGAAGTTATTATTATAGGGAGAATTATCAGGATTCGTCCGTGTCGTCTATATGTCGGCCTCGGTGGCGTAATTGTATTACGTGCACCGTATGACTACCGCTCCGAGGTACCAGGTTCGAATCCCGAGTCGAGAAAAATGATATTGAGCTTTTCTAATATAAGAAAAACAAAATCCCGACTGCGTCAATATCTGCCATCTTTATTAAATTCATTGAAGACCTAAAAAGATAGAAAGAAGATATACCGGGTGGAAGGGAAACGCTCTCTATACCGGAACGGTAAGAGAGAAGAACCATAACATTAACGAAAAACTATATTCATTTGCAAAGCTAAGCGATAATACTTACGATTTTAGTATTTCCGTAATTCATGCGCGCGCAATGTAAAGCGTACAAAAAACTGGGTAGGGTACAAACTACAAAGCAAACGCCGACAAGGCGGCCCGCCGCGCTGCGCGGGCACCGGCCGTGCGTCCGCGGTCGTTGACCCGTCAGCTGGTGTACGTGTTTCATTACGAATTTTTGGAAATATTGACCGTTTCTACTATGTTTTTCAGAATAATAGTTTGATTTATCTATCCATACTTGAAGCTATACAGAAATATGAGAATATCCTACTAAAATTGTAACAATGCGATCGCGATTTTTTTAGTGCCATCACGTCAGGAATCACCAATACTATCACCAGTATTCGTTTCCGAGAGCGTTTCCCTTCCACCCGGTAATATGTATATTATATCTAATAATTTTTTTTTTTTGTTTTCAATCATGTTAGTTGACAGTGTTCACAAACGCAGGCGGAGGCATTTGCTCACTCAAAGATTTTGTTGTTCTACCCATACTTATCACCAACCAAATTATGAGAAGTGAGCGTGTTACGCCTCTGACAGCGTTTGTGAACACTGTCAACTAAGATTATTCAAAACCAAAATAAAATATTCATATTAAAACCTTGTTTCTATCTTTTCAGTTCTTCAGTGAATTTAATAAAGATGGCAGATATTGACGCAGTCGGGTTTCTTGTTCGTTATTAATTATTTTTTTTATTTAAAGTTTCCAATGTCGAGTTTCCATAATGCTGGAACAACGCCGAAGTAATTACTAATCGCATACATAAAACGACGTGATAGGACGATGAAATTTTAATGGGTGGGACCTTGTGGGGCGCATCCATAAAACATGAAGTGGTAAGTGGCAACCTCTGTCGAACCACTATATTCGCCCGTCACTCTTTTACGCCAAGAATATGTATTAATAGCCCCAAATCGGCGATTTTATTGATCGCAAAATTTAACACAAGATTTTTAAAGGTTTTTCAAGATATTTAAATGCAGAATGAATGGAGTGTTGATATTGTATCGTAGCACGTTTGTAGTGAATGTGGTTCTTTGTGTGTGTAATAGATTAATAAACACGTGTGAGCTTTACTTTTGTAACAATTCAGTTAAAGCGCTCATTAGTTTTATTTTAATCACTTGAGATAATTGACTGCCTCGGTGGCGTAGTTGTATTACGGTATGACTGTAATGCTGAAGTGTTGGGTTCGATTCCCGGGTCGGGCAAAGTGATATTGGGTTTTTAAATTCAGTATCAGCCCGGAGTCTGGAATTTGTGCCCGATATGACTGCAGGCTCGCCCCCTATCACATCATGGGACGGAATACGCATGGGGAAAAGTAGGTGCACTAGTTGAGCCTCTGCCTATCCCTTCGGGGATAAAAGGCGTGAGTGAGTGTGCAAGTGCACAACACTACCAACACTATCAAGTGATATAACTATATTTTTACCGAAAATAATGAAATCACCCCACAACGTTTTTTTTATTTCTTATGAATTATGAAAACACCAACAAATTACTACCGAATAATAATTATGGAGGTTGATATTTCGGCCCACAATAACTTACCTACTTCAAACGCCTTCACCAATTTCCTATTTAACGGGCGTTAATAAATCGGGCATTAAAATTAACGCGAAGGTTAAAATATCTCCGGTCCTGTGAAAGAATGCTTAGTTAAGGAAGATAATCACTGGTTAGGGCATGGCAGGATACTCAAAAACCTTAACAGTCCCTTAAGACAGTTAACAGGCTGTTAAAGTAGCTAACAGAGCGTGGTGAAATTAGACCAAGTAATAAAAAATAACTCTTGATTAAGAAAACAGCGAGTGTTATTCCGCAAAATCAATGTAGGTAGATAATAAGATTAAAGTTCAACTTTGAAAAGTTGAAATAGCCATTTCGATCTGTTGTAATTTACTTTTATGGATTCTCAATGCCAAAATAGCTCTTATTTCGGTACTTTAGTCCGATCCGGTTTTATGGTTATTGATTTCGATTATTTAATAACCGTCATGATATAATAAATATTATATAAATTTAATATTCATAATTCTTAACTCGTAATTTATGAGAACACATGGTCTTGAATTGTGTGTCTTTCGGTTCTATAATACCAAGACTTTTTTTCATAGGGAATATCCGCTTGGATCCCCGTCTTGCTCATGCAAGATAGACGAAGTACATCGAACTTTTGGTCTCCATCATGGCATCAACACCTTAGAACAACTACGGGACCTCGAACCGAACCCGCCAAAGCCATTCCCGAGCTGGTATTTTAAGAACGACTCGAGGGGACGTCACTGGTCCCCTGACAAAGCTCTTTGTTCCTTAGTAGACCAAGTCGAGACGAATTATGCACTCAGCGTCTTCGTCTCCAAGAGGGATCAGCGCTTTCTCGATCCAGCTTACTAGCCTCCTTCGTTACCATTACTGTTTCATAGGGGGCTACAGGAGGCAAGGAGAGGTTTCTTCCAATCACACTAATCAGGGTCTACCGCTCTTCTTCCCATACAGGACATTCCGAAAGCGTGTGTATTGCAGTCTTGGTCACTGCAATGGTAGCAATTCACCGTCGCTCGCGCCCTGTATTATTCAGTAAATCACTGAAGCACAATATCTAGTCTAGAAACAGAATATGCAATATCCATACTAATATTATACCTAAATGCGAAAGTAACTCTGTGTGTCAGTCTGTCTGTCTGTTAAGCTTTCACGCCAAAACTACTGAACCGGTTTAAATGAAATTTGGTAGGAAGATATTTTAAGACCCTGGAAAGGACTTAGGGTACTTCTTATCCCGGGAAAATATATACCGGGACTTTAATCCCGGAAAATAGTTTTCTGCGAGTGGTACCACAAGAAAATGAGCGTGGAGATAGTTTGAGAGCCAGAGAAGGACATAGGCTACTTTTAACCCGGAAAAGTATTACCCGGGAATTATATCCCAGATTTTATGTTCTCGCGAGTGGAGCCGTCATAGCCAAACCACTGAACCGATTTCGATGAAATTTGGTAGAAAGATATTTTAAGACCCTGGGAGGGACCTAGGGTACCAAATATAAGCCGGCACTTTAATCCCGGGAAATAGTTATCTGCAAGTGGAACCACAAGAACATAAGTATAGAGATAGTTTGAGATCCAGAGAAGGCGTAGGGTACTTTTATCCTGGAAAAACATTACCCCGGATTTTATCCCGGATTTTATGTTCTCGCGAGTGGAGCCGTCACAGCCAAACCACTGAACCGATTTCTATGAAATTTGGTAGGAAGATATTTTAAGACCCTGGGAAGGACCTAGGGTACCTCTTATACCGGGAAAATACAAACCGTGACTTTAATCCTGGAAAATAGTTTCCTGCGAGTGGAACCACAAGAAAAAAGTATGTAGATAGTTCGAAATCCAGAAAAGGACATAGGCTACTTTTATCACGGAAAAACATTACCCGGGAATTTTATCTCGAAATCTATGTTCTCGCGAGTGGAGCCACCACAGCCATATCACTGAACCGATTTCGATGCAATTTGGTAGGGAGATAGTTCAAGACCCTGGGAGGGACCTAGGGTACTTTTTATCCCGGGAAAATATAAGCCGGGACTTTAATCCCGGAAAATAGTTTTCTGTGAGAACTGTGGAACCACAAGAAAATAAGTATGGAGATAGTTTGAGATCCAGAGAAGGACAATCCCGAAAAAACTTTTTAACGCGGGCGGACCCGGGGGCAAAAGCTAGTTAGAATATAATTATTATTTATAAATATTACAATAGAACCTCATTAATAAGTACGTCTTTTGTTGAGTTGCTTTATTCCGATATAAAGGCAGTTCCGGTGGCTTAGTTTTTAAACATACATACACACTCACGCCCTTTATCCCCGAAGGGGTAGGCAGAGGCACAACTAGTGCAGCCATTTTTCGCCATATGTATTCCATCCCATAATGTGATAGGGGGAGTGAGCCTATCGCCATATCGGACACAAATTCCAGACTCCGGTCTGATGTTGAGTAGAAAAACCCAATATCACTTTGTCCGACCGAGGATCAAACCAGAGACCTCAGCATTGCAGTCGTATCGAAATATAACAACGCCACCGAGGCAATCAGTCACTGAGGTAGTTATTAAACTTCGCCATTTATAAGATGTTTTTTTAAAATACATCTTATAAATGTATTTTTTGTATCTGAAAGTTATAATTTGTAGAAATTTTTATTTAGAACATAAAAAAGTTGCATTTAGATTTGGTGTCTCAAATATTTATTTGAACTAAATTACTACTAAACTAACAAACGAAGTAAATACTTCGTTTATAAGACACTAGCTTTTGCTCGCAGTTCCACTCACCCGATATAGTTTTTTCTAGGTCAAAGTTCCGATATTTTCCCGGGAAAATAAATGGTCTATATGCTATTCTAGACTATAATCTATCTCTGTGCCAAATATTATCTAAGTCCGTACAGCCGTTCTGACGTGATCGAGTAACAAACCGCCATCTAAACTTTCACATTTACATTTATAATAACTAAATATAATATTATAAAGGCGAAAGTTTGTAAGAATGTATGGATGTTTGGATGTTTGGATGTATGGATGTTTGTTCCTCTTTCACGCGAAAACTACTGAACGGATTTCGATGAAATTTGGCACACGGGTAGATCATGTCCTGGATTAACACATAGGTTACTTTTTATCCCGGGAAAACATAAAGCGGGACTTTTATCCCGGAAAAACTTTTTAACACGGGCGGAGCCGCGGGCAAAAGCTAGTAACTAATAAGATTAGTCTTTTGCTTGCGGCTTCGCCTTCGTGAATGAGTGTTTCTGGGACTGAAATCCCGCTCTATATTTTCCCGAGATAAAAAGAAGCCTATGTTACTAGCTAATAATGAAGCTTTATATTGGTGTTTTTTTTTATCGTGCCAGTAGTTTTATAGTTTATTCTGTACAAACACACAAAACAAAATCTTACCTCTTCATAATATCAGTACCTATAGACTACTGTGGGGTTAGAATATCGGTATTTTGATGTTTGTGATTGATCGGGAGACCGACAGGTCAGTCTCTCAACCAATCACAATAAAAAGAAAGCGGAGACGCATCGTGTTTTTTTTTCACATCCTAGCCCCACTGAGCACCGTTCAACTTTATATTTAAACGAAGAGAATCCTGTATGAATTAATTAAACATGCATAAGTTATGTCAGCAATAACTCAATCTCCAGCTCATAACATTTCCATAATATTATGTATCTCTAACAAAAAGAAACAAGTAAATTAGGTATTATAACCAGCCGAATTCATTCTTCACAAAATGTTCGCACAGTTTTTATGTGACTATTTCTTCAATACATCTGGGGCTTGCAATTTTAATGCCTTTTACTTGAAGACTTTATCAGCTGCCTTCATTTAATCTTGTAGGTATTGGGTTGTATTATCATTGTGCTAGATAAGTCCTACAAATTGATCATTGTCATATGTTTCAATAAGGTATGTTTCATACATAGACATTCAACAGTATAGTTAGTTATCCCGTGTGGAGTTGCTGGTCTCCCAGCGGGCGCGTCTCCCTGGGTGGCGGATAGGGGAACGTCCCCCACATTTGGGGGGTACCGGAAACGGCGTGGACCAAAACCAGCAATGGGGTTCTTCCACGTTCTCTCTGATAATCAGAGGGCACAGTGGAGGAATACAGACGGGTTCCGTGTGCACTCACACTGCCGCGGAACAGGCTGGGGTAGAACCTGTTCTCCCTGGCCACCGCCAGTCTCGGAATCTCACGGGGCACTGTGGTCATGTCTCGCGGTGTCTCTTGGGGCTGAGGGTCTTGGCTTAACCGCCCGGACCGCGAGGGAGAAATCCTCTATAAAAAGTTACCCCGAATCCCAAGCGGCGGCGCACCGTGAGGGGATGCATGGCCGATGGGCAGTTCGGTCTCTAGTGCGACCCCCGCCGGAGTACCGGCCGACACTCCTGGCGGGTTACGCTAGGCTTACCCAGGTACAGGGGGCTCTGCCTGGGTGGACTGTGTATTTCCCCCATACTCGTGGGATTAACTATGGAAGAAACGAACAACCAAAAACCCAATACAGAGCGTATGTCCGAGCCGAGGACAGAGTCCGACTACGGACAACCGAGATTATCTAGGCGCAAGCCTAGGAGTGGAGTTACTGAGGTGGTTCTACCCATCTCAGTACTTGAACCAGAGGCGGGACCGAGCGGCGCTTCCGTGCGTCCAAAAAGAGGTCGCCCAGATAGGGTGCTGTATTTAATGGCGAGTGATGGCGACACTGACACCGATTTTGAGCCAGCAGAAAAGGTGGTCGCCACCTCCGATAGCCCGACACCCGAGGATCCTGTGCGAATGGAGGCCACAGAGACGCCAGCTGAACAGCTAGACTGGCGCCTACGGCTGGCGGAAGAGGTCCGAGGTGTCTCTAAGAGGTCCCGAAACCTCAAAGGGACCGAGCAGCGGAAGCTGAATCTTGCAGCCCAAGAATTGATGGAGAGGGCCAATGAGTCAGCGTCCGCTGAGGTGTCCCGCCTAGAAATAGAGAAGGCGGCGATGGCAGCTCAAATTGCACTCCTGAAAGCATCTTTAGCGGCTCAAGAGAAAGCAATGGAGGAAGTCTTGGCCACTATCCGATGCCAAGGACAGCCGCAGCCGGCGGCTGAACCGACTGATACTGCTCATCATGGGGGAGATTGCCTCAAGCAACTCGAAAGCCGTCTTTTAAATATATTGGACGCGCGACTCGAGGCTTTTGCTATGAGGCTACCTCCCGAGCCAATGAATAGACCTCCCCTGGCTGCTGATAAAGCTAGAGCAGCGTCGGCCGCGCGGCTTGCGGAAGTTACCATACTTCCTGCAGTCACCGGGCCATCTCAAGCTCCGCCCGCGGCTGTTAATCTGCCGGCACCTGCAAGAGGGAAGGGAAAGGGGAAAAGAAAGCGAGACACCCAGACCGCCTCTGCTGTCACCATTGCGGTGCCCACGCCTGTTGCTGGAGTCCCTAAGTCTCCTTCCCAGCGAACGTCTCGCAAGGAGAATAATGGCAAAAAGAAACGTGGCACTTCTGAGGTCCAGCCTGTGAGTGTGCCTCGCTCACTGCCCCCAGCCCCAGCTTCCATGGGAGATGGATGGTCTGTGGTGGCCAGGCGAGGTAAAGCAAAACGCACACCGCAGCCCACAATGGGTAGGAGGTGGAGGCCAAGAGGGCCGCCTTACGGCGAGCCGCCGTGGAGGAGTGGCGTCTCAGGCTGGAGGCCCCGTCGTGGGGGCACCGGGTCGTAGAGGCAGTGCGTCCTGTCTTTGCCGAATGGCTGGACAGGCGCCACGGAGCGGCAACATACCGCCTGACGCAGGTGCTCACCGGGCATGGCTGCTTCGGTGAGTTCCTGTTTCGGGTGGTAGGTGTAGAGGAGTCGGCCGTGTGTCACTATTGTGACAACTGCCCAATGGACACGGCCCAACATACGTTGGAGTGTTGTCCAGCCTGGGATGAGGAGCGCAGCGCTCTCAAAACAGTCGTCGGAGAAGACCTCTCGCTGCCGGCCGTAGTCGCTTCCATGGTCGGCGGCCGGGAGGCCTGGCAGGCGGTGGCCCACTTCTGCGAGGCGGTCCTCTCGCGGAAGGAGAGTGCCGAGAGGGATCGCCAGCGCAGTGGTGATCCCTCCCGCCGCCAGACGAGACGTAGGAGGCGTCGGGTGGACGACTGACCGACGTCTCCCGCCCTGTGGACTGGGGGCGTTTGGAGAATTCCACCACGGTATCCCCTGCCTGTCGTAAAAGGCGACTAATAGGGGCCTCCGGGGGTCACGGGTGGGCGGGACGTGCCGCCCATCCATTAGTCTAGCCAACTTTTGTGACCCCCGTGATGGACATGTCCGAGGCAGCGTATCTCACGCTGCCTCGGACACCAAAAGGTGGACACGGTACGGTGTTTCGGGAGCTTCTGAGCCCCCGCAACAGGAAAAGGACCGCAACAGCGGTACGTGCAGGGGCGGTTGCGGACGACAACTTAGACGTGAGTCGGAGGAAGCCCGCAGCCGTCCCTAATGCGCCGAAGATGGCATTTTAAAAAAAAAAGCCCACAATGGGTGCTGCAGCTGTAGTGTCGTCTCAAAGACAATCACAGCTGCAACAGCGTCGGGCAGAATTAAAAATCCGCCTGCCACGCAAGGCAGCTGTTACCATAACGGTGACGCCAGCAGGGTTAGAGCGGGGAGTGACGTATGCTGAGGTGCTGAAAAACGTTCAGCAAAACGTGGACCTGAGCAGCCTCTCTATCCCCGGGACAAGAGCACGACTAATGGCTACGGGCGGGTACCTATATGAAATACCCGGCCCAGATTCGGAGGGCAAGGCCAATTCCCTGGTCGCAAAAGTAAGGGAGATGTTCCGCGGTACGGCACTGGAGGGAGACGTTCGCGTTTCTCGGCCGGTTAAAACTGCAGAATTGCGTATTTCCGATTTGGACCCGTCCGTAGACCCGAGTATGGTGACGGAGGCTCTTGCAAGGATTGGCGAGTGTGCGGCTGAGGACGTGAGGGTTGGCGAGATCCGCGTCGACCGTTCACGTCTTGGAGCGGTGTGGGTGAGGTGTCCAGCTAAAGCAGCGGACAAAATAATCAAGGCGAGACGGGTTTTGATTGGCTGGGTGTCGGCACAGGTCCGGCTCCTTGAGCCCAGGCCCATGCGGTGCTTTCGCTGCCTTTTTAAAGGGCATGTGCAAACGCGCTGCACTGAAGAGTGTGACCGTAGCGGGATCTGCTACCGCTGCGGTCAAGAGGGCCATAAGGCCAAGGAGTGCTCTGCAGAGCCGCACTGCGCAATTTGTGCAGCTGCCGGCAAACCTGCAGCGCATCAAGTGGGCGCCAAGGCCTGTGTTGCCTCCTCGCGACCCAGCCGCGTAAATCGCGGTGGTAGCGTCGGGGTTGTGACTCAGCCGGACCCGTCCCGCCGAGAAGACCCAATGGAGATCGCCCATTAATATGGCGCAACGATTCCTCCAGGCGAATATCAACCACTGCGCCAGGGCACAGGACTTACTAGTTCAGAGTCTGGCGCAGTGGTCGATACAAGTGGCTGTGGTCTCTGAGCCATACTACGTCCCTCCCCGGGATGACTGGGCAGGGGACTTGGATGGTTTGGTGGCCGTCATCACCCGGGGCACTGCCGGCTCCCCGCCTTTCGAAAAAGTAGCGAAAGGCTCGGGATGTGTGGCGGTTCTGTTAGGGGGGGTCTGGATTGTGGAAGTATATTTCTCCCCTAACAGATCCCTAGCCGAGTTCGAGCATTTTCTCACTCGGGTAGGGGCCCTGGTGGTACAAGGCAGTCAGCCTCGCCCCGTTCTCGTCGCCGGTGATTTCAACGCCAAATCTTTGGCTTGGGGCTCGTCGGTGACGAACGCACGTGGCGTGGCCCTGGAGGAATGGGCGATCTCGTCCAGGCTGGTCGTCGTGAATCGCGGGTCGGTGGAAACATGCGTGCGGCACAATGGCGGCTCGGTGGTGGACATTACGTTCGTCACCCCAGCACTTCCCCACCGTGTCCGAGACTGGAGGGTCCTGGTGGGCGAGGTGACGTTGTCGGATCACCGATACATTCGGTTCGACGTCTCCTCGACTCCTTCTCCTCGGTCTCGGGGTGGTTTGATCGCCCCGCGATCGGACGGCCCGCGTTGGGCGCTAAAACGCCTTGATGTTGAGGCCCTGAAGGAGGCTGCTCTGGCCCAAGCGTGGATTCCCGTACCGGCCGTGCCAGTACGGGTCGAAGAGGAGGCGGAGTGGTTCGGGGCGACGATGTTACGTGTTTGTGACGCGGCCATGCCCCGAGTCCGACGCCTTCCCGAGAAACGCCAGGTGTTCTGGTGGTCGGCGGAGCTCTCGCAGCTGCGTGCATCATGCGTAGCTGCCCTCCGTCGAGTTGGCAAGCACCGTCGTCGCCGGAATCGCTTACCCGGTGACGAGGACCAGGAGCGGCTTCTTCACGGCCTCTACAAAGAGGCCAAGAGAGCGCTGCACGTGGCAATATTGCGGGCAAAGTCTGCGGCACAAAAGGAGGCCCGGAGTACTCTCGATAATGACCCGTGGGGGCGTCCATACCGTTTGGCGATGAAGAGATACCGCCCATGGGCGCCTCCGCTGACACAGAGCCTCCGGGTCGAGCTGGTGGAAGAAGTTGTCGCGACTTTGTTCCCCGCCGCTGAGGAGGAGGTCAAGCACCTGGGTACGAGGCTCCGCGGCCTCTTTTCCGCGTGCATTGAGCAGGGCCTTTTTCCATCTCGGTGGAAAACTGGGAAATTGGTCCTGCTCAAAAAGGAGGGTCGACCCGCAGAGTCGCCATCGGCCTACCGGCCTATCGTGCTGCTCGACGAGGTCTGCAAACTTTTCGAGCGGATTATTCACGCTCGCCTCGTCGAGCATCTTGAGAAGGTCGGGCCGGATTTGGCAGACTGCCAATATGGTTTCCGGCATGGCCGATCCACGATTCATGCGATTTTGCGGGTCAAGGCACTAGCGGAGGACGCAATCGCCCAGGGTGAAGTGGTCGTGGCGGTGTCTCTTGACATCGCCAACGCATTTGACACCTTACCTTGGGCGTGCATACATGAAGCACTGCGGTACCACGAGGTGCCACCATATCTTCAGCGTCTGGTGCAATCATACCTATCTGAAAGAAAGAGAAGAAGAAAGATTGTGTATCCGGGCGCTGATGGGTGGCACCGAAGAGCAATGGCCTGCGGTGTTCCACAGGGCTCAGTACTAGGCCCACTCTTGTGGAACATCGGCTACAACTGGGTGCTCCGTGGTACAAACCCCCAAGGCGTCGCTGTCGTCTGCTACGCGGACGACACACTGGTGACAGCGACGGCTGGGACCTTCCAGGAGGCTGCTCTGCTCGCCTCTTCTGGTACAGCGCAGATGGTGGGCAGGATTCGGCGATTGGGCCTCAAAGTGGCCCTTAACAAAACCGAGGCCCTTTATTTCCACGGGCCTCGGAAGAAGCCACCTAACGGGGCCCATATCATAGTGGAGGGGGTGCGGATTCCCATCGGCTCCACGATGAAGTATTTGGGTTTGGTGTTGCACAGCCGGTGGGACTTCCGTTCCCACTTTCAGACGTTGTCGCCGAAATTGCTGCGGGCAGCAGGTGCGCTCGGACGCCTGCTGCCAAACTTGGAAGGTCCCGGTAACCCTTGCCGAAGTTTATACGCTGGAGTTGTGCGGTCAATGGCCTTATACGGTTGTCCCGTTTGGGCCGAGTCCCTGAATTCTCGCAGCGTCGCACTACTACGCAAGCCGCAGCGTATGGTGGCGCAGCGACTCATCAGGGGCTACCGCACAGTCTCCCACGAGGCGGCCTGCGTCTTGGCCGGTACTCTGCCATGGGAATTGGATGCCAAATACCTCTCGACAGTATTCTTCTGGCGTGAGGAGGCATCCCGACTCGGGCGGAGACTGGCCCCGAGGGAGGTCAAGGCCCAATTGACCTCCATCCGCAGCGCCGCCGTGGAGGAGTGGCATACCAGGCTGGAGAGCCCGAATGCGGGCTTGAGGACTGTCGCGGCAGTGCGACCTGTCTTCTTAAGCTGGCTTGACAGGCGCCACGGTGCGCCGACATTCCGTCTGACACAGGTACTGACGGGCCACGGATGTTTCGGCTCGTTCCTGTGTCAGATCGGAAAAGAAGAGTCCGCCGTGTGCCACCACTGTGGCAACGGTCGCGAGGATACAGTCCAACACACTCTCGAGGAGTGCCCAGCCTGGGATCTACAACGCAGCGCTCTTAGAGCAGTCGTCGGAGGAGATCTCTCGCTGCCGGCCGTGGTGTCTGCCATGGCCGGTGGTTGGAGGTCTTGGCGAGCGATGGTCTCCTTCTGCGAGTGCGTCATCTCGCGGAAGGAGAGCGCCGGGCGGGATCGTGAGCAGAACGATCCCGCCCGTAGCCAGAGGACACGTAGGAGGCGCCGGGTGGACGACTGACCGGCGCCTCGTGCCCTGTGGTCCGGGGGCATATAGAGTTCCACCACGGCATCCCCTGCCTGTCGTAAGAGGCGACTAAATGGGGCTTCGAGAGAGTCGCGGTGCGAGCAGCGGGGGGCTGCTCAGTCCAATTTAAGCGACTCCAAGGTGGTTGACAATGCGGGTGGTTGGTCTCCCGCTGTTGTAGACGCAAAAGCGTGATCCAGAGTTCGGAGGCTCCTCAGCCTCCTCATTTAGAGAGGGGCCGCAATGCGGCATAGCGCAGGGGCGGTTCCGTGCAGCTATCTTCGTGCAACAAGATACCCCGGGGCCGTCCCCTAGGCGCCGAAGAAGGCTGTGGGATCCACCCACGTACCCACATATCGCCGCCAAAGCATTCCAACTAGGTACGACGGGTGCGGTCTCACACTACATGCATGGAGCACGAGAAGCGACGGCGGAACAGCGAACGACGGAATACCAAGCTCACCGGCGTCGGTCTCGTGGCACGTCTAGTCGCCGGCGCACGGAGGCGCGCATATTTATAGTGTGCGAGCGAGCACGCTGTGCGTGCGAGGGAGATGGACTGCTGCCCCTTTCACTAATCGGTTGGGGCGATTGTATAAATATAGGGACCTTTAGCAATAAACGATGAGTATCAATCTGAGCGTCGTGTTTAATTTACTTCTGTTGGCCACCACATTACCTTGACCCCTACATCTGGTGACGCCGACGTGATCATCCGACGAGATATATCCTCGCGCCGACGTGATCATCCGACGAAGATATATCCTCGCGCCGACGTGATGGAGAAGCCCGAAGCAAATAATGAAACGAAGCTTGAACTCGACGTGGCCGCTGTTTCCATACAGTCCAGACTTCTACCTTTCTGGAGGGAAATTCCTCGAGCATGGTTCGTGCAATTCGAAGCCGTCGTCGACCCGCTGAAGACCTCAGATGATCAAAAATATCGCTACGTGTTGCAACAGCTACAGGCAACGGACCTCCAGCACCTCACGGACATTCTTTACAACCCACCCGCAACTGACAAATATAATACGTTGAAGAATCGCTTATTGACCGCGTACGAAGATTCGGACGTCAGAAACTTCCAGAAACTCACAAGTGGCTTGGAGTTGGGTGATCAAAAACCCACTCAGTTGCTGCGCAAGATGCGAGAGCTGGGCAGAGGAATGATTACGGACGGAGGACTGCGAATAGAGTGGCTGAAGCATCTACCCGCCCAGGTACGAGTTGTGCTCTCTGTCAACACTGAGTCATCGCTTGAGACACTGGCTGCCATGGCCGATAAGATGGTAGAATATTCAGAACCTGCCACGGCAAACATTCAAGCGGTATCAAAGGAAAACAGTGACCTGGGAGTACCCACACAATTAGAAATGTTAGTGAAACAAGTCGAAAAGCTAACTCTGGAGGTGGCTGAGCTCCGTGGCCGGTCCATGCAGCGCTGCTCACGCAATAGATGCCGTGATCGTTCACATTCGAGACCTCGCAAACGCAGCAAGTCGACCGCCAAACCAGGTGATCCAACATGGGAGTGCCGATTCCACTACCGCTTCGGTGACAAGGCCAGACGCTGCGAATCGCCGTGTTGTAGAAGACAGAAGCCGTTAAACTAGACCAGACATCGAATGTGGCGGGCGTCGATGTCCCCAGTACCACAAACCGCCTATGTGTCTACGATCGCGACACCAGAGAACGTTTCCTCGTGGACACTGGCGCCGAAATATCGGTATTAGCTGCTACTGGCAACAGGAAAATGAATACTACGAGCGACTACAGACTGTACGCAGCTAACAACACACCCATCAAAACATACGGCGAGAAGACGCTTAGGCTCAATTTAGGCCTTCGCCGCAATTTGTCATGGACGTTCGTCATCGCTGACGTCAGAACCTCTATTTTGGGAGCCGACTTTCTTCGTCACTACAAGCTGCTTATCGATCTTCATAGAAAAAAACTTATCGACAAAGTCACAGAATTAGCAATCGACGCCTTTGAAGTGAGTACCTGCGAAGAAACAATACACATTATTAACCACGATCAAGTATACCACGACATCCTTATCCAGTATCCGGACCTTTTACGACCGATGTCACTGAAACAACCGGCGAAACACGATATCGTTCACCACATAGAAACTTCAAGTCCCCCGCTCTTCGCCCAGCCCCGCCCCCTCCCGCCCGACAAATATAAGGCGGCAAAGGAACAATTTAACCAAATGCTGGAAATGGGCATCTGTACACCATCCAAGAGTCCATGGGCGAGCCCTCTGCATGTCGTGAAGAAGAAGGACGGTGGCCTGCGCGTATGCGGCGACTACAGAAGATTGAACGCCGTCACCCTACCCGACCGTTACCCGATACCTCGAATACAAGATTTTACGTACCAATTGCACGACATGAAAATATTTTCCAAGCTGGATATAAGGATGGCGTACTACTGGATCCCGATTGCCAAAGAAGACGCACAGAAAACAGCGATAACTACTCCATTCGGCCTGTTTGAATTTAAATGCATGACATTCGGATTACGCAACGCTAGCCAAACATTTCAAAGATTTATGCACGAGGTTCTACGAGGCATAGACAACTGTTTCTGTTTTGTCGATGACATTTTATTATATTCAAAGGACGAAGAGAGCCACAAAAATCTATTACGGCAAGTCCTAGAACGCCTCGACAACTACGGCATCACTTTAAAAATCGAAAAGTGCGAGTTTGGCAAAGAAGAAATAAATTTCCTCGGCTACAACGTGTCCGTAAATGGCATCAAACCTACCGATGAGCGTGTCAAGGCCATATCGAACTACCCGAAACCAAAAACGATCGCCGAGTTACGTCGTTTCCTGGGCATGATCAATTTCTACCGCAGCTGTTTGTCACATCAAGCGGAACTACAAACAGAGCTTAACAAATTTTTGCATAACAGAAAACGCAACGACAAGTGTCCGATAGAGTAGAACGCGCAAGCCGATGAAGCTTTCGAAAAGTGCCGACAAAGCATTTTGGAAGCCACGACCTTGGTGCATCCAGTCATCGGTGCCCCACTGGCCATAATGACAGACGCATCTGACTGCAGCCTCGGTGCAGTTTTACAACAGAAAGTGTGTGGTGTCTGGAAGCCTCTCGCGTATTTTTCCAAGACGATGAGCGCAACACAACGACGTTACAGCGTCTATGATCGCGAGCTACTAGCTATTTACACAGCGGTTAAACATTTCCGACGACTTATAGAAGGCTGCGAAGTAACCATATTTACCGATCATAAACCGCTAGTTCACGCGCTCAAACGACCTCCAAGCAGTTCCGACACGCCCAAGAGAGAGAGACAGCTACACTTCATCAGCCAATTTTGTGGAAAAATAGAGTATGTACGTGGTGAGGAAAATGCAGTGGCAGACGCTTTGTCCCGCGTCGAGGAAATACAATGTCCTTCCCCCATTGATTACGAGAAGCTATCTCATCATCAGCGCAGCGATCAAGAACTAGAGGAACTCAGAAAGCAAACAAATTTGAACTTCAGTGACGTCACCGAGCCAGGAATCAGTCAACCAATCACATGCGAGATGTCCACTGGCAAGCCGCGACCATATCTGCCGCCAACGTATCGTTTTGCTGCATTCAAAGCACAACACGATTTGTGTCACCCAGGTGTCAGGGCCACACGGAAGCAGATCACGGAAACAATCGAGGACACAATAGAACATGGTTCCAGACAATCTAACCAGCCCTATGTCACCAGATCCGGGAGAGTGGTAAAACCAAATGTACGCTTCGCTTGAGGGGGAGTGATGTGGGATCCACCCACGTACCCACATATCGCCGCCAAAGCATTCCAACTAGGTACGACGGGTGCGGTCTCACACTACATGCATGGAGCACGAGAAGCGACGGCGGAACAGCGAACGACGGAATACCAAGCTCACCGGCGTCGGTCTCGTGGCACGTCTAGTCGCCGGCGCACGGAGGCGCGCATATTTATAGTGTGCGAGCGAGCACGCTGTGCGTGCGAGGGAGATGGACTGCTGCCCCTTTCACTAATCGGTTGGGGCGATTGTATAAATATAGGGACCTTTAGCAATAAACGATGAGTATCAATCTGAGCGTCGTGTTTAATTTACTTCTGTTGGCCACCACATTACCTTGACCCCTACAAGGCCACCGCGGGTTTTGGTTGGTATGCCGGTGTAGGGTGTATATAGTGTTAGGGACTCGGTCCAATGTTCACTCGGATGATGCTATACTCCCGAGTGTCGACATTAGACATGGGCGCCGCCTAAGAAAAAGCCGGCGGCGGCGTGCTGGTAATTTTTGGTCGGCGGCGGCGTAGCGCCGGCGGCGTGGATTTTTCAATGAATATTGAATATAAAGGCCACATATAAATTTCTCAGTTACATGTTCGTAGGTAGTTGGTAGCTCACGGAGTCGTGCCGTCCATGGCCCTATATGGCAGCCCCGTTTGGGCTGTCTCCCTGAGCCGCCCCTGCGTCGCCCTCCTGCGCAGTCCGCAGAGAGCTTGGAAGCAGCGGGCGATCAGGGCATACTGCACGGTGTCTTTCGAGGCGGCTTGTTTGTTGGCGGGATTTCTGCTCTGGGACCAGGACGCCAAATCCCTCTCCGATGCCTTTCGTTGGCGGGAGGAGGCGTCCAGTCGCGAGCAACGTCCAGCCCTGAAGGAGGATGAAGCCATGAAGGTCTCCCTGCGGCGAGCCGCCGTGGAGGAGTGGTGTCTCAGGCTGGAGGCCCCGTCAGCGGGGCACAGGGTCGTCGCGGCAGTGCGTCCTGTCTTTGCCGAATGGCTGGACAGAAGCCACGGTGCGGCAACGTACCCGCTTGACACAGGTGCTCACCGGGCATGGCTGCTTCGGTGAGTACCTGTGGCGGGTAGTGAGGAAGGAGGTGTCGGCCGTGTGTCACCATTGTGACAACTGCCCGCTGGATACGGCCCAGCATACGTTGGAGTTTTGCCCAGCCTGGGATGAGGAGCGCAGCGCTCTCAGAGCAGTCGTCGGAGGAGACCTCTCGCTGCCGGCCGTGGTCGCTTCTATGGTCGACAGCCGGAGGTCTTGGCGTGCGGTGGCGCACGTCTGTGAGATGGTCCTCTTGTAGAAGGAGAGTGCCGAGAGGGATCGGAGGCGCGGTGATCCGTCCCGCCGCCAAACGAGACGTAGGAGGCGCCGGGTGGACGACTGACCGGCGTCTTCCGCCCTGTGGATTGGGGGCGTTTGGAGAATTTCACCACGGCATCCCCTGCCTGTCGTAAAAGGCGACTAATAGGGGCCACCGGGGGTCGCGGGCGGGCGGCAGGAGGCTGTCCATCTTTAGTTTTGTGCGTGTTTTTAGCACATTGCTGCGACCCCCGTGATGGACGGCAGCGTGGCAGGTAGGCCTCACGCTGCCGTTGACGCATAGGGCGTCCTTCGGTGCACGGGAGCTTCTGAGCCCAACACAACAGGAGACGGGCCGCACTAGGCGGCACCGCACAGGGGCAGTTGCGGACGACAACTTAGATACTTCCGTCAGAGGAAGCCCGCAGCTGTCCCTAATGCCCCGAAGATGGCCACAGCAGAGCTTTGGTTTGTATGCCGTGCATTGTACATACGTTGGGCGGTCACTCCATGATTCCATCGCTCCGGGCGGCTCAACGTCGGGTCGTAAGGCACGCTGAACCCAGCATAACCGCTCAGTCGCCCCCGTGGAGGTTGGGCGCTAGTAAGAAGTCACTTTCTCTGCGAAAAATAATAATAAAAAAGACCCATGCTCCATGGCACTCGCGAGTCTGCATCTTGTTTCGCGGAGTAGATGAAATGACCATTAACGCCCTTTGGTGCCACCATCCCGATATCAAAATTTATTGCGCGATTATACCATTATCACCGCTTTTACGACCTAGCATTACGCCACTTATAGAGATGGTAAGCATCGGGCAACACACCAAGCTGTACCAAGTCTTTTAGTCTTTTAATATTACTTCTTGATAGTGGCAGCCTTAGCCAACTCAGGGCTTCGGGGGCAGATGTTTGCACGTGGCCTTTTTCTTTGTGCCCTTTGTCAACCGCGGGCTCAGCCGGCGCTAGGCCCGGGCGAGAGAAAAGTGGAAAATAAAAGGGGTCTCACAACGCTGATGTCGCCGACGTCCGTCGTTTGGTCTAGCGCCGCCATTGTAAACTACCACGGCATACTAAATTATAACAAAGCACTTTGTTGCTTCAGGGACCGCTTCATGATCCCATGGTCACGTGCGCCTAATCATTTGATCCGCAAATCTCCATCGAAAGGACGGGTAATATTCAGTTCTCCACCTCATGCCTCAAATTTCTCTACTGCTGGCGGGAGGAGTCCGACCTTTCGTGTTCCTGCACCATCTCTTTTAATAAGAGGTCTACCTTCGTACTCTTAGGCCATCAAACATTAAAATCTCTTGCTGTGGTCTTGGTTAGCGACACAGCGACAGCGAGAGGCCTCGTCCTTTAAATGGCATGAAATCGCTATGCTCTCAATTAAGGCTAGCTAAAACTCCAATAAGTGTTAGGTTATGTATTGGACGGTATATTGTAACCTCAAAGGCCGAGTGGACGGTTATGATGGGTTTGGGAAAACCCACGATGGCCTGATAGCCCCTATTAGTCGGCTTTTACGACAGACCGGGGATGCTGTAGTGGACTTCCCTAAACGCCCCCAATTCACAGGTCAGGACCAGGGACCAGGAGTCCTTAACGTCTCTGATGGCAGAGGGATTGGCCCGCAATCGATCTCTGGTAGCACTCTTTTTCTGATGGAGGACTACTCCGAAAAAGTTAGCCACTGCAATCTAGAACCTCCGCCTGTCGACCATGGACCAGTAAAACACGATCACATGCACCTGCCCGTAAGACACCGCCGTTGGGCAGTTATAACAATAAAAAGACATGACTTACGATTTCCCACAGATACTCTACGAAACAATGTTCTCCGATGAGTATATTTGTCAGTTGATGGTTGAACCATCGTCGCTTCGCATCTTGGTGAAATCAGGGTGCACTACTAAAATATCTGAGCACCAAGGACGGGGTCTCCAGCCTGAGACCACATCCTCCATGGCAACTCCGCCGAAAGGAGCCCGCTTGGCCTTTATTTAGGAGCCGGACGCTTCTCCTCTATTTAGGAGCCGGACACTGCTCGTGTGTGGAAGATTCCTCGAGCCAGTGGAATATGGCCGTAAGACTTTGGGGTCCAGATCCTAGGCCGGTATCTAATCAACAAGTAAGTCACGTACAAGATCGTGTGGTACACTCTTATTGTCTGCTGCGGATTCCGCTGGAGAGCATTGCAGAGGGATTCGGAGGCCCAAGGTTTCGGCCGAAAAGGGACTGCTGTAAAGGATCATGAACTACATAACTCCGTGGCATAAAGTCTAGTTAGCGATGCCAGGACCTTTTAGGTTAGCCAGCAAGCTTGAAAGAGCGCAGGCGCGTATGGGCGCATGAGCACAGAGGCCGTAGCCAAGATGCCTTTTACAATCGTTAACGCTAATAGTCGTTTTTCTGTTATTAACTTTAAAAAACCCAAGTCGGCCAATAGCTATGAATAAAATTTTAGAAGAAAAATGTTTTTTTTTTATTCCAAATCCACGCCGGCGTGGCTCCCATGTCTATATCGAACTATATATGACATTTGAGACCCAATCATTAATAAAATTTGACAAAAAAAATTAGAAGTATTCACAAAATCCACGCCGTTCAAGTTAGGCGGCGGCGGCGGCGGCGCGCGGGTCCTGTCCGGCGGCGTAACGCCGGCGCGGCGCCCATGTCTAGTCGACATTGGGCTGTAAGACTGTGTGAAACCAACATAACCGTTCCACTCACCCCCCAGTGGTGGTACCGATAATGCGTTTTTCCCCGCGAAAAAAAAAAAAAATAGTTAGTTATAGACCGGACATCAGGACCAAATTTTTCGTCCAAAAATTAAAAATGGTAATAAGTCGCTGTTTTATCTGACACATTCATGTAACAAGACGTCTCGGTATGCGCAAATGTTGTAAAGAGAGCAATATTTTGGAAGGTAATATGTCAATTTGCGCATTATGTTCATGTCAAAGTATGTTCTAATGCATTTCACATAGGAGTTTTGATATTTCATGTTAGATTGATTTACTGACGAACAGGTTAAAAAAAATTGTATGAACATTTTGCCAATGTCCGCTCTATATAATCTTAGAACTCTTTGGTTTTATAGAAGGTAGGTATATATTCAATACTGAAGTTGTGTTACAGAGGGTGAAACTAATTCGTTTCTGATTTTAAAATTCATTTTATATTTAACTAGTAGTGCTCGCGGCTCCGCCCTCGTGAAAAAGTTTTTCCGGGACACAAATATTTTCCCGGGATAAAAAGTACCTAGCTTCCTATTAGTGAAAGAATTTTCAAAATCGGTTCAGTAGTTTCTGAGATTAGCGCGTTCAAACAAACAAACTCTTCAGCTTTATAATATTAGTATAGATGATACGACTGTTGAAATCTGAATTACCTTATTTAATTAATGACAATATGGCGAGGAGTCATCTATTTAGTAGGCTATAAAATTGAATATTTTTAACCGACTTCAAAAAATGATGTTCTGTATTGTATATTGAACATTGTTTTCGTATATTTGTTCGTGTATTTACTTAGCTGAGCTGGCAATTTAAGTTAGGCACCGACTCAAAATATATGTAATCATCATCAGTCCCATGACGCCCACTGCTAAACATAGGCCTCCACCAAAGATTGCCTCCTGTCAAAATCGGCCTGCATCCAAATATACGTATATAAAGTTAAATTATTTTTGGTTTGAAGTGGTTTTGAAGTCGTTTTTTTTTATTATTTAGTATTAAATTCAGTTCTTACACAGAGGCCATGCCTACACCATAGAATGTTTTAAATGAAAAAAAGTCTACTTATACATACATATACACTCACGCCTTTTATCCCCGAAGGGGTAGGCAGAGGCGCAACTAGTGCACCCACTTTTCCCCATTATTCCGTCCCATGATGTGATAGGGGGCGAGCCTATCGCCATATCGGGCACAAATTCCAGACTCCGAGCTGATACTGAATAGAAAAACTCAATATCACTTTGCCCGACCCGGGAATCGAACCCGAGACCTCAGCATTGCAGTCATACCATAGTACAACTACGCCACCGAGGCAGTCTACTTATATTCACTTAAAAATGTTAAGATATGTATTTAAGAATGATAAAGTTATATTAAAAAATCCATACTAACATTATAAAGCTGAGGGGTTTGTTTGGTTGAACGCGCTAATCTCAGAAACTACTAAACCGATTTTTTAAATTCTTTCACTAATAGGAGGCTACATTACTCCTGCGTGCTATAAGCTTTATCGCGAGAAAATATTATTATCTCGGAAAATCTTTCTCACGCGGGCAGAGCCGCGAGCATCACCTAGTAATCACCATAAAAATGCAAATTTTAGGCCTAAATCTAAATAGTGCAATTTAATAATCATGCAACTCATACATAAATCATGTCAAATAATCATAAGTACATCGATCATTCAGAACAATCGGATTGTTCATTGCATAGACTATCGGCTTTGGCCTTGTGGCATTCTAAATGTGCTTCATTGGTTTTTGGATCGAAAGAATAATCCCTTTCGTAAGCTCGATATGTTCCAAATCTTGATTGTTCACTTGCGCAATAAATGCTTCCTGCAGTTAACTGCACACGACTTTATCATTAGATGTTACGATTTATAATTGCTTAACGAAATTTAATACGACATACAATAAATGATCTGATAACTTTTTTGTATTCATAGTTTATTTTGGTTTTAAGAGTAATCTATTGGTTTTAGCGCAATGATATATCATAAATTATACATTGTAATTGGATTACTAGTGAATCACAACGATACCATTGATTTATGTCCATTTCCATGTGCCTTTTTATAACTATAAGGCTTATCTACTAATACACAAACATTGAGGTGATACGAAGACACAAAACCAAACAGACAACGACATCAACAATACTGTTTTCTGGCACGATAGAAGCACCTTTAATCTGGAGGAAGAAGCGCATACTTGAGTGATCATCAAAATATCATTGCTATCAAAATCTCTAGTTTGTGTATTAGGACACTTTTGGCACGAGCACGAGTAAAATGCGATTAGTTTTCTGAGCTCGCCTTTTGCTTTCATATTGATAGTTGGTCCAGTAGGTAGAAAGAGGGAAGAAAGAACGAAAAGAAAGAAAAGAAAGAAAAGAAAGAAAAGAAAGAAAAGAAAGAAAAGAAAGAAAAGAAAGAAAAGAAAAGAAAGAAAAGAAAGAAAAGAAAGAAAAGAAAGAAAAGAAAGAAAAGAAAGAAAAGAAAGAAAAGAAAGAAAAGAAAGAAAAGAAAGAAAAGAAAGAAAAGAAAGAATAGAAAGAAAAGAAAGAAAAGAAAGAATAGAAAGAAAAGAAAAACATATTTATTCGTCACAGCTTATAACGACGTACAAAGGTACTGCAACTCCCTTGGACATGAATGTTGCGACACACTTATTTGTATTCAACTTGTACTCTAGATCGCTTTTAACTAGAATCACATTAGATAATATGAGTCACAATTTTATCTAACAAAGAGTTTTTACTTCCGAGTCCAAAACTTGTTTTTACCGACTATTTATTATTAAAAACATAATCGAAATGTTTCAGCACTTTTGGAAACAAATGTATTTAAATATTGAATATTTAAATTATCTGGATAATAAAATAGCAACAAAAGATTGTGTAAGTAGGCCCAAGGAAACATGTGAAAATGTGAGAAAGACATTTTCTCTCATATTTAGGGTTAATAATCCCATTACTTAACGTGAGCAAAATATATGATCGTTGCATATTTTGTGATTTCGTAAGGTAATCAAAACCTATAGGGTACTTTCCGTTGACCTAGAATTATGAAATTTAGTAAGAAGCAAAGTCTAACAGCACATGTAGAGGAAAAAATCTGAAAACCGTAAATAAGTTAATTTAATTAATAAAAAAAGCGAATTTGCTACTTTAATTTTCATTTTTTTTAATTTGATCAATTTATTAATTACTATAAGTTTACACAGAACCCTTGGTACGCGAGTCCAACTCGTACCGTTCCGGTTTTTTTTTATAAAACATACTAAATTGACATCTAAAACATGGCCTATGATTCATGTTTATGATTCGTTTGTTACCATTTTTAAGTTTTGCAATGTTAAGTAGAATTCAAGTGCTCGCTTCATAATACCTACTCAAGTACATAATTATAATAGACCGGCCTCGCGTGTGCCTTTACAAGGAGTACAATCAGCAAATAAGCAAACACAACTTATGAGAAGAAGATTAATCATGTTTTATGACAGACCATTATATTATAGTACCTAGTTGTTTAATGCTTTACGAAAAAAAGCATGCAATTTAAGTAAATTATAATTTTTGAAATCACACTTTTTAAAGCTATGCTAATATTATCTATCTTAAATTATTTGAAATACTTACATAATTAATAAAATAACTTAAAATTATGTTTAAGAATGAATGAATTTATTTGTAAAATATTAAGGAATAAAATAAAGGCTTTATTATCATTATTATAATTAAAGATACGATTACGGTTACGATGTTTACTAAAACATAAAGACTTCTTATATTTACGCGAATTTTAGACATTGAGTCCGCCCTGTGACCAAAAAGTGCTGCAAAGCCTTCGAAACGTCGCGAGGAAATATAAATTAAAAAACCGCGATAAAATACTTTTATTTTACTAAATTATCTCAACAAAATATAAGATGGTATGAATTTGGAAATGTCAACCCATATAAAGACTTGATCGTTTTTTCAATAGAGATTTATTTACGTAAAAGACATATTGTATCCGCGTTGCAGGCATTTTTAAATATTTTTAAGAACTAAATGCCAAAATGAGTAAATTGCTTGCGGGCTGAATAGTCAACTAATAGATATCAGCTACCGTATCACTCACAACGTTATCCATTCGACCGCGCCAAATGGAGACAGCCGCGTTCCGTATTAACCGATCCAGAGGACGAAATCACTCTGGCCATCCGCCGACAGAACGAGTTCTTGAAACTCCAACACTCCACAAGACCGCAGTTCCGTCCTCGCCGTCGAGCACCTCGCCGCGTTCCCCGTCGCCCCCCCGACCCCCCTAGCAGTTCCGGCCCGCGTGCCGATGACAACACAATCTAATAGGATTAGGCCTAAAAACCAATCTTTCCCTAATCGTTGATGTCTCATCCTCTCTCAGTGGCCGTCCTGAGCCGAGGTTCGTAGCCCGTTAGGGGGTTGCCCTCAGCATGGTCACTTAATTCAAAGGGTTGCGAGCGCCTTCTGCGTTCACCTTAAAGACCGGTGTGGCCAGAAAAGCCGACTCGTGTCAGGCTACTGGCAGTAGGGCCATTAACAAAAAAAAAAACTCACAACTTCAAATCACATAACTCTACGTAGATCTACACCACGCTCATTGTTTTGAGATGGGCGAAATTATCGAAATAAAATTAGAACACAGTGGTGGTACATACTCAGGCGGACTTGGCAAAATATATACATACCAACTAGTTAAGTGCTTGTACCATATTAACATAGTTAGTGTATTTTGATAATACACAATAAAATATGGCGTTGTACGCAAATATTAGTTGTCTAAAAGGCCTGAATAATATTTGTTTTGAGACTAAAAGATAGTTATTGGACAATGTTATTGACGATGCTTGAGTCAATTGATACATAAAATCTTTTAGAATTTGATTTTTTTCAGTGATTTTCTGAATGAATACCGGCTTGGAATGGCTTGTCGACTATATCATCAAAGTTAATTTGAGTGATTTAATATTCTATTGAAATGTCGATGGTATATTAAAAATATTTCGAAGGGTGGCTGCGAAGATACTAATAGGATTATAGCTATATTAAACTAATAATAAAAAAATAACTACATTTGTTTTAATAATATAAGATACATTTTATGAATTATCTTTGACGTCATAATCATTAGATGATGTGTCTTAGCATCTTAAGACACATTCTATAATATTTATATATTATTATTTTATATATTATTATATTTTCTGTGACTGCTGAACATAGGCTTCATCTAAAAATTTCCAGGCTTATTAGAAGCCGACTGCATCCAGCGACTTATACTCGTCTGTTGTCGAAATTTATGTTAAGAAAAAAAATCTAAACAAAAATATTGTTACTTTTTTGCAATCAGTACCATGCAAGTTCCGTTTTCCCAGCTGGTCAGTTTGTTCGCATACACTTAAAGGTGCCGAGTGGGATTGGTTGCAATTTTCTTAAGTAATTCAACAATCGAGTACTAAATTAATATTATGTTAGACTACCTTGAGATACATACGAGTGGACTGCTTACGAATGGTTGTCAAATTTTCGCATGCAAAATAAAATGATGATTAGGCAAGTTGAACGACTACGTATTGCTAGTATGTACCGTTAGAAAATTATAGTTGCATTCGGAAAATGTGAACTAATGAACAGATTTGTGTGAGTTGTGACATTCCCCGTGTTAATGTAACATTTATTCCTGTTTTACTTGACAAAATAAAGTAATTGCACTACGTTCTAGAAACACACAGATTGCTACTTTAAACGGTAACATGTCAGTCACCTTTGAGTATTGTACATTAGTAGGTACGTAACAATATTTTACAGGATAAAATTTTAATTTATTGTTTGTTATATTTGTAGTGTAGTTATATATGAGGTATATTTTTCATATTATTGTAAGATTTAGATAACATAGTTTTACAGACGATATTTTAATGTAGGTACTAGCTTTTGTCCGCGGCTCTGCCCGCGTTAAATAGGTTTTCAGGGATAAAAGTCCCGATTTATATTTTCCCGCGATAAAAAGTACCCTAGGTCCTTTCCAGGGTCTTAAACTATCTCCCTACCAAATTTCATCGCAATCGGTCAGTGGTTTAACCGTAACGACTCGCGAAAAAAAAAATCCGGGATAAAAGTCCTGCTTTATATTTTCCCGGGACAAAAAGTAGCCTATGTGTTAATCCAGGACATAGTCTATCCATGTGCCAAATTTCATCGAAATCCGTCCAGTAGTTTTTGTGTGAAAGAGGAACAAACATTCATACATTCTTACAAACTTTCGCGTTTATAATATTAGTTATGACGGTCTTCGCTATTCGAAAATCCAATAAGACATTATCTTGTTTACGTATACATACTTTCAACTTTATGTTAATCGATTAAGACTGACGTTAACAAGACGATGTTTTCAAAGTTCCGTTGTTAATACGATTCTAAATTCAAATAGGTATAGATTAGTAAAAGCTGTTTACAGAACACAATGAACAGAACATGTTAATGCATATTGGGTTACCAGCGTGCGCATAAAGGATGTGACACATGACGACAAGTTAGACGAACTAGTATTACCAGTGTATTAAATACAAATCCGTAATTGCATAACTATTTTTATTGCTTATAAAAACTAGTATCCGTTATTGGATTATTGCAGTTTTCTCACAAGATAAAAATGCTAAGTTATCATATGACTGTTGAGACAGTGTGTTTAATTGGAGCAAGGGTGTTTACCTATTCTTGGTATGATAGTGTAACCAGAATAGATGAATAAATATAGTGAGATGCAATAATATATACCAAGGAGGTACATTGCACTCTTTGATGGCATTCAGAGTTTATTTATTTATTATGGTTCACCAACAGCGTATAAATTAATAAAAACATAAAAAATATTTATGATACAAAGTGATTACACAAGTTGATGATAAGTAAGTATAGTAGAGTTGTTTTCCAATTAGATACTACGCCTTAATTGTGGGATAGAATTATGTCGGCTTTTTGGGTAACTCTATAAAACCCGACTGGCCAGAATATGCAACTATAGCAGGTTTTTCGTCATACACACACACACACACTCACGCCTTTTATCCCCGAAGGGGTAGGGAGAGGCGCAACTAACAACTTTTCGCCGTTATTCCGTCCCATGATGTGATAGGAGGCGAACTTATCGCCATTTCGGGCACAAATTTCAGACTCCGGGCTGATACTGAATAGAAAATACTCAATATCACTTTGCCCGACCCGGGGATCGAATTCGTCATGAGTATGATATAGTACAAAAAATATACGTCCTTGAAACTAAACATAAATACTAGTCATGCTAAAGACGAATAAAATTATAATCGGTACTCGTACAATAATTGACAAGGTGTACTGCTAAACGTGTACCAAAGGATCTTCCTAATATTATAAATGAGAGAGTTAGTAAAGATGTTAATATGCTTATTAGAAGTAAACGCAGAAACCTCTACACGGATATGGATGAAATTTGGCACATAAATGAACTATGTACTAAATAACCATATAAGCTACTTTTGCAATACGACTGCCTCGGTGGCGTAGTTGTATTATGGTACGACTGCAATGCTTAGGTCTCGGGTTCGATTCCCGGGCCGGGCAGTGATATTGAGTTTTTCTATTCAGTATCAGCTCGGAGTCTGGAATTTGTGCCCGATATGGCGATAGGCTCGCCCCCTAGCACACCATGGGACGGAATAACGGCGAAAAGTGGGTGCACTAGTTGCGCCTCTGCTTACCCCTTCGGGGATAACAGACGTGAGTATATATGTATGTATGTATAAGCTACTTTTATACCTTTTTTATACGGGCTTTACTAACTGCACCCGATGCTAATTGGAGTCGAGTCCAGACTGAATGCCGTTTGATGAGAAATGATTATCCTTCGCCAATCGATAGAATTATGCCCGCCTGTTTGAAAGCGAATGTACACAGCCTAATCCCGGACCGCGACAGACTTACGAGGGTTTTTTTTAGGTAGGCGGTCCTGCAGTCAACACTGGGGGAAACCTACGAATGGGATACTGGAGTCCCCCGGCTTGACGACTGCAGGGGCCTGGGAAGGAAGTGGAAGAGGAAGATGGAAGGGAAAGTGGGGGAAGGGAGGAAGTTTACCAGGATGGGCGGAGAGAGAGGTGGGTGCCAGGAAATCTCGAGCCCTTTTAGGCCTCAATGTGTTATCCAAACAAGAAGTATACACACTGAACTGTGTGCTTCGGCCCGTGACTAATGTCCCCCATGCATGGGTTTTACATAATATGTACGGTGATCGCTGTTCGCGCGAATATATATGTCCTACCATAAGCAATTCTACCTGGGGAAAGATAATTCACGAGGGTGAAGACGCGAGCAACACCTGTTCTTGAAATAAAATTTCGT
This sequence comes from Lapara coniferarum, assembly GCA_949316025.1. NCBI lineage: Eukaryota > Metazoa > Arthropoda > Insecta > Lepidoptera > Sphingidae > Lapara > Lapara coniferarum. The sequence goes on from OX438920.1 coordinate 7,345,796, forward strand.
CAGTCTCGCCGACAAGTCTGATGTGGTAGACAAATAAATTAATTCTCGATTTATATCACACGAACAGGTTATGACTGCAGATGTGCTGAGAACCGGATTTTCTAATTTATGTTAAACAACGAACAAAACATAGATAAAAGAAAGAATTTGACCAACAAACAAAAAAGTATTGAAATTAGTTTTTTAATTAACATTATTCATCCTTATTATTAAAAATAGAGTACGTAAATAAATTAAATCTATTTAGACATATCACATAACTATCGGTGGTAGCCTAGTTGGAAGTGGAACGGAGTGCTGAGACGAATGTCCACAGATTCAAAACCCAAGGCCATGCACCTCTGACGTTTCTAAAAAGTTATGTGGGTATTATTTGTGAATTATCGCTCGCTTTAACGGTAAAGGAAAACATCGTAAGGAAACCTGCATAGCTTATAAATTCCCTATAAGAATTTTGAACGTATGTGAAGTCTGCCAATCCGCACTTGGCCAGCGAGGTGGACCAAGGTCTAAAACCCTCTCAGTTGTAGAGGCGGCCCGTGCTCAGCAGTGGGGAGTAATACAGGGCTGGTATGGTATGGTAAAGATTAAAATCAAACATGTTCTAAATAACTAGACATAAATCTGAATAGCATCTCAGTAGTCACTTAAACAAGTTTAGTATTGGTAAAAGAAGCGTCTTGACATTACAGAAGCCAGTTTAGTGAGCTTTCATAATTATCAAATGAATGATATGATCGAGTGAAAACTAAGAGCAAACGTGTACCAAAATTAACAATGAAGTAGAAATAGAAATAAATACAGAAACCGTTGATTGGGATGAAATTTGGCATTTAGATATACAATGTCCTAGATATAAGCTACTATTTATTCAGAAAAAAATATACAATGCTACTTTTACTTTAGGAAAAATTTATTAGACGGGTGAAGCCGCTATCAACACCTAGTACCTTATATGTACAGGTGACTTCTTTTTTATTTTTCCCAGGACTGGTATAACTTGGCCTTTCATCCGGTCTCAGATTATTGTTGAGTTTTTGGACAACCTGTATATGCATAATATGTACATTGCAATCGTTTGTAAATAAAAACAAAAGAAATGGTAATATGCTTTTTTTACATTTGGAGAATGCAAGCTGGAGATGAAGCGTTACGTGTCAATGAGTCACTAGCTTTAAATGTTACGCTTAAGTTGAATCGAGAAGACAATCAAAATCAAATAGCATTAAAAGGTTCGACCGAATATAGCAGCAGCAAATGCAATTAGAGTTGCTTAATCTTAAGGACGATAGTGTATTTGGACGAAGAACGGAATTTAATGAAATTCCGCCAATTTCACTAACCATACTGAATTTGATATCACATCTGCCGCTTTACCTTGGTTTTCCTGGAGATAAATACTCACGCTCTATATCCCTGAAGTAACTATACTAGTGCAATCACTTTTTAGTGTGTGTGTTCCGTCTCATGATGTGATAGGGGACCAGTCAATCATGATTTCGGGGACAAATTCCAAACTCCAGGTTAATACTGAACAAAAAATATCCAATACCACTTTGCCTGACCTGGGACTTAAACCCGATACTTAAGCGATAGTCGTACCGCGCAACACAACTATGTTACAGAGACAGTCAAAGGTTTCGTGGAGATAGAAGATTATTCATACATCAACCAAATCAATCCTCAAACTGTGAATGATCAAGTACAAAATTGATACTTCCATAACAATACACATTATTCGTAATCAATATTGTAACATGCAATCTATAATTTTTACTAAAGCGTCAAAATATAAATATTAATGGACGTCTGGCTTGATGCCTAACCTGTATTGGTCCTCTTCCAATAGGCAGATAGGTGACATTTAACCGCGATTATTGCCCTCACCACATCAAACAACGCTGGATGCATTCCAGAAGTAATTTGGGGTTGTTTCCCTGTTTTTAGTATTGTATTTATTGTCGAAATAAGTATTCTTTTTAAGTTTCTCTACATTCATATAACAAAGGTGAGGACTCGGGTTCCCCGTGTGGGGAAAAGTGATATTAGGTTTTCTATTGAGTAGTACACCGGAGTCTGGAATTTGAGCCCAATATGGTGATAGGCTCGCCTTCTAACACACCATGTGATCCGTCACGCACTGCGAAAAATGGGTGCACTAGTTGCGCCCCTGCCTATTCCTTCCGGGATAAAAGGCGTGTGTATTTAGCATAATATATTTGATGTAAATTATTATAATATTAGCATTTTTGTACAACTATTTTATTGGTGTAATATTATGATTACTAACCCCAAACATATCGAACGATTCTACAGTTTTAAACCGATTGAAATTTTAATTTCTAGGTAATTTATTTATAGTGTCATATCAAAATACGCAGACTTTCAAATTTACATTACAATTCTCTTTAGAACACGTTAAGCGTCCTTGAGCTTTCGCATAATGTGACCGACGCGGTGACCGTGTTTTGGTGCCATAGGTCAACATTGGCAGCACATATAACCGTGAGCGTATTATGTAAGGTCTCATAACTATATGAAATATGATTTGTGAAGTTTAAATGTGAAGAGTTTGAAGAAGAAAATATATGAGAGAATGATTAAAGAAAGGATGCAGTACGTTAAAAGTTAAACAAAGGTGACGATGGACTGGAAGGAGTAGTAGAAAACAAGTGCATGCGTTATCTCATATGGTGGTTTAAAATACAGAAATTGGTAACATTGCAAATATTTCCCACTGCCCTGAGGAAAACCGCAGACAGGGGGCATGGAAACTACTTATCATTGACTCTGTCAAAGCGTCTCAAGACTGACACGAATTTCAGTGGTGAAGAATACGATTAAGAAGTAGTGAAAAATGCATACATACTTACATTCACGCCTTTTATCCCCGAAGGGATAGGGAGAGGCGCAACTAATGCACCCACTTTCACTGTGTGTATTCCGTATCATGATGTGATAGGGTCGAGTCTATCGCTATATCAGGCACACATTTCAGACTCACATTGAAAAAGGGTACTAATGAGTTACCCGAAATAAATATTTACACGTAAGTTTATTAACCAGAATATATTCAGTTTATCAGACTGCCTCGGTGGCGTAGTTGTATTACAGTACGACTGCAAAGCTGAGGTCTCGGGTTCGATCCCCGGGTCGGGCAAAGTGATACTGAGTTTTTCTATTCAGTATCAGCCCGGAGTCTGGAATTTGTGCCCGATATGGCGATAGGCTCGCCCCCTATCACATCATGGGACGAAATGACGGCGAAAAGTGGGCGCACTAGTTGCGCCTCTGCCTACCCCTTCGGGGATAACAGGCGTGAGTGTATATGTATGTATGTATGTATTCAGTTTTAGGTAAATTACCATTTCTTCTTCAACCTTTAGTAGCCCACTGCTGAAGATAGGCCTATCCTAAAGATTTCCAGACCGACCTGTCAAAAGCGTCCGGCATCCTAAACTAGCACAGTCATATTATGTAATTAAAATGCTTCTACTTTTGCAATATTGCAACAAACCTATCATTTGCAATAAGGAACATAGCAAATGCATTGTCTTATATTGCAATAACTACTATTATTACGCCAATTTAAGGTTACCCATCAAGGCCCCCAAACAATGCATTCAGATATTTAAACGGTGTTACTTAATAAAATAATCTTGATAATAATTACTCGTTACATTGAGGAAAATATGTGAAAGTAATTCTGTGAATTTGCTCAAGATATCGAGGTTAAAGAAAAAAAATACTTCTAAAGATTCGATCGTAAATACAAATCAACGTGTTGATATACACGGATGAGGCTGGGTCGCAGGACCTTGTGTGGTTTGACGTCTAGTCATTTTAAATAAATGCAGTGTTTGACTGTAAATATTTACCAACAATTAGTATACAACATAACATGAACCTAACTGTAATGGTAAAAGTCACAATGATATGCCATCTTATGTTTCAGGTTCACGAGCGCAGTGGAATGCCACAAAGTACTTTGTAACTCAAGGTGCTGGATGGTGTTTCTATTGTTTATGGGTGGTCGTATCGCTTACTATCAGGCGAACGGCATGCTCGTCTCGTCATTCAATGTCATAAAAAATATGCTCTTGTTAATAATATCCTTACATTTAGGTTTACTGCTTATACTCTAACACAGATATAATTGGAGACTTATTTAACTACATGACTTTGTCGGCCAAGTTTAGCGTTTGAAATGATACAGGACTCTATTTCGTAACTACCGAAAGAGAAGAATAGTAAAGATTCAAACTATAGTGCTTCAATATACTGTTTTATAATATCTGTACTTATGAGTAAATGAAATTAAAATCTATTTTAGTCTTGGAAAGAAAGTAATATTCTATATTTTTGATATAATGCCGACATTCAACATTAGATACATTTAAAAATTGTTACTATAGAACATGAATCAAATTCGCAGGTTTTATTAATAATTGAAAGCAGTGGTAAAGTTACATTACAATTTTTTGCCTGTAGGATGTCGTCCTATTCACTATTCTTTGATAGGACCGAGATTGTAAAAAAATCACATAATATAACAGCGTGATGGACTAAGGCCTAAACCCTCTCAGTAGTAGAGGAGGTCCGTGCCCAGTAGTGGGACAGTATATAATACAGGGCTGGTATTATAGTATAACAATTATAGTATAACAATGTAACTTTAAAAATCTTAATTAAGCTTTTCATAGATGCGCTTCAAATTGTATCTAAGAATGCCATACTCGGCTTATGGTTGCTTTAAAACGTTCTCTTTCCTTTATGTTAGTTTTTGAAAGTCAAAGGATTAAATGTCAACTCAATGGATATGTTTTTCATAAAAGTTTGTTTTTCTACATTTAAGATTATTCGAGAATTATACATCGAATATGAATATTTGTGAATAAATTATCACCTTATGACTTTAGACTCGATTGATTTATTTACACAATGCAGTAATTTATATGGCTAATGTTACAGTTAAAGTGTACACGTGCGTTTAATGATTTTAACAATATATTTTACAATTCTCTTCTCGCCTTCTGCTCAAGTAGTAGCGTAAGTAGGTCTTGATTCGTGAGATTTTGGGTTCGATTTTAAGTCGGGCAACCAAATGTACCTACTTTTAGGATTAGATTATTCGGGCGGTTCCTATAAATATTTTCACGTTTGAGTAAAATCTTAGGTGGTTCATGTATTAAACTATTTAATCAAGGAGTTCTAAGATTATATTGATCACAAATTCTAATCGTCGTCTCTATCACATCATGGGGTGATAATAAATCCAGTGAACCACGGACGTACTATTAGCGATTCTGCGTACTCTTTCAGTAATAAAGGTGTGCACACCTATGAATTTAAATGATTTTTCTTTGAGGATAGTGCAACAGCACGTCATTGACAAAAGTTAAGTATAGCATCAAATTTAATTTGCCTTGTTTGGTCACTTTCGTGGTACTTAACAGTGCCAGTAACATGATTTTGCACTATTCTCGACTGTGTAAGAGTCATATGAATATATTACAATAGTTTTAACATGTGTAATGTGCATCCAAGTTACCAAAAGCTAATAATTCAAATTCGAAGAACATCTAACAAGATTGAATTAGCAATACTATGGCTACTTTTGCATTATTATAAATCTGTAAGTTGAATGAGAATTACTTTTTAAATATTTATATTCAGAATTCTAATTATACTCTGTCCAGCTATTTATTTAACTTTTGACAGTTCGGTTTCTAATCAATTGGGGATGTACTAATGCGATACCGATTCGATTTCTTGTAACAATCGTTTTAGTTTATGAAGAAGTTTTGATAGATTAAACACATCGAAATGTTATTTTTGCTCAACATTTTGTATTGTTTTATAAACATGCCTAAGCATTTGAATGTGTATATTTTTTGTTTATAAATTGTTTCTGTAATTCTATATCCAATATATCTTTTGTCCATATTTAACTTTAATAGTTTATTTTATTGGTTATCATATACTTACGCATAAGAGAATATTTAATTTACACTGCCAAATTTTGATTTCAATGAAAAAGTTTTGAATTATCTTTATTACACAATCAGTAGGCTTAACGAATATCGATCGATAATTAATATCGAAGCTGAAGAGCAAGTCACTTCACCATGGAAAAGAAAACGTGGCGTCCATAAAGTAGACAATTATTTTATTTTCGATTCCTTCTCAATAATTAAAAAAAATCATAGGTGTGCATATGTCAAAAATTAAATAAATGGTTGGACAGAGTATAGCTGGTACCATGATTAATGTTGAAAATGTTGTTGCTCTGACTTCTGACTCATATTAACAAATATGTGTTCATGGTTATTTATTAGTTTTAACTAAATGGATACCTACTAATATTTATATTTTTATTATAAGTATTAGTGACACAAGAAAAAAGTTTACTAACATAAGAAAACTTTCCTACATAACTACTTCCACGCTTAAGATCGACCTACAGATATTTAAAATAATAGAAACTAATGTGTTTGACCTCTTATAGCACAGCTCGCTATAATGTATAACCTGTGATTTAGCGTTATTCGTCAATAACTAGTTATCAAAAATAGTCTGTTATCAGAATCACGAGAGCCGCTATTTACCTATTGATGCAACAGCGGTTTTTAATAACCATGAATGATGATGATGAATAACCATGATACGCAACGAACATCTCTAGTCTAGGTTATGTCATGGAAAAGATAATTTGTTTGAAACATAATCAAAAATAAAAAGCAATATTCCGTTGCTATCTGCGGTGTTAATTTTATGTTATTTTATAGGTTACTAGACTTTAGCTCGCGGCTCCGCCGGCGCGAATGAATTTTTCCGTCCCGGGAAGTCCCACTTTTTATTTTCCCGGGATAAAAAAGGAGCCTATGTTACTTGCTGATTATGTAACTTTACATTGGTGAAAGAATTTTTAAAATCGCTAAGTAGTTTTTTACTTTATTTGTTACAAATTTATGTATACAAAAATACAAATCTTTCCTCTTTATAATATTATAGTATAGATATAGGTTATTGTATGTATGATGTATGTTTGTGTTATATGTTGTCTATGAACATTTACGAGTTATATAGTCTTGTTCAAGGATACAAAGCGAGGTTATGAATCCGTTATGTTAGTAACTGATAGTTTTAAAGTGTAGTATTTCTCGGTAACGTTGACATCGAATGCGCAGTGCCTTAAAGTAAAAAAAAAAGTATTTTGTTCATGACTTGACCTAAAATTCTTTCTCCTTTTTGGGATATGCAAAAAATATATGATATCGCCCAAAACGATACTAGTGTCAATAGCACCTAATAATAACGTGTTCTTAAAAAAGAAAAACGTATTAGAATAAAAGCATAGGTAAAGCGGATACGAATGAAAACTTAGCAAATGCATATATCACTATAGTGATGAATATTTATATCTTATTTAAAGTAAAATAAGGTTATGGTTCAAATTGTACATTTGTATAATTTGGTCAGTCCATTTTACCTAACCTTGGGAAATTTGTATTTGTATCACCTTGAAACTCCAGAGGCATTTCTTAATACGTATACCATCCATACATTCACGTGCCCTGTAGTCTGGGGGCATACAGAGAGTTCCGCCACGGCATCCCCTGCCTGTCGTAAGAGGCGACTAAATGGGGCTTCGAGAGAGTCGCGGGGCGAGCAGCGGGGGGCTGCTCAGTCCAATGTAAGCGACTCCAAGGTGGTTGACAATGCGGGTGGTCGGTCTCTCGCTGTCGTAGACGCAAAAGCGTGATCTAGAGTTCGGAGGCTTCTCAGCCTCCTCATTAAGAGAGGGGCCGCAATGCGGCATCGCGCAGGGGTGGTTCCATGCAGCTATCTTCGTGCAACAAGATACCCCGGGGCCGTCCCCTACACGCCGAAGAAGGCCACCGCGGGTTTTGGTTGGTATGCCGTGTAGGGTGTATATAGTGTTAGGGACTCGGTCCAATGTTCACTCGGATGATGCTATACTCCCGAGTGTCGACATTGGACCGTAAGACTGTGTGAAACCAACATAACCGTTCCACTCACCCCCCAGTGGTGGTAGCTATAATGCGTTTCTCCACGCGACAAAAAAAATTCATACATTCACAACTTTAGCACACAGAGGTGCGACCACACGGATTCTACAGGTGTAACTGGAGCAACCACTTTTCGCCATCTGTATTCCGTTCCATGATGTGATAGGGGCGAGCCTATCGCATTATCAGGCACAGATTCCAGATTCCGAGCTGATTAAATTAAGCAGAAAAACCCAATATCATTTTGCCTGACCCGAGATTGGTGTCAATATTTATAGTCATTCTTTTCACTTATAAAGCTGGCTGCCAATTCATGTCTTCTTTCAGATTCACTATAGCAAAATAAGCTATGAATTATCTGCATAAAAAATAATCAAGTTCAACACTGCAGCCAAATAATAATATTACAAAAAGCTATAGGTATTATGTAAAGCAAGTCTTATAATTTTACCGCAGAACAGGTGTTCGGATTCGCAAAGGTCCTGTTGGCATTTGCTTGGCCTTCCTTCGATGTGGGTCAATGTGGCCAACGCGTTTTTTTTACTCCGAGATTATATTTACGTAGAACCGGAATCGAATTTTGAATATAATGTACTTGCCTGTTTTTATTTCAGTTTTTACTAAATATTCGTATATGTTATTTCAATAGTTATTAAAGTTTTAGGAATTATTCAGTATGTTTAATTTAAAAACACAAGTAAGCAAAATATTAAAAAATAATATCATGAAAGTGGCAGTATGTTTAATAATAAAATTAATCAAAATTGAAATCGCCAGTCGCATAACGATGTTATATCAAGTCACAAAAATATACTTAGTTTAGAAAATTGGCAACACAGTTTAAAAAAGTAATGTAGTTCTTAGGCAATAAATCTATATTTTAAAATTCTTAGCACAATAGTAATAGTTGTATGTGAATATGAGATACTGAGTTGATACTAATAGCAATTGTTTTCTAAAGTTTTTTAAGCATTGCCATTCCATACCATACCAGCCCTGTATTATATACTGCCCACTGCTGAGCACAGGCCTCCTCTAAAACCGAGAGGGTTTTAGGTTTAGTCTACTACGCTGGCCTAGTGCGGATTGGCAGACTTCACATACCTTCGAAATTCTTATAGAGAACTATTCAGATGTGCAGGTTTCCTCACGATGTTTTCCTTCACCGTTAAAGCGACCGATAATACGAAAAGAATATACACATAACTTTATTAGAAAAGTCAGAGGTGCGTTCCCTTGGGTTTTGAACCTGTGGACATTGTCTCGGCAGTCCATTCCACTCCCAACTAGGTCACACATGCTTAGCGGTGATAGAACCGCTAAGCATTGCGCGACGCCTTAAAGTTATATAGTTTAATTTGTCTGATTTCATAATCCCGCGATTTAATTACTAAAATACTCATATAATATTACGTGATAATTCACAGATGTATGACATCTCGTAATTAAATTTGAAACGTGCGTATGAATATAGGTACTCTCGAGTACAAACTTGTAACTATAATATAATAAAATAATTAAATAGGGAAAATTAAGCACTCGCTGTAATAAAATTATACGAGAAACAATGTTAGCAAATTATAACCGAAATTGTAATAATTCTGGAATCATAATTAATTGTGCTTTTTATATTTCCACTTATAATTAAATTAATTTGGCATTGTATTAGTAAAATGTACGGCATTTTTAAACATTTTCAAAGAGGTGTAAAATTTTAATGACCTTTGAGCTAAACAGTTCGAAAATTTCAGAGCGAAATTAATGTTAAATTAAAAGAAGTTCTAATTTAAAAGTTCTAGAAATTAATGTTAAATTGAAATTAACGTAACTTTTGTAATTAGTGGAACATCTACCAGGAGTGAAAGAATATTGAATAAAATGAAAAATGAATTGTAGTTTTTATAGCATAATGGGAGGAACAAAGAACAAGTCATCTAATGGTAAGTGACCACTTTGGCCCATAAACGTGCTCGATAGTTATACCAGAGGGTCTTCTTTACATTTATTAAGCAGGTCTATGTTCGTGGGAAACACTGCTGCTAAACCATTAAAGAAATATAAAGTACTAGTTGTTGCTCGCGACTTCGCGTGAAAAGCTTTTCCCACTTTAAAAGTCCCTAAAAACCAATACAACGCCAGGCCCCAGGGCCATCTCCTTAAAGCATTAGATTAGAAATATCCATTATTTCCCACGGGAGCAAATTATCTGGATAAAAAGTATGTGTTGATCTAGGACATGACCTACCTATGTGCCAAATTTCATCCAAATCTGTTCAATCGTTTCTGTGTTTACTTCTATCAAACATCAAAAAATCCAAGCACTTTCACAAACTATCGCATTTGTGATATGAGTTAGAATAAGAAGTAAGGTCATCAGAGAATTGTACAAAAATTGTTCATAGCACATACCAGCATATATTTTTTTGTTTTTGTACGGGCTCGGCAAAGTGATCAAGCACCTGATAGCCAAGAAGCCAGAGACTGCATACTTAAATTAACAATTTTTTTTATGGTATCGAATGTCGAGACGGGCATGCCGTTCACTTGATGGTAAGCGACACGACCACCCATAAACAGTAGAAACACAATCCAGCACCTTGGGTTACAAAATACTGTGTGGCATTCCACTGCGCTCGTCATCCTGAGACATAAGATGTTAAGCCTCATTATGTCCTGTAGTTACACTGGCTACAATGCCCTTCAAACCGAAACACAACAGTGCATGTACACTGCTGCTTGGTGGTAGAAATAAACATTGCGGTGGTACCCACCCAGACGTACTCTTACATATGAGAGTCCTACCACCAGTATTTGGATTTTGAATTAAACTTCTTAGCAAACGACATTTCAATATTGAACTTGATGTACTAAAGGCAACTTGTATGCGTTACAATGATTTATTTTACTGCGACGTGTGATGAAACTTGTGTTAACGACAGTACCACCTTGGACTATATTAGGTCGGTTATAAAAGGCATGCATGGGCGTGGTTTAATGTTAAGTTAATGATTAATGTTAGATAAGTAAATATTCTTTCAAAGGTTTTTTGAAATATTATTGTAATATGAGATTTAAATTAGTTTTAAACACTTAGCATTAGTGGTACAATTCGTAATGAAGACAACTTTAAAACAAAGTAATCAATAAATATAAATAAGGTACTTAAAAACGGATGTTACAAATTATACTTTTTGCTAGTATTCTTAATAAGTTAGTCTAGTTTGTATCCGTTTGGTCGTGACTGATTTACGATTATAGACATGAACAAGCCTAGATTAGTTTTTTATTACATTTGGTATACATTAAATTACAAAATTCGTTAAATCCTGTGCCATTTATTTTTAATTGACGATTACGTCATGAACAAGTTGATTGAGTGTGAAAAAATTGTTGTAAAATTGTAAATGCCACAATATTGGGTGTGTGCTAATATTTCATAATATATATGCACTGTCTTCTTCTTCTTGTAGTGCCTCTCCAACTAGTGAAGGCTGGCAGTCAGCTCAGCATATCTTGCTTTGTCCTTTGCAAGGTTAAATATTTCAGCAGCGCTTGCACTCCTCGACGGATGTTTCGCAACCATGATTTTTTCCTTCGACCGGTTTTTCTTTTGCCGGCTACTTTTCCCATCATTATATGAAGGAGCTCATACCTGACATGTCTTAGTAATAAAATAAATAAAATAAAATAAAATAAAAAGCCTTTTATTTCACACTTAAAATCTTAAAATTACATGCAATAATAAACTACTATTAATTTTATTAGCTATGAATATTGAATTGGAATAAAATAAAGTATTTAACATTTGATTAATTAATTAAATATGATTAAATTAAAATTGTGATTAGGAAAATTAAATAATCTAAAAAATAGTTGAAGAATTCATTAAAAATTAAAAAATTCGATTAGTGATAAATTAGAATACAAAATTTTAAAAATAAACAATAAAAAATTTGATTAATTAACATAAATTACCACTTTAAAATATTAGTGAGGTTTGATATTTTATTTGACTATATTTAAATCTAATATTAAGTTTATTAATAATTTGATATTATGACATGTCTTAGTACGTATCCCAAATACGCAACTTTCCTTTTTTCGACGATATTCAAAAGTTTGCAGGTATGAGGACACTGCCGTAGGACTTCCTTATTAGTGAGGCACGGACACTGTAGCCAACCTAATTACTGGACATTAAGAGACTTAACACCTTACGTCTCAGGATGACGAGCGCAGTGAACTGCCACGCAGTACTTTTTAATTCAACGTTCTATAAAATGATGTTGCTAGTATTTGTGGGCCGTCTTATCTCTTACGATTAGGCGAGTGGCATGCACGTCTCGTCATTCATTTGCAAAAAAAAAGACACGTTTTTCAGACCTTTACATCCTTTTCAAGAAAATGCCTTAGAAATCTTTACTAGAAATGCGTCATAATTATAAAGTCTCATATTCAGTAAATACGAAAGACACCTCGAAAATTGCCCTCTTGAAATAATCTTTGCGATTAATGGATTTAGAAAGTAATATTGATACCAATTGCCCTTTCTATCCTGTTCTAAGAGACAGCCTCGTTCATTCAATAAATACGTTGACTTGAAACTCTAAGAAAAACGCGAAAAAATAGCTAACTTCATTATAACTTCCAGCAAAGAAATGTACGTACATTTGAAATGTATATTTGATTTTTTCTAAGGGAATTCATGTTTTGATCGAGTTTCCTTCAAGGATATTTCCTTATGAATTACAATCTCATTTCTATTTATAATAGAATCGAATAACATTACTCTGGCGTAAGGCCAGACGCCGTAAAAAAGATGTAATTTATTGAAACATTATATTGTATGTAAAATAAAAATATCAATATAATATGATCTTAGAACTATAATACAAGAACTTCAATACTAACTTATTGCTAAGTCAAGTAATATGCATTATTTACGTAGAGACACGTATGTTGCAGCTAATTATAAAATGTAGCGGCAAAGTATGAATTCGGTTAATTCACACACTTCATGTTTAGTAATGGGATGAAACAATCTATGAAATCCTCCTAGCCAGTTTCGGCCACGGCGGCCAATCTCAACGGAGATCAGCCAGGTACGCAGGAGATATTATAGTGCACAAGTGTGTGCGCAATACACAGGTGCACTCGCTATTCCTTCACTCTCACAGTCCGGTGAGACGAAAATCCGACATGACCGGAGAGAGATCAGGCGCAGGACCAACGGCTTTACGTGCTTTCCGAGGCACGGGGGTATCACACCGCCAACTTCCTGGCTCCGAGCTGCGACTGAGTAATTTTTTTAAGATGGAAAAACCCAGTCACAAAGTTTTTTTGGCCCGACCCGGGATTCGAACCCAGGACCTCAGCGCGCAAATCGTACCTACTCGTAACGCGTACGCAATACAACTACGCTACCGAGGCAGTCTATACATAATATAGAAAACAGCAGAGGCCAGTGTGTCAATACATTGAAAGAAAAGTAGTAAAAAAAGAAAGAGAGTGGACTAGATAATAGTATAGAACACATATCAACGAATTATAGAATTCGTTTTTATATATATTCCTGTTTGATTGTTAGCATATCTTTGAAACTACTGAACGGATTTTAATGTCATTTCACAGGAAGGCAGAGTATAACTGAGAGCAGAATAAAGGCTTTGTTGATAAAAAGTTATCGTTATTTTAAAATAGTAGCAATTTATTTTAAAAAATCTGCTGAGTTAGATTTCATTCCACGCAAAAGAAGTTGTGGGTACAGCTTGTATAAAGTAATTGTTGAGAGTTACGGGAAGAATTGTAACAATGCGGTCAGTATCTTACTTTAATTGTCTAGTTAAAACTACTGTGCAAAAGCGGAGCAGATTTTTTAAATAATGATCGTCGTAAAATTATATTGCCGTGTATTGCTCAATATACGACCTTATTATTTATTATAACTAGCTTTTGCTCGTAGCTTCACTCGCGTGAAAGGGCTTTTATGGAATAAAAGTTCCGCTTTATATTTTCCTGCGATAAAAAGCATAAGTTCTTTCTTGGGTCTCAAACTGTCTCCATACCAAATTTCATCGATATCCGCTCATTAGTTTCGAACATATGCAGTAACAAACAAATAAAAAAACAGACAGACAGAAAATAATTGTAAAAATCGCTGATATGTTTTCCTTTACTGTTCTTTATTCACCCCTTGTCTTATCACATTTCTTCCAAACCGATTTCCTATTGCTTTATTATAGTATTGCTTTATTGTATTACGGTATGACTGCAATGCTGAAGTTTCGGGTTCGATCCCCGGGTCGGGCACAGTGGTATTAGATTTTTCTCTTTAGTATCAGCCCGGAACCTGGAATTTGTGCCCGATATAGGCTATATAGGCTGTGATAGGCTCGACCCCTATCACATCATGGGACGGAATACGCACGGCGAAAAATGGATGCACATATCTGCGTATTATACACATCTAATATACATTTTAGTATCGCAATAAATTATAAAATATTTCAACACGTATAATTAATATCTTTATTAAAGAACTAACTTATTTTAATTAAGTTATATTTCAAGCTTAGTCAAGTTATTCGTTACAACATCTCTTTCTAATTAGCGAGAAAAATTGGAGTAATTAGCACCATGATTCAGAGCTTAAGTCTTGTGAAACATTCGCAGGTGTCAGAATTAGCTGAGTGGCTCCAGACTTGTTTAATTTTAAATGTCATAATTATTTTTATCTTACGCATAAAGAGGTGTCACTAAGATTGGTGGATGATTTCATGCATATATTGTGTAATTATCATAAATAAGTTATTGTAGAATTGTTTTTACTGGAAAGTTGTTTAACTTTATGTTCAAATTTAGTTTAAAGGGCTCGTATGTAGCCATTGCGTATGTTATTAAATAAAAAAATATATTTAACTTTTGCCCGCGGCTTCGCCCGCATTATTCCTGTATAAAAGTCACTTTATATAAAAAATATACACTTTTTAACAGTATCATTACACACACATAGTATAAAACAAAGTCGCTTCCCGTCTGTCTGTCCTTATGTATGCTTAGATCTTTAAAACTTATTGACAGATTTTGATGCGGTTCCTCTTAAATCACTATCTATAAAAAATCGCAACGAAATCCATTGCGTAGTTTCAAAGATCGAAGCATACATAGGGACAGACTGACGGGAAGCGACTTTGTTTCGTCGACGTTTCTTCTTCTTTCTATACTGAGTACTATTTATGTTATGAAAAATATTGTAGATCTTAATGCCATTCTCAGAGGACATTAGCCTCAAGGATTCAGAGTGAGGAAATAGTCATAGAGTTTACTGTTGCCAAATATATTTTGAAGCTAGGAATGCAGTCTATTAAATTCAGGTTGGGCGTTATATGACGAAAGTCCTGCGTAGTTTTCGCTATGTTGTGGACCGTGGTTTTGCGCGTTGTATTTGCGTCTAAGGTAGGGCCGTTTCATCTGTAGGCAGGTAAAGCTAAGACTTTTATCACACTGACCATAGACGTATATTAGGGGGGGGGGGGGTCCGGCCCCCCCTTAGCTTACAATAAACCACGCTACGCCACTGACTGCTGACATTTTGGGGATCCGGACCCCCCCTTAGCTTCTAAAATACGGTGTCATGCAAGGGAAGAACCCACGCCACTAATTTTTTTATATCGTAGGACCCCTCCCATGTGGAAGCTATTGCTATGCCCATAACACTGGGGAATTGCAAGCAATTTTACAGCGAAGCGAAGGCGGTTGTAGAACGGTCTGCAAAGACAATGTCCGCAGATTCAAAACTCAAAACTGATAGCTCTGACTTTTCGAACTTACGTCTGTATTGTTTATCAAAAATTATCGTTCGCTTAACGGTGAAGGAAGATATCGTGAGGAAATCTACAAGAATTCTCCTTAATAATTTTGAGGGTATGTGAAGTCTGCCAACCCGCACTAGGCCAGCGTGGTAGAAGGCATAACTCCTCTCATTAGTAGAGGAGACCCCTGCAAAGCAGTGGGCAGTATATAATACAGGGCTGGTTGCATTAATTTAAAGGCGGTACGCGCTCGTCTACTATGATAAAACCGTTAATTATAATTGACCATGGAAGAAAGTGTGGTTTCTTATTTATGGACGTAAAGGTTGCAAACATACGGACCATGCGGCTTTTTGAATGTATTACATTATTCCACGACTTATTCCTTTCGTGACACTAGTGGTTAGTCACGTCTCAAGGGATTTCAAACCTAAGGTTTATTGACTTGACTTAATTGCAGATATTTCATAACAAGTGCTGTCACTTGCTTGTGAAGAATAACTTGCTTTTGTTAAATAGTTGGGTAAAAAGGAATAATGTGTCCCACTGCGTAGGTCTCCCTTTTCTTCTTCCAATTTATCCGGCCTTTCGCTAACGATTTCTACCGTTTGGTGTGCTAGCAACTATGGAATAAAAAAAATATTAATTCAAACACGTACACTTATTACTGGACTGTTGCAAAAATCTAGTCCATATTACTTAATATAATCCAAGTTAGGTATTTGTCTTTTTCGCTGACCGTAATAACAATTTTGAATTTCGCACTTCACGTACGTGATTCTAAACATCACAAAAGAAGGATTCTATGATTTCGACACGCGCGAAGTGTTTAATAAACTTGTTCCATTTTCGTGTTGCACAACGCCCTGAGAAATCTCGTGAACTCATGTCGGACATGCCCCCGTGTGCGGCTTAACTCATTGGTATTAATTTTTCGAATATTTCATAGCTTGGTTTTTCTAACTTGACTTAATTTGAAGTTAATTGGAGTATATTATATGTAGGATATATCCATATTTAGATTTGTGGTTAAATTTAAATTACAAAATACCAATATATGGAAGTTTCCTGATGTTTCTGCGTATACCACCATTCATAGTAAAAATCTAGTACAGTGGCAATTCTTGCGAGGACTTGGAACATCGCCTGCTGTTCACCCATTAAGCATACTGTTATAAGACAAGTGATCATGACAATAAAAGTGTCTGCTTTTGCTAGTGAGCAATAGTCACTTGGATTGCACTTTACTTAATCAGAATTACTTAAGTAAGTCAAGCTAGTTGGTGACAGGAAAAAAGTTTAAGTTGTGAGATTCAATTGGAGATAATACTCATAATTTCCTTAAATATAGCTAATATATTTAAAGCAAGTTTACAAAATATGTAAACAATCTTCTAAAATTTTCGTTGTTTGAGGTAAAAGACAGATCCGTTCCAAATCTTTATTAGCAATCGTTTTGGTAAATACTGTATAAGGTTAGGTTATAAAAACTTATCTTAGAATTCATCTTATAGCCTACTTGTGTAGCTACCTGTATTTTGTCTTACTTTTACGGCGGACTTTTAAATGACTTCCTTTTGTAGTTCATTACGTCATTCGTCATGAATGTCAGTTTGTGTTAGAATTTCATTATATTTTTCTTAATACTGAGTTTGTATTATCATAGTAATAACTGGAGTTATTTTACATATTATGTATATCGATTTATCAAATGGTCACTTAGGGACTATCTCACAACTTTCAGATAAACTTTATTTGAGAGTTATCACATTAATAGGAACGCACTGGATGCAGGCCGCTTTTGACAGGTCCGTCTGGAAATTTTATCCGTCCGTTTAGGGGAGGCCTATGTTCAGCAGTGGACGTCGTGTGGCTGATGATGATGACATTAATCGGCTAATGTAGAGAGTACTGCCTCGGTGGCGTAGTTGTATTACAGTACGACTGCAAAGCTGAAGTCTCGGGTTCGATCCCCGGGTCGGGCAAAGTGATATTGAGTTTTTCTATTCAGTATCAGTCCGGAGTCTGGAATTTGTGCCCGATATGGCGATAGGCTCGCCCCCTATCACATCATGGGACGGAATAACGGCGAAAAGTGGGTGCACTAGTTGCGCCTCTGCCTACCCCCTCGGGGACAACAGGCGTGAGTGTGTGTGTGTGTGTAGAGAGTACTCATTTAATTACCATTTATTAAGGGCACAGTGGCTCTCTAGGTAACGATGCGGCAGACGAGCTAGCTAAAAGGAGGTCAAACCAAGTGGTATTCCGGCCCATTCCATTAATACCACTACCTTTCTATCAGCTTAGATCATGGCGGCGTCTCAGAATACAAGAACAGCACGCGGATCAATCGGCAAGTACTAGTACATGTAGACAGTCCCGGGGAAACAGTGGAAGGTGTTGAGCTGGACTTCTAGCTGGTACATCACACAAAACCGCCCGACTTTCTACGGGGTAAGTGCGGAAAAAGGAGACCTACAATAGTAACAATATTACCATTTATTTGGAAGAATAGAGTAGTGTATCCTACTAATATTATAAAGGCGAAAGTTTGTAAGAATGTATGGATGTTTGGATGTATGGATGTTTGTTCCTCTTTCACGCAAAAACTACTGAACGTATTTCGATGAAATTTGGCACACGGGTAGGTCATGTCATGGATTAACACATAGGCTACTTTTTATCCCGGGAAACCATAAAGCGGGACTTTTATCCCGGAAAAAACTTTTTAAGGCGGGCGGAGCCGCGGGCAAATGCTAGTCTTTTATATTTGGTCGGCTAATACATTTATGTGACGTGTTGTATTTATTCAGAAGTTATACAATAGGCCCTCCATCTTCAATTTTAAGCTTTAAAGCAAACGCTGACGACCTTTGAAACGCAACTACTCAAACATAACCAGAAGAACATAATAGTAGAATCTTCTATAGTACAGACATCACAAATATTATAACTGTTAAAAACAATGAGCTTACAAGACCACTGGTGGTAGGTCTCTCATATGTAAGTCTGGGTGGGTACCACCGCAACGCCTATTTCTACGGCCAAGCAACAGTGTGCATGCTCTTTTGTGTTTCGGTTTGAAGAACATTGTAGCCAGTGTAACTACTGGACATAATGAGACTTAACATCTTATGTCTCAGGATGACGAGCGCAGAGGAATGCCACACAGTACTTTGTAACTCAAGGTGCTTGCTACTGTTTATGGTCGTATCGCTTACCATCATGCGAACGGCATGATCGTCTCGCCATTCAATGCAATAAAAAAATTAGCAAATATATATACATATATGCATAGTATCACGCCTTTTCTTTTCAGGGGTAGTCAGAGGTGTATGATACCCACATTTCGCCAGCTATGTTAAGTCTCATGTAATAGGGAGCGGCCAATTGCAATTTACCGGGTACATTTCCAGACTCCGGGCTGATACTGATTCAATATCACTTTGCCCGACCCGGGGATCGAACCAGAGACCTCAGCACTGCAGTCGTATCGTAATATAACTACGCCTCAATTACCAACTGTGTTAAAGATATTCATCGTATCGTAATACAACTACGCCACGAAGGCAGTCACCAACTGTGTTAGATATTCATATTCCTATTGTCGTCGGAGAGGTTCGATGTTAAGTCGCTGCATAGAACAATTTTTAGGTGTTAGTCGGTCATTGCCGAATACCGAACGGGCCCATAGAAAGCAGTCATCTACATTCGAAATAACACAAACGACATAAAGGTATTCTCGGTAAACCAAAACTAGTTTCAAGGTAGGTAAATAGTTGCACCCAGAACCCATTAAGTCATTTCTAGTCATGCGAAATTGTTTCGAAACATCCTGTAGTCAGTTAAGAGTATTTGAAATGTGTTTTAATTCTACAGGGCCCGCAATCGGAGCATTGTGAGATATAATTGAAGATTTTATAGTAAAAGAAATGTAAGGGGTCATATCCATATTATGTTGAAAAATGGTCACGGGAATGGGTCAACGTAAGAAGTGTGTGGAGAGAAGGTATTACATTATGTATTTTCTCAGCCATATACGCCTCCCTTAGGAAAGTTTTTAAGGAGACTTGTTAGTTGATTTAATATGCGACGGGTATACCAATGCTCTATTAATAAAATCTGCTTCTTGTATCTTATTAGAAACTTAATTAATTTCCTTTTCTTGCTTGTCGTCCAGTTGGCACTTTGTATATCTACTAAGGCATGTCTATCAGCTTAAATTTCATAGCACCAGTATAATTAAGTACGATATTTTATTGAATTATAATAATGTAACTAAAGTGTGCAGGCTGCTACAAATAAACGCACAGAATTGCCGTGTAATAGGGCGTTGTACTTTCGTCATCCTGAGACCACATGCACTGCGTCTGCGCAATATCGGCACGATGGATAGCTTTGATAAAGCCATTTATATCCTGCATGGAATGAACAAAGATACGGTAGTAAAATGGATTGTTACTGATTTAGGTCTTTCAACTCAAATACTAATTCATAATAGTATGAACTATAATTCTGGTGTCTTGTAATAAAGTGTGAGGGCCTATGCAAACGATGTTCGTAAGCGCCCACGACACGCGGTTTTGACAAGCGCGCTGCATTCTGCACTCTTCGCGTCTTTAGCACTCATTGTTGTATTAAAAATGTACAGTTCCTTACTACATTGCGTTTAAAATCTCGTTCCAGTAAAATTTATAATGAACTAGCTTTTGCCCGCGGCTCCGCCCGCGTTAAAAAGTTTTTCCGGGATAAAAGTCCCGCTTTATGTTTTCCCGGGATAAAAAGTAGCTTATGTGTTAATCCAGGACATGATGTACCCGTGTGCCAAATTTCATCGAAATCCGTTCAGTAGTTTTTGCGTGAAAGAGGAACAAACATCCATACATCCAAACATCCAAACATCCATACATTCTTACAAACTTTCGCCTTTATAATATTAGTAGGATTCCTGCTTGAATTTCAATATAAAAAAACTATCGCAAATGTGTATAATATAGAAATTTAACTTAACATTTATAATTGTTCGCGATTCAATTTCACTTTTGTTGAGTTTCAGAACGCGATATTAGATCTTCTAACGCGCACGCGAATTTGAACTTTATGCAGCGGTAATAAATTACACCATTTTATTTAGAAAACGTTTGTATGGGAAATAGAAAAATGCTGTTTTGAGGATTTTCCCGGCAATTATTTGAATTTTTCCCACCTTTTAAACCTTTCCTAGACCTTCACGAATAATTCAAGACCAAGATAAGATAAATCCGTTCAGCCGTTCTCGAGTTTTAGCGAGACTAACGAACAGCAATTGATTTTTATATATATAGATGTAAGTTTTATTGGTTTTGCTTTTTATGGAAAATACTCACCGAGCAACCAACATTTTTACCTAGAAAAATTAATCATAAATTAAATAAATGCTGACAGTGGTACACAGCTAACAGTTCCCTCATTCGTGGCCTAGCTACAGCTATGATTATAATGTAAGGAAACAATAATACTGCAAATTGAATACCTGAAAAGCGGTGATAGCCTAGTTGGGAGTGGAACGGACTGCCGAGATGATTATCCGCAGGTTCAAAACCCAAGGGCACACACCTCTGACATTTCTATAAAAATAATTATCATCGCTCGTTTTAACGGTGAAGGAAAACATCATGAAAACACCTGAAAACCTGAGAAGATCTTTGAATTTCGAAGATATGTGAAGTCTGCCAACCCGCACTAGGCCAGCGTAGTAGACTAAGGCCTTAACCCTCTCAGTCGTAGAGGAGGCCCGTGCTCAGCAGTGGGCAGTATATAATACAGGACTGGTATGGTATGGAATGTCTGAAAACTGGACCTAATTTATTTGAGCGCTTTGAAAATTAAAATTTCACTTCATCATCATCAGCCACATGACGTCCACTGCTGAACATAGGCCTCCACTAAAGATTTCCAGACGGACTTGTCAAAAGGGGCCTGCATCCAGCGTGTTCCTGCGACCTTTATCAATTCGTGAATATGAATGAATTTGACTCAGTATCACTTTGCCCGACCCGGGGATCGAACCCGAGACCTCAGCTTTGCAGTCGTACTGTAATACAACTACGCCACCGAGGCAGTCTTCAGTATCAGCCCGGAGTCTGGAATTTGTGCCCGATATGGCGATAGGCTCGCCCCCTATCACATCATGGGACGGAATGACGGCGAAAAGTGGGTGCACTACTTGCGCCTCTGCCTACCCCTTCGGGGATAACAGGCGTGAGTGTATATGTATATATGTATGTATGAATGAATTTGACTTATATTTCACTGCGTTTTCATTTAAATAAAATTTAAATAACCCCCGACACAAAAAATATCTAAAAAGTAAAATAATAATAGTGTCTTTGTCGTTTAAGTACCTAGTAATATTTTGACCCAACCGTCGTCGCGTCAGGGGACCGCTAAGAAGTATTTTCATCTCCCTGGTCCGGAGTTCGGTCCCCCGACGTGAGGACGCTTGGGTCAAAATATTACTAGGTACTTAAACGACAAAGACACTATTATTATTTTACTTTTTAGATATTTTTTGTGTCGGGGGTTATTTAAATTTTAATTTAATTTTTATTTCAAACTTTTTAAATTACTTTATTCTCCATCATGGGGCTTCGATAATTAACTATCTATCACCTACTCGTTGAGCCCATCCTTATGAGCCCAAACACACTATATCTGCTATAAGTTGCTAAGGAGTTGGGTATCCCGCAGACTACTTGATGCCGCAGCATCAGCTCATGTTTACAAATATATTGAATGTCACAGTACGCCAAATTTAAAGTCAATCGGATTTTTTAAGTTGGAAATGAGCTAATAATCCTCAAACGCCTGAACAGATCTTCATAAATTATAGCTAAGAACCATCGCAGTCACATCAGCTTTCAAACAAAAAAAACCGCGTCCAAATCGGTTCATTCGTTTGAGAGCTACGATGCCACAGACAGACATACAGATACACAGATACACAGATACACACCCTAAACTTATAACACCCCTCTTTTTTGTCGGGGGTTAACAAAACCAAAAAACATGTCGACAAGGCAATGATTAGATAGAGTGGTTTTTCCGATCATACCTACAGATAGGTTTTTAGCAATATATTTACATAAAACGTTGAGGCAGCCATTTAAACGACAGTGATATTTTAGAAAAGATATAGAATAAAAAATATATATGATAAATTGGCATATTGCGGTATTTTAAAAAAAGCATGACCTTTCTCAGCACGATTCCGTAATCTATTATTTATTGATGATTATTTTGGGGTGGTAATTAAACAAAGAACATTAATTACATTTTATAAAGCAAATGAAAAAAAAAAACTGCTAATCTTATTCTCATAATTTTTATATAATTTACCTAAGTTAAAATTTATTTTGTGGACATTTAATCCTACGAATATAATTAATTTGAGAAAGTTTAGCATAGACAGACATATTCCGGACTATTTTAGGAAAGTTCACACTAAATTTTTTGTTGTGGAATATGTTTATCAAGCGGGGAAGACGCGGTCATTACCTAATAATTAATCTTCGCCATTGATTACCAATTAGAATCTATAGTATTCTATAATATTAATCTATACTAATATTATAAAGCTGAAGAGTTTGTTTGTTTGTTTGTTTGTTTGAACGCGCTAATCTTAGGAACTACTGTTTCCAATTGAAAAAAATCTTTTTGTGTTGAATAGACCATTTATCGAGGAAGGCTTTAGGTTATATAACATCACGATGCAACTATTAGGAGCGAAGAAATAATGGAGAATCTGAAAAAAAAACGGGGAAAATTATTCATCCTTGAGGGCTTCCATTGCGTGCGCTGCGAAAACGGTTCAAGATACCAAAAATATGTGTATGGAAGAATTATTCTTCTTGAAATGATCTAAAAAAATGTCCACAACAGTATATGTCTATCCTTTAAGATTAACTCACTAGAATCGTTTTTATGGTAATCAAATTTGGTCGAAATTAATGCATTATTTGTTAAGAGTTGTATCAACGTAATAATATTAATCTTTATCCAATGAATATATATACGATACATACACCGAATTTTTTTCTTTTTCAATTTTTGTCTGTCTGTTCCGGCTAATCTCTGAAATGGCTGGACTGATTTTGACGGGACTTTTATTGGGAGGTAGCTGATGTAATAAGGAGTAACTTAGGCTAAGTTTTATTCCGGAAAAGTATAAAGCGGGACTTTCCCCGGAAAACTTTTTAAAGCGGGCGGAGCCACAGGCAACAGCTAGTAATATTATAAAGCTGAAGGGTTTGTTTCTAAAACTCTTTCACTAATAGGAAGCTACATTACTCCTGAGTGCTATAGGCTACTTTTTATCCCAAAAAAATTGTTCACTCAGGCGGAGCCGCGAGCATCACCTAGTCACTAATAATTTCTAAGTGAAAATACAGTTTAGTGTGTGAAAAGAAACAAAACATTGCCCTATATAGTACTAGCTTTTGCCCGCGGCTTCGCCCGCGTTAAAAAGTTTTTCCGCGATAAACGTCCCGCTTTATGTTTTCCCGGGATAAAATGTAGCCTATGTGTTAATCCAGAACATGATCTACCCGTGTACTAAATTTCATCAAAATCCGTTCGTTCGTTTTTGCGTGAAAGAGGAACAAACATCCATACATCCAAACATCCATACATTTTTACAAACTTTCGCCTTTATAATATTAGTAGGATAGTAGGATATACCAGTCTAAAACACCGGGAATATAGTTTACATTTCGCAAGCCGGTCATATGAGAGTATCGAGTTACGGATCTAGATCAGCTAGACTTTGTGGTGAAAGGTCAGACAAACCCGTCTGGGCGAGTAATGCAACTGCATTTCGTAGGGATAGCCTGTTCAATAAGATTTATTGATCTATATTTCGTCAGTGGTTTGATTTCATTTGTAGCATATTAAAATAGTAAAGTTTGCTGAGCTGTGATTTACATTTTTAAATAGAACTAGAGTAAACGCAGAAGCAACTGAACGGATTTTTATAAAATATGACGAACGAGTAGACGATGTCCTGGATGAACACATAGAAGAAAGAAAGAAAGAAAGAAAGAAACATTTATTCGTACAATATACTGGGACGCACACAACAATTAACAAAAACTATATATATAGGCTACTTTCTACTACGGTAATTTAATCCAATGGGAATTGTTTTTTTTTTATCACATTTTTAAATAATTGGCGCTGACGTCATATTTTACGGACTTTTGTTGCGACAAAGGCTTTTCACTAGGGTGAAGACGCGGGCAACATCTTTTTATATTTCGTTTACTATATTTGAATACTACACAATAGTTTCAATAAGTCACATAAATACTTAATGAACGACAGTATAATTAACATCTACAAAACTGTTATTGGTTACTAATTATTAATATTTTCCAGTCAAAAAAAAATATGGTTAAGTAAATAAATACAAATACATAAAAGCATCATAACAACACATAAGCCATTAAATAAATAAACAAATGTTAGAGGACTAATCTCATTGTTATTAACGTCTTAAGTATCTCTTGTCGAAAACCACTCTCAGCTTCATTGAAATTAGTTCATTCAAATGCTCAATGCGAACTAAAGATGCATTACAGGGTTCATCGAACTAGATCTAACGTTGATTCATGCAACAGAGATGCGCTTGCGCCGATCACGGTTTTTAGGTTACTGACCTCACGGGGGTCAAGGCGCGGCCTACTCGTCTTCATTCAGTTAAATTACGTCAACGATTGGTGAATTTGGTATGGTAAAGTGGATGCGGCGTTTTTATCTTTACATATTAAAGCAGTAGAACAGGTGTGTCTGTTACATTTAAGGAAATGTGATTAAAAGAAAGGAGATGACTAAAGAAGTGAAAAACAAATTAGCGCTTTTTATAATTCTTTACTGTCGGTTTTTTCTTTTGGTTTGTTACATCATCTAATAAATTAACTTAGATATATACATTATTCATTATTCTGAACGATGTTTATATGATTATTTAGCGGATGATTATTCCGCTTCCTGCAATTAAAATATGCATTTCGGTATTCCATAAACATTTCACTACGTGCAGAGATCTCATAACGCCTGGGGCCGCTTGTTCAGTATGACTTCTCATATGCTGTGCTACAGAATAATATTAAATTAAAAATATAATGGTTACTGATGAATATTGCGTGACTGAAAAGGTCACTCTTACATGCATACCTAATCATTAGCCTAAGCCTCTTGTGACGGGACTTCGTAAGCGGATAAAACACACCTTCTCTACGTAAGCCTTTTGTTGTAATCGTTTTACTTCTATTACACAACTCAATGACCAGACGGACATGACGTTCTCCTGATTGTAAGGTTAGAAATGCCCTTAATAATGACAAAACAGTCAGAACTATAACAAAATTGCGTGGACCTGATCTTCTCTCTTCTTGAGACATTAGCTATAAGGCTAATAAGACTACTAACAAGGTTACCTGGCTACTGTTCTTCGAAAATGTTACGTACAGTTGCTAGGCAGAGAAAAGATGCATTATGGTTAGTGCTGCACCTAGTCCTCTGCCCGCCCGGTGGGGGCTTCAATAACTGCGCCCCTGCAAGACCTAAAACTAAGTACTGGTTTTGTCATTTCTGCGCCCCTCCAGGGTCTGCGGCCTATGCCTGGGCATCGCCCTAGTTACGGCACTGATTATGGTGTTTATTTGATGGGCTTTCACATATGGAGACCTACCACCTACTAGTAATGGCACTAGTTTAGTTCATCTTGGCATCAGTTATAAAAAAGTGCTACATACATACGTCTTTTAACTTCGAAGGGGTAGTCACAGGCGCAATTAGTGCATCCACTTTTGTATTATGTATAGATAGGGGACGAGCCTATCGCCATATTGGCACAAATGTCATACTAGGGGTACTGAGTAGAATGCCTAAATAAATTGGTGTAGATAGTATAATACCGTATCCAAAACAATGATTTTATAGCTCGTGATTTACAGACGAATCTAGCACACACTCAATCCATTGAAGTGTGTACACGCGTGTCAATAAGTCAGTTCAAGGTTGTGTTTACTCATCTTTGTTATTGTGGAAGTACAAACTGACGATTTGTAGTCATCTATTAAATGTTTTGTGGTTTTGTATAGTTTATTATTATACAGAAGTTATTGTTATAGTTTTAATAGAAAGACAGTAAACTAGCAAGTGGGTCATATGTTACCATCACTGCTCCTTAAATCCAACAACACCAGGGAAATCTTAGATGCTGACACAATATAAGAAAATGAATTTGGGTTGGGTATTCGATGGTGTGTCCTCAGTTTTTACTTTTTAGCTATCTCCCTGACCGAACTAAGGGTTGGGTATTTGATGGTGTGTCCTCTGTTTTTAGTTATCTCCCTGACCGAACTAATTACGAGAACGAAGCTGTTACTTCATGTCGGTTGGAGATATACTACCACGATTAGCTGCTCCCAAACGCAATGACAACAACGGCTATAAGGTAATGATATAATCAATCATCGTGTTACAGAGTGGTTAATTTAATTGCGTCTATAATATACAATGTAAGTTACTAAATTCTCCTTCAAGCTCTATAGTATCAGAGCGGAATAAGTCGTCATTATCATCTTTAATTTTAATACAACACACAGTTACTAGTTTTTCTTTCTCTGTGGTATTAATATTGGCATAATAACCATAGTAGGTAGAAATAATGTTATGATTACAAAAGTTTCTTACACCATTTATATTTGGGAACAAACTCGAGCAAATGAACATTATAAAATATTCCATTAAACCTCGAACTAGTTATTAGAATGTAGTGCACAAGTTTATTTAAAAAAGAATCCGATAAGAAAACAAAAAGTAAAGTGCATTTCATACGTCCGAGTTCATTACACAAGACATTAAATGCAGCGTGACTATACCGATTATTCGCTTACGGTTATAGTACTTACCTCGTCATCGATTGTGCAAACGCCTTGGGCACTCAGCTGCCGATCTATAGTCTGATAGGATTATAGTAATTCTAAGTATGACTAACATATCACTAATTTCGATCCGGACTGTACAGCTTGCGTTGTATAATGTTAGTGATACTTAATATCTATGGAAGCAGAAAAATCATTTTTTTTTAAATTTGGAATAGAATTAATATTATACAGTGTCATTTCAACATTGCGTTACTAAATGAAACCACATATTCAGCGTGACCTCTGCTAACATCGTGCAAAATATTATCCATGGGTAACGCATACTTTAGCCAATAATCCAGATTATAGTTTTATAGTTTTTTGATCACGCTGTGTTTTAGCGCGCTTGACTTTATTCAGTGAATCACGTCACAGCTGACGATGTTATTACAATACCTATAGGATTAAGAAGGGCAACTCACAAATTCACTTGCAATACATTCACTCACATAGCTGCAGCAGTACCGCTTGAGACGTGGAATTTGAAATAAAATAATTAAATTGCTACTAGAGCAGTCCCTACTCCCTAACTAATACGTTATAAATATCAACATGAAATAAAAAGTTGTCATGTTATTGTGTGGAAAGGAACTAATTATTTTTTAAGTGTTATGCTGAAAAGAAAAGTATTAATTCTTTAATAATAAACTTTGTTTTCGTTAATAAATAAGTTTACCTACCGAAATAGGTAGGTACTTAACAACTCGCAGTCACTATTAAAAAAGTTACAGGATTTTAATCTATTGATATCATATTTTTTGATTCCGTATGATATTTCAACGTTTATTTTAATTTTAACATCAATATTTCTGGACGTCATGCCTAAAATAGGTTTACGTAAATACTTTATACTACCAAATGCCTTATTATGCCTTCTGTACCTTCTAATCTCTAGCTACATTTTGTATCGCGTCAGAGTCGTTGATCTTGTTACTAACACATTGAAACTAACGTGCAGATACCAACATGTTGTGTCTCTTTCGCACGCCATTCAACACAAACACGCACTCAAACACGCTGTGTTGCCAGTATAAACATTTTTACCGACAAGTTTGCTAAAATGACACAGCTTTTCAAAGAATCGGATATTAGTTTATTTATCACATGGATTTCTAACACACTTAAATAAGTGTATTAAATAATAAAATAACTAGGGCAATTATGCTAATGAAAAGTCTACTTAAACGAATACGCAGCAATATCTTTGTATTGTAAAAATAACATTACTTTAAGCAATAAAGCATACCAGAGCTCTAACATCATTTAATTTCAATATGCATTGTGGTACGGTTAAAATAGCATAGAACAATGTAAAACTAAAATTGCAAGATATTGCAGAATAAGGTAATAGTACCAAAGCTTGGTATCCCTGTGGGAGCACGTGTAACACGAACATCAGCTGGCGGGGCCAACGATCGCGCGCGCCAGCGGGCGCACGGCGCACTTGTCGGCATGTTCTTTGTATAGGGCTGCCATTACCTAAATTGCCGACGCCGGACAAACACGGCAAGAATCCCGGACATTTGGGCGAAATATGGGTTTATTCCCGGACATCTCTGACAGAGTACCCCAGTATCTCCGCACCGCAATAACAATCGTAATTTTTAATAGTTCCTGCCTGAGTAATAATACCTAAAACTGGCGTTATTTACTAACCACTTATAAAGTGACTTGACCAAGTGCACAAAAATCCTTCTAAATACCTATGTTTTACCTACTTACAATAATTTTGGTTATTAGTCAATTGAATATCCTGGTTATTTTAAATTAAGTTCAGCCATTACTATACGTACGTAAATGTTACTTATTCTTGACAAAAGTGTGCGTGTATTCTATGAAGTGGTAAAAATTAACATTTTTTACCCTACTAGTAAATTACGACAATTCCAGGTAATAGCAATAAGTACAAGTGATATTTATCAAAATGTGTAACGTTTCGAAATACATCGAGATTCGCGGTCCGGGATTCGTGGACTTTATGCCTATCCCGCGCGGCCTAAAATATGGCCCCGCACTGGCTCCTCCAGGCGCATGCGCCGTGGGGCGCGAGGCCTGCGCGCGCGTTGCCCGCCAGTCGCCCGGCAGCAACACGACGTGGCGTATGTCGATTTACGTACTGAATGTTAGGCCGATGCTCCCTATGTACTTACCGGTACCTATTGTAATTTTATTATTATATCGTTTTGTATCGATCCGAGTGACCTTGTCTCTGACATCGCTTCGGGAGACGTGAGCCATGTGTAGGTAAAAACCTATTAGTTTAGTAGTCCTTTGTCGGCTTTTATGCGCACACGATCAAATGTTCTCTAATTGTAATTATTATTCTATTGTGTTAATTTTTAAGTTTCTGTTGTGGTAAACTATGATTTACATTTACAAAGCTCGTGAATAAAGTGTTAATGTTTCCTTGAAGGTCGTTGAAATGTCTTTTGTACTTTTAGGGATTACTGAGTAAATGTTCAAAATTCCAATCTTCAAGAACCTCGTTGACACTCGTATCATAACGGTAGCATCATAGTCGGTTTCACGAAATCGATCGACGAATTTGACGGCTTGAGCGTGCGATTCTTGCTGATGTATCGTGTGATAGTTGATGGAATCTTAGGGTTGTGAGGCTTTTTGATAAGCTACGTGCGGTGTACGGACTGTGACCATTATCGAAGATGCTTCAATGATTTCAGTCTTCTAAAGGAGACATAACTGGCTCTGACAGAATCTAGTAAGTGACTGTTGTTTTGATTGACCTATGTGACCTGACACAGAAGCATAGGTAATAATAGCGACCTCATCTTTTCGGTTTGGAATAAAGCTTCTTGGTTACGATGGCGCGATGTCTTATCGTTGCGCTCCGTGTGTGCATCTCTTGTTCGCGTGTGCGTGAGCATATTATCAATGAAACACACAGACCTCAGTGACGTTGACGCTCCGACGATCTCTCGTATACTAGTAGTGGCAATAGGATGTCTAAAATTAAAAGACCTTTTTTGTTCTTTATTTTGTTTGAAAAATGTACTTCTTTATTTTACACTTATGGTTAAATTAATTAACTGCATGGTGTTTCTTTCAAATTGATTTTATCGCAGTTAAATTTATGTATTCGATTACAAAATGACCCTGTATACGTATTATAGCGAAGCAGTTATCAATTTCATAACGTGAGTTCAAGCTTTTATCAGCTTAAATCATATTATAATAAATAATGTAGTACGAAGTTGAAAATTATAATTCTGGGTTGCTAATCAACACTCTCAGTATATTTGCTACTAGCTGCGCCCGCGACTCCGTACGCGTGGGTTACTTTCCGATTTAATGAAATCAAGCCTGTATTCTACTCCCAATTATACCCTATTCATCTGTGAAAGCAACATGAAAATCCGTTTAGTAGTGTTGAAGATGTTTGCAAAGAAACATATATAGAAAAACAGATAGAAAAGCATTCTAAAAGTCGCTGATATGTTCTATTACTCTTCTTTACGTATACGCACACGCATACGCATGATCACGGCTTTTATCCCCAAAGGGGTAGGTAGAGGCGCAACTAGTGCATCCACTTTTTGCCCTGCGTATTTCGTCCCATAATGTGATAGGGGGTTAGCCTATCGCCACATCGGGCACAAATTCCAAACTCTGAGCTGAAACTGAATAGAAAAAATTCAATATCACTTTGCACATTTTTGGTAAAATTTCCTTACAAATCGAGATCGAACCCGAGACTTCAGCATTGCAGTTGTACCGTAATACAATTACGCCACCGAGGTACTCTCAGACAGAGACTCTTCTTTAAACATTCCTTTAGCTGTTTATTACTTTTCCTTCAATGTACCGACATACCGGGTTCTACTGCTGTATTTTTATTATGAATTTGACATAAAATTTTATTATTCTGTTTCAAATTTAAAGTGGACGATAGCCTAGTTGGGAATGGAACGGTCTGCCGAGACAATATCCGGAGGTTCAAAACCGAAGGCACACACCACTGACTTTTCGAAGGTACGTGTGTATTGTTTATCGATTATCGTTCGCTTTAATGGTGAAGGAAAACATCGTGAGGAAACCTGCATACCTAAGAAGTTCTTTATAAGAATTTCGAAGGTATGTGAAGTCTACCAACCCGCACTAGGCCAGCGTGGTGGACTAAGGCCTAAACCCTCAGTAGTAGAGGAGGCCCGTGCCCAGCAGTGGGACAGTATATAATACAGGGCTGGTATTATTATTATTTTATTCCGTTTTACTAAAGCCGCCCTAGAAAATACTAGTATGTAAAATTAAATTTCAATCACGTTCTAATTAGCTTCGACACGAGTACCTATATGCTCTTGGTTTCTGGTCCATTCAATGCTGAGGATTCAAACGAAGTGGGTGTATTATTGTCACGGTATTGTCTTCTGCGCTCGATTAAATTCTGTGCCAAGGATCTTCATATTATCCAACATATGTTGCAATGTGAACTTTAATTTTTTTCACACGCCGTTATTGTATAGGCTTTGTATAAGGGCACGAGATGTAAATTGTGATATTAAACGTACTGTTTAACTACTTAAAACTTTTTTAACAAAAAATAACACCGGCTTCATAAACCTCTATAAAGTAAAATATTACTTTTATTTTGCTTAAAGGTCATTATGAAATTAAATGTTACCAATATTACATACTGTCATTCGTATGATTATGTTTATTTCTAATAAACAAACCTTTGGAGTCGATCCTCCTTTTTGGAAGTAGATTAAAATGGATGTAAATTTTTATTTGAAGTTAACATAAAAACTGCTGAATGCATTCGGATAAACGACCATGTTCTCTACCATATAGGCTTTGATTATGGAAAAGGATTTCAATCCAGTAAATGACTTTCCTACGTACGGAGACGTGAGTAAGAACTAGTATGCCAATCAAATATGTAATCAAAAATTATAATGCATTAAGTTTATTAATTGAAAAATAATTGTGTAATTTTTATACTCATTTAGGTACCTTTGTTGATTATTATTACATTTTTCCAAGTATTTTTTCCTCAAGCATGGCATATATATTTGAAATGGCCTGCCAAAAAATTAATCAGCTATTAGTATAAACTGGTATAAACAACATTTAATAAAAACAAATATCGTAATGAAATGTCTCATTTAAAACATCGATTAAATTTTAAATAAAAGTTTGTGCAATCGACTTACTTTTTTGTTTTTTTATTGTATATTAATATAATTATTTTACATTAATAATATAAGTAAGTTAGCAAGGAACATGGGTCAATATATTAGCGGTACAATTGATACAAAATTTATTGGTATTAATACAAAAATGATTGCCAGTAGGGTTTAAATGGAAGTCCGAATATGAATTTGCTTAGGTTGTTTACGTTTGTTTCGACATCGTCGCCTATTTGGAGAACGACAGGCGGTACAAGGTGGTACAAGGCTTACAGTTTGTATTAGAAAATGGACACAAATAACTCGACGGCCCCTACGTATAAAAAGACATGTCGAAAATGGCATTTTTTTTTATTGCATTTTATGCTTATTTTTATCAATATGCATGTACCAATTTAATGTTTTTTTAATTATTCAATTATTTCACGAGATACGTGAAGCGTATATGGTAATAAGTCCGACACATTTCACGGAACGTGTAGTATACACGGACAAGTCGTACTTAACGCGAAATACCATGTTTGAAAAGATAGTTGTCCGTCTACAATTTCACGGTTTTTGACGCAGGAGTAAAGGAAGCGACATGTTTTGTGTAAGATGAAACTATAGCAAGACGCGGTGCAAACGAAGTGGCAAGTTGTTTATATTTTTTTTATTAAAAATAGGATTTAAGGATGGTACAGTAGATTTCCGTTTTTGGTCTGATAATTGCGCAGGCCAAAACCGTAACCGGATTGTTTTTTTTTATGTACATGTGGGCTTGCAAAACATTTAATATTAAAATATGCCACCGGTTTCTTGAAAAAGGACGTACACAAAATGAAGCAGACAGTGGCCATGCTTTGATTGAAAAAGCAATTAAAAATAAGCTTATATTTTATATCCCAGACAAGTGGTACACCTTAGTAAGATGGGCTAAATAAAACAATCCTCCATACAAGGTTGTAGAAGTTAATCAGGACCTAGTGCTAGATTTCAAAGCTTGGTTACACACAAAAACCTGGATTAAAGATGCAAATGGTAATAAAATAAATTGGAATAAGATTCGAGAAGTAAAAATTTTAGCAAATGAACCTGATAAATTGTTTTTTAAATATGATTTATATGAAGAATTAAGTTAACTTGATAATGCCAAAAATATAAAATTACAAGAGGAAGAAAAAGAGTAGAGCAAGAGATAACGTTTCAACCTTTGTATAGAGAAACAATCCATTTACCAGATTTAAAACATAAAGATTTAATTAATTTGTGAGACACAATGATAATACCTCAGAAATATCATAACTTATTTAAAAATCTTAGTCACAGCAATAATGTTATGTTGATGATGAAGACTGATTTCAATATATCCTATCCTACTAATATTATAAAGGCGAAAGTTTGTAAGAATGTATGGATGTTTGGATGTTTGTTCCTCTTTCACGCAAAAACTACTGAACGGATTTCAATGAAATTTGACACACGGGTACATCATGTCCTGGATTAACACATAGGCTATTTTTTATTCCGGGAAAACATAAAGCGAGACTTTAATCCCGGAAAAACTTTTTAACGCGGACGGAGCCGCGGGCAAAAGCTAGTTTTATATAATTACACTATTTTTTATATAATTAATAACTGATCATTGTATTGATCCTGATCCTTGATTGATTTAAGTTTCTTTTTCTGGTCTCATATCTATGAGACTGCTAAAAGTAAAATTGAGAGCTTTTTTTAACACGCTTTTGTTATTTCTATTGATTATTAAAAATGTTTATTTGTTTGTTGATTGGTTTGAATAGAAATCATTAAACAGTATAAAACAAAGTCATTTGCCGCTGTCTGTCCCTATGTATGCTTAGATCTTTAGAACTACACAACGGATTTTGAAGCGGTTTTTTTAATAGATAGAGTGATTCAAGAGGAAGGTTTATATTATGTATAATTTATCCCGGGGAAATATAAGGCGGGACTTTTGTCCCGGAAAAACTTATTCAAGCGGGCGAAGCCGAGAGCAGAAGTCTTGTATAATTATAATTAGAATATTCCCTAGTTTTCCGAGTAACAGTAATAGTTTATTGAAAGTGAATTATAGTACCAAACAATCTAGATTACTTCTATAAATATAAAACTTTATTGATTGTACTGTGTTTTTAGAATATGAATACTTTAAGTATAAACCATTATTACCACATTATCGTTCTAAAGAGATAATATTCTAAATTTTGTTTTGTAACTCATAATATTTGTAATACATAATATATGTATATATAATCAATTAATTAAATATAATATTAAAAAATGTATTTTGTTTTCTAGCTTCATATTTCATATATTTTTTAAACCATTTATCTTTAGATACTGACAGTAAAGATGAAATACTTACCACGTAGAAAGGGTTATGTAACATTATTTTAATTATTTATCTTCTTCTGTAAATAAATTCCAACAAAATATTACAATTTCTGACCTAGTTACTTGGTACAACGTAAATAATACATAACATTTTAAACATTTGTTAGAAATAAAGTATATTTAGTTTTCCACGTACAAACGGATATATCAGACTTAACTCTCATGACGTATTCCTAAAAATTAACGTAGAAACGGTCAGCTATCAAGTTTTCCATGAAAATGCACATGTAAATTTTTTTCAATACTGCCAATAGAAGCTATAATTATTATATACTTAAATTCAAAAGTCATATTAGAGAAAAAATAACGATTTTTTTTTTAACTTTAATTGAACCTTTAAATCGCTCTCCTGTAAACCATCGATTTAGACATGTCGCGGTATACGTAGGGACCGTCGAACTATGTAAATCAATAATTGCAAAAGGAATGTTGGCTTAAAAATCGAGTAGGGCTGAGACGTGGATGAGAAATGATTTTTGTTTACCGACAAACAGTTCTAAGATTCTTATATAGTTGAACGTCTTTGGTTACGAATGATTCTTCAACCGTCAGATAAAAGTTAAAGATGATTATAATTGGGTGAATATAATTATGGCGTACTGCGTACACACGTACTGGCAGGCGCAGCGTCGGCCGTCCACCTGCAAGGTGGAGAGACGACTTGATAAAGGTCGCAGGAGCGCGCTGGATGCGGGCCGCTTTTGGCAGGTCCGTCTGGAAATCTTTAGGGGAGGCCTATGCTCAGTGGACGTCATGTAGCTGATGATGATGATGAATTGTTTTTCTCTAAATTGTTTATTTAATTGGGTTATCATTTATTTCATGGATAACTTAAATTTGAAAATTACAACTCTTGAATTTATTCGAGATTCAATTGTCAGTCGTTGCTAAACTAGCGGCAACATGTAAATGATTTAGCAAAGCAATATATTTTTATGCAATTAATTTGCGTTATTATAGCACGATGTACTGTTATTACTTTAGCTGTCTATAATTCGACTTTAACAGATTGTGATACAGATTTCAACCTAAAGCTTCGAGGAAATTGTGCTAAAATTACATTTCAAACGCCTTCTGACATGTTTCTAAACAAGATGGATGGCGGTATCTACCGTAACTTATAACATTAACGTTTCCTATATTATTTTGTTGAAATTATCATTGCTATTAGTAATCGTGATTTAGGTTGAGCTATGTCTTGCTTGGAGTTTTCGAACAAATGTAATTTACTTGGGGTTATCTCACATGCTTGTTAAACATTCCAATGTTTAGCTATAGATTATTATTTAGATTATGTTTTTACTACACACACACGCCTTTTATCCACGAAGGGGTAGGCACAAGCGCGACTAGTGCACCCATTTATCGCCGTGCGTATTATGTCCTAAGGTGTGATAGGGGACGAGCCTATCGCCATATTGGGCACAAATTTCACCCCCACTCACATTTGACTCAGGGCTGATACTTAGCAGATATACCAAATACCAATCAAATACCAGTTTGCCAGATCCAGGGATCGAATCCAAGACTTCAGAACTGCAGACCGTAATAGAACTACGTCACCGAGGCACTCACAGTTAGTATTATTAATTATGATTCGAGTTATTTTTGGTTGTTTTGGTCTTATAAAAGTGTAGCAATGTAAAGCTAGGAGAAACTAGACACAATGTTAAATAATATTTTCTACTGTACTTATATGAAACGCACATTTAGTCTGATAGCAATCGACACTTCCAGTCAATTAAAATTATACATCAATAATAATTATATTATAACATTTTGTAAAACGAATATGATCGTTTAAATAAATGCTAAAGCTTTCAAACCCCATTTTTGAAAGTACAAACGCCTAGTTGTCGTGTATCGAAGCACTTTAGTACCTCAACGTACCGATTGCGTTAATTTCGTATCAAAATGCCTTCATAAAACTAATCTAGGTCTGTTTTGAAATAGTGAAATATTTAAGCCAGAAATGTGGGCTGTTGAGCTGATACTAATTGTTTTTGTATTTAGGGCGTGTAATGTTACAAATGCGGAAAGTGTGTTTTGTTGATCAATCAGAGGTTATAGATACAGTCAGCCACATAAATGGCTGCACAATTTCTAAATCAAATCGCCCCTACTTTTTTGTTTTCTTAGCAATTTTTGTTTTCTTTTGACATAAAGAAAATAAAATGGACTTACCATGCTTCACATAAAGAAAAAAATGTTTCAATTAAACTTATCGCGCATATGTTATTTGAAATTTTGATTTTGTTCAGTTATTTATGTGGCTGACTGTAATTTCTACTGTTTATCGCTAGAACGAGGCAAATAGATTGCCATTTGCTTCTGAGCGATGTATAAAGTGTATTATTTTATTAATGGATAGTTAATTTTAGAATTATATTATTTCTGCTACCAATACATTGGGCATGATAACAATGAAATTATGTTTTTTTTCATAATAGTATATGAGAATATGTTTGATTGGAACGTTTGTTAGAAGTAAATATAGAACGGCTAGCTTTTGCTTGCGGCTTCAACCGCTTGAAAGGGTTTTTTCGGGATAAAAGTAACGTATATCCTTCCCAGGTACTCAAAATACCTCCAAACCAAATTTCATCGAAATCCCCAGGTACTTTTTTATTTTGCGTTCAGACAGACAGACAGGCGCCGCTGGAGAGTTTGTTTAGTAATATTTATATTAAGAATAGGCCATGCCATGGATTAATAAATGAGCAATATTTTTTATCTCGAAAAAGAACGCATTTATTCCAGATGAAGGCTTACAAGCGGGCAGACCCGAGAGAAAAACTTAATGTTTAACAAATTCTAAGAGCAAATTACAGTGCTCAATCAACTTATGAATGCATTAAGCTTCTAAATGATAAAAAGTCGGTCAACATAGTACGAGATATACTTGTTCGAGCATCCTACATAGATAATCTTATTATGTAAAATGGTACACTGAATATTCTTAGTATAATTTGCATTACAAGTATTCATTGATGTTGCAATTTGTTTGAATGGAAGTGAACTAACATGCGTGTAATATTAATATGAATTAACTTCGAGAACTATTTACATAGTTCTATTGACTAGTTAGTGGAGACTGGAATTAATATATTATACATAAATATACATATACACTCACGCCTATTATCCCCGAAGGGGTAGGCAGAGGCGCAACTAATGCACCGACTTTTCGCCGGTATTCCGTCCTATGATGTGATAGGGGGCGAGCTTATCGCCATATCGGGCACAAATTCCAGACTCCGAGCTGATACTGAATAGAAAAACTCAATATCACTTTGCCCGACCCGGGGATCGAACCAGAGACCTCAGTATTTCAGTCGTATCATAATACAATTACACCACCACCACCACCACTATATATTATGTAGTTTCATAATAAAATTAATAATTGACTTAATGAAATTTAGGACTGCCTCGGTGGCGTAGTTGTATTATGGTACGACTGCAATGCTGAGGTCTCGGGTTCTCTTTACTTCTATAATTACTATTGTATTTTTTGTGTAGTGTATATTTATTTACTTTAATTACATTATCGTACCAATAAGAGCGTCTGTAATACTTATTAAATTTTTGTGTCAGGAATAACAAGACAGAATATTTTATCTGCGTCTTAATGTTCATATTTATCTTCCGATGCAATATAACTAATAATATCCTTCCAAGAAATGTCAAACAATTTCCATTTAGCCTTGACTGAATCGCGCATAAAAATCACATTAAACGAAATAAGATCACTTATGGATTAAAAATAGCACGTTAATATCTGCAGTTAGTCAAGTTGCGAAATATAAGAGTAATGATCTATAGTATCATTTCGCATGGCCTTAACATGCGTGTTACGACAGAACCGAAGAGATAGAACCGAATAGACGTTGGTCTAGTTTGTTGGTAATACTGATATCCTTTGACGAAGGTCTGCAGGTTCGTAATCCAAGGCCTATCTATGACTTTTAGTTATGTGTGTTGTGGATTGTTGTTTGCTTTAACCAATGAAACATCGCTTGGAAGTCTATTGTAAGGGGGATGTACTTGAAGTTTTTTTTTGTTTACGCGGAGAAAGTGACTTATTACTACCGCCCAGTGTTCAAGGGGTACGACTGAGCGGTTATGTTGGGTTCACCGTGCCTTACGACCCGACGTTGAACCGCCCGGAGAGATGGAAAACGTCGGGCGACCGCCGGGCCGAGTCCCTAACCTATGTACACCGCACGGCATACCAACTAAAACTCGGCGGTGGCCATCTTCGGCGCATTAGGGACGGCTGCGGGCTTCCTCCAACTCACGTCTAAGTTGTCGTCCGCAACCGCCCCTGCGCGTACCGCTGCTGCGGTCCTTCTCCTGTTGTTGCGGGGGCTCAGAAACCCCCGTACACCGAGGGACGCCTTTGGCGTCCGAGGCAGCGTGAGACACGCTGCCGTCCATCACGGGGGTCACAGAAGTTGGCTAGACTAGTAGGTGGGCGGCCCCTCCCGCATACCCGTGACCCCCGGAGGCCCCTATTAGTCGCCTTTTACGACAGGCAGGGGATACCGTGGTGGAATTCTCCAAACGCCCCCAATCCGCAGGGCGGGAGGCTACGTACCTGACATTTCTCCATAAGAATTTCGAGAGTATGTGTGTACCATTCACCGCACATTAGTTTTGATTAATTTTAGCATCGCAAGCAAATATAACTTAGCATTATACAAAATATATTATGTCAATCCACTTACAATTAAAGCACTCACCAAAATGCTTGTTTTATCACTTATAAATAGTTCCCGTATCATTATCCCATATCATACGAATATTATGTATGTGCACGCACATCACGCCACAAAATATTGGTCCTTCGAGCCGGATTCTACCAACCCGAGCAATATGAATTCTGCCAACCCGCACTAAGCTAGCGTGGTAGACTAAGGCCACCCCTTGTCAAAATTAAACATCTATGTTATAATGTCCATAATACAGGGCTGTTATTACAATATTTATTTATCTCACCGTCTTGTTCCACGTTGATGATGATATTTATATATTTTAAAGTACTTCAAGACTGAGCAGATCAGAGTTCAATTTACTGCTTTACGATTAAACGTTAGACTAACACCACCTATAATTTTAGTGGATATGTAATGTCCAAATAAATATTATGAGCCATTTGTAATCAAATCTATGAAGATTTTACTATATAGGTATGTACTTCAGTTTGTTCCTAGATTGTAAAACAAAATCACTCAAACTTGCAATTAAAACAATTTAAAACTATAATTAATTCGAATCTGGTTGATTTGTTATTACTAAAAATGTATGTATGTATCTGAAAATTTAGTTCAATTTGTGGGTCGTTCCGTCATTTCGTGCAAATTTCATCGTTCCGCGGCATTTGAGAAAAATGACAAATAATAAGAATTTTACTTAAAAAATCATATGAAGACTGCCTCTTTAATGATATTAACAGGAAGGCACTTTTCTATCATGTTTAGATTTAAAGATATCGCCGCTGGAAAATTCTGCAGTGGATGGTAATGAACTTTAAAAAGAATGTAATGAAATAGACCAGGAAGGCCATGAAATTGGTTGGAAGGGCAATGAAATAGGCTAGGAGGGTAATGAAATAGGGAAGATGGCAATGTAATACAAAGATATAAATTAATTTAAATACAATCAAAACCAAAATTTTAGTGATAATCAGCCTTTGATTTATTGAGTCTCATCGTTTGCAATATTAATTATATTTTCTCATAGCACTTATCTCTCACAAAATTGTCATAATTGTCGGAAAGTAAAATCAGCATCAAAATAACCACATAAATAAAACAAATTATAAAAATCACAAAAAATCCTATCTTTGGACAGAAGTTTTAAACAATTATAATTAATCAACAAAACATAATATAACTAAAAGTTTATAAAATAAAACAATTAAAAAAAAACTAATGTCATGCGTAAACTAAAATATAGTATAACATGAATAAAATTCTTCTTTACGATTTATAATCACAAACCTTTTAAGTACCTATAAATCTGATTCCATGTCCATTTATTAAAAAATATTGTAATCATCATCGCTATCTTCATCATCATTAAAAAAAGCAAGGGACATTGGGGTTAAAGAACTGTCCAATGTTATATTTCTATCTTTGATTCCTTGGTTTTCTTTTTCATCTAATCGAATAAATGACTCGAAATTCTTGTTGGTGACGAGATGTACTTACGAAACCTATTTTATGTTTTGGTACATATTTAAAGGCCATGTTTTCCCAATTCCCATGTTTTAGGCGTACGTCTGATAAAATTGTTACCTTGTTTGCTGAACATGAGGCCAATAATGAAGTTGTTGAATCGTCTAAAATATCCAAATTGATTGAGTCATTGATATTATTTAAAATTGTTGGTGTGTCAATTTTGAATGTGGATCTTTCCTCTTCGGTGTTATAAGTTTCATCATTTTCATTATACGAGGTAAGCTGCTCTTCCACCGCTTTACCATAGTTAGCAAAATACAAAGTACCTAAATGTTTATTATGTATGCATGGAGTATAATCTTGACATTCGAAGCAGCTAAGACTTCGCAAAGTTATAATTTTATTATAATCATCACTCCATAATACTTGATGGACGTTCATTGTGCCTTTAAATCCTGGAATACCAGGTGGGAACTTTTTACCTGCAATATCATTTTCAGAGATAATATCAAAATTGATGTTTTTTATTGTATTAGAAACCACAGCAGTAAAGTCTTCAAAAGAACCAATATCTCCTCTATATTTTACAAAGTTATATGCTGTACGTTTAACTACCGCTCCAATGCCGTCTGGAGCTCCTTTACCATGACCTGATTCCTAGTAGTTCCAGGTGACTCGTGTGATGTTAGGATTCATATCTTTTAACTTTGTTATCATATAAAATATGTATCTGTTACGATACTGGCTCGATGGTGAGTCCGACAAAAAGTGGACAACTTTAAAGTTAACTAAATCTTGGGCCATCTTTAATACAGGAGATAGATGAGCCCATATGGATCCTGCGTCATGTTTCAAACAGTTGCTCATTGTACAAAAAGATCTAGCCACAACCTTGTTTGCATTTACATCTTTGTAATACATTACTCCTGTATGTAGAGATACTTGTTCTCTGCTACCACCAAAATGATAAGATTGTATCTCCTCATTATATTTTAGGCAATAATTTTCGCTAAAATCCACGTGCAACAATATTTCTGAGGCATCCAAATTTTCTTTAACGTTTTTCATTGCTAAATATTGCATTGTAATATTTCTTGTATGATTTAAAAACAATGTCAAGCTTGATTCAAATTTAAATATAATGTTACGTGGATAGTCGTCAAATCTTTTTTTGACGCTAACTATTTTATTTCTTTGTGACCCATCCTTACTAGCATAAGGTTTTTTGTCAACAATCCACTGATAATAAATAATCTTTTTATCATTTCTGAATTCTTGGTAATTTAATACCTTGTTACAGCATATTTGACAACTACGTTCAAGACATAGTTGTTTAACTTCACAACAGATTCTTTTTATTACTTGTGTTCCGTTACTTTCAGTTATAATTTTTGCATTTTTCAAAGCTTTGATCAAAAGATTCACATTAGCATGTAACTTGCATTGGCACGTATCCCTATTTAAATTAGGGAAAAGTATCCAGTAGGGCCTATATTTACAGAATGTAGAATAACTAACGCTACAATGCTCCTTCACGAATTTTTCATGAAGGTTTTTTAAATTATCATTTAACTAACGCTTTTGTTTCTTTATGCCATTCTTCTTAATAAATTCTTTT
Organism: Lapara coniferarum; assembly: GCA_949316025.1. Taxonomy (NCBI): domain Eukaryota; kingdom Metazoa; phylum Arthropoda; class Insecta; order Lepidoptera; family Sphingidae; genus Lapara; species Lapara coniferarum. The sequence continues at coordinate 7,388,953 of OX438920.1, forward strand.
TTACCGGCAGCAACTCTACTGTTTGTGTCCTCTTCGAAGAAAGAATTGATTAGACGTATTATTGTGTCATTGTTCTTCATTGTGGTCTTTTGTTTCCTTTGAGAAAAGGGTAGTTTATGAAGCAGTTTGTGTTTACGTAATCTATCTTCGTCCTTAAATACAGTCTGCATAAACTTTCTCTTGTCTTTCTTGTTTATAGATTTATAACTGTTTTTCAAATTACGAGATATAACTTCACCGAAAGCTAATTGTTTCTTTACTTCATTAATATGATCTGGTCTAATATTCATCAATACTTCATATACGTTCTTTTCTACGGAATCCTCTTCATTTCTGATTGTATTTTTTTGTTTACGTAAAATTTCGTTTTGTTTTTCTAATAGTCTTATCTTCTCCTTCAATTTCTTGACGATCTTAAGATGATTATAACGCAATCGTCTTATTACATTCGTGGCTCTTGACTGTTGGGAAACTTTACTACTGCTTGGAGTTGCTTCTATTATTTTTAATGGGTCTGATCTCTGTACCAGTACCATTTCAATAGCTTTATTTTCTAATTTCCTCTTTAAATAGTTTTCTGTATTTTTACGCCAACGTTTTCTCTGATCTCTTTGTGCTCTGGGAGTCATTTCCTTAATACTGCAAATCTTATTATTCGCTTTTCTGGCCAAATATCTTGTTCTTTCTTTTTCTTTTTGGATGGCATATAGTTCAGGGTCCCTTTTAATTTGTGCATATTTTTCACATTTTCGAAGCCGGTCCTTTGCTAATTTTTCGTCTTTTGTTAATTTTTTTCGTATTTTTCCCATTTTGAGTTGAACTGTAATAAATCTAAATAATTTTTATTAATTTTCATAGGAAGATGCTTTACTTAGGTATTTTATCTTTATTGCAAACCTTAAAAATCCAACGTATTTATTAAACAGTACCTAATTTAAATAAAAAATCATTCACTTCTAAAATCGTGCATTACCATCCACAAAAAAAATGGATGGGACGGATGGAAATGCAAAGGAAATGAATGAGAATTATCGAGAATTTCCTAAATAACTTTTTAATTATACATAGTAACTAATTCAGAATTATATGATGTTATAACCTATAAAGTAGGCTTAACTCATGAAAATTATAATAACTGTAAGTGCAACATACCTTTTCAAATTCGACGGAATGTGATGAAATAATATTTGGACGAAAACCTCTCAAAGGCACAAAGAACGTATATAATTTCAACAGCGAGGCAGACACGTGCACTGCGCTTCGCTGACGAGGCTAACTGACTGGTATGAACAAGTTGCGTCACGACTCACGAGTGGGGATTTATAAACGCGCATTAGAATAGCACTATTTTGACTCTGGATGGTGATGATTTTTTTTACATGACAAGATTTAAAGTCCTTTTTTTAATAATTTATAATATGTTTATAGTTTTACAAATATTATTAATAAACTATTAATGTATTAAACAAATGTATTATCGAAGAATTGGAAGATAGCAAGTCAACCAAAAATTAATAAAAATAAAAAATGCAATTTCGACACTGATTGGAAACAGAGCGTAATGAGATTTTTGGGAGTTAAACTATCATAATTCGAAAATAAACTAAAGAAAACAAACATTTCCATGATACTACTTTTTAAGTACTTGATTTGTTGTCCATTCGAATATAAATTTGTAAAACACAAGCATTCCTTCGTGGGTTAATTTGGCTGGAAATGTAATTTGCACGAAATGGCGGAATGACCCTTGTAATTTATAGGTTGTGATATGAATAATTTTCTCATATTTTCTAATTGATTTGAGACCTTCTATGGCGCCGGGGTTTGAGCCGGCTGTGGAACGAGAAGTAGCGATTTCTATGCTCGCTAATTTTCAAATGTTTGTGTAATCTTTTGATACAATATCTTTTCCTGTTGGCATTTATCAATACATTGCACATTCCCATATATTTTTGAATAAAATTCTAATTGCATTAAACACCTATTACTGAGAAACTGACTGCCTCGGTGGCGTAGTTGTATTACGGTACGACTGCGCTGCTGAGATCTCGGGTGCGATCTCCGGGTCGGGCAAAGTGATATTGAGTTTTTCTCTTCAGTATCAGCTCGGAGTCTGGAATTTGTGCCCGATATGGCGATAGGCTCGCCCCCTGTCACATCATGGGACGAAATAACGGCGAAAAGTGGGTGCACTAGTTGCGCCTCTGCCTACCCCTTCGGGGATAAGAGGTGTGTGTGTGTGTGTGTGTATGTGTGTGTGTACTGAGAAACTTCAATCCTATGGCTATTTAAAGACCAGTTATGACATAAACAAGCCTTTTCGAGAACGTAGTCTATTTTATGTATTTACAGAAAAAATAAATGATAATTTTGTTAATTTAATCTACCAACCGGAATGCAATAACTCGACTTGATTTTGTGTCAATACTACACATGTCACACACTTTATGTAAATATGAAAATATTTTCTATCCGATTGGAGTATTGGGATTCGTTTTTATTTCCTCGTCGTTGCTCTCAAATGAAAATAGCGTACACAAACGCGAGCAAAGGTAATGCGTAAATGGTTTTGGCTCAATGCCACGGTTTTAAGCTCGGTCTTCACATAGATTAATGTTAATTAATATTGTCTTCGTATATATTTAATTGACTTGAATTAACTAGGTACCTACATGTTGTTTTGAATTAAGAATTTTCGCTTTCAATAGTTTGCCTGAAGTTCGAAGGACCACGATTGATCCACGAATAATTAGTTACCCGAATTATTGTTTTGGACTCTGACAGTCAAATTATTTAATGCGGGGCCATTAATATGTAAAAAAACCTTTTTACATGTACAGTCACGAGCATAAGTAGCTGAACACAAATTTCAAATTGCCTGCATACTTTTGTGTTCTTCCAAATATTTTTCTCTCCACAAAAATAACATAAAATAGATTTACTTCACTTCAAACGAAGAAAAAAATGTTTCAATTTAACTTAATGCGTATATAGGCGATTTGAATTTTTTATACTTATGGTGCTGACTATACATCAATGTGCGGAGCCGAAAGTTATTGACAGTAAATAATTATTATGCTGGTGAAACATAATATTGCCTTAGTGGAATGCGTTTATTTTGATGAAATAAACAATAGGTCCATAGACGATTACAGAAGGTTTCATACCACCTTTCTCCTTTTTATGTACCTTATCTCATTTCCTCATATTATTATCAAAACACTGATGTTTTAAGTCACTCATTAATAAATATAATAGAAACTAAAGTGCTATTGTGTCCTTGCCTTTAAAGATTCGATATTTTTCCAATATTACATCTTCCTATTCCGTTTATACATTTTCTTGTTTTGATACCATTTGGAAATGAATTTATTGGCATAAAAAAGTTATTTCTTGAGCCATTTTTATTCTGCATTAGCTTGTTATATATCAATAGACATAAGCAGGATGTTCAGTGATATTAGATAGCTCGTTGGAGCAGTGGTGTATGTAGGTGTTGCGAGTCCCGGGGTGCAATGGAAGTTACCTTGTAGTAGTAAAATCACTAGTTTATTGTTAAATCACAACTGTTATAGTTTAGCGATTATTACTCTGGTGCGAGACAAGTGTTCGGGTCGGCGTTTGGTATGGCACACGCACGTATCAGAAACGTTCGATAGAAGTAAATTGTCGCGTTGGCAAAAAATGCTTATTAATGCAGGTCATAGCGGGGCGTCGCCCTCACGCGAATTGTTAGAAATGTTTGTTGTGCAGAAAAGTCGTATCAGCACTAACAAAGTTCAATGTACGAAACCGTACACAGAATGTTGCGAAAAGGTATACAGATACATTATCTGTTTAGGAGTATTGATTCAATCATTGATACGTAAAATGCATGATTTTTATATTCTTTATCTATGTTGCGAAGGAAGTACTTATATTTCCTTCGCAACATAGATAAAGAATATAAAAATCGAGCGACTCTTGAATAAGTAAGTAAGTAGATAAATCTCATGGAAACTTTTTTCGATGTTTATTGCATAGACAGGTGGTGGAAACTTCATTATCTTGTTTTTTTAGACCGCAGTGGAAGATTACTATTTTAATTACTCATCAAAATATCTTAAACTTACCTTCACTGTTAGTTATTTTGGCTCTTTTTGGGTTACATTTTGCTTAGGTTTCATAATTATAGGCAGTATACCCATTGATAAGTAAAAATTACATAAATAGCAGTACCCAATTAAGAATTATGCCCCGAATAAATAAAAGAAATAGAATTAACTAAATAAACCATTACATTGCAAATTCAGCTCATGTAAGTACCATGCAAGAAAAATAAATTTCAATTAATTAGGTAATGTCCATATTTGTACTAAGAAATATTGCACTGGTTCTAGAATATCTAAATTTAGAGAATACATAAAAAAGGGTGTGGCATTTCTTAATCTGTTTGGAATATGAACAGAGCATTAATATTGATGTTGGAATAAATTTTATTGCCGTATTGGGCCATACTGTACTGATTTGTAGTTGCAACAAAATACAAATATTTTTTTCAGTCTTCTGATTGATGCAGGCCGCTTTTGACAGGATGGTCTGTACATCTTTACGGGAGGCAGCTCAACAGTAGATTTCATGTGCTTGATGATTGTTGTTTGGTTATTCAATGCCTAAAAACGTATGTTTAATTTATTTCTGATTTAAAGTTTTTTTACTTAATATGTTGTTGACTGCCTCGGTGGCGTAGTTGTATAAGGTACGACTACAATGCTGAGGTCTCGGGTTCGATTCCCGGGTCGGGCAAAGTGATATGGAGTTTTTCTATTCAGTATCAGCTCGGAGTCTGGAATTTGTACCCGATATGGCAATAGGCTCGCCCCCTATCACATCATGGGGCGGAATAACGGCGAAAAGTGGGTGCACTAGTTGCGCCCCTGCCTACCCCTTCGGGGATAACAGGCGTGAGTGTAAGTGTGTGTGTGTGTGTGTGTGTGTGTGTAATATGTTGTTTCTTTTTTATCTGTTACATTCAGGTGGGCATTTTTGAGGCCTAGAATGCGTCATATCTGTATGATGGCCAGTATCTACACTGGTAGGTAAAACCTATAAAGCGATTCGGTGTTACCTTTAGTAATTCTGCATAGGTACTGAATTCGGCATGAATTAATGAGCGCCTGCCAAATATTGTTTCTCGGTTTTAGACTAAACTAACTTGCTTGTACACATAATTGCTATTAGACTTGTTTTAGCATTTTAGTCGTGACGCTTTTATTATTTACACATGAATTAAGTAAGATAAGATAACACTCAATGATTAAAATGTGATTTCGTAGACACTAGATTTTTATTGTATTTCTGTTTATGTAATCTATTTTAGTGTTTGTTTCTAGTTTTCTAGTGGACGATAGCCTAGTTGGGAATGGAACGGTCTGCCGAGACAATGTCCGGAGATTCAAACCCAGGCAGACACCTCTGACTTTTCGAAGTTATGTCTGTATTGTTTATCAATTATCGTTCGCTATAACGGTGAAAGAAAACATCGTGAGGAAACCGACATGCCTGAGAATTCTCCATAAGAATTCTCAGGCGAGAATACTCGAGGGTATGTGAAGTTTGCCAATCCGCACTAGGCCAGCGTGGTAGACTAAGGCCTACAACCCTCTCAGTAGTAGAAGAGGCCCGTGCTCAGCAGTGGGCAGTATATAATACAGGGCTGGTATTATTATTGATATTATTTTTTTCTATTTTAAGTGACTTGAGTTATTTTAATGTTCTTATATCACTTTAAACATCACCCAGCGTTGCATCGTCTCACATCTTTAATGCACTAAGTTAAGGAAAGATATTTAACTCAAAACATTCAAAGCCTAACCAAATAGTGTACCTAATATATAAAAAGACGTGTGGCACTCGAAGACTGCCGCGGTAAAGCTATTGCATAAATTCTAATATTCATAACCTATTTGAACAGATATAAAATAATATATTCATCGATAGATGGTAAAACTAAAAAAAAATATGAAAGACGGGCTCAATGGACTAGTATCCAGAGCCATAATATTTAAATAAAAACATCTTTGAACAGATATAAAATAAAAACTTTTTAAAAACTCAAACTTAGAATCACGTCATCCTGCCGCGTTTGACATTTCGATACGTTTCACTGACTGGAACAATTTTTAAATACACGGTAATTTCGACCTATTATCGTTTAACATTCAGCTCATATCCTCTTACATATTGTATTCTTACAAGACTGCGATATTAAATTTACTTATGGAATTTTACACTCTACATGGTTGTGATAGAGTTGAAAATAAAATATCACCGCTGTGCCGGTTGGAGTAGGGGGTGACAGGTTTTTTCGTTACGCAATTTCTGGATTCGGTCTCCACGCTCAAGGCCCGCGATAGAAGCTATGCAATAGCTTAAAAATAATCGAAAATTTTGATTTTAATATTTTATTGAACGCACAATGTTAGCATCTTGTTTTTGAAGTCATGATCGTTTAATTGCGATTGAAAATAATAACAAGATTTTGTGCTGTCTCCTATTTATTCCAAGGTTTCACCAACTATCACTTCTAGGAGGCGGTGGCGGTCTGAAAAAGAGATCATAATTATAAAAAAAAACACTTATTTCCTATAGAATTCTTCAAAATTATTAATTCATTTTCAAAAATAACGTCGAAGACGTTGGCAAAAATTTTTGAAGTCGAATTCATGTTGCAAACTTAACAGTAGGTACTGTAACAGCACACGGCCCTACGTCATGACCTACACTTGTATGACCTACACTTGTACAAAAACATGTCTCAATCACGTGTCCCATAAAAACACGGGAATTTTGCATTTGGTCGAATTTTTTATTGGGGACCAAACTAGCCACATATAGGTAACTTGGGGCCGTTGCCAAAATATTATACATTCGTTGACGCTAGAAGACAACAAATGTAGTATGTATGGGAATTTGTATAGTGTTTCTTCTTATAAATAAACATGGTTATCTAAAAACCTTGACAGTTGTCTCTCAATTCTTTTGTTGTGGAGTAACGCATATTCGTAATATTGTCATTGTCTGTCATATTTCACATTTATGTTTTTGATGAAAATATCTTGACGATAGACTATCTAGGATGTCATTCTCATTTTTTTAGTTTTCTATTACGTTTGCTATTGTAGAAAGACATCTTGTTGGCCCCTACCGGTCAATGGTCGGTCTCTGCCATAAAGACATATTCGTGATTACGACATAGTAATTCTTTATTAGGTTTAATATTCAATGCTTATCAATTACAAGATAAAATCGTATACAAGTGTACTGTTATCTTAAAGTTCATCTAAATCAGATACTTTCGATGTAATCTGTGTTTGTCCTCTCACCTTAGTCCGTTCACTTTGTGCGAATAAAGTTTATTGTTTGCAGATTATGAAACTTTAAGCGTCGCGCAAACGCTATCCACTTGTTGTCGAAACATTATATAGCTACAAAATAGTTCCCTATTGATAGATGCCTTAGCAACTTCAGTAACCACAACAGTTGGAAGTTTCATAGTAGTATTTTTCAGTTTTACGTTAATAGGATTTGCGCGTTCTTAATTCCAGTCAATGTAATAAAAAGTTAATAAATTTTTTTATACGCTTTTTCCAATCATCCTATTCTTCTCATATACTGAAGGCCAAAATATGTGAACATGTTAAGTATTTTTTTAAAAGTAAATGGTAACCCCATGCATAGATTTGATTTAAATTTGGAACATAATATATAAACCAACATAGGCGTATGTAGAGGGGAGTCAGGTGTGCCATGCCCACCCCAGAATTGCTTGGTGCCCATCCCGAGAATTTTGAGGCCACGTACTACTGCTATAATTTTTTTAAACGAACTAATTGTTTATATCGTCAAGCACACAAAAGCCCTGGAAACCCACACCCCCCCCCTGGAAACTCTAGCTATGCCAATGTAGACCAAGTCTTGGATTAACGTAATAGAGGATGCATATTATATTTAGAAAGTGTACAGTAGTATTTTTATTATTTGAAAGAATCTTTCGCAAGTGGAGCCGTGAGCAACTAAAGGTCTTCAAAAAATACTTTAAATTGAATTAGATTCTAAGACAAATATAGAAGACAAAAGTGCATAATACTCACCCAGGTGTATTCCAATTACTGCCATCGCATAAGGCTGTCGTGGGAGTCTCTTGATGGCTGAAAAAATGAAGGATTTTATTGACAAGACAGTTGCCGATGATCGAATTTAAAACTATGGTGGGTCTGCAAAAACAGTCTGAATTTGAGAGTGAAAGAAGAACTTCAGAAAAAAAGTAATATGTCGATCTAAATGCAGATTTTTTTATTGCTAAACAACAAGAATATTTAGCAATTTATAAGATAATGATGACGAATATTAAAGCAAGTTATGATGTATGATAATAGAAAATTATTTCTTTTATTGTTTGTAAAATACGTCTCACTATTGAGCGAAGGCATCCCTATGAGAACATTGGAAGAGTTTGAAATTTCATGGTAGACATATTCCGTCACGACGGGCTTATTCTAGTAAGTGGATGGTCAGCAACTCAATTTCATTAAGCATGACTGCACAGACGAGGCTACTTTGTAGAATTAAAATGATATAGTAACATATGGTGTAGATAGTTTTAATACACTGAAATTTATGAACACGTACCCCGTCAAGTTGGCGAGAGACATAGCTTCGTAAGCTCTAATCTTCCTGCCGTAAGATTGCCACAGTTTTACGCAGAGAGGAGTCAAAATGGTGCACCACAATAGACCGAGGATTACGCCACAGAACCACCAACCATGCTAAAACGGAAATATACCTACAATTAGCTATACTATTATAGAAAAGTTCGTGTTTTTAACGTGTTAACACGTTTGGGCCAACGCCTTCCTAGTTAGATACCTACAGTGTGACACAATGCAGATTTAGGGTAGACGTAATAAGACGTTGTGTTGTTATTTGCTACGATTTGACAGTATTAGACGTTGTTGGGCCAAACGTGTCAATATCTGAAACTGCTGATAAATTATTAAAATTCTTTTAAATATAGGAAGAAATATTATATCGTACGACCTTTTAACCCAAAAAATATTTTTTACTCAGGCAGAACTACAAAATCCGTATTTTGTATAATGAATATGTGCATCACGTCCGCCTGTTAATAGGGTAGTTGACTACTTTTTTAAAATACATATTTTATCAAAAATGAATGTCTTCTAAAATTAAGAGGAAAAATATTTTTTAAAATACAAGCAATAATAAATCCTACTAATATTATAAAGGCGAAAGTTTGTAAGAATGTATGGATGTTTGGATGTTAGGATGTTTGGATGTTTGGATGTATGGATGTAAGGATGTTTGTTCCTCTTTCACGCAAAAACTACTGAACGGATTTCGATGAAATTTGGCACACGGGTAGATCATGTCCTGGATTAACACATAGGCTACTTTTTATCCCGGGAAAATATAAACCGGGACTTTTATCCCGGAAAAACTTTTTAATGCGGGCGGAGCCGCGGGCAAAAGCTAGTAAGTTATAAAGCTTTGAAGTTTGGTGGAAGGGGCATTTGTCACATAACGGAAACAGCAGAATGTGACGTCACTGAGTGTCGCCAGCCATAACGCTGCGTGCGTGCGAAACAGATGACGCGATATCCCCACTACGCCCCCACTTCTGCTCACAACAATATTTCAAATATGAATATCTGCTTTAGTTGTCAACCAATTTTGATTCTGATTTTACAGAATAATTTAGTTTTCGTATTATTTTCTGTTACATATAAAATAATGTACAAAATCAAACATAGGAAACTACCCTATTGCTTAAGTATATATTGGATTACTTATTGCCCATTGACCAATACTGATGGTTACTATAACGCCAAATTTTATTTGATTCTTAAACTAGATAAGACCAAAACGTACTTTGAAAATAATGTACTTAATTTGCACTTTTACACAGGTCCTGCAAAATGCCAAGCAAAACTTATTTAATTCATCGTTAGATAGTTCATCCATGTTGCAGCAAACTACAGTATTTATTTACATTTTGATAAGCTGAATTACGAGGTCGCAAAGTATTTTTTTGTCTTCAAAGTTAGATTCAGTTTTACATTGTATTTCGTAAACTTTTATGAGAGCTTCATTTTTTATTCTATTAAGCTTCTTGTTCATAAATATATATACTATAAACTATAGTTATTCCATAGCAATATTTGTATTGTATACTATCCAGTACTGGACACGGCCCTCTTCTACTACTGAGAGGATTTCCAACCTTCGTTACTACAAGCTGAACCTATATGAGTTGATTGACTCTCATGCAATGCAATGCAATCAGCTCTGTATTATGCAATGTAATCAGCTCTGTTCTTGCTTGCTGCTGAGCACAGGCCTCCCTACTACTGAGGGGTTAGGCCTTAGTCACCACGCTGGCCTAGAGCGGGTTGACAGACTTCACATAGCCTCGAAATTATTACGCAGAATACTCAGGTATATAAGTTTCCTCACGGTGTTTTCCTTCACCGTTAAAGCGAACGATAATTATCGATAAACAATACACACGTAACTTAACAAAGTGAGAGGTGAGTGCCTTGTGTTTGGAACCTCCGGACATTAGTCCCGGCAGACCGTCCCATTCCCAACTAGGTTATCGTCCACTGTATTAGACTCATACTTTCGATACTTTTACGGGAAACTCTCAGCCATGCAGGTTTCCTCACAATATTATGTTCTTTAACTGTTAATTAGAAAATATCAATATAATCTCCTTTGTCTCCAAACTCTCAAAACTTCTGACAACTAAGCCAATATTGGCGATGTTTCTGCCAATCAAGACTCGTTTTAGCAACGAAACGTAACTGCCGCAAAGCAGATACTAAATCATGACGTACACGACAAACTGATCATCATCAAATTTCAAGACATCAGACAATTGATCCAATATTGACGAAAATATCAAACCTGCTAATCAATGTCTTACCAACGAAGCGACGTAATTGCCGCAAAGCAGCGACCGTATAGCCGCGTATACGGCGAACAATGGCCTGCATTTCGCGGCGTGCTTCCCAGCTGACACTAGAACGTGAGTCCGCCAGCCGGCCGCGTGAGATATTAAGCGAGATACGTACATTGACACTTTCTGGAACAAATGATGGTATTGGGTATACGACATCTTTTATCATGATATTATGGTGTTTACTAACGTGTGTTGTAACAGATTGTACAACATTTTCGGGAATAATTTATGGCTTTTGGTACGATTCTTATCAAGTTATATAGTTATTGGTGTATTCTGTAGACTGCCTCGGTGGTTTAGATGTATAGCTTGCGCGGTACAACGCCGGTCTGAGGTTCGGTCGGGAAAAGTGATAATGGCTTTTATACTCAGTATCAGCTGGGAGTCTGGAATTTGTGACCTTTTGGAATTTGTGTGATAACCTCACCTATCACATCATTGGATGGAACACACATGTTGAAAAGTCGGTGCACTGGTAGCAGCTCTGCCTACCCCTTCCGGGATAAAGGAGTGATGTGCGTTTGTTTTTGTTCTGTGTATTGGTATCAAGGATAGTATACTCACTTTAGCATTCATAGAATCAAATTAAAATACTCCCGGTAATTAATGGAAAATTTTGTATTTAGTTCTGAAGAAATTCAGTAAATAAATCACTCGCTGTTGAATGGAATCTATCGGATATTTTATATTACAGTCTTTCATGAAAACTTGCTATGTAAATTATCCAGTGTACGTACCTAAATGTAATTTAATTCTTTTGATAATGGGTTGAGGCATCGCAGACCGGTATTTAATTTAGTTCCTAGTTTATCTTATGTAGAAATAAAAGATTTAATGTTTTATTCCCGTCAGATTGTGTATCCTTGAATTCAATAGTTTTCTTTCAAGGTATTTGTGATAGCATATTACACAAGTTATTAATATCTATGGTATATTTCTAACCTTTTGAGCAATCACGTCTCCTTGGTTATCAATATAGAACTGAGCTGTATGGATGTGACTCAGAGAGATGTTCAGTTTCCTTCTGAACGGCATCAGCTGTAGTTCCAGTTCTGTTAACTTGAACACCACATCAGCTCGTAACTGCTCTAATGGCTTGATGTTCGTAAGATACAGCCTCTGAGTTCTAGATGCTGTAAAAATATAAACCAATTTTAATATTGCTCTGTTTGTACCTTATAGTAGTTTAGTAAATTTTCACATATTTAGCACGTTAGTGGGATAAACATTGTTGGTGATGGAAGCATCAATGTTCCTATCAGTTGTTATTAGACCTCTATAGAGGTCTTGATGACTATAAGATCTGTGAATTTTTTGTCAAGATGTTACATATTGTAATTTTGTGTTCAACTTTTGGTAATAATGCAGTTATAGAAAATTAAACTCACCCAAAGTTTCTAATCGACCCGCGGTTGTCAAGTCTGACAGTTGGACCGCCACATTTTGAAGCTGGTCCACTAATGATGGGAGATCCTTTCCAACAACGGGTACGTTGTAATCCATCCTGGAATAATATTTAATTTCATTTGTTATAATGAGATCATTTATTAATTATGCTTGAATTTTGCAGTCAAGTCGAATTGGAGTGTTTTGATTGACGAATATTTCCTCGTCACTTAAAAGATTAATATTTTATTAGTATATATAATGTGTTAGTTTGTTTGTTACAAAATACGTAAATTGCCACACAGAATTAGAAATTAACACAGAAGGGAAACTCAAAAACAAAAGGTATACAAAATAAAACTAAAATTACCTATATTTCGCCAAATTCACATCCGATACCACAAGCATTTGGTTCAGTAACTTACTGAAGTTAACAGATATCGTTTTCAGCATCCCCACATCTAATACAGATGCAAGTCTTCCCAAATCCGCCTGTAGCTCCCCCCATTCGAAATAAGATGTCTCTTTGTTGACATCAAGCACTTTGTCCAGTTGAAACACGACGTAAGCCGGCCTATCTCTCTCGCAATCCCTGAGCAAAAATGTGAATAGGATTACGTTGAACTCATATTTTAAGTAAACTGTGAGATTTGTGAGTTTTTCTTCCTTGTCTGTGTGAAATCAGATGTAGTGTAGGTTATTTCCAGATCTTTACGAGATCTATTACAGTATTGCGGTAAAGATGTTCTGACATTTCTAGTGTGGCGACAGAACTAACTATTCTATATTTTTAAGTTAAAAGTAAATACTTAGTGATCTCCGATGGTCATAACCACCCATTGTATTAGAAGAATCATGGATCCTACCGTCGGATTTATGCTAGGATGATCCAGCGGTCATATATTGCTATAGGCTACTTTTTAGCAATACTATTCAATTATATTGACCTCGGCTCTACACGCGTGCAAAAGTTTTACCGGCATAAAAATATTTTCCCGGAATAAAAAGTAGTGAAAGAATTTTCAAAATCGGTTCAGTAGTTCCTGAGATTAGCAAGTTCAACCAAACAAACAAGCTCTTCAGCTTTATAATATTAATATCGATGGATGGTTTTATTGCATATGCATTAGTGGAAAGAGTTGGATGAACAATTTTAAAAATTGCGTTATCCTTATCTTAATGAAATACCTTAGAACTGTTTTGACAGATACATCAATCGTAACGTTTTCCATTTCTTCGAATATGGCATCGAATATGCCCTGATTATCGACAAGCAGCGGCGATGGGCGGTCGAAAAGAGCTATGAGTGTGTTATATTGCGGACTATCCCATAATGCATGGCATACGTACACCTGGAATCGATAATGAATGATAATGAATACATCGACAGTCCCATAGAACAAAGTCGTATATGCAAAATGTTAACTTTTCAGTAGAGCGCTTTGAAAGTCGTAAGTTTGTAGTCATGTGCGAATTAGTGCCATTTTCACACATTAGGTTCAAAGTTGTTACTGAACCCTATAGAATATAATGTTTTGTTCACGTATAGCTTGTGATTTTCACAATTAACTTAGACTTTCAAAGCGCTTTACTGAAAAGCTTAATTTTGCATATACGACTTTGTTCTATGGGACCGTCGATCTGTTCATTGTTGTATGAATTGTATAGTATAATATGAATATTATATTTGTAAGAATTTGTAGCTATAAGGAACTTCAAAAGGGAGTTTTGGTTAATATACTCAATAGAAATAGAATTTTAAGTTAATTTCGCCCACAAAATGGAACAATAATAGCATTATATTATTATGACGGCTGTGGAAGACTTTTGTACAGCGTAGTGCAGGTGCATTTTTCTAGCTATACCTACATATAATATGTCTCCGGATGAAGAAATTTATAATGTTCTAACTATGCTAATACCGTCAAGCCCCGCTTATACATATATACGAAATGAAAAAAATCCTCCTAACCGGTTTTTCGGCCACGGCGACCAATCTCAACGGAGATCGGCCAGGTATGCAGGAGATATTATAGTGCACAAGTGTGTGCGCAATACACAGGTGCACTCGCTATTCCTTTACTCTCATAGTCCGGTGAGACGGCAATCCGACATGACCGGAGAGAGGTCAGGCGCAGGACCAACGGCTTTACGTGCTTTCCGAGGCACGGGGGTATCACACCGCCAACTTCCTGACTTCGAGCTGCGACTGAGTAATTTTTAAGATGGAAAAACCCAGTCACAATGTTTTTGGCCCGACCCGGGATTAGAACCCAGGACCTCAGCGCGCAAATCGTACTCGTAACGCGTACGCAATACAACTACGCCACCGAGGCAGTCATAGTATATGTATATACAGATGTATGGGGAAACCCTATACAATATATGGACGCCGGCGTCCGTCGCGGGGCTTGACGAGTCAAAGTATTCTAGCTCTATATATATACATTTAGAAATGCTTAAAATTTACTATTATTGCTATCAACGTAAACCACATATTATTTTTATTAAATCGTTGTACACTAAAAATTGTCTACTCCAACGACTTTTCACTTAATACAAGACCAAACAAACGCAAAATATTTTCTAGCCTTAACGACATAAGTTCCAACAAAGACACACAGTAAAGTCATAACAAATTACAATGTATGCTTAAAGGTAAATATTCGTGGAAAATCGTTCCAAAACAGGTTTTAACTACAACTTTAAGCATGACTTAACAACGCCTTCAAAGAAATCTACAGCAATACACACAAAAGCGATTTTTCGAGCCACAGCACAAAAGGGATTTAAAACGTGTTTTCTCTCTCCTTTGATTACTGCGTGTAATTTACTTGGAAAATTACTCTTTTTTCGCAACAGTACGACTTACTTCCGCATGTCCCGAAATAAGAAATATAGCGGATACCATCCCCCATAATATCAAGGATGTAAAACAAAGCCATAAAGCAGATCTGGAAAAAGGTATAAAAGTCTGTTGCCGTTTTCCGTTTATTATTTCTCTAACTGCTACAAAGGCCTATAACATACTGTGATTTATATTTTTAGGTGCTTACTTTTCTTTTTCCATGTAAAACAAAGAAAATAAAATACGGAAATAAGAAAAACAATGGCGAGAGGCTCGCCCCCATCACATCATATGACGAAATACGTATGGTGAAAAGTGGACGCATTTAATTGCGCTTCTGCCTACCCTTTCCGGGATAAATTTCGGGGACAATAGCAAAATTAGGTACAAATGCTTATATAGAGGTACTTCCAATTATAAACTGCATTTCATAGCTTTTTTTTTAAATAGTAACATCTATTTTCTCTGTCTTATCCTTTTAAAACTATATTTCCGAGTTATTTATTATATAGTTTATTTTGTTATAACGGGTACTACTTACACTTGTAACGTCCTTTTACCATGAGTTTTAGCATTGCTGCAGCCGCACAGAATTGCTAATAGTATAAGTAACATGACGAATCCAAACAGAGCTATGCAAGCTAAAATAAAATCAATTATTACATTAGCTAGGCACCGAATATTTTTTGTACCTAACTCTATTTCAACCGCGGTGTTTGAGACGAAAAACGTTTTTGGTATATGATGTGAAAAACGCTCAAAAGATATTATTAGGAGTGGATTATTATGATCCGCCGGTGTAAAACATCCGGTAACACAGGTCAAAGCGACACCCGCAAGAATTGCAAAGTCAACTAGTTGAAATTATACTTGGACGTAGGTACTAAAGTCTCCGTTCCATCCGTAAGAAACTTAACCAACATTTTGTAACATTACGCACATGCACACGCACAAACACACACACACACACACACACACACACACACACACACACACACACACACATACTTACATACATTTCATAAGTTAGAAAAATACTAAACATATTTCTAATACGTACCCAACATCATAATCCATCTGCCAAATTCGTATATTTGTATCCTTTTGAGTCCAATATCCAGTTGCCTTGACAACGCGCGGAGTCCCGAAGTAAGATGTCGGACTATGTCAGTCAAGATTTTGGCGGAAACGTGTACCATCTGCCTTCGCCTTTCTATATCTTTTAGAATATCTAGAAACAGATGCAGAATATGTTACAAGAAAATTGTGTTTAATTAGTTCCAAAGAGTCAAGGAAATATGTATTTTTAGGGATTTGGAGACGTAGTTATATTCTGACAATGATATTATGATTAGACAAAATCATTTTCACCATGATTTATTTGAAAAGTCTTTATTATGATTCCATATAATAACATCTATCACGCATCGATAACTCTCGCATCGTGTAGGTATACAGGCTCATTTTGAAATTATGTTAATAAATGAAATCACATAATTATCTACTCGTCTTTGCTTCTGCTAACACTATTCCATAAATTAAAATTTAAATAACCCCCGACACAAAAAACATCTAAAAAGTAAAAAAATTATCGTGTCTTCCGTGGTAATTTTAATTTTTATTTCAATCTTTTTAAATTATTATATCCTCCATCATTGGGCCTTGATAATCAACTATCTAGTAGCTACTCGTTGAGACCATTATTGTGAGCTTACACACGCTATATCTGCTATAAGTTGCTAAAGAGTTGGGTCTCCCGCAGACCACTTGATGCTGTAGCATCAAATTAAGGTTAACATGTCTTAAAAATATTGCCGAAATCACACTACATCAAATTTTAAATCAATCGGAGTTGTGAAAGTTGGAAATGAGCTGATAATCTTCAAACGCCTCAACAGATTTTCATAAATTATAGTTAAGAATCTCGATCACATCAGCTTCAAACAAAAAAAGCGCTTCAAAATCGGTTCATTCGTCTAAGAGCTACGATGCCACGGTCAGATATACAGATACACAGACACACAGATACACAGCCTAAACTTATAACACCCCTCTTTAATGTTGGGAGTTAAAATCATTCTTGAGAATTTATACAATTTTACACTGCGGTTTTTTTTATAATTTTTCAGTTTAGTGTGAACGTGCGCGAGTGTTTTTCTGAGTCTGATGTTGACTAAGCAAAAATCCTCTTAGAATATTAGTAGTGGCATTAGGATTTGTAAGCTTAAAGCTGAGACTAATAGCTTAAAGTTACTTTTTATTCATATTGATTTTATTCGAAACTCACGCTTTTTTATTTTACCTACAGCTATTGTTAAAATTACTTAATGAGTGTTATTTTCAAGGAGATAAATACGTGGTTGCATTTAGTATCGCAATGTCAACATGAGCCTGTAAATGCCCAACAGGATTGTTGCACATGCTCTTTTAAAGGAAACTAGATTTTGCCCCCAGCTCCGCCCGCTTTAAAAGTTTTTCCAGGGTAAAAGTCTCGCTTTATATTGATCTATCTCGTAGAGTTTAGCCAGCGTTTGCAGTGTAAGCGTAAAAAATGTGTTTATTTACATCACATTAGACACCTCTAAAATTATCTGTGTTTCTCTACTATATTATGCATGTATTATACACATAAATCTTCCTCTTGAATCATTCTATTAAAAACCGCATCAAAATCCGTTGCATAGTTTTAAAGATCTAAGCATACATAGGGACAGACAGACGGGAAGCAACTTTATTTTATTCTATGTAATGATGATTACCTTCTCGCACGTCAGCAGTTTGCGTCGCTATCGCAGAGGGTAGAACTCTGAACTCCTTCCTGGCCGTTGCTATCGCTCGGGTCAAGTTTTCTACTCCGAGAGTGCGAAGCTCTAATAGCTGTTGTTCATGAAGTATCTGATATGGGAGGAAAATTTATTTTGAGAAACAAGTATTTTGATATGAGGAACGGAAACGCCTCATGAGTGCTCTTGAATGCTGTGATTTAAGTTGAAACGTTAAATTCTGCATAATAGTAATTATGAGAAGAATTAAATAACGTTAGAAGTTGTCTATTATTTCATCTTTTTAAAGTGTCCATAAAATGATATCTTATAACTACTCAATGTTCATGAATCATATATCTAGTGCCACTGAATTATAGTACGTACTACCTTACATCCCTAGTATCTTTTTTAGTGTCGGACTAAAATGATACTTTGTTAAAAAAAGGAACAGAATATTTTGTGTCAAATTTTACAGAGCCATTATAACAGGGAGGTGGCAGAGATGTTTATTTATATTTAAATCACTATAGCATGTACTTTCATCTTGATATTGTGTGTTGCTGTATTGGATTTAGAACTTTTTTAGGTGTACAATACTGTACATTATTTTGATCTATCTCGTAGGTTTTAGCCAGCGTTTGCAATGTAAGCGCAAAATGTATTTATTTACGACATCACATTAGAAACCTCTAAAATTGTTAATGTTTCTCTACTGTATTATGCATGCATTATACATATAATGCATCAAAGTCTGCTGCATAGGTTAAAAGATCTAAGCATACATAGGGTCAGACAGCGGGAAGCGACTTTGTTTTATACTATGTTAAGATTGTCTAAGGAATAATGTTACAAACCAAATCAAACTTCATCTTCATCTCCATAGAGTGTGTATTTACTGTGTCACACAGCGGTAGATCCTTCACGGTGCATTGTTTCTTCAAGCTCTCTATCTGCTTCGCCAAATCTTTAATCCTATCTGACGCTGCAGATGCCAATGAGCCGGCTTTGATGCTGACGTCACGCAGGGATGATATCTTCTTGGAAAGATCTTCGCTCTCTGAAAGAATAACATCCGTGTCTTTTGTTTTAGTGTAAAAACGTCCATTAGTCTTAGGGCCTCTCTTGGGTAAATGGCTTTGAGCATTCCTCCCATATATTTTTGGCGGACGAGTTACGGCAGAAATATGCAAAGATTTAGGAATATCTACTGGTGGTAGGTCTCTCCTATGTAAGAGTCCGTCTGGGTGGGTAGCACCGCAATGTCTATATTCTACCGCCAAGCAGCAGTGTGCATGTACTGTTGTGTTTCGGTTTGAAGTGCATTGTAGCCAGTGTAACTACTGGACATAATGAGACTTAACATCTCATGTCTCAGGATGGCGAGAGCAGTGTAAGGCCACACAGTACTTTGTAACTCAAGGTGCTGGATGGTGTTGCTACTGTTTATAGGTGGTCGTATTGGTTACCATCAGGCAAACGGCATGCTCGTCTCGTCATTCAATGCCACAAAAAAAATAATTGTTATAGACATTAATTTTTGTCTATTTGAAAATTTTAAAATCCAAACTATTCCTTATTAGTTCATCTATCTAATAGTGTTGGTTGCAAATTAAAATAATGTGTGTTTTGGAGAAGAAAGTGGCTGATTGTCTAGTTGGGAATGGAATGGTCAATGGTGGACAGAGACCTAGACCCTCTCAGTAGTAGAGGAGGCCCGCGATCAGCAGTGGGCAATGTATAATACAGGACTGGTATGATACGGTACTTTAGAAGAAGATAGCATTTTTATTATGAAACGAATGACACGCTATCAACATTATAAATAATTTTAAACAACTAAAGTACCCAAAGCTAATATATCGAAAATCATGATGTACTTTTTGCTATATTTATAATGTTTCGAACAGATAGCTTCTAAAAATAGGGTACTGCTTCGGCGGCGTAGTTGTATTATGGTAAGACTGCAATATTCAGGTCTCGGGTTCGATCCCCGGGTCGGCCAAAGTGATATTGAGTTTTTCTATTCAGCATCAGCTCGGAGTATGGAATGCGTGCCTGATATGGCGATGGGCTCGCCCACTATCACATCATGGGACGGAATAACGGCGAAAAGTGGGTGCACTAGTTGCGCCTCTGACGACCCCTTCGGGGATAAAAGGCGTGAGTGTGTGTAAAAATACGGTAACTGTGTCGTGTTGCTGGGGAAGCACCTTTAATTTTAATTGAAATAATTACTGACAATTTATTATTCTGTTATTTAGTTTGTACAATTGTATGTTATGTAATTTTAGTAATCAAATGTATTTACATACGTATTTGGTATTACTATGTACTACTAAAGTGTATCTCATATGCCCCACATTGAAAGAGCCTGATAACCCCATGGGTTTACTGCCTATCAGGAAATATGTGCCACATTGTAATGTAATCTAAACATAATATTGATCAACAAGAGAGAGTGTCGATCGACGATTGCCACAATTATGTCGGCCTGTCTTGGTAACATCCCAAAATAGTATCCATAGAATGATCATAATATATTATGAGTGTATTTTAACCCAAGAATATGTTTCATTTACGATAAAGGGCCGTTTAATTATATTTTTTTGTAACATGTAAACATATAAGAAAATAACATGTTAGATAACTCTTCTCGGAAAATTCCCTTCGTGGGGTTTTAATCAAAGAAATGATCCCAAGTAATAAAGCGGGAACGAGGAAATATTTGTAGTAAAATTTGTTCGTTATAATCTGTTCGCGAAATTTATATGAAAAAGTTTTAACTGCTAAAGTTTGAGACACCTGTTAGTATTGAGCTAACTGACGTAACTCTTTACGAAAATTATTTGTAGAGACTATTCAAAGTTTACAACAATCAAAACGTATTCACTTTTTGCGTTAACTGTTTGCGATAATGTTCTAATGTTGATGACAATGTGAAGAAGAACAAGAAGAAATGTTTTTTTTAACAAATACATAATATATTTGGAATTTATAGTGGCTTGAATAACATTTTTATGAGGAATAGTTACTCTATTGCATCAGACAAAGTATCAACTGATGAAAAATGATTGTATTTCGCATATCGATACAATTATAGCGGAAACCAAACAAATAACCTACAGCAAATCAAATATTATTTGACATATAGTTCATCCCTTGCCTCGGTGGCGTAGTTGTATTAGTATGACTGTAATGCTCTGGTTTCAGGTTCGATCCCCGGGTCGGGCAGTGATATTGGGTTTTAAGTTCGGTGTTAGCCCGGAGTTTGGAATTTGTGCGCGATATAGCGATAGGCTCGCCCCCTATCACATCATGGGCCAGAATACGCACGGCGAGAAGTGGGTGCACTAGTTGCGCCCGTGCCGTACCCCTTCGAGGATAAAAGGAGTGTGTGTATTTAGTTCATAGTTACCTGTGATAATATCAGTTAAAGAATCGAATACCAAGTCGATGCCGCTTTCAGCCGCGATCGCTTGCTGAACTGGTTCGCCCAACAGCATTTCAACGTCTGCAAATGAAAATACCAATTAATCATGAAAATAAATTAATTTCATCCTGAATGGAGTATCTTATTATTTATTTACAGAAGTTTTCGGGCATTATGTTGTCTCCGTTATCTCAAATTGAATCTTACTTCACACGAAAATCACGTTGAGTTTGCGTTCGTATTTTAATTTTTAATGTCGGTATGATGATCGAGATAATAGTCAAGTTTTTGTTAATTGAAGCAGTTTAAAACTGGTTTAATTTTAGCACAAAGAGTTCTTATTTTGCTTTGGTATTATAATTAGTTTATTTAAATCAGTCAAGTTAAGACGAAAAAAATATTAAGCTTGGAAAATTTTCAACTGGTTTAAGCTCAGGAAACCGAGAAAAACAACAGCAGTACTATGCGTAGGTACGAAATCCCGGAAACTCTGCATATTGTCCCTCTCATTATAGGAAGGTATCGTACAATTTTTCCGGGCGCCCGCGACGTTAGGTCTGGTGAGGTGGCAACTGACTTGGAACGTACTTTTATTTATTTTTTTATTTTTTTTGTTGACGCGGAGAAAGTGACTTATTACTACCGCCCAGTGTTCAAGGGGAACGACTGAGCGGTTATGTTGGGTTCACCGTGCCTTACGACCCGACGTTGAGCCGCCCGGAGAGATGGAAAACGTCGGGCGACCGCCGGGCCGAGTCCCTAACCTATGTACACCGCACGGCATACCAACTAAAACTCCGCGGTGGCCATCTTCGGCGCATTAGGGACGGCTGCGGGCTTCCTCCGACTCACGGCTAAGTTGTCGTCCGCAACCGCCCCTGATAAATGTACTTTTATAACGTTTGGTAAATGGTAGAGCGAGTTCAGCTGTCTTATTCTCTCTTCATTATAAAAATCCAATATCACTGGCCGACCCGGGGATCGAACCCGTGACCTCAGCATTGCAGTCCTACCGTGATACAACTACGCCACCGAGGCAGTCATATAGCGTCATCCAGTATCTTATAGTTTAAAGTCCTAGGCGGTTTGCTTTTATTTTTATAGTTTTTCAAGTTGTAGGCCCGTAATCACGGAAGCAATTATGTCTTTGTTTATTGACACTATTATGCGTATAAGTATAAGTATAAAGCTACAATTTCTCTAACTATGAGGTCTTAGGGACTTTACTAGGATTTTAAATGTGAATGTTCTTCAAATGCTCTCATATTTTTTCAAGAAATAAACCATTTTTAAATAAATATACATTTGAATAAAGAAAACCCATCCAAATCGGATAAGCCGTTTTTGAGAAAATCGCGGCCATAGAAACTTACATATATTCATACATACATACGGGTCGAATACAGAACCTCCTGTTTTGAAGTCGGTTAATAAAAGCGATAGGTCACTCATTCACTCGCTCCACACATTCACTCAAACATCACGAAATCTCAAAAACTACAAGTGCTACGATTCTTAAATTTTGCATGGGGATTCCTTTTAGGACGTAGGTGCTCACTGAGGCAGGATTTTGCAAAATTCAACCTCTAAGGGGGCAAATGGAGTTATAAACGATAAACCCAAAAACTACCGAACGGATTTCGATGAAATTTGGTGTGGAGATAGTTCAAGATCCTGGGAAGGTTTAAGGCTACTTTTATCCAGGAATTTTTTTTTCGTGCAGATGAAGCCGCAGCCAAAAGCTAGTACGTGTATAAAGTTGAGTTATTTTTTTGGTTTGTAGTGGTTTTTATGCATACATGTTTGACGATAGCAGTTGAGAAACGAGAGCTGAGCTGAGCTAAAACTATATCCCAATTTTTGTAGCCCTAGAAATAACATTTTAAAAGTGTAACGGAAAAAATAGCATGCCAGAAATGTTTTTTTAGGTTATTTACACAACCAGTTTGTGAGAGCGGTATATCATCTAGTTTAGTGATAAAGTCAAGGTTTATTTGAAAAGGTGTTTACGAATCCAGTTCCTATTAAAAGGAAAAAAAGTTATGTGCGTAAGCAGACACATAATAAATATAAACTATCACTGACTGATCTTGCTCCTTCAAAAGATTTGTCCAGAAAACAGTAGTGTTACCATAGTTTGTATGTACCCAGCTACATCTGTATGTAGCTATATGTATGACAGGATTTTGGAAGCTGTATGGGTTGATACATAGTAACAAATGAACAATAATTACATTATGAGACAGAGAGGCGCTCACGCCTTCCATCCTCGAAAGGGTAGGCATAGGCGCAAATAGTGTATCAATTTTCGCCGTGCGATATTTATTTATTTCTTTATTTTAATGAAAGTTTACAGCACTTGGCCAAAACACTTACATCTAACAATATAACCTAAGTATAATCAATAATCATCTAATAACAACAATAACAATAAAATTTAAAAGATAAATCAAAACATTCTAATACTTAATTAAACTAGGCAATATTTTAGGATAAAAGTCCCGCTTTATATTTTCCCAGGATAAAACGTAGCCTAAGTGTTAATCCAAGACATGATCTACCCCTGTGCCAAATTTCATCGAAATCCGTTCAGTAGTTTTTGCGTGAAAGAGGAACAAACATCCATACATTCTTACAAACTTTCGCCTTTATAATTTTAGTAGGATAGTAAGACAAGGAAATGATTTATTTCACCTTAACACTATGTCTAAAATAATTAATTTAGTTCGTGCAATTAATCGCAGGAACACAGTGGACGCAAGCCTGCATTTGACAGGCCCATCTGTAAATTTTTACGACCCCATTCATAAACAGTTTGTAATCCTATTTTGTTATAGAATATTTTGTCTTCTTCCTTGAAACTTAATTCAAAATTCGTTCGAAGAAGACAACATTCACAGACAATTGATAACTAAAATATGTTTACAAACTGTTTATAAATAAGGACATTAGAATTTAACTATCAGTTTCACGGTAATTCTATGAAAACGAAATATTGATCACTATTTACCGCTAGCCTAGTTGTAAGTGGACGATAGCCTAGTTGGGAATGGAACGGTCTGCCGAGAAAATGTCCGGAGGTTCAAAATCCAAGGCACACACCTCTGGCTTTTAAGTTACGTGTGTATTGTTTATCAATTATCGTTCGCTTTAACGGTGAAGGAAAACAGCGTGAGGAAACCTGCATACCTAAGTAGTTCTTTATAATAATTTCGAAGGTAGGTATGTGAAGTCTGCCAACCCGCGCTGGGCCAGCGTGGTGGAATAAGGCCTAAAACCCTCTCAGTCGTAGAGGAGGCCCGTGCCCAGCAGTGGGACGGTATATATAATACAGGGCTGGTATTATTATTTGCCGCTGGTGCAATAAGTTGACAGCGTCTGTGAGAGAGCTTATTTGATTCTCAGTGATTCTGCTCAACGAAGAATGTTTCAGTAAGTATATATAAGTTAAGTGCTGGAGTGGAGACCGCGTTTAGGTAAACGAAGTGTAGGACGCCCTGCTGCACGATGGACCGACGACTTGAAAAGGGCGGCGGGTAGCGGATGGATGCGGGCTGCTCAAGACCGGGATGGTTGGCGCTCACTTAGAGAGGCCTATGTTCAGCAGTGGACGGCGATAAGCTGATTTATTGATTGATTGGTATAGGTTAGGTCCAATGCCAATTTAAGTATATAATTGACTTGGGCCTAACCTAACCTAACCCTATGTGCGCCCTATACCGGCATAGCTCAACTAAAAGCCGCGGTGGCCTTTTTCGGCTCAAATAAGACAGCCTCGAGATTTCTTGTTGCACTAAGACAGCTGGCCTTGCCATTTTGCATTGATTTTTTTTTGTTGTGTTCCACTTTGATAATAAATTAAATACCCAATGTTATCTATACTAATATTACAAACAGGAAATATTTGTTTGTTTGTAATGGATAAACTCAAAAACTACTCGACCGATTATGAAAATTCTTTCACTAATTGGAAGTTACATTACTCCTGAGTGCTATAGGCTACTTTTTATCCCGAAAAAGTTCGAACCGGGGCTTCTATCCCGTTTTTTTTTCTCGCGAGTGGAGCCGTCACGGCAAGCCACTGAACCGATTTCGATAAAGTTTTGTGGGGGATAGTTTAAGACCCTGGGAAGGACCTAGGCTACATCTTATTCCGGTAAAGAATAAACCAGGACTTTTATGCTGGAAAATCTTTTTCTGCGAGTGGAACCGCCATAAAATAAGTATGGAGATAGTTTGAGATCCAGAGGAAGACATAGACTACTTTATCCTGGATGAACATAAACCGGGAATTTTATCTCGGATTTTTTTTCTCACGTTACGGTCTGTCCCGTCACGGTCAAATCACTGAACTTATTGCGATAAAATTTGGAAGGGACATAGTTTAAGACCCTGAAAAGGAACTAGGCTACTTATTATCTCGTAAAAACATAACCCGGGAGTTTTATCCCGGTAAATATTTCTTGGGGGTGAAACTACGAAAGAATAAGTATGAAGATAGTTCGAGATCCAAGAAACGACAGGCCGTTTTTTATCTTTTTTATTTTTAAGGACATGTCCTTACATCATTACAAATATTATTAAACGAAGTCCCCCTATCACATCTGATTGTCTGAACACGATAAAATCAAAAAGTGCCTAACGGATTTTCATACGTCTTTCACTAATGGACGGAATGATTCAAGAGGAAGGTGTATGTCAGTGGCGTTCCTTCCATAGAAGCCGAAAAGCCCGGCTTGCCCTAAAATAATTTATCTAAGTACTTAAATCCAAATGTGGAAAAATAACCAACATTTTACGGTCAAAACTCTTCGAAATAATTTTCTTTACAATCTTAAAATTCCCGCGCTACGGTTCGCTGAACCAGTTCGCCTCGAGCGCACCTATGAACGCACAAATATACCCACACACACACCACCACACCCGCGCCGTACACGCATTTAATATTATTAATACAAAACAGATAAGTGCGAACAAAATATACTCATCACTCTCTCTCTCTCGTTGGGTTTTACCTGGCTTTTTGCCGCTATATTTCTGCCTCATTCACACTTATGGATAGAATACGCACCAACTGCTACCACAAATGTATAGCTATAGTAACTTTCTATAGCAATCAGTACTGGAAATTAATCCAGGCTTAATGCCTCGGGTTGCCAATTGAAAGAGTTACCTCTAATATGGTTTCTTTTATTCTGCATTATATTCCTAATGTAAATGCGTATTTTTTATTTATCATGACTATGTAAGGATTTTAGTATTAATATAATTATAATTACATATCTATTTATAATTTTTAAGGTGATACACTATAATTTTATTTATCAATAAGTTTTCGTCACATTTTCAGCATTAATTTCACGGTATAATTTTTACGCGGACCTGGCAACACCAGTTATTTGTTGTGATTTAGATAAATGAGTGTGAGTGATACATTTTGAAGTATTTGTGTTTATTACGTGGTTTTTGAGATATTAAAATATGAGTGAAATTATTCCACGTAATAGTTTGTAGTGTGTGAAAGGTTTGATCGGCAAGAATAAGGTAAATTTGTTAGGTTATGATGGAAAACAACAACTTTCAACGAGTTTGCGAAAGGCGCGAAATGTATTTGAAGAAACATAAAAGGTATTTGAATGAGTATACAAAACTAATAATTAATGGTCTTATTGGAAGCTCTAATACGTAAAATACAACTATGTATCAAGTTGTATTGTTAGTCTTGCATATTTTTTTCGAACGAAACAAGTGTTTGGAATAGGTAGGTACAATCTAGTAAAATTATTTAATTATTATTGTAGTATTTTTACTTCTTCTTGCATTAGACGATACAGGTATAATAAGTACTTAGTTTATCTTTAGGACAAAAACTTTTCAGAAGTTGCAATGGCCCAAAATCGTTTTTGAATTCGTATCTAATTTTTACAAAGTATCTAAACACTTCCACGGCATAGTTGTATTGTATGCGCGGTATGAATATAGCTTTCGAGGCCCTGGTTCGAATCCCGGTACGGATTGTGGTTTTTTATTTTATTTTTAGATATTGATTTTCTTTATAGGTGCTCTATTTATATGAATCGGAAATGCGATTTTTTTTAGGTCTGCTGCTGCCCTCATCCAAAACACTAGGCACGCCACTGGTGTATGTGTATATTACATAATTATTTTGCTTGACAGAAAAATAAATTTTGGCATAATATTATATTACGCTTTGCTACCTGTGCGAAGCCAGGGCGGGCCGCTAGTAGCATTATAATTTTAAATAATGTGTTATTAATCTTTATATATAAATTCACTAAGGTCAAGGTTGCAATTTAAGCAATTCCAAATATTAATAACAAATTTCGATTTGACCTTAAACTCACGGAAAATAATACAAATCAAACTGATAAAAGATCACGGCATTCGAATAATAAAAACACCTACGTCGAACACGTTATAGCCGAGTCGTATCATTCTATATCCATAATATAATATGATGTGACGTCTGGGCGTAAGTATAGCAAAGAAAACACGGCCAGGTTAGTCAGCATAAAGTAACATTTAATATTTTAAAGGAATTTCAAAATTATAATTTAAGGTTGTTCCTAAAATGACTGTCACTTTCCACTTCCTAGCGGCTGCGCAAGTACTCTCCTAGCAGTAGGCCGTAGTGTCTGGTCTGCATCGGCGAATCTCGTTAGGGAAGACAGCTGACGTCCAGGGATTTGGAGGCTAACTGATGTCTGGAAACTCGAAAGCCGGAAAGTACGGGACCAGGAGAAAGAATCATGAAGCCTAACTTTACATTCCAAATGGGGGTTTCTATTATGCGTAGGCTAATATAAAACAATGATTTACAAATGATTGGGATGTGGCCCAATAATATAACGATCACTGACGAATGATATAGCAACGTATGTATCGGCAGAACAAGATCGACGAGTGACGTGCGTATTATTGTAATTAATAAGACAAAAAAAAATTGGCACGTAATGTTTTTTTTTGTTAATGGCCCTACTACCAGTAGCTTGACGCGAGTCGGCTTTTCTGGCCACACCGGTCTTTAGGGTGAACGCAGAAGGCGCTCGCAACCCTTTGAATTAAGACATGTAATGTTACATACATACATACATACACACTCACGCCCTTATCCCATAGGGGTAGGCAGAGACTATTGAGCGCCACATGCTACGATCTTGACAAACCTCTTTCGCCTCTTCCACATTCATAGTTCTTTTCATACATTTTCGTCTGTTACGGGTACTCCTGACCTGCCCTTTTCTGAGAAGATCATTTATTTGGTCAGAAAATGTTCTCCTCGGGCGTCCCCTTCCAGCCGTACCATCCACATTCGTTCGATAAATACATTTTGTGATCCGTCTTTCATCCATCCTCTCCACGTGCCCAAACCACCTCAGCATACTTCTTTCAATCTTAGTCACCACATCATCCTTTAACATACATCCATCATACATCCATATATGTAATGTTACTACGTTACAATTTTATCACGAAAATATTGATATAAAAATTTATGTCTATTACTTTTACAGTCATTCTAATAGACAGAAAACATATTATGAAGAGTAGTATGAAAACTTTTTAGTACAAAAAAAAACAATAAAAAATAACATATATCATCAGCCACATGCCGTCTACTGCTGAACATAAGTCTCGCTTAAAGATATCCAGAGGGGTACCTGTCAAAAGCGGCCTGCATCCAGCGTGTTCCTGCGAACTTTATCAAGTCACTAGTAGTGCTCGCGTCTCCGCCCGCGTGAAAAAGTATTTCCGGGACAAAAATATTTTCCCGGTATAAAAAGTAGCCTATAGCACTCAGGAGTTATGTAGCTTCCTATTAGTGAAAGAATTTTCAAAATCGGTTCAGAATCCTGAGATTAGCGCGTTCAAACAAACAAACTCTTCAGCTTTATAATATTAGTATAGATCGTCGTCGTCTTTATAAAAAAAAAAATGAGAGGTGTCAAGGGACACCCGGATGGAACGAAGTTCTTTTCGATTAATTAGTGAAGATATTGTAATAAAATTTTATTTCTTTTAAGTTATAATAATTATTGTATATTTCATTAAAACGTTACCACATCAATGAAAACATTTACTTCTACCTACACAATAGATATGTCATCGATTCACGATCATCACCTAAACAAGCATTGACATTAAAATTAACATATAACTAACGAAAAAAAAAACTACTCTAACAAGCATTTAAATTGTCTTTTTTTATTTAAATTTCAAATGTCACTTTTACGGGCTGGTTTCACAGGGCAATTATAAAAGTGTCGTTCAACTTTTCGTGAGAATTTTTTCCGTCTAGCTCCCTTTCACAATGCGCAATAAGGAACTTCGTTCCAAAATTATTGACTTACTATTTAAATCCTTTTTGTAAGCGTGTAGTACGAGATCCACAGGCGGTACTAGGCTGTGGTGTAGTTCTCGTGCGGCTGAGGCAAGCCACGCGGCGATGTCTGAGCATGCGCAGCTGACGACATTACGCCCTTCTAACGCTGCTGTATGCGCCTGCTCATTGCCCACCTCCATGCCTGATATGAGGACGCTGAAAACATTAATCACCATAAACGTAAACATCATCATTTGCCACAGAAGGTCGACTACACACGCATAATGCGCCTTTAACTCCAAAGAGTACGCAATTGTTGCACCCACTTTTCGTCGCGCCTTTACAATTATAGAGATCTAAGTAAAAGTCGTAGGAAACTTTGAATAAAGATTTGAATATTGCTCACTTTGTTTTAAACTATGCTGACACTACAGATACTATTCTTTTTCTTCTTTTTAGAGGTGTTTTGTTTCGGGGGTTATTAAAATTTTAATTTAACATCCTACTAATATTATAAAGGCGAAAGTTTGTAAGAATGTATGGATGTTTGGATGTTAGGATGTTTGGATGTTTGGATGTTTGGATGTAAGGATGTTTGTTCCTCTTTCACGCAAAAACTACTGAACGGATTTCGATGAAATTTGGCACACGGGTAGATCATGTCCTGGATTAACACATAGGCTACTTTTTATCCCGGGAAAATATAAACCAGGACTTTTATCCCGGAAAAACTTTTTAACGCGGGCGGAGCCGCGGGCAAAATCTAGTTAATTATATTATGTTTTAGTATTTTAGTTTATTAGTACTCAGCGAGTATTCTATGAGCATCGTATACATTGTAGAAACTAGATAAATTGTGTATATGTCTGTAGAGATTAGCTTTTTTATCCGACTACGGCAAAGCCGGGAAGGTTATTGATTTTAAAATCATATGTAATCATGTATGTATCCATTTTGTTCTACTCCAGCGTCAATCCTATAAAACCGATTTTGATAAATGAGGCGTCTATCGACTTTCATTTATTATGCGATGGTTATATTATGGTTATATAGGCTACATATTTAAGAAAAAAGTATTTATTTCCAATTACACGTAAAATAAGAATGGCATTTGCATTTTAGTTAAGTTTTAAATGCGTGCATCAATAGAATCAAATACGGTTTATAGAAAAAATTAAGTAATGTATATTCTTGCCTACAGATTTTTAACTAAAATTGAAACAGAAAGAACATACCCGGAAAGCAGGACTATAACCAACGTCACAACCACAAGGGCTCGATCATTGCAATCTGTCTCTTCTGCTTCAGGAAATAAGGCACCAGTTTCTAACTCATTATCACTGCTAGATCTTGAGAATAAAGACAGAATGGCCAATATAAGAAGATAAACTGGTATAACGAGAGCGATGCAGGCGAAAACTATGATGAAAGCAAGGAACGTGGACTCCATCTTAATAGCCTGTAAAAAAAAATAGATGTTATAAAGGGTTATTTTGATAAAACGTTAATAAATGAAACCACAAACTCCTCTTCCTCACGTGCCAAGGATGATTTTTGAAAAACGTATATTTTCATCAAAAATTCCAGTTGTACTTTTCTGATTTTTTCAATATTTTGTAGTTTAGTGCGCATAATATGGCGAGTGCGTGAGTGTTGGTACTAAAACTGTGATGTTGACGCTCCGACGAGTTCTATCTAATATTATACATAAAACCATCTTCCCCAAACGCTGATGTCTTATCCTCTCAGTGGCCGCCCTGAGCCGAGGTTCGTGACCCGTTAGTCGGTCGCCCTCAGCGTGGTCGCTTAAATTTTAAGGGTTGCGAGCGCCTTCTGCACTCACCCAAAAGACCGGTGTTCTTTCATAAGCCGACCCTCGTCAGGCTAGAAAGAGTAATGTCAGGGACAAAAAAAAATAAAAAAATATTGTGTAAAATTAAATGGGCATTATGATTCTTGGGTCGGGCAAAGTGATATTGAGTTTTTTTATTCAGTATCAACTCGGAGTCTGGAATTTGTGCTCGATATAGCGATAGGCTCGCCCCCTATCACATCATGGGACTGAATAACGGCGATAAGTGGGTGCACTAGTTGCGCCTCTGCATACTCCTTCGGGGATAAAAGGCGTGAGTGTGTTTAAATTTAAACTTAATTTATATTGAAATTTTATTCGCTTTTTTAATCTACGGTTCGAATAACTTATTGTAAAGTGTTATTTCAAGAAGTTAAGTACTTGCTTTCATTTAGCAGCGCTATGTCAAAATGACCCTACATTAATGATTTTAAAGATTACAAAATACAAACGCTTATTGAATGCTTGCATCGATAGCTGTTTTATTTATTAACCCCCAACTGTAAAATAAGTTATACCTAAGTTTAATGGGTGGATCTGTGTATCTTTATTCTATACTAGCTTTTGCCCGCGGCTTCGCCCGCGTTTTTTAGTTTTTCCGGGATAAAAGTCCCGTTTTTTTTCCGGATTAAAATGTAGCCTATGTGTTAACACTGGGATAAAATGTAGCCTATGTGTTAATTCAGGACATGGTCTACCCGTGTACCAAATTTAATCAAAATCCATTCAGTAGTTTTTGCGTGAAAGAGTAACAAACATCCATAAATCCAGACATCCATACATCCATACATACTTACAAACTTTCGCGTTTATAATATTAGTAGGATTATAGTAGGATAGATTTCGCTCGCGGCTCCGCCCGCGTTAAAAAGTTTTTCCGGGACAAATGTCCCGTTTTTTATTTTCCCGGGATAAATTTTAGCCTATGTGTTAATCCAGGACTTGATCTACCCGTGTACCGAATTTCATCGAAGTTCGGTTAGTAGTTTTTGCGTGAAAGAGTTACAAACATCCATACATTCAGACATCCATACATACTTACAAACTTTCGCGTTTATAATCTTAGTAGGATTATAGTAGGATAGATTTCACCCGCGGCTCCGCCCGCGTTAAAAGGTTTTTCCGGGATAAAAGTCCCAGTTTTTATTTTACCGGGATAAAATTTAGCCTATGTGTTAATTCAGGATTGGATCTACCCGTGTGCCAAATTTCATTGAAATCCAGTTAGTAGCTATGCGTGAAAGAGTAACAAAAATCTAGACATCCATATATCCCGACATCCATAAATCCATCCATACTGTTGTTGTTGTACATAAAGTTTGTAAACTTTCGTGTTTATAATATTAGTAGGATTATAGTAGGATAGATTTCGCACGCGGCTCCGCCTGCGTTAAAAAGTTTTTCGGGGATAAAAGTCCCTTTTTTTCCCGGGCTAAAATTTATTACTTTATTTTTCTAAAATAATATATTTTTTTGTAAAATAAACGTAGCCTTAGTTACTCCTTATTACCTCCTTATTATCAAATATCTGCCAATAAAAGTTCCGTCAAAATCAGTCCAGCCATTTCACAGATTAGCCGAAACAAACAGACAGACAGACAAAAAATATTATTTTGGTGTGTGTACCGAATATCTATACACATTTATACATCTTTCTATATATATCTATTTATTTATTTATTTATTTATAATGAAATGAAAGTTTACAGCACTTAGCCAAAACACTTACATCTAACAATATAATCTAAGTATAAACATTCAATAACAACAATAACAATAAAATTTTAAAAGATAACTAAAAATATTCTCATACTTAATTAAACTAGGCAAAATTTTACATTGTTTCTAAAAATAACTTAATCCTATTGTATATATGGCAAGGTTTATCATAAAATATATCTAGATCTGTGTGCAGAGCGAGCACGGCATTGAGAAGTGTGACCGCCCGTGCGGTAGGTGCTGACTCGGGGCGGCGTGTGCGCACACCCCGCGGCAATGAAAACAAATTCCTGCGCCTACGCGGGCCCTCCACACTTTCGTCACTAACCAAAAACCGGGCTGGAGTGCACACAATACCAATCCGCTCGAGTGTTGCAGGGTTGTCTACTTTGTTGATAAGGAGATGATAGTAATGTATCAACAGCAACAGGTTGCGTCGGTACTCCAAAGTGTTCAACCCTACCATACCCGTTACATACATAGATGGATATAAATACGGGTAATATCCATACATCCGGTTGAATAAATATCGAGCGAATTTTCTTTGAATTCGCTCAATCAACAAAGTATACATACTCTGGTACGGGTTCCACACTATCGCGTTGTATTCCAGTCTACTACGCACGTACGCTTTGTATAGTGTGATTACTGCTCTACAACCGTTAAAAACAGAACAAACCCGCATAACAAAGCCCAGAATTTTGTTGGCCCTTTCACAGGTTGACAAAATATGTTGTTGGAAGTATAATCGAGAGTCTAATATTATTCCCAAATCTTTAATTTTCTCAACCCGATCTATCAATTCGCCACCAATACACGCTATACATCTATCTAAACAGCTCGCGTTGAAAAGTTTTTCCGGGATAACAGTCCCGTTTTTTTCCGGATTAAAATGTAGCTTATGTGTTAACCCGGGGATAAAATGTAGCCAATGTGTTAATCCAGGACATGATCTACCCGTGTGCCAAATTTCATCGAAATCCGATTGGTAGTTTCTGCGTGAAAGAGTAACAAACATCCAGACATCCATACATACTTACAAACTTTCGCGTTGATAATATTAGTATGATAGTAGGATATCTATCAATCAAATCAAACTCTGAATCAAAAGTATGATATAAGCATTGGAAATCAATTTCTAAATGAAGTCGTTGAGACACAACCATCAGCAATAGCCCACTCGCGCGTTCTGAGGCAGCCTTTGTTATATTAATTAATTCGGTGGTGGGACAAGTGGCAGGAAGCGCCCGACGTGACGGCCCAGCGGTGGCATGCGCGTGAGCTGCGCGCGGTACTGGACAGTACTTTTTTTTTTGTTTACGCGGAGAAAGTGAATTATTACTACCG
Organism: Lapara coniferarum; assembly: GCA_949316025.1. Lineage (NCBI taxonomy): Eukaryota > Metazoa > Arthropoda > Insecta > Lepidoptera > Sphingidae > Lapara > Lapara coniferarum. The sequence continues at coordinate 7,423,667 of OX438920.1, forward strand.
CCCAGTGTTCAAGGGGAACGACTGAGCGGTTATGTTGGGTTCACCGTGCCTTACGACCCGACGTTGAACCGCCCGGAGAGATGGAAAACGTCGGGCGACCGCCGGGCTGAGTCCCTAACCTATGTACACCGCACGGCATACCAACTAAAACTCCGCGGTGGCCATCTTCGGCGCATTAGGGACGGCTGCGGGCTTCCTCCGACTCACGTCTAAGTTGTCGTCCGCAACCGCCCCTGCGTGTACCGCTATTGCGGACCGTCTCCTATTGTTGGGGGGGCTCAGAAGCCCCCGTACATCGAAGGACGCCCTTGGCGTTAAAGGCAGCGTGAGGCACGCTGTCGTCCATCACGGGGGTCACAAAAGTTGGCTAGACTAATAGGTGGACTGCCCCTCCCGCCCACACTTGACAGTACTTGGACATTGCAACATTACTTTATTTTTCTAAAATAAAATATTTTTTTGTAAAATAAACGTAGCCTTTGTTACTCTTTATTACATCCGATACCTGCCAATAAAAGTCCCTTCAACAAACAGACAGACAAAAATTATAAAAAATATTATTTTGGTGAATGTACCGAATATCTATACACATCTATACATATCTATACATATTTATACATCTATCTATACATCTTTCTATACATCTATCTATACAGCTCGCGTTGAAAAGTTTTTCCGGGATAAAAGTCCCGCTTTACATTTTCCCGGGATAAAACGTAAGCTAAGTTACTCCTTATTACGTCATCTACCTGCCAATAAAAGTCCCGTTAAAATTGGTCCAGCCGTTTCAGAGATAAGCCGGAACAAAGAGACAGACAGACAGACAAACAAAAATGGTAAATAATGTTATTTTGGTGCATGTACCGTATATATACTCATATATATGTAGTAAAAAACGGTTATTTAAATATTACAATCAGACACTCCAATTTTATTTATATGTATAGATGTCTGCAGCATGGTTGCTCTGAAATGGATGGACCAATTTTGGTGTGTTTTTTTAAAGATGATGTGATCGAGATTTATTTATTTTTTACGCGGAGAAAGTGAATTATTACTACCGCCCAGTGTTCAAGGGGAACGATTGAGCGGTTATGTTGGGTCCACCGTGCCTTACGACCCGACGTTGAGCCGCCGTTGTACACCGCACGGCATACCAACCAAAACTCCGCGGTGCCGCGGTGGCCATCTTCGGCGCATTAGGGACGGCTGCGGGATTCCTCCGACTCACGGCTAAGTTGTCGTCCGCAACCGCCCCTGCGCGTACCGCTATTGCGGTCAGTCTCCTGTTGTTGGGGGGGGGGGGTGGCTTAGAAGCCCCCGCGCACGAAAGACGCCTTTGGCGTCAACGGCAGCGTGAGAAAGATCTATTCAGGCATTTGAAGATAATCAACGCAATTTATATAAATACTTTCCATGCGTTCGCGATCGCCTAAATATAACTTGGCTAGAAATAGATCATTGTATATCGCAATTTCTTACCGGTCACGGTAGTTTTAAGGGCAAACTATTTTCATTTAGGCTGGTTGACTCTCCTGTGTGCCCATGCTCTACACCTGGTTACGTGTATGAACAGTCTGCGCATCACGTACTTTGGGAGTGTGGTCTTTGGCATGGTGAGCGCAACATCATGCTGGATAGTATGCAAGTAACATCTGGGGTTGTATACTACATGGACCTTGTAGAGACTAGACGAAATTTCCGTGCTTTCCGGCGTTTTTGCCATACCTATTATTGGAATCAAATTTGACAGCTCAAATGATAGGACCCTTTCATTGAATTTTTATCCGTGGTGCTTTACAACTGGCTTTTCTAGTTGTAAACGTCTGTAAACTTGAGGTTAAAATACCTCCTTAGTTCATTATTTTTGTCTGCCGCTTTGCTATGGAGGGAAGTGGACAATTAATATTTCCAACTCCTCCCTATCTTTCTTTTTGATTAATTTCGTTGCGGGTTACAGACATATTAGTGTTCCCTGAGACTCGCCGAGCTTCACCGCTCGGTGTCATAAAATGCGTGCCATTGCCGATCCTGGCTTACAGGAGTTGCAGTGGCGGGTGTGAGGGCGGGATAGTCTCAATCAACGCAATTTCTACTTTCACAAGCCCGTTTTCTAAATATTATTCTTATAAATCTTTACACATACCAGTCGATAATGACTGGCACACGGCAGAGACGGAAAAAGCCGATGTAATTAAGGAATGACCAACATATCTTCCGAAGAAAAATGTTCTATAACATATAAGTACAAGGATCCCAGCTGAATCAGACTGTAATAAAGATAATATACTCAAGTATTTTCGAATGCTATTGTTAAACATCTGCTATCTTGTTTTCTCGTGGACCCAGTAGCCGATAACCATGATCCGTGTAGAACTCGATTGTCAGTTTGGAAAAACCTTATATTTAATGCTAACTTTTACCGGCGGCTTCGCCCGCGTGATACAAATTTTTCCGTAATAAAAGTCCTGCTGTATATATCCCCGGGATATAAAGTAAGCCATAACCATCTCAAAATCTCAATCTATTCCCATACTATATTGCATCGAAATATTTTCGGTAGTTTTGGAGTTTATCGCATACAGACGCGACGGGCGACTTTGTTTTATATTATACTAGTTTTTGCCCGCGGCTCCGCCCGCGTTAAAGTCTTTTCCCGGGATAAAAGTCCCGCTTTATGTTTTGCGGGGATAAAAAGTAGCCTATGTGTTAATCCAGAACATGATCTACCCGTGTGCCAAATTTCATCGAAATCCGTTCAGTAGTTTTTGCGTGAAAGAGGAACAAACATGCATACATCCAAACATCGAAACATCCATACATTCTTACAAACTTTCGCCTTTATAATATTAAGTAGCATAGTAGCACTATCATTTGCCCGCGGATTCGCACACGTGAATGAGTTTTTCCGAGATTAAACTCCCGATTTATATTTTACCGGGATAAAAAGTAGCCTATATGTTAATCCAGGATATGACCTACCTGTGTGCCAAATTTCATCGAAATCCGTTCAGTAGTTTTTGCGTGAAAGAGGAACAAACATGCATACATCCAAACATCGAAACATCCATACATTCTTACAAACTTTCGCCTTTATAATATTAAGTAGCATAGTAGCACTATCATTTGCCCGCGGATTCGCACACGTGAATGAGTTTTTCCGAGATTAAACTCCCGATTTATATTTTACCGGGATAAAAAGTAGCCTATATGTTAATCCAGGATATGACCTACCTGTGTGCCAAATTTCATCGAAATCCGTTCAGTAGTTTTTGCGTGAAATAGTAGCAAACATCCATACATCTATATATTGTTACAAACTTTCGCCTTTATAATATTAGTAGGATAAGGAAGGAATGATTTTCCTTAACTTGTTGACCCAGATAGGCCGTAATAAATGGTTTTAAGAAAAACTGACTGTACCTATAGCGATACAAAAATGAAATAAAAACTTTTTATAGCAGCTCGTTTCGACGATACCTACCTTCCGCATTTCGCCAGGATATTGTAGCAACATAGGCGTATATCGGGGGTCGTGCTCACCCCAGAATTGCTTGGTGCCCACCCCAAGGATTTGGAGGCAGAGACTACTATAATTTTTTAAACGATTTAAGCCTAGGACACTGCCTCGCCTCCTGAAAATTACTAGCTACGCCAATGTCTATCAATGCCTCTTATGTTAGTTTCTTATAAAGCAACAACCCTCGAGGGCCAGACCTTCGTTATTTTATAAAAGTTGAAAGTTTTTATGTACAAGTCCCCTATAGAGGTAAGAACGACCAGCGACTATAGAGCTTGGGTTGTGGTTACTTGGGCAGGTAACAGCTAGTAAAGGTGTATAAAATAGTACCTAAAATGCGTTAAAGTATAAAACAATTTTTTTTTATTTTATTCGAGATAAGTTTAGAAATCTCGTCATCTATTGCCGGACACTTATTACAATTGCTACTCCCTGCCAGACACCCCTAAGCTTTAATAAAATATAATTATACTTTCGTTATATTATAAAAGCTAACTTTTATATATGTTACTTGGGGACCTATCTAAAAGTGTTACCTCGAAAGCCGGACAGTTTTAATGTTTTAAACCCATATCTAGCCAGATACATTGAAAGTCCGCTGTAGCCTGTAGGTGCAAACGCGAATGTTTAGTATATTACGATTTTTAAAGATTTCTAATAAAAACATAATTTTAATATTTTATAGCCATGATATAAGAAGTAAAAAATGTTATTTTAATATCATAAAATACAAAATCAAAAATCTGATTTTATGTAAAAAAAAATTTTATCGTTTTTATAATTTTCTTCATTGTCGTCGATATTTTCATTTTCTTCGTCACTACTCCTGTTGATGGCATCATCGTCGTAAATATCACCATCTTTGTCAGATTTTACACTAGTAGATTTTTTTATTATGACTGTTTTTGTCGAACTTTCAGGTTCCGAAGTTAAGTATTTATTCAGAAGTCCTGTAAATGCTTTATAACATCCCCGGTGATACCTATTTTAACACGCTTTTATTAGATTAAGATGTATGTATGTATGTATGTATGTATCTATGTAACTGACACTTTGAACATGATTTTGACCCCCTTCAAAACGTCGGATTAAATCGAAATTGGCATACCTATCAAGGACCAATGACAATGAAATTTTTCTTCAGTATCATCTAACTTGGCTCTCAAGTTTAGGATAAATCCTAGTAAGCCACGGTTTGAAACGCAAAGCCGTTTAGCGTATAGTAAAATATAGTCGTCCTCTGAAACAATGAATAGGTATCTCTAAAATTTATGATTTTATGGATATGGGTATGTTTGAGGGACTTTTGGAGCGGGAAAGGCAAAACTGCGAGCATCTCCTAGTATAATAAAATAAAAAAGGCGCAGCGTGCACCCAGACTAACGCTTGACATTTAATGACCATAACAAAAAATAAAAATATTTCATATTAAGTATTTCATTTTTTTGCCGTCGTAATTACTAGCCACAAAGATTAATTAACCTTCAATGTATAGAGACAGTTGTAGGTAACCTTTATCTATCCTTTTGAAAGACAAACAGGGGTTTAAACAAAAATAAAAAATAACTTGTAACTTATCTTTCAAATCAGACCGAACAAAAATTCAAAGAACTAACCTATTTTTTCCTTAACACTAAAATGTTAATTTGCACTATATTTATTACACACACACACACACACTCACGCCCTTAATCCCCGAAAGGGTAGTCAGAGGCGCAATTAGTGTACCCAAGTTTCGCCGTGCGTATTCTGTCCCATGATGTGATAGGGGGCGATATCGGGCATCGCCTATCGCCATATCGGGCACAAATTCCAGACCGCGGGCGCTGAGTAGAAAAACCCAATATCACTTTCCCCAACCCAGGGATCGAACACGAGACCTCAGCATTGTAGTATTATTCTATTTTATTTATTCTGATGATTAGATTAGCCTTTATTAGTAAAATTATGTAGATCGAATTGCGGAGTAAAAAAAACCCAGTTCATTTTATTTTATAGTAAACAATATTATATTAAAATCAAGGCTTCTACGGTTAAACTAAACCTTAATTATTCAAACAAGGAGTCTTCAAGGAGTTTTTGAAGATAAAATACAATTTGAAATATATTCAAAACGGCTTGATACTGGTATGAACCGAAAAGGTTAAAGGTATTGCAGCAAACATTTTAAGTAAATATTACCATCATTCGGTGACACGTCCAGCGCTCGTGTTGCAGGAAGCGATCCTTTTAAAATGTCAATGGACAATGTCGCCAGCGAACGATATAGCCATACTAAAATGTAAGAACGGTTGGCGATCTATAATGTTCCATTACAGCTACTTCGTCTTTTTTCCTATTGACAATGACTCATGTCGATTTGATTTTGTTTTACTATCGATACCCCGTGGCATGTGCAGAGTGTAGATGATGAATACTTATATTTTCTGGATGATTGACTTATGGTAAGAGCATGGCAGATTAATAACCAGTATTTTGTAATATTACGCACACAAACACATATGTGCTCGCGCGCGGTTTATGTTTGAAAGGCAAATAAGTGACCGAGGCATGCCTCGGTCACAAGAATTTCAAACTCGAAGCTGACACCCATGAAAACCCAACAACCCGCCCTGAAATTAGAACTTGAGATCTCAAAACCGTACCGCGAACGCAATACAACTACGCCACTGAGACAGTCATGATCTATCTATACATACCTACAATGAAGCAGTGGAAACAATACAATACAATACAAATACTCTTTATTGTAACCTTTTTTAAGCAAAAAATAATAAAAGCGTGTTAATAACAAAGTATATTAAGGTTGATACAATTTCCTAAGTCAATGGGCGACCTTATCGCTATAAGCGATCTCTTCCAGGCAACCTTTGTATGGAAAGAATCTATAATCATACTTAGACAGCGGAGTATATCAAGAGAAAAAAAAACAATTACAAATAAAATATTAAATAAATCCGTATACATTTATATATATAAAATATATATACTGATATATATGATATGATTATTATCTAATAAATACGTTAGTATTTTGCACTATGATAATGATTTTTTACTACTTTTTTAAATATAGCTATAGATTTATATTATCTTATCTCTAGCGGCAAGGCATTCCAAATTCAGACAGCTTGTGTCTGTGCAATGCCCTGTATTATTCACATCAGCGATTTTTATATAATTCTTTTCCGTCTGTTTGTCTGTTGCTCTGTTTGTTTGTTACTGCACATCTCCAAAATGACAGAACGTATTTCGATGACATTTAGGCACACAGGTAGATCCTGGATTAACACTTAGGCTTCTTTTTATCCCGGGAAAAGAAGAAGCGGGACCTTTATCCCGGAAAAACACTTTCACGCCGGCGGAGCCGCGAGCTTTATTATATGTATTGATATTATTTCTCAGATCTTTCTAGTGGAAATATTTTTAGTCACCTACATACATATAAATCACCTCGCCCGAATAATAGGGAAGATAAATCCTTTAAACGAGCTAACTTCGAACTGATCCGCCAGACTCTTAGACAATTTTAAATTCTCTAAGGTCGAACTTGATTTTTCGATAACACGGAAATACATACTATGTTTCTACTGTCATAATTTACATTATACACCTATGTATAATTAAAATAAATTAAAATACTTTATTCATCACGTAGGCGAACATAGTTGCACTTATGATATGTCAAGATACATTCAATTATTAATAACTATTATTATAAATAGTCACTTATATAACTACAGACATTTTTAAAGGGAGCAAAATCAATGAAAATAAAGAAGCGAAGCTCGGGCTGGCAGGAAACAGGTAAAAAGAAGAATATTTTTTATTAAAATTAATGGGAGGCACGCGTCGCGACCTTCACCGGTGAAGACAGTACAGATCCTAACCTAGCTAACTTACCAGCCTTTTACTAGCTACCTAAGCGGTATTATATTGTACCATTAAATGGTATTGTAACTAGCCGACCGTACCGCGAATGGTTAGGTGTACATTTTTTATAAGCTGTCTCATGTATATGTAAACAAAAATAATAATAAAGACTCTGGACGCAAGATTGTTTTAATTTGGCCCGATAAACCGATTCATAGTCAGTGTATAAACAGATTTCATCGGAACAGTGTGAAGTTTTAACTTCAAAAAAAATATTTTATTTTTATATTTAAATTATTTTATACATAATTAATAAAAATGGCAAAAGTTTTATTATTAGTGGCTCTGATTGTAGTATTTTACATAAATGGGAGTTTCGCCAAAGTAGCGCGTGAGTATATAATATGTATTATATTTTCTTGTTGCAGTTTTAAGAAATATATATTATTAGAAATGAAAGAATAACACAATAGAGTTCAAAATGACTATTTCATTTTTAGTGCGTTTAATCCTATATCTAGAATTAGTAACGTAAACTAAACTAAAAAATGTGATAAAAAAAGGGGGTGGCTAAAGAAGACAAATCAAAGAAAACAAATCAGCGATTTTTATAATTCCTTTCTGTCTGTCTGTTTTTCTGTTTGTTTGTTCCTGCAAAACTACTGAACTGGTTTCGATGAAATTGGGTATGGAGATAGTTTGAGACCCTAGAAAGAACATAAACTTTTTATCCCGGGAAAATATAAAGCGGGACTTTTGTCCCGGAAAAATTGCTCACGCGAAACTACTAAACGGATATAAAATTCTTTCGTGATAATTTTTTTTTAATTTACTTCGAACTTTTCGAAGACACTATTTACGGAGTGTACCACAAATAATTTTATGTGTGGTGACCCAATTTTTCGGCCAGGATTTTTAGTTCATTCACCTAATTTGTTATGTCTGGAGGCACATGAAAACTTTAGTGTAAGGTTCATCATCTGCACCTACACGTGATGAACTAATTTAAGGAATAATAAATGCAGATGAGATGATAACTAGTAATTTATTTCTTAGAATTACTAAAAGATAATTACGCGCCAGAATGCGCACTTGTATTATGAACAGAGACTCACAAGTCGAGGAAGGCTTGTAAAAATAAAGAAACGTGTATTTTATTGAAAGAATAATACCTTTATACGCTATAATAAGCTGCATACAAAACAATTTGTACTAGAGTAGTACTCAAACATTTGTATTTTTTTTATCTTCTACTAAGTTAATTGTAATTTTTTATACCTCATTATAAAGCTGGATAAATAAATAGATAAGTTTTTAAAGTGTTTTGCACATTTAGCCACTACAAGGTTTCCTTAAACAAACAGCAGTTTTATTCTAAATCTTTTTTGAATAAAACACGAAATTGATTGATTTAAGGCCATCATTACAAAATGATTATTGCTTTCAGATATTTTATTGTTTATTATAAAATTATAGTATATTATTTACTAGAAAACAACAAAATACCCCAATCTGATACAGTACTATTTTATTATTGAATTGTATCTGGTCTTATAAGCGCTTTGTCTTAAAATTCAATAAATCTTATATTGCTCCAAAACTATTGAGTTCCGGATAGGATTTTATGGAAAAATTCTTTGCTTTTGACTCAATCTACACCCTCTTAACGGGAATACGTCAAAGTGGGCACATACCATGCGATTTGGTACAGGCGAACCATTAAAATGGTATGCCATCGAACCATATCGCATCGTGTGGGGCACGGTTCGATGGACATTATTATTATTATTGTTGGTACGGCTGGTTCGATGGCTTGCCCATCAAACTTGGTTGGATACAACTGGACATCGCACGGTACGGTTCGATCGTGTGGCGTGAAGACTGTACCGCGTGACGAATTGGTCGCATGATACCAAATCTAATCGTCTGTTAGTACTATTAGTGGTATTATATTACCAGTCAACCTGTAGGTAGACAATGTGAATAATAAATTTTAATTTTATCGTTACAGCGGACTACATAGTACCGTGTCCTGGACCGACCTCTGAATGTCTTAAAAAAACTACTCAAGAAATTATACCCTTGTTTGTGAAAGGAGTGCCTTCTTTGGACATAGATTCGCTTGACCCCCTTCATACTGATTATGTGGCCGTGGACCTTCCTGGTAGATTCAAAGTGGAACTTTTTGATAGCGTCTCCACTGGGTTCAGAAAATGCGTTATCGATTCACATTCGTGAGTATATAGTTATGGTATATTTTATGTTTAATGATCATTTTTATTTTTATTTATGGCATCGAATGACGAGACAAGCATGTCGTTCGCCTGATGGTAAGCGATACGACCACCCATAAACAGTACAAATACCATCCAGCACCTTGAGTTAAAAAGTACTATGTGGAATTCCACTGCGCTCGTCATCCTGAAACATAAGATGTTAAGTCTTGGTATGTGCGGTGTTACCCACACACACACACTGTTCAATTTAAATTAGGCACCGACTACAAATATACGTATATACTAAGCGATTACTAATTTTATATATTTTTTGATTTGTAGTGGTTTTAAGGTCGATTTATTTTTTGTTAAAAAGTTTTTATTGATTGATTTTTTGTTAGTTAATTATAGAATGGTGTAAACAATAGATCATAGATATACGATTGGAGCATTCGCGAGTCATCTGCTGTTAGTTATTGAAGAGTTCCATTGTGTATCTCCGAAGATCTTCATGATATCTTCATAAATTATATACTAAAACCTTCCCTAAAAACTGTACATTTGAACATCGAAAGCTACATCCAAATCAGATCAGTAGTTTTTGAGAAACTCGCGGCCATACAAATTTACATACATAAATACATACGGATCGATACAGCACCTCGTTTTTGAAGTCGGTTAAAAATCCAATATCACTTTGCCCGACCCGGGGATCGAACCCGAGACCTCAGCATTTCAGTCGTACCGTAATACAACTACGCCACCGTGGCAGAGGAACATATTAACAATTTAAAAACTTACTAAATTATACTATTATTGATATTGACTGCATTTTTTACTTGACTTAATACACGACGCTGAAACTCGTGGTAGCTGGCTAAGGATTAAATGAAATTAGAAGTATAATTTTATTTAACTAAATTTTTGAAAATTTAAAATGTAATGATAGTAAAAAAGTGAAATAAAATTTTTGGAAGTGGATTACTGACTTCATTACCACCATGATCCCACGCCTGTCCCGGTGTTACGTTTCGGGTTTAGGTAATCTCAACATCCCGAGATAAGAAAAAATAACCGGAATCGAATTCTCTAAACTTCAATAAGTGAATTATCTACATTTCTTAGGTACCATGACGACGAGGCAAACATGGACTTCCACTGTAACATAACCATTAAAGGAAAGTACAAGGCTAAGGGACAAATCCTGGTTGTTACTATCGACGGTGATGGTGATGCTAAAATCAAAATTGGTACGTATAGAAATAGAACTCCCACACACACACACACACACACACACACACACACACACACACACACACACACACACACACACACACACACACACACACACACACATACATTGTTTCTCTGACACACGCATACACACACTTATGCCTCTTCTTTCAGAAGGGGTAGGTAGAGACGGAACAAGTGCCAATTTTCGCCGAGTGTACATACCTACTGAGTTTCATATGATAGGCGGCGAACCTGTTTCTATACGACGAAAAAATTCTAGACTCTGGCCAGATACTGAGAGGAAAAACCCAATACCGCTATGCCCCACTTTGAACGAGAGACGTCGGACCGGAAGTCTTACCAATATATCTACGCCACCGAGGCAATTTATACCCTATACATAGAGGCATAAAGACTATATTCCATTACATAGGGAAGCAATTTTACATATATTAAAACTTTAATTGTTACAAACACAATAGGCGGTTCAAAAATGATTTGACAAAGCTAAAAGATTTAAACGAGTTACTGACGTTATTGTTTTTCAATTGATGAAGAATTCCAATAATTGATCTTCTTATCTTATAAAAGAAGTCGTAAAGAAGAAAGAAAGAAGTTAACCTACAAACAGAATATATTATGAATATGGCACATATCGTCGTCCGGCATTCAGTACCGCGAATGTAAAATTGGGGCACTTTACAGGAGAGACAAAAAACTGATTTTATTATAATGTACACTTTACCTTCTGCTAAACTATTGTTATTTAGCATTCTAAACTATTGTTATTTAGCATTCTAAAACAATAGTTTAGCAGAAGGTAAAGTGTACATTATAATAAAATCAGTTTTTTGTCTCTCCTGTAAAGTGCCCCAATTTTACATTCGCGGTACTGAATGCCGGACGACGATATATAGACCAAGATAGATAAACATACATGCTAATTTAATTTCGGAAAAGGATTTAGAAAAATCTTTATTCCAAGGAACTACTTTTGCGTAGGTTAAACGAGCTAAAGTTAGTAATTATAAATTGATTGAATACTTTAAAACAACTTACTACCCAACAAATGACTATCTTGGAAGGTAATTCAAATGAATGCACTATTCGATTCAAATTCCTGAAGCAAAAATATAATGTAAAGAGAGAGAAAAGCCTTAAACTAGCATGTACAGGTAAGCTGATTATGTGGGGCTCACGTGTATGCATACTGTTTTAAGATCATGTTTATATAGGCCTGCCTCGGTGGCGTAGTTGTATTACAGTACGACTGCAAAGCTGAGGTCTCGGGTTCGATCCCCGGGTCGGGCAAAGTGATATTGAGTTTTTCAATTCAGTATCAGCCCGGAGTCTGGAATTTGTGCCCGATATGGCGATAGGCTCGCCCCCTATCACATCATGGGACGGAATAACGACGAAAAGTGGGTGCACTAGTTGCGCCTCTGCCTACCCCTTCGGGGATAATAGGCATGTGTGTGTGTGTGTGTGTGTGTGTGTGTGTTTATATAGGCAAATTTAATCTGTGAGTACGTAAAACTAATTGTAATGAAGTGTTAAATAGATGAATAGATTAAAATGAACCTGTTAATTGGATTTAATGGTACAGTAATTCACAATACTTAATTACTTATATCAAAAACTTTTTAACAAAAAACCGACTTCAAAACCACTACAAATAAAAAAATAATTAAAATTTGTATTCGCTTTGTATATACCAATATTTGGAGTCGATGCCTAATTTAAATTGCTAGCTAAGCTAAGGAAATACACCAACAAATATACGAAATTAATGTTCAATTTAAATTAAGCACCGACGCCAAATATACGTATATACTAAGCGAATACAAATTTTAATTATTTTTTGATTTGTAGAGGTTTTGAAGTCAGTTTTGTTTTTGTTAAAAAGTTTTTATTTATTGCTTTTTAGTTATTTGATTATAGAATGGTGTAAACAATAGATCATAGATATACGATTGGAGCATTCGCGAGTCATCTGCTGTTAGTTATTGAAGAATTCCATTGTGTATCTCCGAAGATCTTCATCATATCTTCATAAATCATATACTAAAACCTTCCCTGAAAAATATAAATTTGAATGTCGAAAACCATACCCAAATCGGATCAGTAGTTTTGAGAAACTCGCGGCCATACAAATTTACATACATACATACATAATATATATATATATATATATATATATATATATATATATGTATATATATATATATATATATATATATATATATATATATATATATATATATACATACATGCGGATCGAATACAGAACCTCCTTTTTTGAAGTCGGTTAAAGAAATAAAGCAATATCCATACATTTTGTAAACTGCGAATCCGCAATAGACCAGCGAGGTGGACTAAGGCCTAAACCTTCTCAGTAGTACAAGAGGTCCTCGCTCAGCAGTGGGATAGTATATAAAACAGGGCTGATATTATTATCCAGACATCTTTATAAACTTTCGCATCTTATAAATATAAAGACTGCCTCGGTGGCGTAGTTGTATTACAGTACGACTGCAATGCTGAGGTCTCGGGTTCGATCCCCGGGTCGGGCAAAGTGATATTGAGTTTTTCTATTCAGTATCAGCTCGAAGTCTGGAATTTGTGCCCGATATGGCGATAGGCTCGCCCCCTATTACATCATGGGACGGAATACGCACGGCGAAAAGTAGATGCATTAATTGCGCCTCTGCCTACCCTTTCGGGGATAAATGGAGTGAGTGTGTGTGTGACGTGTGCGTATGTAAACTACATGCTTATTAATATACAAGTCAGCGTTAAAATCTGTGAGTAAATAATAAATCACCCTTTTGTTCCCACCCTTAGGGTAATTTTTTTTACAAACTTACACGGCCCTAACCTCGAGGTATACCCTATCTAATAAAAAAAAGACGTGTGGCACTCGGAGACTGCCGCGGTAAAGCTATTGCATAGCATTTTTATCAACTTATGTAATTATAATTATTATTATTATTTTTTTTTATTGTCCAAATTTCACTCGTGCCCTACATCTGTCTGTTTGTTTGTTAACGCCGAAACTCTAAGCAGGCAATTCTAATATTTATAACCTCTTTGAACAGATATGAAATAAAAACTTTTTAAAAATTCAAACTTATAATCACGTCATCCCGCCACGGGGACATTCTCATCAACTGCGCGCGTTTGACATTTCGATACGTTTCACTGACTGGAACATTTTTTAAATACACGGTAATTTCGACCTTATATCGTTTAACATTCAGCTCATATCCTCTTACATACTGTATTCTTACAAGACTGCGATATTAAATTTACTTATGAAATTTACACTCTACACGGTTGTGATAGAGTTGAAAATAAAATATCACCGCTGTGCCGGTCGGAGTGAGGGGTGTTAGGTTATTTTTTCGTTACGGAATTTCTGGATTCGGTCTCCACGCTCAAGGCCCGCGATAGAAGCTATGCAATAGCTTAAAAAGAAATATTAAAATCGAGTTACTTTGTAAAAAGTTATGCGAGGTCGTTCATAAAAAGTATACACGTTGCATTGAGAACCTTCCTCCGTTTTTTTTCGTCAGTTAAAAAGTCATTTTTTTATAATACCTCTAAAATACTTTTAACCTCATTATTGTTTTTCAAATTCATAACTTTGGCAATCAATACAAGGTAAGATATAAGTATATGATGCGGAAATTAAATGCTAGGGCCGATACAGCTCTAGAAATGCTAAGGATACCTACTTAAAAGTTATAAATTAACTTCACTAAGTATTCCATTGTAATGTTAAAGTGATAGCGTAAAAAGTATACTGGCTTTGAGTGACAGTATCACGAATTTCAACGAAAATATATTTTTTTCGAAAACAACAGTTATGACCCAATTTCTATAATATTCTAGACTTTCATTGAATTCCAATCTCAATATTATGTTCTCATAGTGCTGAAGTTTAATCAAAATATTTTGAATTTCTGGACCTAAAACAACTTCTACTGCGTCATCATGGTCGCTTAGACTAATACATGGTCGTTACTCGCAAACGAAATTCTATGAAAGGAATACTTTTATAATATCTTATTTGGTCGTATAGCATCGATTAATTATAAATACATTATGAATGTGAATATGAACTACATATATGAATTGAAAATTTCGACCTTTTGTGATACGATATAAACATTGTAACGCAGGTGGCGTAGCGTTGTCTGCAAAAATTAAGTTCCACGATGTGGAAAGAGATGGCGTTGTATACCAGGAAGTAAAAAGCTACGATATCAAATACAAAATTGAAGATAAAGTGACATTTGCCCTCACCAATTTATTCAAAGGAAATCCCGAATTAAGTGAGTTACCATTAGATTTTATAACACTAACAATACCTTATTGCAAATACGAATAAAAAAAATATTAGGAGTAAAGAATAAGTAAAAAAATTGAAAAAAAAACCTGACTGCCTCAATATCTGCCCTATCATTTAAATTCATTGAAGAACTGAAAAGATAGTAACAAGATTTGATTTTAATATTTTATTTTGTTTTTGAATAATCTTAGTTGATAGTGTTCACAAACGCAGTCGGAGGCATCTGCTCACTCCGAGATTTTATTGCTCTAACTATATCACCAACCAAATGATGAGAAGTGAGCGTGTTATGCCTCCGACAGTGTTTGTCGACAAACAACCACTCATTATAATTTAGAATAATTAATTTATTATAATCTAACCATAAAGCGTGAAACATTAAAATCCTAATTACTTATTTGATTTATTCCAAAATTGAAATGGTTTTTATTGAAATTAAATAATTAAATTTAGTTTAATATCTCGCGTTTAAATTTGATCGTATAGTAAAACTAAATAGAGTTTGCAGAAATGCAACTTCTCTTAAACGAACCTTGTACAAAGAGCAATAAAGTTCAAGTAACTAGACACAATTTTCATAATTTCAGGTCAAACCGTTCTACAGTTCTTAAATGAAAACTGGAAACAACTTGTTGATGAATTTGGAAGACCAATCTTTGATAAAATGGTTGATATTGTGTTCAAACAAATTGGCAAATTCTTCGAGAATGTTCCTAAATCTGAATTGTTTGCTTGATTGTATTCGATTAAGTACTCTGAGATAAAATTATAATAGGTATTAAATTTATTTCTGTTTTTTTTTTTAAAAGCTTTGGTTTTACTTAGAAATCACCATCAGTTTCAAGAGTACAACGAGAATAATTAAAAATTATAGTATTAAATAATTACAATGTTTAAAAATTATACTGCCAAGAAAAAAATAATTTTAATTAATAATGTTCATACGGACTCCTTCCTATACATAAATATAAAAATGACATACAGTTTTATGTTTAGTTATTGTATGGGAAATTGAAGGGAGATCATCATCATCATCATCAGCTACACGACGCCCACTGCTGAACATAGGCCTCCCCCAAAGATTTCCAGACGGACCTGACAAAAGGGGCCTGCATCCAGCGCGTTCCTGCGACCTTTATCAAGTCGTCTGAGGGGAGATACCTTAAACAAAATAAATAAGACAATCTTACCTGCAAGAACGAATACGGAAATGTGAATTCACCCCAAACTATATCTTTGACCAGACCTGAAATACATAAACATGTTATTAATATTTCGTAAAAATACGCTTCACAAGTAAACTTGATGCTTGCATTTAAAGGTTAGGTAATTAATTATTATTGTTGACGGAAAGGAATAAGAATGTGTTATGAGCCATCAGTTAGGAAATAAACCCATAAATTTGTCACATTAAGATTTATAAGAACATTTTATATCTAATACGTCTTATTGGAGTGGCAGAAACTTACGAATTCCACTTGACACTCAATATATTGGTTAATACATTGTTTTAGTCCTAGGTATACGGCATAAATAAGTGCACGTTGCATTCTAAATAAGTAAGAATGTTTGAAAGTAAATAATCCGTTTTCGGAATTTAAGCAGTCCCTGGATATAGGTAAAGATAAACAATATGGCTGCGAATAAAATCCTTAAAAGATTGTTCCGATCACTTAATAAGATTATCCTCTGTTGCCGTTCACACCAATACGAGGTATTTATAAAAAAAAACGCTTTATGAAGTGCTGTTTGCGAAAGGTAATTTTAAGTATAAGTTTTGCCATTTTCAATATAATAATAAAATTAAAATGAATACTATAATTTGTAAGTTCAGATACAACGGTTATGAACATGAAATAAAATTTGGATTGATAAAATATATGGCTATAAAGATAGTTATACATTATAATCATCATCACAATCACAGCTATAGAAATGTCACTGTAGGAAATGGGCCTAGCCTTAATTAATTAGATATTTCCTCGACAAGTTATTTGAATTCTGAGTTACACGTGTCCGTTTTAAAATACATATACAACTTTACTCATTATTATTACAGTCTGACGCAATCTTTGATATTTATAATCGCAATATTAGATATTTAAATCAGTAGCGACTGTTTGAACAAAAGTCGTACATAAATTAATTATAAGAGCTGCACTTACCTACTGGAAAATCAAACGGGTATATTAAGTAAAAAAACTGAGACATAAAACTGAAAGGATGAAATCCATCTTCAAGTTTCAATGATGGTATCAAATATATTTCCTTTTGAGGAAGTTCGCTAAATCGTATCTTAGTTCTGTCCTTCGGATCGAACCAGTCTTCTGTGTAGCTCGTTACTATATCATCCTCAGTCATAATGTGGCTTTGTGTGGTATTTTGTGTTACCGGCTCTTTGAAAACTTCTCTTGTTATCGGTATTACTTGCACAGTGGTTTGAGTTGATGTAGGTTCCGTAGTAGAAGTATGAGAATAAGAAGAATTCGAAGACGCTTCTATTGAAGAAGAATCAGGTGGAGTTGATGTAGAAGACAAAATTTCATTCATTTTTTTAATGAATATCGAATCCGGTTTTTGCTGACCGCGACGCTCTTCTTTTTTACTATTTTTCAAATCGTTATACTTTTCTAACCAAACTTTCATTGATTCCGCATTTTTCGCACCAGCATTTCTTTTGTTCCAGAAACTTCCATTGGATTTCTTGCTTTGTGTCGGTAAATCACTCCGAATGTTTTCCATGTCGGTATTTCTCAATGTGTTCACTTGGTTTTCCCTGAACATAGTCTCTAAGCAATTATCCCACACTAAAGGCATAGCTATCGCTGCGTTTTCATTTTCTTCGTGACGCTCTAGCATTTCCATTTCATGGCTGCCAATATTTCGATCGAATAACAAAATTGGATCAACGTTTCCCTCGTTTTCATATTTTTTCTCTTTGCTGTTTATCGTGTAAATTGTGGAGATTGCTTGGAAATTTTCTTGCGGTACATCATGGTTATTTGTTTTGCTGCCGCCTTCATTTAGATTGTTTCCGCTGGAAGCTACGGCAGTCGTTTCCGATGTCGGCCGGATTTGCTGGGTTTGTGAGGCAAAAAGAACGGCGCCTCCTGGTAATGCATTTACTTCACTCTCAAAAGCCAACTTGGTTAGGTGTGTTTGCGGGCTGACTCGATTTATGAGCAATATTGCCGATAATAATACAATCATGGCCATTACGGCATTTTATTCCTATTTATTTCCGACGCGAGTGTATAAGTGTGAAGTACCGGCGGGCGACTGACGGGTGTATGGGCCATCGGTCGAGGGATTTGTAGCACTTAGTAGTCTGCCCAGCCACGTTGCACAATCGTATCACGACCGTTCCACTACCTTTACTGCATTATGTAAAGAGTATTGACTAGCAACTCACCGTATGATATTTGAAATGTTATTTATTTCTAAAAATAAATGTGTTAAATTTTTTGGAATGTTTAAATGATAAAATAATTTGATGAGTATGGTAATAGACACTAAACTTATTAGAAATTAATGAGATTATCGAAACCGACGGAATACATTAATATGTATACATTTTTCAGACCCAACACATAGAGTGAAAGTGAATATTCTCGCCTTATTTACAAAGTTCTTTTAAAATGAAAGTTGGGCTTTATTACACGAGCCACCTGTTATTACACTTTGTGGTATGCCATTGAATAAGGTGGCAAAATTCAAATATCTGGGCCACTGGATCTCCGAAGATCTTAATGATTATTTTGATATCGAGAGGGAGCGGAGGGCGCTGTGTATCCGATGCAATATGCTGGCACGAAGATTTGCACGTTGTACTAAACAAGTTAAGGTAACGCTCTTTAAAGCATACTGCCAGTCCTTTTACACGTGCAGTCTGTGGGTTAGTTACACGCAGATGGTATACAGTGCACTCCGCATCCAGTACAATAACGCGTTCCGGGTGTTGATGGGGCTGCCGCGCCATTGTAGCGCGTCCAATATGTTTGCGGAGGCGCGCGTTGACGGGTTCCACGCTATTATATGAAAACGCTGTGCCTCGCTAATGTCGCGTGTGCGCTGCAGCCCTAACACCATCGTTAACGTGTGGGCAGATAAGTGGGACTCCCTGCTGATGAGTCACTGGTTGGCTTTGCATGCAAAGACCATCATGGCTTGATGTGGGATTGTCTTTTATAAGTACTTTCTCTTTCAGTTAATGTTACTAACATAGTTTTATGAACCTACTAACAAAAATAATATGTAATAATATAATGATATGGACATGAACAGTCTGATGTAAATAAAAATATATAAAAAAAATAAAAATTATCACATCATAAGTGATTGTATCGAAAGATAGCTTTAGTATGATAAAAATAGTTTACCAACTGCCTGGAATATAAAGCATTATAAATTATCTCGTATATCTCGTGCAGAAATCATACTTTCAGATATTCTAACTGATATACATAGAGCGATGGTAAGTAATATTTTTACATGCTTTTATGGTATTGGCTTTCACAGACCGAAAGGAAAAATACGTTAATATATTTGTCAGCAAAACATTCTGATATTTTTTGCAATTTGAAAAAACTCACCACTCAATTACAGCTTACACTAGTTGGGTTAAGGTCTTAAAATTCGTCATAGAAGGACTTCCAGTAATATAATTATAATCAATAATAATACCAGCCCTGTATTATTGTACTGCCCATTGTTGAGCTCGGGCCTCCTCTACTGAGAGAGTTTAGGCCTTAAGTCCACCACGCTGGCCTAGTGCGGGTTGGTAGACTTCACATACCTTCGAAATTCTTATAAGGAACTTCTCAGGTATGCAGGTTTCCTCACGATGTTTTCCTTCACCGTTAAAGCGAACGATAATTGATAAACAATACACACGTAACTTCGAAAAGTCAGAGGTGTGTGCCTCGGGTTTCGAACCTCCGGACATTGTCTCGGCAGACCGTTCCATTCCCAACTATGCTATCGTCCACTTCTTCCAATAATGGGAACGTATAAATACATGGTTGATAATATTAAAACATTAAAAAGTGTTCCCGATACTTCAGAATAACAACCTCAAGACGAACATACACAAAAGATTAAGGTTAAGCCCAATAAAGTAATGGATAATCCAGAACGTTTCCCTAATACTTCTTTAGGGAAGAATGTCCTACATACTTAAATCTCTAGTTTACGTGGCTTGAATATCAGATTATTTACTATAACTCCAATTGATTTTTAGTAAAATAATTTTAAGAATTATACAAAAAATATGTTTATTAATAACATTATTATCAACTTCAGGAAGTGTGGAAGTCATTGCTGAACATAGACCTCCCCTGAAGATTTCCAAACGAACCAGATAGCAGCGACCTGTATCCAGCGAGTTCTTTATATAAAAATATCTGAGAATATTTGATTAGAAAAAAAAAATGCTTACCAACGTCACTCCTGTTATATGAAATGCATGTCGCTGTCATATTTGCAATCCTTACTATAAAAGATTGTGGTGAGAGGCGTTTCAAGTTTGAGATTATGTGTTCGAAATGGAAGAACGTTATTTTTGTAGTAACACCATATAATATGTATCTGTGTGATGGAGTTCAATACAACAGCTGAACCTTGTTCCAAAATAGGTACACTCGCGCCTGTTATCCCCGAAGGGGTAGGCAGAGGCGCAACTAGTGCACTCACTTTTCGCGATTATTCAATGTAGGTACTAGATGATAAACAACATCTCTTTCACTCTTTATAGCCAGTTGAGAAAGCTGGCGTCTAATTAATAAAAATAAATGAATAAGAGGGAGTAAAAACTATAGCGCCTACAAGGCGCGTACAAAGAACTAATACACACACGAGTTCCTGCGACCTTTATCAAGTCATCGTCGTCGTCTTTATAAAAAAAAATGAGAGGTGTCAAGGGACACCCGGATGGAACGAAGTTCTTTTCGATTAATAAGTAAAGATATTGTAATAAAATTTTATTTCTTTTAAGTTATAATAATTATTGTATATTTCATTAAAACGTTACCACATCAATGAAAACATTTACTTCTACTTACACAATAAATATGTCATCGATTCACGATTATCACCTAAGCAAGCATTGACATTAAAATTTACATATAACTAACGAAAAAAAAACTACTCTAAAAAGCATTTAAATTGTCTTTTTTTATTTAAATTTCGAATGTCACTTTTACGGGTTACTGGCTGGTTTCACGGGGCAAGTATAAAAGTGTCGTTCAACTTTTCGTGAGATTTTTTTCCGTCTAGCTCCCTTTCACAACGCGCAATAAGGAACTTCGTTCCAAAATTATTGACTTACTATTTAAATCCTTTTTGTAAGCGTGTAGTACGAGATCCACAGGCGGTACTAGGCTGTGGTGTAGTTCTCGTGCGGCTGAGGCAAGCCACGCGGCGATGTCTGAGCATGCGCAGCTGACGACATTACGCCCTTCTAACGCTGCTGTATGCGCCTGCTCATTGCCCACCTCCATGCCTGATATGAGGACGCTGAAAACATTAATCATCATAAACGTAACCATCATCATTTGCCACAGAAGGTCGACTACACACGCATACACTTGCGCCTTTAACTCCAAAGAGTACGCAATTATTGCACCCACTTTTCGTCGCGCTTTTACAATTATAGAGATCTAAGTAAAAAAGTTGTAGGAAACTCTGAATAAAGATTTGGATATTGCTAACTTTGTTTTAAATTATGCTGACACTACAGATACTATTCTTTTTCTACTTTTTAGAGGTGTTTTGTTTCGGGGGTTATTAAAATTTTAATTTAACAATAATTATATTATGTTTAGTATATTAGTTTATTAGTACTCAGCGAGTATTCTATGAGCATCGTATACATTGTAGAAACTAGATAAATTGTGTATATGTCTGCAGAGATTAGCTTTTTTATCCGACTACGGCAAAGCCGGGAAGGTTATTGATTTTAAAATCATATGTAATCATGTATGTATCCATTTTGTTCTACTCCAGCGTCAATCCTATAGAATCCATTTTGATAAATGATGCGTCTATCGATTTGCATTTATTATGCGATGGTTATATTATGGTTATATAGGCTACATATTTAAGAAAAAAGTATTTATTTACAATTACACGTAAAATAAGAAGCATTTGCATTTTAGTTAAGTTTTAAATACGTGCATGAATAGAATCAAATATGGTTTATAGAAAAAATTAAGTAAAATATATTCTTGCCTACAGATCTTTAACTAAAATTGAAACAGAAAGAACTTACCCGGAAAGCAGGACTATAACCAACGTCACAACCACAAGGGCTCGATCATTGCAATCTGTCTCTTCTGCTTCAGGAAATAAGGCACCAGTTTCTAACTCATTATCACTGCTAGATCTTTTTTTTTTTTTTTTTTTTTAAATGCCATCTTCGGCGCATTAGGGACGGCTGCGGGCTTCCTCCGACTCACGTCTAAGTTGTCGTCCGCAACCGCCCCTGCACGTACCGCTGTTGCGGTCCTTTTCCTGTTGCGGGGGCTCAGAAGCCCCCGAAACACCGTACCGTGTCCTCCTTTTGGTGTACGAGGCAGCGTGAGACACGCTGCCTCGGACATGTCCATCACGGGGGTCACAAAAGTTGGCTAGACTAATGGGTGGGCGGCACGTCCCGCCCACCCGTGACCCCCGGAGGCCCCTATTAGTCGCCTTTTACGACAGGCAGGGGATACCGTGGTGGAATTCTCCAAACGCCCCCAATCCACAGGGCGGACTGCTAGATCTTGAGAATAAAGACAGAATGCCCAATATAAGAAGATAAACTGGTATAACGAGAGCAATGCAGGCGAACACTATGATGAAAGCAAGGAACGTGGACTCCATCTTAATAGCCTGTAAAAAAATTAGATGTTATAAAGGGTTATTTTGATATTATGTTAATAAATGAAACCACAAACTCCTCTTCCTCACGTGCCAAGGATGATTTTTGTAAAACGTATATTTTCATCAAAAATTCCAGTTGTACTTTTCTGATTTTTTCAATATTTTGTAGTTTAGTGCGCATAATATGGCGAGTGCGTGAGTGTTGGTACTAAAACTGTGATGTTGACGCTCCGACGAGTTCTATCTAATATTATACATAAAACCATCTTCCCCAAACGCTGATGTCTTATCCTCTCAGTGGCCGCCATGACCCGAGGTTCGTGACCCGTTAGTGGGTCGCCCTCAGCGTGGTCGCTTAAATTTTAAGGGTTGCGAGCGCCTTCTGCACTCACCCAAAAGACCGGTGTTCTTTCATAAGCCGACCCTCGTCAGGCTAGAAAGAGTAATGTCAGGGACAAAAAAAAAATAAAAAAAAAAAAATAAAAAAAATATTGTGTAAAATTAAATGGGCATTATGATTCTCCGGTCGGGCAAAGTGATATTGAGTTTTTCTATTCAGTATCAACTCGGAGTCTGGAATTTGTGCTCGATATAGCGATAGGCTCGCCCCCTATCACATCATGGGACGGAATAACGGCGAAAATTGGGTGCGCTAGTTGCGCCTCTGCATACACCTTCGGGGATAAAAGGCGTGAGTGTGTTGTGTTTAAATTTAAACTTATTTCATATTGATATTTATTTTGATTCGCTTTTTTAATCTACGGTTCGAATAACTTATTGTAAAGTGTTATTTCAAGAGTTAAGTACTTGGTTTCATTTAGCAACGCTATGTCAAAATGACCCTACATTAATGATTTTAAAGATTACAAAATACAAACGCTTATTGAATGCTTGCATCGATAGCTGTTTTATTTATTAACCCCCAACTGTAAAATAAGTTATACCTAAGTTGAAGGGGTGTATCTGTGTATCTATATTCTATATGTCTGCAGCATGGTTGCTCTGAAACGAATGGACCAATTTTGGTGCGTTTTTTTTAAGATGATGTGATCGAGATTTTTTTTTACGCGGAGAAAGTGAATTATCACTACCGCCCAGTGTTCAAGGGGAACGACTGAGCGGTTATGTTGGGTTCACCGTGCCTTACGACCCGACGTTGAGCCGCCCGGAGAGATAGAAAACGTCGGGCGACCGCCGGGCCGAGTCCCTAACCTATGTATACCGCACCGCATACCAACCAAAACTCCGCGGTGGCCATCTTCGGCGCATTAGGGACGGCTGCGGGCTTCCTCCGACTCACGTCTAAGTTGTCGTCCGCAACCGCCCCTGCGCGTACCGCTATTGCGGTCCGTCTCCTGTTGTGTTGTTGGGGGGGCTCAGAAGCCCCCGCGCACCGAAGGACGCCCTCGGCGTCAACGGCAGCGTGAAGCCTAACCGCCACGCTGCCGTCCATCACGGGGAGATGATTTTAGCTGTAATTTAGAAAGATCTATTCAGGCATTCGAAGATAATCAACTCAATTTCTACTTTCATAAGCCCGCTTTTTAAATTTGCTGATCTGTTGTTAATGATTTTATTTGAATTTTAATCGTATTTTTTAATGTTTGAAAACAGAGAACAGGGATATCTTCTCTTTCCTGCGTGTTTGAAAACAATTACAACGTCTTGTTTGTATTTATGTTAAGAAAATAATATTTAATAAAATGCTGTGTAATGTAGGTAATTGATAATAAATGGTATGAATTAATTTGTGTACCACAAAAAAGTAATATCATAAGAATGTTAAGCTTTTACAAACTAATTAAATGTTAAATTAATAAGTACATTTTATAACCCAATTAATACAGACATCTTAAAAATAATTATATCAGTAAGAACTATAGCATCTCCTATCTTTTTGTTTCCTAATTACAAAAACAAGTAATACTACCTAAATATTATTCTTATAAATCTTTACACATACCAGTCGATTATAACTGGCACACGGCAAAGACGGAAAAAGCCGATGTAATTAAGGAATGACCAACATATCTTGCGAAGAAAAATGTTCTATAACAAATAAGTACAAGGATCCCAGCTGAATCAGACTGTAATAGAGATAATATACTCAAGTATTTCCGAATGCTACTATTAATGATCTGCTATCTTGTTTCCTCGTGGACCTAGGGCGGTATTAATAAATCAATCTCAAGTTTGAGTTACATCTCAAGTGGACATAATGTATTGAACTATTCATACAATATGCCTACTTGAGATGCAACTCAATCTTGAGATTGATTTATTAATACCGCCCCTAGTAGCCGATAACCATGATCCGTGTAGAATTCGATTGACAGTTTGTAAAAACCTTATATTTAATGCTAACGTTTACCGGCGGCTTCGACGGCGTGATAAAAAAAAATCCGGAATAAAAGTCCCGCTGTATATATCCCCGGGATATAAAGTAAGCCATAACCATCTCAAAGTCTCAATCTATTCCCATACTATATTGCATCGAAATATTTTCGGTAGTTTTGGAGTTTATCGCATACAGACGCAACGGGCGACTTTGTTTTATATTATACTAGCTTTTGCCCGCGGCTCCGCCCGCGTGAATGAGTTTTTCCGAGATTAAACTCCCGATTTATATTTTACCGGATATGATCTATCTGTGTGCCAAATTTCATCGAAATCCGTTCAGTAGTTTTTCGTGAAAGAGTAACAAACATCCATACATCTCAAATCAAATCAAATCAAATCATTTATTGAGTAATTAGGCCCCTAAGGGCGCTTTTACACGTCATTTTTTACAATACTTTTTTATCAACTAGAAGATTCTAAATATTGTAATAATAATAATTTACAAACGTTCGCCTTTCTAATATTAGTAGGATAAGGAAGGAATGATTTTCCTTAACTTGTTGACCCAGATAGGCCGTAATAACTGGTTTTAAGAAAACTGACTGTACCTATAGCGATACAAAAATGAAATAAAAACTTTTTATAGCAGCTCGTTTCGACGATACCTACCTTCCGCATTTCGCCAGGATATTGTAGCAACATAGGCGTATATCGGGGGTCCTGTTCACCCCAGAATTGCTTGGTGCCCACCCCAAGGATTTGGAGGCAGAGACTACTATAATTTTTTAAACGATTTAAGCCTAGGACACCGCCTCGCCTCCCGAAAATTACTAGCTACGCCAATGTCTATCAATGCCTCTTATGTTAGTTTCTTATAAAGCAACAACCCTCGAGGGCCAGACCTTCGTTATTTTATACAAGTTGAAAGTTTTTATGTACATGTCCCCTATAGAGGTAAGAACGACCAGCGACCATAGAGTTTGGGTTGTGGTTACTTGGGCAGGTAACAGCTGGTAAAGGTGTATAAAATAGAACCTAAAATGCGTTAAAGTATAAAACTAATTTTTTTTTTATTTTATTCGGGATAACTTTAGAAATCTCGTCATCTATTGCCGGACACTTATAACAGTTGCTACTCCCTGCCAGACACTCCTAAGCTTTAATAAATTATAATTATACTTTCGTTATATTATAAAAGCTAACTTTTATATATGTTACTTGGGGACCTATCTAAAATTGTTACCTCGAAAGCTGGACAGTTTTAATGGTTTTAACATCTTGCCAGACACATTGAAAGTCCGCTGTAGCCTGAGGGTGCAAACGCGAATGTTTAGTATATTACGATTTTTAAAGATATTAATAAAAACATAATTTTAATATTTTTATAGCCATGATATAAGAAGTAAAAAATGTTATTTTAATATCTAAAAATACAAAAAAAAATATGATTCTATGTAAAAAAAAAAATTATCGTTTTTAAAATTTTCTTCATTGTCGTCGATATTTTCATTTTCTTCGTCACTACTCCTGTTGATGGCAGCATCGTCGTAAATATCACCATCTTCGTCAGATTTTACACTAGCAGATTTTTTATTATGACTGTTTTTGTCGAACTTTCAGGTTCAGAAGTTAAGTATTTATTCAGAAGTCCTGTAAATGCTTTGTAACATCCCCGGTGATACCTATTTTAACACGCTTTTATTAGATTAAGATGTATGTATGTATCTATGTAACTGACACTTTGAACATGATTTTGAGCCCCTTCAAAACGTCGGATTAAATCGAAATTTAGCATACTTATCAAGGACCAATGACAATTAAATTTTTCTTCAGTATCATCTAACTTGGCTCTCAAGTTTAGGATAAATCCTAGTAAGCCACGGTTTGAAATGCAAAGCCGTTTAGCGTATAGTAAAATATAGTCGTCCTCTGAAACAATGAATAGGTATCTCTAAAATTTATGATTTTATGGATATGGGTATGGATGTTTGAGGGACTTTTGGAGCGGGAAAGGCAAAACTGCGAGCATCTCCTAGTATAATAAAATAAAAAAGGCGCAGCGTGCACCGAGACTAACGCTTGACATTTAATGACCATAACAAAAAATAAAAATATTTCATATTAAGCATTTCATTTTTTTGCCGTCGTAATTACTAGCCACAAAGATTAATTAACCTTCAATGTATAGAGACAATTGTAGGTAACCTTTATCTATACTCTTGAAAGACAAACAGGGGCTTAAACAAAAATAAAAAATAACTTGTAACTTATCTTTCAAATCAGACCGAACAAAAATTCAAAGAACTAACCTATCTTTTCCTTAACACTAAAATGTTAATTTGCACTATATTTATTACACACACACACACACACACTTACGCCCTTAATCCCCGAAAGGGTAGTCAGAGGCGCAATTAGTGTACCCAAGTTTCGCC
The DNA here is from genome assembly GCA_949316025.1 of Lapara coniferarum. Taxonomy (NCBI): domain Eukaryota; kingdom Metazoa; phylum Arthropoda; class Insecta; order Lepidoptera; family Sphingidae; genus Lapara; species Lapara coniferarum. The sequence goes on from OX438920.1 coordinate 7,451,504, forward strand.
GTGCGTATTCTGTCCCATGATGTGATAGGGGGCGATATCGGGCATCGCCTATCGCCATATCGGGCACAAATTCCAGACTGCGGGCGCTAAGTAGAAAAACCCAATATCACTTTCCCCAACCCAGGGATCGAACACGAGACCTCAGCATTGTAGTCTTATTCTATTTTATTTATTATGATGATTAAATTAGCCTTTATAAGTAAAATTGCGGAGTAAGAAAACTCAGTTCATTTTATTTTATAGTAAACAATATTATATTAAAATCAAGGCTTCTGCGGTTAAACTAAACTTAATTATTCAAATAAGGAGTCTTCAAGGTGTTTTTGAAGAAAAAAATACAATTTGAAATATATTCAAAACGGCTTGATACTGGTATTAACCGAAAAGGTTAAAGGTATTGGAGCAAACATTTTAAGTAAATATTACCATCATTCGGTGACACGTCCAGCGCTCGTGTTGCAGGAAGCGATCCTTTTAAAATGTCAATGGACAATGTCGCCAGCGAAAGATATAGCCATACTAAAATGTAAGAACGGTTGGCGATCTATAATGTTCCATTACAGCTACTTCGTCTTTTTTCCTATTGACAATGACTCATGTCGATTTGATTTTGTTTTACTATCGATACCCCGTGGCATGTGCAGAGTGTAATGTGATGAATACTTATATTTTCTGGAGCATTGACTAATGAAAGAGCATGGCAGATTAATAACCAGTATTTTGTAATATTACGCACACAAACACATATGTGCACACGCGCGGTTTTGTTTAAAGGCAAATAGGTGACCGAGGCATGCCTCGGTCACCGTGTATATTCCGTCCCATAATATTATATAGATCGACCATTATCGGGCAAGAATGCCAAGCTCGAAGCTGACACTCTATGAAAACCCAACAACCCGCCCTGAAATTAGAACTTGAGACCTCAAAGCTGTACCGCGAACGCAATACAACTACGCCACCGAGTACTATATATGACTAGATTTTGCCCGCGGCTCCGCTCGCGTTAAAAAAAAATTCCGGGATAAAAGTCCCGCTTTTTATTTTCCCGGGATAAAATGTAGCCTATGTGTTAATCCAGGACATGGTCTACCCGTGCGCCAATTTTCATCGAAATTCGTTCTGTGGTTTTTGCGTGAAAGAGTAACAAACATCCATACATCCAGACATCCATACATACTTACAAACTTTCACCTTTATAATATTAGTAGGATTATTATTATCTAATAAATACGTTAGTATTTTGCACTATGATAATTATTTTTACTAGCTTTTTAAATATAGCTATAGATTTAGCTTGTCTTATCTCTAGCGGCAAGGCATTCCAAATTCAGACAGCTTGTGTCTGTGCAATGCAATCAGCCCTGTATTTTTCACATCAGCGGTTTTTATATAATTATTTTCCGTCTGTTTGTCTGTTGCTCTGTTTGTTTGTTACAGCACATCTCCAAAATGACTGAACGTATTTCGATGACATTTAGGCACACAGGTAGATCATATCCTGGATTAACACTTAGGCTTCTTTTTATCCCGGGAAAAGAAGAAGCGGGACTTTTATCCCGGAAAAACACTTTCACGCCGGCGGAGCCGCAAGCTTTATTATATGTATTGACATTATTTCTCAGATCTTTCTAGTGGAAATATTTTTAGTCACCTACATACATATAAATCACCTCGCCCGAATAATAGGGAAGATAAATCCTTTAAACGAGCTAACTTCGAACTTATCCGCCAGACTCTTAGACAATTTTAAATTCTCTAAGGTCGAACTTGATTTTTCGATAACACGGAAATACATACTATGTTTCTACTGTCATAATTTACATTATACACCTATGTATAATTAAAATAAATTAAAATACTTTATTCATCACGTAGGCGAACATAGTTGCACTTATGATATATCAAGATACATTCAATTAATAATAACTATTATTATAGTCACTTATATAACTACAGACAATTTTAAAGGGAGCAAAATCAATGAAAATAAAGAAGCCAAGCTCGGGCTGGGAGGAAACAGGTAAAAAGAAGAATATTTTTTATTAAAATTAATGGGAGGCACGCGTCGCGATCCTCACCGGTGAGGACAGTACAGATCCTAACCTAGCTAACTTACCAGCCTTTTACTAGCTACCTAAGCGGTATTATATTGTACCATTAAATGGTATTGTAACTAGCCGACCGTACCGCGAATGGTTAGGTGTACATTTTTTATAAGCTGTCTCATGTATATGTAAATAAAAATAATAATAAAGACTCTGGACGCAAGGTTGTTTTAATTTGGCCCGATAAACCGATTCTTAGTCAGTGTATAAACAGATTTCATCGGAACAGTGTGAAGTTTTAACTTCGAAAAAATATTTTATTTTTATATTTAAATTATTTTAAACATAATTAAGAAAAATGGCAAAAGTTTTGTTATTAGTGGCTCTGATTGTAGTATTTTACATAAATGGGAGTTTCGCTAAAGTAGCGCGTGAGTATATAATATGTATTATATTTTCTTGTTGCAGTTTTAAGAAATATATATTATTAGAAGTGAAAGAGTAATACAATATAGTTCAAAATGACTGTTATTTTATTTTTAGTGTGCTTAATCCTATATCTAGAATTAGTAAAGTAAACTAAACTAAAAAATGTGATAAAATAGAAAGGGGGTGACTAAAAAGATTAACGGAAAACAAATCAGCGATTTTTATAATTCCTCTCTGTCTGTCTGTCGGTCTGTCTGTTTTTCTGTTTGTTTGTTCCTGCAAAACTACTGAACGGGTTTCGATGAAATTGGGTATGGAGATAGTTTGAGACCCTAGAAAGAACATAGACTTTTTATCCCGGGAAAATATAAAGCGGGACTTTTGTCCCGGAAAAAATTGCTCACGCGAAACTACTAAACGGATATAACATTCTTTCGTGATTATTTTTTTTTTATTTTTCTTCGAACTTTTCGAAGACACTATTTACGGAGTGTACCACAAATAATTTTATGTGTGGTGACCCAATTTTTCGGCCAGGATTTTTAGTTCATTCACCTAAATTTTTATGTCTGGAGGCACATGAAAACTTTAGTGTAAGGTTCATCATCTGCACCTACACGTGATGAACTAATTTAAGGAATAATAAATGCAGATGAGATGATAACTAGTAATTTATTTCTTAGAATTACTAAAAGATAATTACGCGCCAGAATGCGCACTTGTATTATGAACAGAGACTCACAAGTCGAGGAAGGATTGTAAAAATAAAGAAACGTGTATTTTATTGAAAGAATAATACCTTTATACGCTTTAATAAGATGCATACAAAACAATTGTACTAGAGTAGTTCTCAATCATTTGTATTTTTTTTATCTTCTACTAAGTTAAGTGTGATTTTTTATTCCTCATTATAAAGCTGGATAATAGATAAGTTTTAAAGTGTTTTGCACATTTAGCCACTACAAGGTTTCCTTAAATAAACAGCAGTTTTATTCTAAAACTATTTTGAATAAAACCAGAAATTGGTTGATTTAAGGCCATCATTACAAAATTATTATTGCTTTCAGATATTTGTTTATTATAAAATCATAGGATATTATTTACTAGAAAACTACAAAATGCCCCAATCTGATACAGTACTATTTTATTATTGAATTGTATCTGGTCTTATAAGCGCTTTGTCTTAAAATTCAATAAATCTTAAATTACTCCAAAACTATTGAGTTCCGGATAGGATTTTATGGAAAAATCCTTTGCTTTTAACCCAATCTACACCCTCTTAACGGGAATACGTCAGAGTGGGCACATACGATGCGATTTGGTACAGCCGAACCATTAAAATGGTATGCCATCGAACCATATCGCATCGTGTGGGGCACGGTTCGATGGACATTATTATTATTATTGTTGGTACGGCTGGTTTGATGGCTTGTCCATCAAACTTGGTTGGATACAACTGGACATCGCATGGTACGGTTCGATCGTGTGGCGTGAAGACTGTATCGCGTGACGAATTGGTCGCATGATACCAAATCTAATTGTCTGTTAGTAGTATTAGTAGTATTATATTACCAGTCAACCTGTTGGTAGACAATGTGAATAATTAATTTTAATCGTTACAGCGGACTACATAGTACCGTGTCCTGGACACACCTCTGAATGTCTTAAAAAAACTATTCAAGAAACTATCCCCTTGTTTGCGAAAGGAGTGCCTTCTCTGGACATAGATGCGCTTGACCCCCTTCATACTGATTATGTGGCCGTGAACCTTCCTGGTGGATTCAAAGTGGAACTTTTTGATGGCGTCTCCACTGGGTTCAGAAAATGCGTTATCGATTCAGTTTCGTGAGTATATAGTTATGGTATATTTTATGTTTGTTGATCATTTTTTTTATGGTATCGAATGATGAGACAAGCATGTCGTTCGCCTGATGGTAAGCGATACGACAACCCATAAACAGTAGAAATACCATCCAGCACCTGGAGGTACAAAGTACTATGTGGAATTCCACTGCGCTCGTCATCCTGAAACATAAGATGTTAAGTCTTAGTATGTCATGTAGTTACACTGGATACGATGTCCTTCAAATCAAAACACAAGAGTGCATGCACACTGCTGCTTAGCGGTAGAAATAGACACTGCGGTGTTACCCACCCAGACACATTTCAATTTAAATTAGGCACCGACTACAAATATACGTATATACTAAGCGAATACAAATTTTATATATTTTTTGATTTGTAGTGGTTTTAAAGGCGATTTATTTTTTGTTAAAAAGTTTTTATTTATTGCTTTTTTGTTAGTTAATTATAGAATGGTGTAAACAATACATCATAGATATAGGATTGCACCATTCGCGAGTCATCTGCTGTTAGTTATTGAAGAGTTCCATTGTGTATGTCCGAAGATCTTCATCAGATCTTCATAAATTATATATTAAAGCCTTCCCTAAAAACTTTACACATGAACATCGAAATCTACATCCAAATCAGATCAGTATTTTTTGATACATAAACGCATACGGATCGAATACAGCACCTCGTTTTTGAAGTCGGTTAAAAATCCAATATCACTTTGCCCGATCCGGGGATCGAACCCGAGGCCTCAGCATTTCAGTCGTACCGTAATACAACTACGCCGCTGAGGTAGAGGAACATATTAACAATTTAAAAACTTACTAAATTATACTATTATTGATATTGACTGCATTTTTTACTTGATTTAATACACGGCGCTGAAACTCGTGGTAGCTGGCTAAGGATTAAATGAAATTAGAAGTATAATTTTATTTAACTAAATTTTTGAAAATTTAAAATGTAATGATAGTAAAAAAGTGAAATAAAATTTTTGGAAGTGGATTACTGACTTCATTACCACCATGATCCCACGCCTGTCCCGGTGTTACGTTTCGGGTTTAGGTAATCTCAACATCCCGAGATAAGAAAAAATAACCGGAATCGAATTCTCTAAACTTCAATAAGTGAATTATCTACATTTCTTAGGTACCATGACGACGAGGCAAACATGGACTTCCACTGTAACATAACCATTAAAGGAAAGTACAAGGCTAAGGGACAAATCCTGGTTGTTACTATCGACGGTGATGGTGATGCTAAAATCAAAATTGGTACGTATAGAAATAGAACTCCCACACACACACACACACACACACACACACACACACATACATTGTTTCTCTGACACACGCATACACACACTTATGCCTCTTCTTTCAGAAGGGGTAGGTAGAGACGGAACAAGTGCCAATTTTCGCCGAGTGTACATACCTACTGAGTTTCATATGATAGGCGGCGAACCTGTTTCTATACGACGAAAAAATTCTAGACTCTGGCCAGATACTGAGAGGAAAAACCCAATACCGCTATGCCCACTTTGAACGAGAGACCTCGGACCGGAAGTCGAGGCAATTTATACCCTATATATAACGGCATAAATACTATATTCCATTACAGAGGGAAGCAATTTTACATATATTGAAACTTTAATTGTTACAAATACTATAGGCGGTTCAAAAATGAATTGACAAAGCTAAAAGATTTAAACGAGTTACTGACGTTATTCTTTTTCAATTGATGAAGAATTCCAATTGTTCTTCTTATCTTATAAAAGAAGTCGTAAAGAAGAAAGAAAGAAGTTAACCTACAAACAGAATATATTATTAAGAATATGGCACATATATAGATCAAGATGGATAAACATACATGCTAATTTAATTTCGGAAAAGGATTTAGAAAAATCTTTATTCCAAGGAACTACTTTTGCGTAGGTTAAACGAACTAAAGGTAGTAATTATAAATTGATTGAATACTTAAAAATAACTTACTACCTAACAAATGACTATCTTGGAAGGTAATTCAAATGAATGCACTATTCGATTAAAATTCCTGAAGCAAAAATATAATGTAAAGGGAGAGAAAAGCCTTGAACTAGCATGTACAGGTAAGCTGATTATGTGGGGCTCACGTGTATGCATACTGTTTTAAGATCATGTTTATATAGGCAAATGAAATCTGTGAGTACGTAAAACTAATTGTAATGAAGTGCTAAATAGATGAATAGATTAAAATGAACCTGGAATGGTACAGTAATTCACAATACTTAATTACTTATATCAAAAACTTTTTAACAAAAAACCGACTTCAAAACCACTACAAATCAAAAAATAATTAAAATTTGTATTCGCTTAGTATATACGAATATTTGGAGTCGATGCTTAATTTACTTTTTTACTTTTACTCACAGATTACACACATATAATTATTTACTCACAGATTTTAATGCTGACTTGTGTATTAATAAGCATGTAGTTTACATACACACACGTCACACACACACAAACACACACACACTCCATTTATCCCCGAAAGGGTAGGCAGAGGCGCAATTAATGCATCTACTTTTCGCCGTGCGTATTCCGCCCCATGATGTAATAGGGGGCGAGCCTATCGCCATATCGGGCACAAATTCCAGACTTCGGCCGATAGTGAGTATAATAATCCATATCACTTTGCCAGAGCCGGGGACTGAACTCAAAACCTCAGCTTTGTCGTCGTACCGTAAAACAACTACGCCACCGAGGCAGTCATGTAGTTCATGTAGTTTATAGCCACAAAAAATTACAAAATAAAAACTTTATAACAAAAAAATTACACCGCCGAAAACACTGAAAAGCAAAAAATAATAAATATTTTATATTTAACCTTAATAGCTTATATATACGTATATTTGGAGTCAATGCCTAATTTACATACATACGGATCGAATACAGAACCTCCTTTTTTGAAATCGGTTAAAGAAATAAAGCAATATCCATTTTGTAAACTGCGAATCCGCAATAGACCAGCGAGGTGGACTAAGGCCTAAACCCTTTGAGTAGTACAAGAGGTCCGCGCTCAGCAGTGGGATAGTATATAAAACAGGGCTGATATTATTATCCAGACATCTTTATAAACTTTCGCATCTTATAAATATAAAGATTTTAGGAGCAGCAGGAACGAGGATGTATTCGTTAATAGATATCAAGAACTATTAACATAAAAACTTTTTAACAAAATAATTACACCGCCAAAAACACTGAAAAGCAAAAACTAATAAACATTTATGTTTAACCTTAAAAACTAATACATACGTATATGGAGTCGATGCCTAATTTAAATTAAACATTGACATTTTCGGGTATTTGCTTAACCTAGCTGGTAATTTAAATTAGGCATCGACTCCAAATATACGTATATATTAGCTATTAAGGTTAAATATAAAATGTTTATTATTTTTTGCTTTTCAGTGTTTTCGGCGGTGTAATTTTTTTGTTATAAAGTTTTTATTTTGTAATTGTTTGTGGCTATAAACTACATGAACTACATGACTGCCTCGGTGGCGTAGTTGTATTACGGTACGACGACAAAGCTGAGGTTTTGGGTTCAATCCCCGGCTCTGGCAAAGTGATATGGATTATTATACTCACTATCGGCCGAAGTCTGGAATTTGTGCCCGATATGGCGATAGGCTCGCCCCGTATTACATCATGGGGCGGAATACGCACGGCGAAAAGTAGATGCATTAATTGCGCCTCTGCCCTACCCTTTCGGGGATAAATGGAGTGAGTGTGTGTGTGAGACGTGTGTGTATGTAAACTACATGCTTATTAATATACAAGTCAGCATTAAAATCTGTGAGTAAATAATAAATCACCCTTTTGTTCCCACCCTTAGGGTAGATTTTTTTACAAACTTACACGGGACCAACCTCGAGGTATACCCTATCTAATAAAAAAAGACGTGTGGCACTCGGAGACTGCCGCGGTAAAGCTATTGCATAGCATTTTTATCAACTTATGTAATTATAATTATTTATTTATTTTATTTTTGTTCTATTGTCCAAATTTCACTCGTGCCCTAACGCCGAAACTCTAAGCAGGCAATTCTAATATTTATAACGTCTTTGAACAGATATGAAATAAAAACTTTTTAAAAATTCAAACTTAGAATCACGTCATCCCGCCACGGAGACATTCTCATCAACTGCGCGCGTTTGACATTTCGATACGTTTCACTGACTGGAACATTTTTTAAATACACGGTAATTTCAACCTTTTATCGTTTAACATTCAGCTCATATCCTCTTACATACTGTATTCTTACAAGACTGCGATATTAAATTTACTTATGAAATTTTACACTCTACATGGTTGTGATAGAGTTGAAATGAAATATCACCGCTGTGCCGGTCGGAGTGAGGGGTGTTAGGTTATTTTTTCGTTACGGAATTTCTGGATTCGGTCTCCACGCTCAAGGCGCGATAGAAGCTATGCGAGGCCGTACATAAAAAGTATACACGTTGCATTGAGAACCTTCCTCCGTTTTTTTTCGTCACTTAAAAAGTCATTTTTTTATAATACCTCTATTTTTTTTTTTTTTTTTTTTGTCGCTGACTAAACTCTTGTTAGCCTGACGAGAGTCGGCTTATACAAGAACACCGGTCTTGTGGGTGAGCGCAGAAGGCGCTCGCAACCCTTAAATTTAAGCGACCACGCTGAGGGCGACCCACTAATGGGTCACGACCTCGGCTCAGGGCGGCCACTGAGAGGATAAGACATCAGCGTTTGGGGAAGATGGTTTTTAACCTAATCCTATTTAATGTGTTGATCGTAGTCTTCGGCACGCGGGCCGGAACTGCTAAGAGAGGGCAGGGGGTTGGGGAACGCGACGAAGTCCTCGACGGGGAGGACGGTACAGCGGTCTTGTTGAGTGTAGGAGCTTTAGATGCTCGGTCTTTTCACGTAACGCCAGAGTGATTTCGTCCTCTGTATCTGTAAGAACTGAACGCGGTCGTCTCCATTTGGCGCGATCAAATGGAGTGTATATAGACGCTTTACGGATAAGCGTGTTCGGGTGGTTTACCGCCCTGTCGAAATAGCGTCTGCTGGCGCACTGCATAAAGTGCCTGATGGTCGGCATATTGGTGTCCACGTGGAGGTTGCGATTGCGAACGTACCACGGGGCACCAAGTGCATGTCGTAAGAATCGGTTTTGAAGGCGCTGCATGGCACCTGCATTCGCTGAAGGCGACGGGGCGGTAAATGAGCGAATACGGGCGACGCGTATGTCATTATCGGACGGAATAATACCTCTAAAATACTTTTAACCTCTTTATTGTTTTTCAAATTCATAACTTTGGCAATCAATACAAGGTAAGATTTATATCTATCTATACTTATGTATATGATGCGGAAATTAAATGCTAGGGCCGATACAGCTCTAGAAATGCTAAGGATACCTACTTAAAATTTATAAATTAACTTCACCAAATATTCCATTATGATGTTTATTTATTTATTTTATTTCGAAACACCATTAGGTAATACACAGTACTACTATCTTAAATAAAATCTTAGGTTAGGTATAGAGCCGTGTGTTTACCTCTTAAAGGTATTTACAACTTACTCCAAAGGAAAATTATGAAGTACTTGGTTGGATATAGGTTAATAGGTTAATTCTAATATTTAAGTTTGAACAATTTTGAATAGGTAAATACAATAACTCAAATCCAGATCTTAGTGAGTAAGACAATAGTAACACGGTTTAGGAAAAAAAAACATGTATACCAGAATTATTTAAGTAACAGTAATATTGATTGATTAGTAAATTTTTAACGCTACTTACTCAGGAAAACTCTTTGTTTAATTTTACTCTTAAAAGTGATTGATTTGTTAAAGTGATAGCGTAAAAAGTATCTTGGTTTTGAGTGACAGTATCACCAATTTCAACGAAAATATAAATTTTTCGAAAACATCAGTTATGACCCAATTTCTATAATATTCTAGACTTTCATTGAATTCCAATCTCTATATTATGTTCTCATAGTGCTGAAGTTTAATCAAAATATTTTGAATTTCTGAACCTATAACAACTTCTACTGCGTCATCATGGTCGCTTAGACTAATACATGGTCGTTACTCGCAAACGAAATTTTATGAAAGGAATACTTTTATAATATCGTATTTGGTCGTATAGCATCGATTAATTATAAATACATTATGAATGTGAATATGAACTACATATATGAATTGAAAATTTCGACCTTTTGTGATACGATATAAACATTGTAACGCAGGTGGCGCAGCGTTGTCTGCAAAAATTAAGTTCCACGATGTGGAAAGAGATGGCGTTGTATACCACGAAGTAAAAAGCTACGATATCAAATACAAAATTGAAGATAAAGTGACATTTGCCCTCACCAATTTATTCAAAGGAAATCCCGAATTAAGTGAGTTACCATTGGATTTTTTAACACTAACAATACCTTCTTGCAAATACGAAAAAAAAAATATTAGGAGTAAAGAATAAGTAAAAAAATTGAAAAAAAAAACCCGACTGCGTCAATATCTGCCATATCATTTAAATTCATTGAAGAACTGAAAAGATAGTAACAAGATTTGATTTTAATATTTTATTTTGTTTTTGAATAATCTTAGTTGATAGTGTTCACAAACGCAGTCGGAGGCATCTGCTCACTCCGAGATTTTATTGCTCTAACTATATCACCAACCAAATTATGAGAAGTGAGCGTGTTATGCCTCCGACAGCGTTTGTCAACAAACAACCACTCATTATAATTTAGAATAATTAATTTATTATAATCTAACCATAAAGCGTGAAACATTAAAATCCTAATTACTTTACTTATTTGATTTATTCTAAAATTGAAATGGTTTTTATTGAAATTAAATAATTAAATTTAGTTTAATGTCTAGCGTTTAAATTTGATTGTATAGTAAAACTAAATAGTTTGCAGAAATGCAACTTCTCTTAAACGAACCTTGTACAAAGAGCAATAAAGTTCAAGTAACTAGACACAATTTTCATAATTTCAGGTCAAACAGTGCTACAGTTCTTAAATGAAAACTGGAAACAACTTGTTGATGAATTTGGAAAACCAATCTTTGATAAAATCGTTGATATTGTGTTCAAAAAAATTGGGAAATTCTTCGAGAAGGTTCCTAAATCTGAACTGTTTGCTTGATTGTATTCGATTAAGTACTCTGAGATAAAATTATAATAGGTATTAAATTTATTTCTGTTTTTTTTTAAAAGCTTTGGTTTTACTTAGAAATCACCATCAGTTTCAAAATAATAACGAGAATAATTAAAAATTGTAGTATTCAATAATTACAATATTTAAAAATTATACTGCCAAGAAAAAAATAATTTTAATTTATAATGTTCATACGGACTCCTATATATAAATATAAAAATGACATACAGTTTAATGTTTAGTTATTGTATGGGAAATTGAAAGGAGATCATCATCATCATCATCAGCCACACGACGTCCACTGCTGAACATAGGCCTCCCCCAAAGATTTCCAGACGGACCTGACAAAAGGGGCCTGCATCCAGCGCGTTCCTGCGACCTTTATCAAGTCGTCTGAGGGGAGATACCTTAAACAAAATAAATAAGACAATCTTACCTGCAAGAACGAATACGGAAATGTGAATTCACCCCAAACTATATCTTTGACGAGACCTGAAATACATAAACATGTCATTAATATTTCGTAAAAATACGCTTCACAAGTAAACTTGACGCTTACATTTAAAGGTTAGGTAAATCATTATTATTGTTGACGGAAAGGAATAAGAATGTATTATAAGCCATCAGTTAGGAAGTAAACCCATAAATTTGTCACATTAAGATTTATAGGGACATGTTATATCTACTACGTCTTATTGGAGTGGCAGAAACTTACGAATTTCACTTGACACAATATATTGGTCAATACATCGTTTTAGTCTTAGTATACGACATAAATAAGTGACCAGTTGCATTCTGAATAAGTAAGAATGTTTGAAAGTAAATAAACTAATCCGTTTTCAGAATTTAAGCAGTCCCTCGGTATAGGTAAAGATAAACAATATGGCTGCGAATAAAATCCTTAAAAGATTGTTCCGATCACTTAATAAGATTATCCTCTGTTGCCGTTCCCACCAATACGAGGTATTTATAAAAAAAAAATACACTTTATGAAGTGCTGTTTGCGAAAGGTAATTTTAAGTATAAGTTTTGCCATTTTCAACATAATAATAAAATTAAAATGAATACTATAATTTGTAAGTTCAGATACAACGGTTATGAACATGAAATAAAATTTGGATTGAAAAAATATATGACTATAAAGATAATTGTACATTATAATCATCATCATAATCACAGCTATAGAAATGTCACTGTAGGAAATGGGCCAAGCCTTAATTAATTAGATATTTCCTCGACAAGTCATTTGAATTCTGAGTTACACGTGTCTGTTTTAAAATACATATACAACTTTACTCATTATTATTACAGTATGACGCAAACTTTAATATTTATAATCGCAATATTAGATATTTAAATCGGTAGCGACTGTTTGAACAAAAGTCGTACATAAAATAATTATAAGAGCTGCACTTACCTACTGGAAAATCAAACGGGTATATTAAGTAAAAAAACTGAGACATAAAACTGAAAGGATGAAATCCATCTTCAAGTTTCAATGATGGTATCAAATATATTTCCTTTTGAGGAAGTTCGCTAAATCTTATCTTAGTTCTGTTCTTCGGATCGAACCAGTCTTCTGTGTAGCTCGTTACTATATCACCCTCAGTCATAATGTGGCTTTGTGTGGTATTTTGTGTTACCGGCTCTTTGAAAACTTCTCTTGTTATCGGTATTACTTGCACAGTGGTTTGAGTTGATGTAGATTCCGTAGTAGATGTATGAGAATAAGAAGAATTCGAAGACGCTTCTATGGAAGAAGAATCAGGTGGAGTTGATGTAGAAGACAAAATTTCATTTATTTTTTTAATGAATATCGAATCCGGTTTTTGCTGACCGCGACGCTCTTCTTTTTTACTATTTTTTAAATCGTTATACTTTTCTAACCAAACTTTCATTGATTCCGCATTTTTCGCACCAGCATTTCTTTTGTTCCAGAAACTTCCATTGGATTTCTTGCTTTGTGTCGGTAAATCACTCCGAATGTTTTCCATGTCGGTATTTCTCAATGTGTTCACTTGGTTTTCCCTGAACATAGTCTCTAAGCAATTATCCCACACTAAAGGCATAGCTATCGCTGCGTTTTCATTTTCTTCGTGACGCTCTAGCAATTCCATTTCATGGCTGCCAATGTTTCGATCGAATAACAAAATTGGATCACCGTTTCCCTCGTCTTCATATTTTTTATCTTTGCTGTTTATCGTGTAAATTGTGGAGATTGCTTGGAAATTTTCTTGCGGTACATCATGGTTACTTGTTTTGCTGCCGCCTTCATTTAGATTGTTTCCGCTGGAAGCTAAGGCAGTCGTTTCCGATGTCGGCCGGATTTGCTGGGTTTGCGAGGCAAAAAGAACGGCGCCTCCTGGTAATGCATTTACTTCACTCTCAAAAGCCAACTTGGTTAGGTGTGTTTGCGGGCTGACTCGATTTATGAGCAATATTGCCGATAATAATACAATCATGGCCATTACGGCATTTTATTCCTATTTATTTCCGACGCGAGTGTATAAGTGTGAAGTACAGGCGGGCGACTGACGGGTGTATGGGCCATCGGTCGAGGGATTTGTAGCACTTAGTAGTCTACTCAGCCACGTTGCACAATCGTATCACGACCGTTCCACTACCTTTACTGCATTATGTAAAGAGTATTGACTAGCAACTCACCGTATGATATTTGAAATGTTATTTATTTCTAAAAATAAATGTGTTAAATTTTTTGCAATGTGTTTATGATAAAATAATTTGATGAGTATGGTAATAGACACTAAACTTATTAGAAATTAATGAGATTATCGAAACCGACGGAATACATTAATATATATATACATTTTTCAGACCCAATACATAAAGTGGAAGTGGATATCCTCACCTTATTTACAAAGTTCTTTTAAAATGAAAGTTGGGCTTTATCACATCATACGTGATGATATCGAAAGATACCTTTCGTATGGTAAAAATAGTGTACCAACTGTCTGGAATATAAAGCATTATAAATTATCTCGTATATCTCGTGCAGAAATCATACTTTCATATATTCTAACTGACATACATAGAGCGATGGTAAGTAATATTTTTACATGCTTTTATGGTATTGGCTTTCACAGACCGAAAGGAAAAATACGTAAATATTTGTCAGCAAAACTTTGTGATATTTTTTGCAATTTGAAATAACTCACTACTCAATTACAGCTTACACTAGTCGGGTTAATGTCTTAAAATTCGTAATAGAAGGACTACCAGTAATATAATTATAATAAATAATAATAGGGGAGACCGGGGATGGTTGGCGATAGGGGCAGGATGAATAATCGGCAATAACTCGAGCTATTTTAAAGTGTTGCGTTGTCCTAATATACACGAAAAACTGTTAACTGTTTACGAACCTTCACTGCAAACGCGGCACCGCGGGCGCACGTAATCCGGGAGAAAAAACGATTTATCGAAAAATGATACCTATGAGTAATGATTTACGTCTTAATATTATTTGTATTGAAGCCTTTATACTCGATGCTATGTAATTTTAAGCAATTTAAAGTAAGAGTTTGGTTGTTGATGATTATTTTAGTGTAATTTTTTTAGATTTCGACACAGTTTTAAGGTACTCACATGTGGTTGAAATTTAAAAAAGTTGTTTGGGGCTGGTAGACAAACTTTGTGTTGGGGCTAGTTGACTACCTAGAAAATGTACTACGTAATAATTGAAATATTCCTCACATGGAATAAAGTGAATTTTTGTCAAATTTATCAAAAGTTTGTTATTTTAAAACCATGTCAATTTACAAAATAATAACTAATCGAAACAGTAAATCTTCTGCTGGTGGTATGATTTTTGTTTCCGCCTCAGTAACGAATATCGTACAATAAGTGATAAATTATATGTAAATTACGTAAATGTTACTGACATTTTGTCTCAATAAGGCACATTGATAATAGTAAATAAGTAATTGTTGTGTTTTCTTTTATTTTACTGCCGTATTTCTTATTCAACAAAAAACTTAAAGCATATCTAGTAGAAAACTGCTATTATACAATAGAAGAATACTTGAAGGTCACTTAGAAAATAAATATCATATGTCATAAATATTATCTATATGTATCTTAAAAATAATTTTGTTATTGTATGTTTATATAGAATATAATTGTTATATAGCGCCCTCAAATTTGCAATGTCTGAAAAGGGCTACTAAGTTATAAGCACATAAAAAAATGTAACAACAGCAACTATTGTACACTTAGTATGCAAATAAATAAATAAATAAATAAATAAATAAATAAATAAATTTTATACCAAACACTTCGTAGGCCAATTTACCCCAAGTGAATAGTCCACCAACCCCTGGAATGGGGTAAGTTGACATGATTTTCTTGTTCCACGAAATGACTTTTATACACTATGTTATAAACAATCGCGAGGTTTTTGGTATTTCTTTTGAAAGCTTATTAGTTTACCTATCGAACCTATAAGTTTTTTTGACATTGTATACTAAAACAAAAAAATTATAAGCGTCCAAGCCGAAATTTGGTCAACTATCCCCGGTCTCCCCTACCAGCCCTGTATTATTATACTGCCTACTGTTGAGCACGGGCCTCCTCTACTGAGGGGGTTTAGGCCTTAAGTCCACCACGCTGGCCTAGTGCGGGTTGGTAGACTTCACATACCTTCGAAATTCTTATAAGGAACTTCTCAGGTATGCAGGTTTCCTCACGATGTTTTCCTTCACCGTTAAAGCGAACGATAATTGATAAACAATACACACGTAACTTTGAAAAGTCAGAGGTGTGTGCCTTGGGTTTCGAACCTCCGGACGTTGTCTCGGCAGACCGTTCCATTCCCAACTATGCTATTATATCGTCCACTTCTTCCAGTAATGGGACCGTATAAATACATGGTTGATAATATTAAAACATTAAAAAGTGTTCCTGATACTTCAGAATAACAACCTCAAGACGAACATACACAAAAGATAAAGGTTAAGCCCAATAAAGTAATGGATAATCCAGAACGTATCCCTAATACTTCTTTAGGGAAGAATGTCCTACATACTTAAATCTCTAGTTTACGTGGCATGAATATCAGATTATTTACTATAAGTTCAATTGATTTTTAGTAAAATAGTTTTAAGAATTGTATAAAAAATATGTTTATTAATAACATTATCATCAACTTCAGGAAGTGTGGAAGTCATTGATGAACATAGGCCTCCCCTGAAGATTTCCAAACGAACCAGATAGCAGCGGCCTCTATCCAGCGAGTTCTTTGTATAAAAATATCTGAGAATATATGATTAGAAAAAAAAAATGGTTACCAACGTCACTCGTGTTATATGAAATGCATGTCGCTGTCATATTTGCTATCCTTACTATAAAAGATTGTGGTGAGAGGCGTTTCAAGTTTGAGATTGTGTGTTCGAAATGGAAGAACATTTTTTTTGGTAGATAATAAAATCTAAGTAGACCATTATGTTTACGAGCATATTGCAATTTTAGTAAGCCTCTGTGCCCTCATATTTTATTTGTCGTAGATTTTTTGTGCAGCATTGAGGAATATTGTTGTACTGTGTTAATGGTAATTACGGTTTACCACGTATAAAGGGGTTTTAGTGAAAATTTGTAGAACAATTTCTAGACATCACATGACTTAATTTTTTCATGCAATTGAAATACGAGACTATCATGCCGTTCGCCTGATGGTAAGCGATATAACCGCCCATAAATAGTAGTAACATCATATAATATGTTTCTGTGTGATGGAGTTCAATGCTACAACTGAACCTTGTTCCAAAGTAGGTACTAGATGATAAACAACATCTCTTTCACTCTTTATAGCCAGTTGAGAAAACTGGCATCTAATTAATAAAAATAAATGACTAAGAGGGAGTAAAAACTATAGCGCCTACAAGGCGCGTACAAAGAACTAATACACACACGACAGTATGATGGGATGCACGTTGACTGCGTGCTTTATGTAATATGTATTACTTTTTTGTTACCTAATTGTTTGTGTGCGTCCCAGTATATTGTGCGAATAAACGTTTCTTTCTTTCTTTCTACATACAAATCTTCCAGTAGTTACCGATTGAAATCTCATTGCATAAATTTTGATGCACTGAATAATTCATCTCGCTCGCTCTACACGCATCCAGGGCAGATAGTATTTGAAATGCAATTGCGCATAATGTAAGTGTTGGTTGTTTGACGCTACACAAATCAGATTGCGAATCGTGGTATGGATTTTTCATCATTAGTGTGGACTGCATACCGCGTAATTAATTGGAAATTTTAATTGCTTCAAAATAAATTTCCTATTGGCACGCGGTGAGCATTACCATATTGCCACATAATTAAAATTAACAATATTTTGGTGATCAGAATTATAGTATTAAATGACGTTATATACTATGTAGATTTTCATATTTTCATTTACAGAGCCAGTTAATATGTTCTTATAAAAAAATGGAAACCAGAATTTAGCTGTATGAAATTCAAAGTTAATTTGAAGGAAACAGGAAGTATATTAAAGTAAACTGGAAATCAAATTCATAATATATTCAACATTTATGACGTATAAATAACACGGGTGGGCAAGTACGTACTTTAACTACGCAAGTAATATTAATATCAACTTTTGTACAAATATTTAGACGAGAAAAATGTTTTTATAGCCCTCGTTAATGAAAAAGCTGTGGTTTTGCATAGACCTTCTACTTAACTATTTAAAAACTCCTCTTTGTACGTACGGAAGACAAAAAATACATTCGTCGAGCTTACGTTAACATTGAGCCCACTTTATTAAAACAAAGTGTAAATGAAGTACGCAACTGTACCTCGCTGAATGAAATACTTTTGTATTAAACGTTCACAATGAAGCTACACCTGCAAACCCTCTGTGCGGTATGTGACAGCAATTTGAATACTGTAAACATCGCGCTTCAGGTCTCAACCATTCCTAAGCATTCCTCCAAAAATTACGTTCCGGAACGATACAAGTTCCACTCAAATGTTCACAGAAATATGCACTTTAATAGCAAAGATGTGAAAAGGGTGAAATGGATTTTTCCCTTGGCAAGTGAATCGAGGGCGCGTGCCCGTTATGGTATGTATGTGTGTCGTGTCAACATACTGCTTTTCTTTCGGTCGAGGTTTTCTGAGATTTTTAAAGGTAAATTGACTAGTCGCAGGTTGCTGTAGGGAAAGGGGTCAGCGGGTCTCAGTGGCGTGTCATGTTCATGTGCCACCAGGGGTGTACTCAGAAACTATATTATAATCCTATTAATATTATAAAGGCGAAAATTTGTAAGTATGTATGGATGTCTGGATACATACATACATATACACTCACGCCTATTATCCCCGAAGGGGTAGGCAGAGGCGCAACTAGTGCACCCACTTTTCGCCAACATTCCGTCCCATGATGTGATAGGGGGCGAGCCTATCGCCATATCGGGCACAAATTCCAGACTCCGGACTGCTACTGAATAGAAAAACTCAATATCACTTTGCCCGACCCGGGGATCGAACCCGAGACCTCAGCTTTGCACACACTCACGACTGTTATCCCCGAAGGGGTAGGCAGAGGCGCAACTAGTGCACCCACTTTTCGCCGTTATTCCGTCCCATGATGTGATAGGGGGCTCAGCTTTGCAGTCGTATTGTAATACAACTACGCCAACGAGGCAGTCTGTCTGGATGTGTGGATGTATGGATGTTTCTTCCTCTTTCACGCAAAAACTACTGAAAGGATTTCGATGAAATTTGGCACATGGGTATTTCATATCCTGGATTAACACATAGGCTTCTTTTTATCCCGGGGAAATATAAACCGGGACTTTTATCCCGGAAAAACTTTTTAATGCGGGCGGAGCCGCGGGCAAAAGCTAGTAACATATAACACAGAGCGAGTGTAATTTAGTTCCATGATGTACTTGACTATTAGACTTATAAAATTCTCAGAGGTGTATCAAATGAATTAATGGTAAGATTTCGAACTCAAGAAAATATAAGGCCTTAGTTGCTAATGGTTGTCCCAATTATTGCTTACTAGCTTTTGCCCGCGGCTCCACCCGCGTTAAAAAGTTTTGCCGGGATAAAAGACCCGGTTTATATTTTCCCGTGATAAAAAGTTGCCTATGTGTTAATCCAGGACATGATCTACCCGTGTGCCAAATTGTATCAAAATCCGTCCCGTAGTTTTTGCGTTAAAGAGGAACAAACATCCATACATCCAGACATCCATACATCCATACATACTTACAAACTTTCGCCTTTATAATATTAGTAAGATAGATTCACAATCCATTTGCGAATTCCAATTCTGTGCTAACGCTTGTTGTTTACGAATTAGCTACGATGTTCCGACAGCGGCATAGAATGAAGATATTCAAGTTTAAATGGCAGCTTACGATTATCATTTCCATCATCCACAAGGCTAACAACCTAAGAAGCCCGTAATAATATGATACTACCCATCATTTTCATTGAACCTGTTTTGATCAAGTTTTAATTTGCAATAAGAATATTTATCAATTTACCAGTAAGGGTAAGTATATACATTTGCTGGTGGTAGGAAACTTGTATTGTCCGGATATAGACTGCCATACACATTGTGTCAAATCTGCTATAATGGTCCACTTATGCACATGGCCAGCATACGTTACTTGGATCGGGTGGTTTATCACAAGTTAATCCCTAAGGCGCGAATTATACATAAAACACGTTAGGTGAAGGCGCGGCGCAGGCATATTGCCGCTTCAACGTTTCAATACAAAATGTAGGTAGGCGAGACTTTGAGAATTATACTGAAGCGGCGTGGCGCAGTCATGTCGTTTCATGATTTGTTCCATCTTTTAGGTGCCTTCAGGCTTCACCTTACGCCTTTTCTGTATAATTCGCGCCTAAAGCATATGTGTATACTCCATTCGATCGCGCTAAATGGAGACTTCCGCGCTCAGTATTGTCCAATCCAAAGGATGCGATAACTCTATCTATGAAACGTAAGAATGAGTTCTTGAAACTCTCACATTCCACAAGACCGCAGTTCCGTCCTCGTCGCCGAGGGCCTCGCCTCGTTCCCCGTCTCCCGACCCTCGTGACAGCTTCGGCCCACGTGCAGACGAATGCAATGGATAGATTAGGCAAAACACCAATCAACTCACTAATCGCCGATGTCTCATACTCTCCCAGTGATCTTTCTGAGGCTAGGTTCGTAACCCATTAGTGGATTGCCCTCAGCATGATCACTTAACAAAATTGTTGCGAGCACTTAAGGCGCTAACTCGAAAGTTTAGTGCGTTTGTATAAGCCGAATCGCGTCCGACTAATAGACGGAGGGCCATCGTCAAAAAAAAAAAAGTGGCCCACGTAAGTCGTTTCAGGAGCATTTATTTAATTGGATCAAGAACATTACAGTAACATGGAGTACAATTGTATGTTGCTAACTACAGTAGTTAAAGATATAACTGTGTCGCAGTTAGCAGCGCCCACCTCCAGACAGAGTTACAAAGGTTCTAATACAAAAATAAAAATAAATGAAAAAGAAAAGTAAATAAAAAAGAAATGTGTTTATGTATGTATGTGTGTGTGTATATACATCCAATTTCAAACAGGCCGACATAATTATGTCGACTAACGAGAGATAAACATCTCTCGTTATTCAAAATTCATCTTCACTCCACTTGTGGTGCGATGGGGTTAGTTTGACGTACCTCTATAACAAAAATATATTACCTGCACTAAATAAATCTTGCCGTTTAATCCTAGCTCCTAAGTACGTGCCTGTGTCATATTTCTATTAATTACTGCGATAACTGGGGCGGACGCCTATCTCCCTTGGCCGGCGTCTTGGTAAGTTTTTTACATCACCTTATACATTAACGCATCTGTAATTACGAAGGAATATTTAAATTACATTATAAAAATTATGGTTTTCAATTCGAAGGAAAGTTGTTTAATTTTAATTGTGCTATATGCAACTTTAACATATTGTATGTCACATTATTCACCTTATGAAATACTAGCTTTTGCCCAAGGCTTCGCCCGCGTTAATAAGTTTTTCCGGGCTAAAAGTACATACATAAAAACCTTCCCGTTGAATCACTTTATCCAACACATTTATTTTGATAAAGATTAATATTATGACGTTGATACAACTATTAACAAATAATGCATTAATTTCGACCAAATTTGATTACCATAAAAACGGTTCTAGTGAGTTAATCTTAAAAGATAGACATATACTGTCGCGGACATTTTTTTATATCATTTTAAGAGGAATAATTCTTTCATACACATTTTTTTGGTATCTTGAACCGTTTTCGCAGCGCACGCACTGGAAGCCCTCAAGGATGAATAATTTTCCCCGCTTTTTTTACATTTTCCATTATTTCTTCGCTCCTAATAGTTGTATCGTAATGTTATATAGCCTAAAGCCTTCCTCGATAAATGGTCTATTCAACACAAAAATAATTTTTCAATTCCAACAAACTCTTCAGCTTTATAATATTAGTATAGATGAGATATCTATACTTAAACGTCATTGTAAAATGTTCCTTGATGGAAGGAACTACGATGTGTTTTCATGGCGTATCCACGAAAAACGCAGTTCGTAGTTGGATAGCCATAATTTTAAAAAGCCTAGTGGATAAATTCGCGGATAGAAGCCGGAGTATTAAATATGAAATACGGCCCGAGTAAACGATACTGCTGTAAACTAAAAAGTTGGATTCTATAACAATTTGCACAAACGACTGAATTTAAACCCCCAACATTTTTACTTTGTTGCGGTAAATCACTTATATATTTTTGTTAAGACGGTTACGTGTAAATCAATACATAAATATAAAAATATATTTCGATAAACTTCAAATCTTAGACATTCAAATTTATCAAAGAAGCCTATGTAGTTTTATACAAAGTTATGTAGTATCAGTTCCCTTATCCAGGAAGTTTGAAACGATGCGACTTGCTCTTAAGCCAGACACTTTACAAAATGACCAAAGATTTATGGGCCATTCACCCTAATGCCCAACTTAACGGAATTAGGAAATCCATTCAATTTTGATGATTGCATTGCTTATTGGTCGAAGAGTTTGCATTTAATGTTTATTTCGATTTGTTTTGGGGGTGTCCTAAATCTTTTATTACTCGTAGTAGAAAAACGAATACATAGTTGTAAACATTTTAAACCTTGGAGAATCTGAAATTGAAGCCGTGAATGTTGAAACGTCGATGTAGAAACATTTAGAAAAAGACACACTCACGCACATTTACGCTTTTTATCCCCGAAGGGGTGGGCAGAGGCGCAACTACTGCACCCTCTTTTCACCGTGCGTATTCCGTCCCATGATGTGATAGCCGGCGAGCCTATTGTCATATTGAGCACGAATTCCAGACTTTGGGGTAATACTAGTTAGGAAAACCCAATATCGTTTTGCCCTACCCGGAAATCGAACCCAATACCTCAGCATTGCAGTCGCTCCTTAATACAATTACGCCATAGGAACAGTTCGAAAATAAATAATTTTATAAGACATGCTTGTTTGGGTTAAATCCACAATCAGTATTTTTTAAGTCACTGAAACTTGTACCTAGGACCTAGATATTATTATGGTCAATGTTCACCGTTATATCACTTGCTATTTAATGCGAGAATTGTTTTCTGTACAACACATTGCTTATATTTTTCTACTAGGTTATAAAAAATACATCAGCTCATTTCAAATTAGAAGCAATATCAGTATTACCGTATATTAATAATTCACTTACCTTTTTGGTATAGGATAAAATGCATTTCTGAAAGAATTATAAACACAAAAAAAAAAATTATTTACATTTTCAATACCATAACTGTGGGGCTAGGATGTGAAAAGAAAACACGATGTGTCTCCGTTTCGTTTTATTGTGATTTTTGAGTGACTGACGTAACGGTATTTTTGATGTTTGTGATTGATCGAGAAACCGATACGTCAGTATCTCAACCAATCACAATAAAACGAAGCGGAGACGCATCGTGTTTTCTTTTCACATCCTAGCCCCACTGATATTTTATTGAATGACGCGTCGTTTACTAGAACTCTGTGAAATATTTTAAATACGGTTGGAGCTGAATTTCTGTTTTCAGACCAATCGAGTTATTCAGTTTGCGAACCATCGCGAAGTTTCGCGTTCCCATTCGTATCAATTTACGTAAAAAATAAAACGGATATACAAACGGCAATGTTTTCTGCAATGTAATAAATGATTACTTTCTCTTCCTGTTTTTCTCATTTTTATTATAAAATATCTTACGCAGGTTCGCCGAGTTAGGTACCTATAGATGAAAATGCTCAATACATAAACAATAAAGTTGAAAATAGTAATAAGTTAATATTATCAAGTCCTATTATTTTTTACTTTATTTTTTCGTGTTCTGCGACAGACAGAGCTCTCTTAAAGCTCCATAAAGATAGAAGGTTATTTAGATACTATGTACATGGAATAGGCAACCCCTTTTTATAAGTATAATGTCAAAGTAGATACAATTTTATTAAAAAAAAACAACAATATTAAAGCCGTAAAAATCTGTGAGACAATATAATTGGATCTTGTCTGTACCAATATTATAAAGCTGAAGAGTTTGATTGTTTATTTATTTGATTGGTTGAAAGCGCTAATCACAGGAACTGCTCGACCGATTTTGAAAATTCTTTCACTAGTTGGAAGCTACATTACTCCTCAGTGCTATAGGCTACTTTTTATCCCGGAAAAATATTTTTATTCTGGAAAAACTTTTTCACGCAAGCGGAGCTGCGATCAGAGGTGTATAAAATATAAAACAAGTTATCAAAATAACTTAAACAAAAGCAGTGCAAGTTGTATAATTAATAGTTGAATTGTTGCACCCCGACGTTCAGAGAAAATGAGCATGAAATTAAATTTTCTAATGTCATAATGTTAGAAATTAAACAAGCAATTAAATAGCAATTTCATAAAACATTTTGAGCAAAGACTAACTTAACACAACTCAATTATGTTCCCGACGATGCCAATTTGAATTCCTATGAAGTCTAAGTTGCCACATTCCACTTATTTATAAATTAGGTTTTAATAGTGTTCGCTATAAATATTATGCTAAAAATGGCTACTAGCGGTAGCTTTTTAACCCCCGACAAAAAAGAGGGGAATTATAAGTTTAGGGTGTGTATCTGTATGTCTGTCTGTGGCATCGTAGCTCTCAAACGAATGGACCGATTTGGGCTCGGTTTTTTTTATTTGAAAGCTGATGTGACGGCGTTGGTTCTTAGCTGTAATTTGTGAAGATCTGTTCAGGCGTTTGAAGATTATCAGCTCATTTCTAACTTAAAAAGTCCGAATGATTTTAAATTTGGTGAACTGTGACTTTGGAAATATTTGTAAACATGATCTGATGCTGCGGCATCAAGTATTCTGCGGGATATCCAACTCCTTAGCAACTTATAGCATATATAGTGTATTTGGGCTCATAAGGATGGGCTAAACGAGTAGGTGATAGATAGTTGATTACCAAAGCCTCACGATGGAGAATAAAGTAATTTAAAAAGTTTGAAATAAAAATTAAATTAAAATTTAAAAAACCCCCGACACAAAAATAAAAAGTAAAATAATAATAGTGTCTTTGTCTTTTAAGTACCTAGTAATATTTTGACCCAAGCGTCCTCGCACCGGGGGACCGCTAAAGAAGTATTTTCACCTCCCTGGTCCTGAGTTCGGTCCCCCGACGTGTGGGCGTATTGTTTAATTTTAGGATCAAAGACGTGAAGTACGGTAACAGGCAGTCGCTTGATTTAGACCGCTTCAAGAAGGACCTGGAAATATTTGAGGTATGTATTCAGCAGAAGACTGTGGCTGATGAATCTTGACTTGAAAATTGTTATCTGATGATGGATTCTGCAATTCCAATTTGTTATTAATAGTTTGATCATATGACCACTTGATAAAGATCGCAGGAACACGCTGTATGCGGGCCGCTTTTGACAGGTCCGTCTGGAAATCTTCGGGGGAGGCCCATGTTCAGCATTGGACGTCGTGTGGCTGATGATGATGATGACGAGTTTGGTCAAATCACGTTAGTATATTATTATTTCGCAGCGGCTGTTTTTCTCGCGGTTTTGCCCGCGTGAAATATCTTTTCGAGTAAAAATGTTCCTAAATCACAGTAAGACGCTATTGCCATCTACTTAATGAATCAGATTAACAATATTTTCTATACTATACCATATACCATACCAGCCCTGTATTATATACTGACTACGACCGAGTACGGGCCTCTTCTACAACTGAGAGGGTTAAGGCCATACTCCACTACGCTAGCCTTGTGCGGGTTGGCACACTTCACATACCTCCGAAATTCAGAGAACTTCTCAGGTATGCAGGATTCCTCACGGTGTTTTCCATCACCGTTAAAGCGAGCGATAATTCACAGAGAATAGACGCATAAATATTTTTTTAGAACAGTCAGAGGTGCCCTTGGGTTTTGAACCTGCGGAGATTCGTCTCGGCAGTCCGTTCCACTCCCAACTAGGCTATCACCACTTTCCTATGGGAGCAAATAACTAGGTTAAAAACTCTAAATGTTAATTCAGGACATGACCTATTCGTACGCCAAATTCCATGCAAATCCGTTTAGTTGTTTTTGCATTTATTTCTTGAAATCATCCAAATATTTTCACAATTTTTCGCATTTATAATAGTAGTTATCTTATTACCTATTAAGTTTATGATACATTTCGCAATGCACCGGACTTTAATGTTAATAGCTTCAACCTTTGCTGAATCAACATGTGCTGCAAGCTGAGTTATGAGTATGAGTCATGCCATCATTTCATTTTCATTTAAAGTTAAAAGACTACATATATATGCTTAGATGTTATATAAACATATGTTTTAGTAGTGTAAATGGCAGCATTATCTAAAATCTTTGTCAGTATGTCAAGTGGCATCAATCTTTGGCATTCTTTTAGTCCGTATACTTTGAATAAAAAGAAAGTCAGCCAGTTTATAAAGATATCCCAGTCAAGACACAAAAGAAATACTGATTAGTAAACATGCCTCTGCCTGCGACAACATAAGCCTACTTCCTATGCAGATGAGTAAAAAGAATACTGGGATGGGAAAGACATATACATTACATAGGTTACGAATAGGTTAGGTTAGGAATCTAAATAATGTATACATTTTAAGGATTCGATTAAATGTATTTCATTTCATTACGCGAGTGGAATTGGAAACACTGAAATGCTATGGCTTTAAACACTGAGATAGCTGATACACACACACACACACACACACACTCACGCCTTTTATCCATGAAAGGCTAGGCACAGGTGCAACTACGCGTACGCATGCATATGCATACCCACTCCTTTTATCCCCGAAAGAATAGCCAGAGGCGCAACTAGTGCAACCACTTTTCGCCGTGCGTATTCCGTCCCATGATCTGATAGGGGGCGAGCCTATCGCCATATCGGGTACTAATTTCAGACTTCAGGCATCAGCCCGGACTCTACTGAATAGAATAGAATTTACGGAATAGAAAAATACGTTATCACTTTGCGCGACCCGGGGATCGAACCCAATACCTCAGTACCGTAATACAACTACGCCACCGAGGCAGTCATATCTGATATATAGTATAACTAGCTTTTGCCCGCGGCTCCGCCCGCGTGAATGAGTTTTTCCGGGATAAAAGTCCCGCTTTATATTTTCCCGGGATAAAAAGTAGCCTATGTGTTAATCCAGGATATGATCTACCCGTGTACCAAATTTCATCGAAATCCGTTCAGTAGTTTTTGCGTGAAAGAGTAACAAACATCCATACATCCAAACATCCAAACATCCATACATTCTTACAAACTTTCGCCTTTATAATATTAGTAGGATATAATAGTTCTAAAGTATATACAGGAAAATTTCATGACAAACCATGACAAATTTGTCAGAAATTTTATAGGCTAATGGCAAAAGAGTCAAGCCGATTTAAAGCTCACTTTCGAATAAAAAAGTCTCATGCAAAAATTTTATAACCTGGAAAATCTCTTCAGTGGTCAATTCATATTCAATACTGGATATTATCATTTATTTAACCAAAGCAAAGAAAGAAACCGAATTACATGTTTTAGTAGGAGTTAAGATGTGATAGAACTCTCATTAATTATTTAGATCTAAGAGGATGCTACTCCAAACCATTAATTCAGTATCCATTGGAGGCTAGGTAAAACTTCAAATTTTATGATAGGAATAAATCACCTGGATTTAAAAGTTTCCCCTCTTGAAATACGGACTGTGCGAAATAAGAAATTTTAACAGAGCGTAAAATAAGTGTAGCTTTATGAATGAGGGTGATTACGGAAGATTTATTTATGGAAGTCAATTTTTATATTAATTGTGATATACCTACAGCGTCACCTTGACACAAAAGTGTAATTTTTGAAGTATATTAACAACAACAAAAGTTAATTTAACACGTCCTAATAATGTAGTAGAATTTGTCGGCAATTTCTCACTTCACTGTCAGAAATGTGCATTTCTGTGTGCAGACGTACACACCGTAGTCGTATAATATAAAGTGATTAATGATTCGGAAAACTGAAAATGGAATTTCAGATGAAAATTATTTAATACAAAAGGCAAAAGCTAGCCCGTGGCTCCGTCCGTGTTAAAAGTTTTTCCGGGATAAAAGTCTCGGTTTATATTTTCCCGGGACAAAAAGTAGCCTATGTGTTAATCCAGGACATGATCTACCCGTGTGTCAAATTTCATAGAAATCAGTTGAGCAGTTTTTGCGTGAAAGATGAACATACATCCATACATTCTTACAAACTTTCGCGTTTATATTAGTAGGATTCATAGATAATTTTTGACACGATATTAGCATAAAGACCAGTATGTGTATATTGGTAATTATAATAAGTACTAAGGTATATTAGTTTGTGCATTGAAGTGTTAATAAATAAAGGTATACCACAAATCTTCAAATATTTCATTTTTATTATGAATTTGAGTAACATAAAATATTAAGTCTCTACTCGGAGTAGCCATAAAAACGAGTCCCTAGTAAGCCTCAAAGTTTTTATACCCTTTACGTAGACGACATTATGCAGACGTAAACGTATCTTAGTTACATGTAGTTGGAAGTTAGGAATTACTGAACTTAAAAGAGAAAACGCGGGTTTGAAACAATAAAATAGGATGAACATCTTAGAATCAAGACAGCTGAAGTGAACACGGTAATTAAATGCGACCTTGGCTCTGTATTCAAGGACTAAAACAAACTACCACCTACGTACTTCAACATTCTCATTTAAGTATCTAGAAGTTAAGTACGGAATCGAGTTGTAAAACTATATGATCCTAGTTCATAGAATACATTAGATAATTTCAAACTCCATAACTCCCCAGTCTTAGATGCCTTGGAACATTTTGTCATAACTAAAAGTATTCTAAAGCTTTAGCCCACCATTTCCATCTGATAAACATTACAGCAGCTACAGTTTATCAAGCTGTTCGGGGCAATTTGTGACTAATATTATTATCTCTACGTGCGTATATAAGATCTTAATTATTAAAATTTTGTATTAAAACAATCACTTATACCACCAGAAATATTAAACGACTAACGACATGGACATTTTTGTAATTCATTTACTGGCATATTTTCTTGAAAAATAGACTGATGTACGGTGAATTGTAAACAATCGTAGAATATTGTAATGCCAAAATATTGAGGATAACAATAAACCTAGGCATTTGCTGTTCTAGAAAAACATTTATGTTAATGGAATACCCACGTAATTATTAGTTTTTGGTATATTAGGGATAGCTAAATGATGAATCCTTATGACTGCCTCGGTGGCGTAGTTGTATTACAGTACGACTGCAAAGCTGAGGTCTCGGGTTCGATCCCCGGGTCGGGCAAAGTGATATTGAATTTTTCAATTCAGTATCAGCCCGGAGTCTGGAATTTGTGCCCGATATGGCGATAGGCTCGCCCCCTATCACATCATGGGACGGAATAACGGCGAAAAGTGGGTGCACTAGTTGCGCCTCTGCCTTCCCCTTCGGGGATAACAGGCGCGTGTGTGTGTGTGTGTGTGAATCCTTATGCAAAGATTGCTCTGCTTATAAAGCATGTCAAAGTGACTCGACTACACCTGATAGTATCTTTTAAGTGTAATGGTATTCAGAGTACTGTGTTATCATAATGGTACTATGTGCGATAGCCTAGTTGGGAATGGAACCGACTACCGAGACAAGATTCGGAACCTCTGACTCTTCGAAGTAACGCGACTATCGCTCGCTTTAACAGTGAAACATCGAGAAGATTCTCACATAGAATTTCCAATGTATGTGAAGTCTGCCAACCCGCAGTTGGCCTGCGTGGTGGACTAAGGCGTAAACCCTCTCAGTAGTACAGGAGGCATGTGCTCAGCAGTGGGCAGTATTTAATACAGAGCTGGTATTAAGCTATCTTGCATGATTTTACTTCCTAGTCACTAGTGAAAGAGTTCAAAACCTCAACTCGGTAATACTACACAATTTCCACTTTAAATAACACTTCATCATCACTTTGAAAAAACGTCTTGCCTCTACGACTGCTCACAATCGACTGCCACTCATAATGCAGTCAACGAAGAAGTGAAGTTGTCAATCTCAGTGTTGTCAACAAAATAAATGTTGTATTTTAAATCGATATGATTTAAAATATCGATACACATCATAGAAGCATCTAAATTGTTATTATTTAAATTCAATTTTATTAATGTACCCATTACCTTTAATTGACTTGTATTTTATTCGCACAATTGTGCCGTTTTCATTCATTTCATTCATCCACGTCAACGGTCGTCGTAATGCCGTATGGACTTTGACCGTATGGGAAGAAGTTGGAAGAAAGAAGTCGTTCTCGAAGCCGCCTACATATTCGACGTAGCTGAAGTCATTCTTGGGAGTGTGCTTATTGCATTTGAGTGAGTTCGTTCCTATTAGTTATTTCCCAATCACCGTTACTTTTTGCCGAAAATCGTTAAATTTAAAATTCAGAATACCGTTGCCTTCATTGTACCGTGCTTAATATAGCTTATTTGATTTGCAAGTTTGCTATTTCCATCCTTTATTCTTTCCTTTGCAAAACGCTTATGCACAATAGTGATTTTATATACATTTGTTAGAAAGGCGCGTTGACCGTCGTTGACCTTGACGTGATACCGTTATTTGCCTTCGCTTTGTTTGCGTACATATGTTGCACGTTTATTTTGTTTCCTTTTAATTACTATTGCTTACTGATTTCAATTTATTTCCAAAATGGCGGATTTAAAAACGCTTATCAAAAAACGTAGCTCAACAAAATCAAAGCTTACTATTTACAACAATTATATTAATTTACTAAAAAGTAGTGCAAGCATATCAGAGTTGCAGCGTTTAGATTTGGAGGAGCGCTTCAATAGATTCACTTCCATACATTCGGAATTTGATAATTTACAGACGCAAATCGATGTGCTCACCGACGATGACGCGGCTGCTGTAGCTGATCGTGAGGATTTTGACCGCCAGTTCTACAATCTCATAGCAATCACACGCAGCCTCCTTGGCACTACGTCAAATAGTGCTGGATCTGAGACGGACTCCAAAGATGCTGAGCCAGGTGCACACATTTCTAAACCTAATGATTTTGTTCGTTTGCCTAAAATTGATTTGCCTCACTTTGATGGAAGCGACCAATGCTGGCTAGAATTTAGGGACACTTATATATCATTGATTCACGACAATCCTTCTATTAATAATATAAACAAGTTCCATTACCTGCGGGCTTCATTGCAGGGAAGCTCTGCCTCTATTATTAAAAATATCGATTTTAAATCAGAACATTATAATGTTGCATGGAATTTGCTTTGTGAGCGTTACAATAATAACCGTAATCTTGTAGATAGTCATCTGCAAGCTATATTCGATATTGAACCTATACTTAATGAGTCAAGTATTTCAATCAGAAATTTTGTTGATGCCATTAACAAAAATATGAGAGCACTGACAAAGTTAGAAGAGCCCACTCAACATTGGGACACATTCATTATTTTTATAATCAATAAAAAATTAGACTTAGTTACCAGTCGTGACTGGGAGCAGCATAGGAATAATATTTTAAAAGAGAAACCTACCGTCTCACAATTTTGTTCCTTTTTAAACAGTAAAGCAGACTGGTTAAAATCAGTTGAGTCAAATCACAACACTACACAACTGACTTCACAAATAATTCAAACTTCAAGAAATAATTTCTCAGATAGTACCTTAAATAAAAATAACTGTAAAGTTACTGAAGGAAATAATCATAAAACAAATACGAACCCTAAATATATTAATAAATTTAATAAATGTCCACATTGCTCTCAAGCGCATACATTATTTAAATGCGATTCCTTTAGAAGTTTATCGATAGAGAATCGTATAAAAAAAGCTAACGATTATAATGTTTGTATGAATTGCTTGCGTTTCGGCCATTCTGCTAAGCAATGTAAACTTACACATTGCAAATATTGCAAAGTAAAGCACAATACTCTTTTGCACTTAGAGTCTAGTGAACCTAATCCACTTTCAAATCCATTACCTTCTACTTCTAAGCCCAACATTGCGTTATCAGCCAATTCTTCACAACTTGCTACCGCTACGCATGTTTTACTGTCCACAGCTTTGGTTAACGTGATTGGCGCAAAGGGTAAGAAGTACACTGCGCGCATACTACTGGACAATGGTAGCACAGCAAACTTTGTGACGCAGAGCTTATCAGAAAAACTGGGTTTGTCGCTTCGCGGTACAAGTACTAAGGTAACAGGTATCAATAATCACATTTCAACTAGTACACAGTCTTGTAACCTCTTGATAGAGTCTTTATGCTGTGCTTACACTGTTGACATCGAATGTTACATTTTGCCTGAAATTACAAAGGTCTTACCATCCTCATTTGTGCACGTCAAACATGTCCCTATTCCGTCAGGTATAAAACTAGCAGACCCGAACTTTAACGTTCCGTCGGTCGTAGATATCCTCGTAGGGGCTGAAATATTTTGGAATGTCTTAGGCAGTAATACGATAGATTTAGGAAAAAATCTACCTAGATTATTTGAAACTAAATTCGGATGGCTTATATCAGGTAGTATTGTAAATAAATCTACTATTTCTTCCACACATTTTTGCCATCATTCCAATGTCACTCCCGATCTTGCACAGTTTTGGGAACTTGACAACGTGTCGTCAAAGCATGCACTGTCTCTTGAGGAAAGAATTTGTGAAAATCTGTTTTATCAAAACACAGTTCGCAACAGTGATGGCAGATATGTCGTCACAATGCCTTTAAAAAAGGATCCTATTAGCTTAGGAAATTCTTATGAATACGCAAAAAATCGCTTTCTCTCCCTTGAGCGACGATTTCAGCGTGATCCTGTATTTAAAGAAAAGTACAATGAGTTTATACGAGAATATGAGCGCCTTGGCCATATGACGTTAGATTCACATGTTGCTACTTCACCTGACAGCTCCATGACAAAATATTTCATTCCACATCATGGAGTCATTCGTAACTCTAGTACCACTACACAACTACGCGTAGTATTCGATGCATCAGCCCCTACTAGCTCGGGTGTGTCTCTTAATGACATCCAGATGGTCGGTCCCGTAGTGCAAGACGATCTGTTTTCCATTATAACACGTTTTCGTCAGCATAGGTATGTAGTATCAGGTGATGTCGAAAAAATGTACAGGGCCATCGAATTAAGTCCAGTTCAACGACCTCTTCAAAAAATTATTTTCCGGTTTGACTCTACTAAACCTCTTAACACCTACACATTAAACACAGTCACCTACGGGACTGCTTCTGCCCCATATTTAGCCACTAAATGCTTAGTTTCTCTAGCCGACAATATTGAGGATACTCGTGTGCAACGTGCGATTCGGCGTGATTTTTATGTCGACGACTATTTAAGTGGTGCGGATACGATAGCCGACACCGTGGAAATTACAAAGGCGGTCCAGTCAGTTTTATCATCAGCCAAATTCAATTTACGCAAGTGGCGATCAAATAATTCCATAATTCATAGCCAAATTGCTGATACTAATGATTTTCATAATACATTAAATTTTTCGGAGCAAGGTCTAGACACTAACCAAGTTAAAACATTAGGTCTCAACTGGATTTGTAATTCTGATTCTTTAACATTTACTATTAATATTACACCCATACGTAAAATTACTAAACGTCACATTCTCTCAGTAATTAGTCAAATATTCGACCCACTAGGACTTGTAGGTCCGTGCGTTGTCGAAGCAAAGATGGTAATGCAGCGTCTATGGCTTGATAAATACGACTGGGACGACGAAGTGTCGCACGAAATAAAAAGCCTTTGGTCGACATTTGAGAACACAGTAACATCACTAAATAAGCTACGAATTCCTCGTTGGGTTCTGTGTGAAAATTCTATCATACGTGAAATACACGTATTTACTGACGCGTCCGAAAAGGCATACGGCGCTTGTGTATACATTCGGTCATGTAATGGCATCGAATCCACGAACGTTCAGCTTCTGGTGTCTAAAAACCGTATCGCACCAATTAAACCTACAACGATACCAAGGCTTGAACTTTGTGGGGCTTTATTGGGTGCAAGACTGTGTACTAAGGTTCAGGAATCACTTACCATAGACATTCACAAATATAGATTCTGGTGCGATTCCACTATAGTGTTGGGTTGGCTCTCTACTCCTTCTAACCAATTAAAACCATTTGTTAGAAACAGAGTTAATGAAATACAGGAAACCACATGCAATTATACCTGGAGCTATGTACCGTCAAGCGAAAACCCGGCAGATCTTGTATCCCGCGGTCTTCGGGCCGACGTTATCAAGGACACACCTTTGTGGTGGTCTGGGCCTTCGTTTCTATTGCAAAATGAAAAAGAATGGCCCAAAATGCCTAACACACAGAATCATGATTTACCGGAAACAGTGACACATATGTACAACAATAGTATTAACGATAACTCATACAGCATGCATCATTTACACATAACCAACCAACCATCACTCACACGTACCTTATTGGAAAAACATTCTAATTTAACAAAAATACAAAAAGTATTAGCCTATGTACAAAGGTTTATTTACAATTTAAAAAACAAAAACAAGTTGAGAGACAATTTTTCCACGACTGAATTAGAAAAATCACTCATTTTAATAACACGCTTTTCTCAACAAGAGATGTTTCCGGAGGAGTATAACATTTTAAAAATGGGCCAAAAATTGCCTCGTAAAAGTAGATTACTTCCTTTGACTCCATTCATAGACAGTCAAGATATAATTCGCGTGGGCGGGAGGCTTGAGAACTCCCCCTACGATTTCAACGTAAAACACCCCATACTATTATGTAGTAAACACATACTCACTAAGCTTATATTCCAAATGCAGCATATAAAACTATTACATGCTGGTCCTCAGCTGCTCTTATCACACATTCGACTCACTTATTGGCCTTTAGGCGGTAGAAACTTGTCGAGGTCTGTCGTGAATAAATGTCTTAAATGTTTTAGACACAAAGCCCAAAACGTTCAGCCGATAATGGGTCAGCTACCATATTCTAGAACTCACCTTGAATATCCATTTTTACATTGTTGCGTAGACTACGCAGGACCAATATTGGTGGCGAATCGTAAAGGTCGCGGTTGCAAACTAACAAAATCATATGTTTGCATCTTTGTTTGCTCAGCAATAAAGGCCGTACATTTGGAGCTCGTCTCAGAACTTACCACTGAAGCATACATGGCTGCTCTAAATCGCTTTGTATCACGCCGCGGTAAACCTCGTAGCATAACGTCCGATAACGGAACAAATTTCGTAGGTGCGTCAAATGAGATGTCTAAGTTTTTAAATTCGTCAAATATTAAATCTGAAGTAACTCAGGAGGGCATAGAATTCATTTTCACCCCTGCATACAGTCCTCACTTCAATTCATTAGCTGAAGCTGCAGTAAAATCTTGTAAGCATCATTTAAAAAGATTATTGGGTCTTTCAAATTTTACTTTTGAGGAGATGGTCACCTGTCTTACTCACATAGAAGCTGTCTTGAATTCCCGTCCATTAACACCTCTATCTTCAGACCCAAACGATTTTTCGGCTTTAACTCCATCTCATTTCCTAATAGGACGACCACTCTTATCTGTACCATGCTCTCAGGTGACTGACGCGAGCATTACGCGGCTGGATCGTTGGAAGCGTATTCAGTTGATCCGACAGCACTTTTGGAACAGATTTCATAATGAATATACTTCTCAGATGCAGGAAAAATTGAAATGGAATCAATCTAGAGGTGAAGTTGAACCTGGTTCCCTAGTTCTGATTAAGGACAAAACGACACCACCGCTGCTCTGGTCCTTGGGCCGAGTAGTCAAAATTTACCCTGGCGTAGACGGAGTCACGAGGGTGGCAGAACTGAAGACAAGAAGAGGCACTGTTCGACGCGCCTTCAACAACATCTGTCCTCTTCCTACACTAGAAAATTGAAGACATCCCTTCAACCCGGGGAGTATGTTGCCGCCTTCACCATGGACTGCGTAGGCGCAGGCGGGACGCGGGGCGCGGGTCCTAACCGTTCGTCCAGCGCGCGCGCCGCCCGGCACTCAGCTCTCGATCGCGGACGCATTCGGGCACTTCATTTCTTAACTTTATTGAGATTGATTATAAAGGCATTAAACCTATGTATACAGTCCACTACAAGTTTTATTTTACAAGTCCGATCACTGGCCTAAACAGCTTGTATGATGCTTACACTAGACTCATACTTGCCAACTTGCCAGGTTTCTGATTACGTCCCAATCTCGTAACATCCTTTATCTGATCGATACGTAAGCCCTTGTAATAGAAAACAACCTGCCATACTTCCTCTTCATGGCTATTAGTTCCGGATGATTTGCAATCCTGTCGGATGTTATCTGTCCCTTAAATGGTTGTCGATTAATTAACGATTAATTAGTGATAAATTTCGGTCGCTGATAATCTGGCCATTAAGATAAAGTGAAAGAGATTTAATTAGTTATTGATATGAGAGTAACTGCTGCAAATATGTCCACGATATATCAAAAATCATTATCATTACAATATGTTGTATGATCAATTCTCTCAGTCACGTTCAGTCATCCATCAGAAATTTAATAATTGAGTTTCATTACATTAAATACATACATACATACATATACACTCACGCGTGTTATCCCGAAGGGGTAGGCAGAGGCGCAATTACATTAAATTAAAATATTTAATTAAATAAACAATGAATATAACTTAATAAACGTGGTTTTTATATAAAATGTCTTACTTCAGATAGAAATACATTTTAGGTAAATAAACTCATTTGCAAAAAAAACGGGCACCTAAGCAATGAACCATTTCAAATGTTACTATTGGTTTGTTTGATAATTATAGGTAGTTTTACTTTCACAATTTTGTAAATTAATAAGCAAATAATCGTTTTCGTCAGTATTATCATAAAATTTTGATAAAATTTATGGGTTTTAATGCTAAAGTTCACTAGTACTGTATGCTCGCTAGTAGTGCATATGCTCGTGAAGGAAAAGTTAACAAAGATTTTTGTTTGTTTTTTTCTTTAATAAAGTAAAAGCAGATAAATGTTTAGTATCGAGTGTGACCCCCTCTAGCTGAAATCACAGCTTGAATTCGTCTGGGTATGCTAGCGAGGATATCCCGGATACTTGCTTGCAGAATACGTTCCCACTCCGCGGTAATCACATTCTTCAGCTGTCTGATGGTTTGCGGAGCCGGTTGTACTGATCTCACGCATCGTTTCAGAACGTCCCAGACATGCTCTATAGGATTGCGGTCGGGACTTCGAGCTGGCCAATCCAAACGACGAATGCCGACCTCTTGCACATACGCTTCCACATCGCCAGACCGGTGGGCGCGAACGTTGTCGTCTATAAAAATTGAGTCTTCGCCTAAAGCGGCCAATGCGGGTTGTGCATGAGGAATAAGAACTTCCGTTATGTATCTATGTCCAGTCAGTGAGCCATTTTCAATGAAGACTAACTCTGTACGATCCATTGAATTTATTCCTGCCCAAAACATAATAGAGCCCCCACCATAAGGTGTGATTTCTTCAAAACAAGCCTCTGCAAAGCGTTCTCCTCGTCTTCGTAGCACTCGCCGACGTCGATCTTCACCGAACAGAGATATCCTGGCTTCATCGGAGAACAATACCCTATTCCAGTCTTCTTGAGTCCATGACTCACAATTTCGAGCAAACCTAAGCCTGGCAACTCTGTGCTCACGGAGTAACTTAGGGCCGCGGGCCGGGCGATGAGTGCGTATATTGGCCGCGAGCAGCCTCCTCCTGACCGTCCATAGACTAATATGCACATTTCTTACTTCTTCGAGGTTGTTCTTAAGGTCCACATACGAAGACTTGCGATTTCTCAATGCGCGACTCACACGAAAACGATCATCCCGTGGTTGGGTACATGGTTTTCTTCCAGAACCAGGCCTTCTCTCGACGGAACCGGTGTCTTGATACCGCTGCCAGGTCCTTTGAACCGTCGAGCGACTCACACTTAGCCTCTGAGCCACGAAGCATTGGCTGCAGCCCTCTTCGAGCAGCGCAATAATTTTGGTAGCTTTTACCACTTTCTCTAACATTATTGAGACAGCTAAACAGCAATAAATGAAGCTTTGACAATTAAGAATATGAAATAAATTCATAAAAATTGACTAAAAGTTATGAAAACCGATATTATCTTTTGGAACTTCGCACCAAAAATGTAGGATAAAAAGTGGTTTTCTGTAAAAACGAGCATCAAACGAAAATTTTAATTTAGAACGTACTGTTTTAAACACCACGGCATTTTTAAAACCGGCCAGTAACATGTACAAATGATTGAAATCATTTTGATACCGTATTTTTTTAAAAAAGAATTAAAATCCAAACCGCCCGTTTTTTTTTGCAAATGAGTGTATATATAATATCTAACTAGTTATTTATTTATTTATTAATATTGACTGACTGCCTCGGTGGCGTAGTAATAGTTGCATTACAGTACGACTGCAAAGCTGAGGTCTCGGGTTCGATCCCCGGGTCGGGCAAAGTGATATTGAGTTTTTCTATTCAGTATCACCCCGGAGTCTGGAATTTGTCTCCGATATGGCGATAGGCTCGCCCCCTATCACATCATGGGACGGAATAACGGGGAAAAGTGGGTGCACTAGTTGCGCCTCTACCTACCCCCTCGGGGATAACAGGCGTGAGTGTGTGTGTGTGTGTGTGTGTGTGTGTGTTATTAATATTCGGGGAACAAACAGAACAATATTTCCTTAATCTATATTAACACTAAAATTTATTATAATCCAGCAAAGTTCCCACAGTAAAGTGGCACATCTTGAGCCAAAAGAGTGAACAAACGCGGTTATTAAAACATTAATAAAAAAAGAGAAGAAAAGAACGAGATGAATCTATAATATTACATCGTCAAGAAACGTCATGCCAGAGAGTATTCAGCTTAAGAGCCAGATTTCAATAATGCCATAATTGATTTCTTAAAGTTATTAAGTACAAGAAACTAGGAATAAGTCAAGATCACAGAATTTGTTGTATAATTTGTTCTATGTTATTTTACTTCTTACTTATAATATGAAGGCGAATGTTTGTAAAATGTTTGGATGTTTGTAGAAGTAAACGCAGAAGGAACTAAACAGATTGGGATGAAATTTGGCCACGGGTAGACTACGTCTTGGATTAACACATTGTCTTAATTTGTTTTTTACGCGGGCGAAGCCTCGAGAAACACTAATTATATTAGAAAGATCAAAATTTTGTGAGTTTGTGGGGGCTAATCTCTAGGGGCGGTTGCGGACGACAACTTAGACCTGAGACGGAAGCCCGCAGCCGTCCCTAATGAAAGAAACAAAGAAAGAAAGAAACATTTATTCGCACAATATACTGGGACGCACACAAACAATTCACTAAAAAGTAATACTGCGCCGAAGATGGCCACCGCGGAGTTTTAGTTGGTATGCCGTGCGGTGTACATAGGTTAGGGACTCGGCCCGGCGGTCGCCCGACGTTTTCCATCTCTCCGGGCGGCTCAACGTCGGGTCGTAAGGCACGGTGAACCCAACATAACCGCTCAGTCGTTCCCCTTGAACCAGCCTTGAACACTGGGCGGTAGTAATAATTCACGTTGTCCGCGTAAAAAAGGGGGCTAATCTCTGGAACTTCTGGATCAATTTTAAAAATCACTAATAAGAAGCTACATTACTCCTAGCTGCTTCAGGCGACTTTTTATCCCGGGAAAATATTTATCCCGAAAAATCTTAACACGTGGGAAACAGCTAGTTATAAATAAAATGAGGCCTATCAACTAAAGTTTCAAGATCTCGCAGTAAATAAGATGTTATGACGTTTAGTATTCGATGATCAAATTGTTGATTCTCTTCATTCAGTTGTAGAAAATAAATTGACATTATACTTAAATGTATCTGATGAACTAAAATTAATGTTCTAATCACGGGTGTCTTTAAAAACGTTCCTGATAAAAAATATCTTCCAGTTTTACATCAAATATACGAGAGACGTGCGGTACGTTCAATAACTTAAAATTAGCAGACACCCTGATCGGCTGATAAGATGAGCACCATTTTCTCTTTGTTATTTTAATGAAATATCACCATTGGCCACCAATGACCTGCAGATAAATGACCTGAGAAATGACTTGCGAATGTAGTTTTCATTATAATTAACAAAGCCTGTATGATGAGGTTGGTTTTGTTGAAAGACCAATTATAAAGAAGGGTGAATGTAAGTAATTTAGAATGTACGAATACATTTGAACTTTGTACCCGCTGTTTATTATATTACTTTAGCTCTGTTCCAGGACTTGAACTTGTACCGATGATGTGAGGTAAATAACAATTAAAAACTAAGACAAATCCTATCAGCAATATTATTGTAGAGTGCGTTGCGTATGCACATCAAAGGTGTAGAATAAAGGCAATAAGAAGAAGGTATTTTGTGATGTGAGTACAAATTCTTGAATAGGTAATACAAATTAGTTTCAACAAATAGTTCGTGTTATTTCATCCATGGTCAAGTATAGTTAACGGACCTGTTACACTGGACGAGCATGCAGCGTCTTGACCTTGCTATGAATTCGCTTGCAATTGATTGGAGTTTATCACTTAATGTAACGAGAGTACAGCCGCCCTTGTCTTATCAAATAGAAGAAGGGTTGCAGTGATTGTATGCTAACCGCTTCGCAGATAAACGAAACGAAGTTACAAGAATAAATTAGAAATAATTAGTTCCTATTCGCTGATTTTATAAATCATACGTCCACTTTTATTATTTTAAGTATGATTTAGCTAAATGACGGTTTCAGTGCACCTTACGAGTTCATCTTTTCGATTCATTTGATGTTGGTGGGTAAGTGGAATTGTGAATGATGAATATTTTTCTCGAATTCTCAGATTTCAAATTTCAAATTTTATCGGGTTCGCATTACGTGTCAAGAGGTATCGAAAAGCGTTCGCATATGTACTTTCATAACTTGACTTTTCTGAGGTATCTAAGGTAGGTTTTGATTAAAATTATTCTGGATAATTTATGAGGCGAGGTACTTATTTAGCACTAATTTTTTATACATTTCTAGGACTAATGACATTTTATATTTAGGGTGGTATACATAGGTTGTTACGTCCTATACCACGCGTCCTAAACAGTAAGATTATTATAATATTGAGCTCCATATAGGAAAAATCTCTGACATGTATAAACTCTTTCCCCATAATGCTTAGTGTCATAAAATATAAACCGTGTTTAATTCCCCGAGGACTGTTCCTCGGGGATGGCTCTACATAACTATATAGTCTAGAATTTGTGCCCGATATGGCGGTAGGCTCGCCCCCTATCACATCATGGGACGGAATAATGGCGAAAAGTGGGTACACTAGTTGCGCCTCTGCCTACCCCTTCGGGGATAAAAGGCGTGAGTGTATATGTATATGTAACTATATAAGGCCATCTCCGAGCACTGTGAATCAACGAGGAAAATTCTGGGAAATTGCGATCAATCTTTTAAAGGTAAACGTCGTCCCGAATAAGAGTGATCTCTTAAATATGTAAACTTGCATTGTTGTAATAGATCGTGAATCTGAATCTGTCATGTTTGTTTTTTTTATTCGGGCTCCACAAAGTGACCTTACTGCGTTTGACGGTAGGTACGTAAAGTGGGATCCAGATAAATTGCCAACTGACAAGAGACAAAAGGCAGAAAAATACTCAGTATTTCAAAAGAATTAATCTAGCTAAGCAACTTGAGCTATTACAAGTAAATAAAACGATGTTTGTGAAAGGGGCCGACACAAATAAATCATATTTATTGGGACCACTTTTTAAAACGATTCCCACTGGGCGAGCATTTATCGTTAGACTGAGGTTGCGAGCAATAAATTCAGAAACTTGAGAAATAGGTTACTTCTAATGACGATATTATTAGAATCTATTGTAAAATAACTTAAGCTCACGACTTATATTACTTTTAGGAGAGATATTCTGAAGAGTTATCAACATCACCATCACCAGCCAAATAGAATCCACTGTTGAACAAAGGCGAAATGCGATAAAGAGCTCCAGATGGACCTGTCACAAGACGCCTGCAGCCAGCGTGTTTCTGCCATCTTTATCAAGTTGTCTATATGGGAATATGTAGGAGTAAATTTTGCCACTCACCTGGCTCAAGTTGCTCAAAGTAAGTCCATCATCATAATATGGGAAAAAATTACGTATCAACGGAACTTTGTTTTTTGAATCCATAATATTGTACTAATTTTGTTCATGCCCCCAACAATCAAAACCAGAAATGCACGATTAACAACCCTTAGTAATTTTACTAATATAAATGAGAAAGTTTGGTAAAATGTTTTTTTTTCGCGGGGAAAAACGCATTATCGCTACCACCACTGGCAGGGGTGACTGGAATGGTTATGTTGGTTTCGCACAGTCTTACAGACCAATGCCGACACTCGGGAGTATGGCATCATCTGAGCGAGCATTGAACAGAGTCCCTAACGCTATGTACATCCTACACCGGCATACCAACCAAAACCCGCGGTGGCCT
Source organism: Lapara coniferarum (assembly GCA_949316025.1). Taxonomy (NCBI): domain Eukaryota; kingdom Metazoa; phylum Arthropoda; class Insecta; order Lepidoptera; family Sphingidae; genus Lapara; species Lapara coniferarum. Next base: position 7,494,205 of record OX438920.1, read on the forward strand.
TCTTCGGTGCATACGAGACGGCCCCGGGGTATCTTGTTGCACTAAGATAGCTGCACGGGACTTGGTAAAATGCTTGGAAGTTTGTTAAAAGTAAACGTGGACACTGCAGGACGGATTCGGATGAAATTTGGCACATGGGTAGACCATATCCTGGATTAACATATACGCCACTATTCATCCCGATAATATGCTCCCATCAAAATAATGGATGTTTCAAATATTATTCTGTGTTTTAGAGACCTTTGAAGTCGGAAAGGCTTTTCAGCCTTTTATGGCCGTCCACATGCATTGGACAAACGACTTGATAAAGGTCTCAGTAACACGCTAGATGCAGGTCACTTTTGACAAATCCCTCTGGAAATCTTTAGAGGAGGCCTATGTTCAGCAGTGGACGTCATGATGCTGATGATGATGAAGCCGCGAGCAACACCTAGCATTGAATAATTCTCAATATCACTCTAAGAATTTTTGAAACGTCTAAAAATAAAAAACCTTCCCGAATTTCCACACACAACCAAGAAGCCAAGAACCGTCCCAATTAAGATCTAGTTTGTTTGAGTTGTAAAAAGTAGTTGTTTGTGTTTCGGAACGAGAAAATTCTTTTTGTTTCTGGAGGCGACGTTCGGAAACTCGATTAAGGCTGAACTTCACAGCCGATGTGCGAGGGCGGCAAACTTCTAATGTCATTAGCATCAATATTAGTCAACGCAACTTATCACTACCACTGTCACATTAATGGCTTTTTACGTATAATCACATAGAGTTACTCACTGTCATTAACAATTATAATAAAAAGGTGGTCATTAAGATTGATAGAGCTTTATTTTATTTCGACGCTATGGCAATTTGCGAGTGGAGAATAATTTGTTGATAATCGTCTATCGTCTTACACTTAATAAATAATTATACTTAGGTACAAAGCGCCCCTTAAGGCCTCGTTTTTGGAGACGAGGTCGTCGCTCGGCGCGTGTTATGTGGTGTCTCGTAGCGCGTCGGACGATTCTTTTTTTGCAGTGGAGACTTTTTAGGGAGTTTCTTGTGCCGCTTCTTCTCCACAGCGATAACAACGTTCTGAAGCTGTAGTAGATTCATGACGATTCAAAAGAGCTTGGGTAAGCCTATTTGAATAAGAAAATTTTGAGTTTGAATTTCCGTTTACAGAGAAGTGGCGCGTGCAGTGATCCGCGTCATTACACGCGTAAACATAAATGTCTGACAATGTACGATGTTGTTTATAAAGATGAAAGGCGTGAAGAGTGGCATCGCCGCCCAACGTAACGCACGACGGCCCGCGTCTCCGTAAATGAGGCCCGACTCTTCAAAAATGCAGAAGCAAAAGGAATGTGCTAGTTGAAATTATTTGCAAAATTGTACACCTGGGTATTTAGGATCCGCGTTTAATTGCATACGAATGTATGTGAATAATTATGGTAGTAACTCGTTAACAATGTTTAGTTGATTTGAATAATTTACTAAACATCGTTAAGGTTTATTTACGCATGCTAAGTTGTGATTGGTACTTTTCTACTGACGGTTTTGCTGTTACCATTTTTCATGTATTTTTGAATACTAGAATCTCACCAAAACATAAATGTAAAAAAGGAGAGCCAAGTTCAATACAAAAATTATGCTCGGCTGTGAGCTTCACTGCAAAAAGAATGGAGATCTAAATGAGTGCCAAGTTCTATGCAAATTCCAAATATGTATTTATAGGAACAAAATAACATTATGAACAAGTATCAAACTCTATTTTTTTGCTTTATTGGATACCTATAACAATTGCTGTTAGATAACAATGGTAGATCTTAAAGTAGGTTAGATTTGACATGGCCAGTTTTTGTCAAAATTAAAAAATATATAATATGTTGAATAACTTTGTAAAATGACTGATGTAATGAAATAACCGTTTTTTACAACATGTATATGAGTATATGTACGGTACATGCACAAAAATAACGTTTTTTACAACTTTTGTCAGTCTTTCTGTCTGTCTGTTTGTTCCGGCTAATCTATGAAATGGCTGGACCGATTTTGATGGGACTTTTGTTGGCATGTAGCTGATATAATAAGGAGTAACTTAAGCTACGTTTTATCCCGGGAAAATATGAAGCGGTACTTTTATCCCGGAAAAACGTGTTAATGCGGGCGGAGCCGCGGGCAACAGCTAGTAAATAATAAGACTACAAGAATGTTCAGTCACACCAAAGTTGTTTGACCGTACGAAGCAAGTTGTTAACTTGTACACCAGTTGCAAGTTGTTCTTGGTAACATTTCCACTACATTGTTACTGCAAATAGATTCTCAGCACGACTGGTTATCTCTGGTGGGCTAGTCGGACATTTAATTAAGAGTTTCTTACTTGTGTCTGGAAAATGAAGGCGTCTAGTGACTTTTACGTAGTCTTAATTTGACTTGAATACTTCTTAGTTTAACTGGTTTTGAACTTTTAAGTTTATTAAGTAATCTAGAATTTAGTTAAATGCGTATTTAATTATGTGTAGTATTTCTATCTGTCGTATTTATATATTTATATAAATACGACAGATACTATACTGCGGAATTGCATCATCATCATCATCAGCCCGTTGCAGTCCACTGCTGGACATAGGCCTCTCCGAAGCCACAGAGCCCGGATGCATAAAGTCTACAGCTTTATGCATCCAGTTGCAGCATTGTATACTGTATATTGTATAGTGTTGCAAAAAATAAAGTAGGATAGTATTATAATACTAATTTAGTATTATTTGGTATTATAATATTATCCTACTTTAGACTTTACTTTTCGACTGCCTCGGTGGCGTGGTTGTATTACGGTACGTACGATTGCAATTTGCAATGCTGAGGTCTCGGGTTCGATCCACGGGTCGGGCAAAGTGATATTGGATCTTTCTATTCGGTATTTCAGAGACTGGAATTTGTGCCTGATGTGGTGATAGGCTCGAATCGCCCCCTATCACAACATGGGACGGAATGCGCATGGCGAGTTGCATTAGTTGCGCCTTTGCCTGCCCCTGCGGGATGGAGGGCGTGAGTGTGTGTGCGTGTAAATTTGTGTGTGTATGTATGTTTGTGTGTGTGTGTGTGTGTGTGTGTATGTGTGTGTGTGTGTGTGTGTGTGTGTGTGTGTGTGTGTGTAATTTAGTACAACAGATTGTGCCATGACTAATCCATGATATTTTTAACCGATTTCCGATGATGGGTTCGCCTGGTCATCCCATCTCTTTGTTAAATGAATACTTTAAGTTTCAGCTATTATTTCTAGGCTTGTATCTATTGTTTGACCATCAACATATTGAATCAAGACAGCTTCGGGAATTCCATCTATAATAATAAATTGCAACATTTTAATATATTATAATAGCAATAATTATAGTATGTAACTCTTTATTGCATTACCTATTTACTAAGAAGTGATAATTAAAAACTTTTTAACAGAAAATAGCACCGACTCCAAGTAATCATTCATTGTACATTAATATAATCACACAAAATGGCAGCGTATAATAATATAATATTGGTAGTATTCAAATTTCCTTATAACCAAATAGCATTGTAGTACTACGGAAACTTACAAGCAAAGCACAAGTTATTTTTTATCCGACTGCGAAACAAGAAGGGTTATTTCCTTATAGTGGTGTTTGAAGTTGGTGCTATTTTTTGTTAAAAAGTTTTTTATTCCCAGCTATTTGGCTAAATAAAAATTACTCTAATTAGTAATTTTATGAATATGCAATTAATAAATACAACTTTATTAATGTATGCGGAAAAAACATAATACTTATTACGTTCCGCTCACTGGATACCATCGTAAAATTTATGCACAAAAATTATGGTCGACGGATAATCAACAAACTTTGTGGCATAAAATTGCTTTCTATGATTTCTTAAAACTTCAGCGCATAGCTACAATGGAATTCTAGGTTTTTTGTAAATAGTAAAATTCTGATAATGAATACTCAAATTGTATTAGTGAGCGTCGTTTATCGAAGTTCGTTTTAACGAGCGTAAGTCAAGGTGATCAAAGTCTCAATTGGTAATGCTTGCCGAAGATTGTGGAAAACCACTAATAATAATAATATCACCTCTGTATTATAGACTGCCTCGGTGGCGTAATTGTATTATGGTACGACTGCAATGCTGAGTTTTCGGGTTCGATTCCCGGGTCGGGCAAAGTGATATTGAGTTTTTCTATTCAGCTCGGAGTCTGGATTTCGTGCCCGACATGGCGATAGGCTCGCCCCCTATTACATCATGGGACGGAATAACGGCGAAAAGTGGGTGCACTAGTTGCGCCTCTGCCTACCCCTTCGGGAATAATAGGCGTGAGTGTGTGTGTGTGTGTGTATTATAGGCCTTAGTCCACCACACTGGCCTTGTGAGGGTTGACAGACTTCACAATACACATTCGAAATGCTTGTAAAACTTTTCAGGTGCGCAAGTTTCCACACGATGTATTCCATCGCCTTTAAACCAAGCTATAATTCATAAATAATACACACTTAACTTTTAGAAAAGTCAGAGGTGCGTGACCTTGGGTTTTGAACCTGTGGACATTTATCTCGGCAGTCCGATTCACTCCCACCGCCTGACGCAGGTGCTCACCGGGCATGGCTGCTTCGGTGAGTTCCTGTTTCGGGTGGTAGGGATAGAGGAGTCGGCCGTGTGTCACTATTGTGACAACTGCCCAACGGACACGGCCCAACACACGTTGGAGTTTTGCCCAGCCTGGGATGAAGAACGCAGCGTTCTCAGAGCAGTCGTCGGAGGAGACCTCTTGCTGCCGGCCGTGGTCGCTTCCATGTTCGGCGGTCGGGAGGCCTGGCAGGCGGTGGCCCACTTCTGCGAGGCGGTCCTCTCGCGGAAGGAGAGTGCCGAGAGGGATCGCCAGCGCAGTGGTGATCCCTCCCGCCGCCAGACGAGACGCAGAAGGCGTTGGGTGGACGACTGGCCGACGTCTCCCGCCCTGTGGATTGGGGGCGTTTGGAGAATTCCACCACGGTATCCCCTGCCTGTCGTAAAAGGCGACTAATAGGGGCCTCCGGGGGTCACGGGTGGGCGGGAGGGGCCGTCCACCTATTAGTCTAGCCAACTTCTGTGACCCCCGTGATGGACGGAAGCGTGCCTCACGCTGCCTCGGACGCCAAGAGCGTCCTTCGGTGTACGGGGGCTTCTGAGCCCCCGCAATAACAGGAGAAGGACTGCAACAGCGGTACGCGCAGGGGCGGTTGCGGACGACAACTTAGACGTGAGTCGGAGGAAGCCCGCAGCCGTTCCTAATGCGCCGAAGATGGCCACTGCGGAGTTTTAATTGGTATACCGTGCGGTGTACATAGGTTAGGGACTCGGCCCGGCGGTCGCCCGACGTTTTCCATCTTTCCGGGCGGCTCAACGTCGGGTCGTAAGGCACGGTGAACCCAACATAACCGCTCAGTCGTTCCCCTTGAACACTGGGCGGTAGTAATAAGTCACTTTCTCCGCGTCAAAAAACAAAAAAAAAAAAAAAGTCCGATTCACTCCAAACTAAGCCATCGCTGCTTTGGAAAACCATTGCCAGATTTACATAGAAATCATTAGAATATATTTACAATAGAGGATTAGGTGTACAGTGCTGAAGTCTATGATCTACGTCATATAAAATATAGCATTTGCCCTTGGATCCTTCACGCCCGCGTGAAAGATAAAAAGGATTTTCCGGGATAAAAAGCCTATAGCACTCAAAAGTAATGTAGCTTTCCATTAGTGAGAAATAATTCAAAATAGGTTCAATAGTTGCAAAGATAATAAAAGTCCGTCTAGATGGGTACGACTACAACGTCTATTGTTACCGCCAAGCAGCAGTGTACATGCACTGCTATGTTTCGGTTTGAAGGACATTGTAGCCAATGTAACTACTGGATATAATGAGACTTAACTCAAGGTGTTAAGTGGTGTTGCTACTGTTTATGGGTGGCCTACCATCCGGATGGTATCGCTTACCATCAGGCGAACGGCATGCTCGTTGCGTCATTCAACGCCATAAATAAAAAAAGGAAATAAGCCCCTTCTAGCCCACATACTCACAAACTTTTCCGCTTTATAATATTAGCATAGATTGGACAAGATAATAATTGTAGAATAAAGTTCTTACCATCTCACACCAGGATCGACGTCTCACTAATCGTCTCCTATCTTTGGATAGGGCATCCCTACGCATAGTTGTAGGCACCATCACTGGACATTGCCCACTAAACAAACATTTATATATTTTAGGTATGACTAACAGCCCCCTATGTAGGGGATGTCTGTCGGTCGATGAAACAGCTGCCCACATCATCCTGGAATGCCAAGGTGTAGCCGCACAACGGGCTGAAATCCTCAACTCACCGGGGTCACTCCGAGAAGCCTGTGGAGATACCAGGAAGATCCTGCGCTTCTGGTCGGAGTTAGGCTGGCGTGACCTATAGCTGGCATGCATATCACGCACAATGGCCCGGTACTTTAAAGTGCGAGAAAAGGAGCGCACAACCAAAACCTACATCTGTAAACCTGATATAAAAACAACCTTGGTTTTTTAAGTATAGGTATTTAAAAAGGTATGCAAACTGATACAAACGCTAGGTATCATGCTACCTCTTTTTTCAGTGTGAATAATTAATTAATTGCATTTTGTATGCTTTAACCAACAAAGTTTTTGTCCCACATTAAATAAAACCAGTTCGAAATGTTATTAGCAGCATAACGATTACGCGATGAGAACTCATAACAAAATAAACACTATTTGATAATATCAAGTTTAAAAAAAAACCCCGACACAAAATCTCTAAAAACTAAAATAATAAAAGTGTCTTTGTCGTTTAAGTACCTACTAATATCTTGACCCAAGCGTCGCCGCGTCGGGGGACCGCTAAAGAAGTATCTGGTCCGGAGATCGGTCCCCCGACGTGAGGACGCTTGGGTCAAAATATTAGTAGGTACTTAAACGACAAAGACACTTTATTATTTTACTTTTTAGAAATCTTTTGTGTAGGGGTTATAAAAAAAATAATTTTATTTTCATTTCACACACACACACACACACACACACACACACACACACACACACTCACGCCTGTTATCCCCGAAGGGGTAGGCAGAGGCGCAACTAGTGCACCCACTTTTCGCCGTTATTCCGTCCCATAATGTGATAGGGGGCGAGCCTATCGCCATATCGGGCACAAATTCCAGACTCCGAGCTGATACTGGATAGAAAAACTCAATATCATTTTGCCCGACCCGGGGATCGAACCCGAGACCTCAGCTTTGCAGTCGTACTGTAATACAACTACGCCACCGAGGCAGGCATTTTTATTTCAATCTTTTTAAATTAATTTATTTTCTATCATGGGTCCTTGATAATCAACTATCTAACACTTCCTCGTTGAGACCATCGTTATAAGCCCAAACACGCTATATCTGCTATAAGTTGCTAAGGAGTTGGGTATCCCGCATATTACTTGATGTTGCAGCATCAGCTCATGTTGAAAAATATTGCCGATGTCACAGTACACCAAATTTAAAATTCATCGGGCTTCTTAGGTTGTAAACGAGCTAATAATTTTCAAACGATCACATCAGCTTTCAAACAAACAAAACCGTGTCCAAATCGATCCATTCGTTTGAGAGCTACGATGCCACAGACAGACATACAAATACACACTCTAAACTTATAACTCCCCTCTTTTTTGTCCGGGGTTAATAACTATCCTTGGACAGGTCTACGTCTACTTATATTGACTTAATATGACGATTAAGTACTTAAAGAAAACTGTTGATTAATTATAATTTATTTATAAGGAGAAGAGATAGGCATACATTAATTTAAGTAAAAATTACTACAATTATACGACTGATATGTTGTAGAATCCTGTTTTCCGGCCTGGGGATCGGATCTGGCATGCGCATGGGCACAACTACCACTAGACCAAAGGTCTTTACATATAATAAAGCAGTAAAAACGGTGTGTCAGTACGTTGATAAAAATGAAAGGGGAAGACTATAGAAGTGTAATGTAAAACAAATCAGCGATTTTTATAACTTCTTTCTGTCTGTCTTTCTGTTTGTTTGTTTGTTACTGCACATTTCCGGAACTACTTTACGAATTTTATTGAAATTTGGCACACGGGTTGATCATGTCATGGATTAACATATAGGCTACCCGGCTAACCGCTGACACATAAGCTTTTTATCCCGGAAAAATCGACGGTTCCGTAGAACAAAGTCGTGTATGCAAAATGTTAGCTTTTCAGTAGAGCGCTTTGAAAGTCGTTAGTTTGTATTCATGTGCGAATTAGTGCTATTTACACACATTAAGTTCAAAATTGTTACTGAACCCTATAGAATATAATGTTTTGTTCACTATAACTTGTAATTTTCACAATTAACTTAGACTTTCAAAGCGCTCTACTGAAAAGCTTAATTTTGCATATACGACTTTATTCTACGGAACCGTCGAAATATAAAGCGGGACTTTTATCAAGGTTCACGCTTTTATCAAAACTTTTTCACGCGGGCGGAGCCGTGAGTAAAAGCTAGTGTATAATATGAACAGATATGTTGTTACCCAGCATAACAATTACAATGGATGAAGCTCTTTCGTTCACAGTCATTGTTATTAATTGACCTTACGTTCCCATTTACGTTATAAAAAACAAACAATACTTTAATTAAAGGTTGTAAGAGATTGCCTCGTGGGATAAGACCTCTCTGCCTATGTCATATGAAATACTGTATGTTATGATGTACAATAAAGTTATAAATAAGATAATAAATAAGGGCAAACCTCACAACGGATTTACTCCTCCATCAAACAATATTAACTGAATCGTGACAAACTAAAAGCGACGTAAAAAATAAGATGTCACATGTAATAGAGATGGGATCGTGTTACATCGCACAACGCGGGAAGGGCGTTACCGTACTCCGCTAACTAAGACAAATGAATTGGGGGAGAAAAATCACCGAGATTCTTTTGATCTCAGCTTATTAAATGTGATGGGTGATGAATTTAAAGAGAAAGAATTAGTTATAGGAGCCAATCCAATCAAATCCAATAAAAACAACTTTTTAGCTTGTTATATAATGTTACCGGCCAAACCCGATTTCAGGATAAACTAGTTTTGCCTAGGCTAAAGTAGTTGCGTAAAACCCCTTCACCCAAACATCCCCCAATCGGTTAGGTTATCTTGGACTTTTGTAAACCCGCCAGAAAAAAATGTTCAAGCGTAAAACTCCCTTCATCCAAGACGGACGTCGAAGACAGAAATCCTCCAATCGGTACCTAGTTTAGCCTAGGCAAAACTGGTTTGTCCTGAAATCGGGTTTGGCCGGTAACATATATACTGGTGAGATTTCGGCGCTCCAATAAAAAATATTCTTGGCACCGACTTAGTCGGTTTGGGTGTTGCCCGTTGCTGGCAGCCATCATAGTGCGATACTCATTTGGATTTTAGCCTCAGCCGTTAATCCTACTTTTTAACCCCCGACAAAAAAGAGGGGAGTTATAAGTTTAGGGTGTGTATCTGTGTATCTGTATGTCTGTCTGTGGCATCGTAGCTCTCAAACGAATGAACCGATTTGGACGCGGTTTTTTTTTGTTTGAAAGCTGATGTGACTGCGATGGTTCTTAGCTATAAATTATGAAGATCTGTTCAGGCGTTTGAGGATTATCAGCTCATTTCCAACTTAAAAAATCCGATTGACTTTAAATTTGGTGTACTGTGACATTCAATATATTTGTAAACATGAGCTGATGCTGCGGCATCAAGTAGTCTGCGGGATACCCAACTCCTTACCAACTTATAGCAGATATAGTGTGTTTGGGCTCATAAGGATGGGCTCAACGAGTAGGTGATAGATAATTGATTATCAAGGCCCCATGATGGAGAATAAAGTAATTTAATAAGGTTGAAATAAAAATTAAATTAAAATTTAAATAACCCCGACACAAAAAATCTCTAAAAAGTAAAATAATAATGTCTTTGTCGTTTAAGTACCTAATAATATTTTGACCCAAGCATCCTCACGGCGGGGGACCGCTAAAGAAGTATTTTCATCTGCCTGGTCCGGAGTTCGGTCCCCCGACGTGAGGATGCTTGGGTCAAAATATTACTAGGTACTTAAACGACAAAGACATTATTATTTTACTTTTTAGAGATTTTTTGTGTCAGGGGTTATTTAAATTTTAATTTAATTTTTTAAACATAGGTATAATAAACATAGACCAAAATTCGTTTAGCAAACACGTAAGTAACTTTAATATTATGTTTACTAGCTTGAGAAGTGATATGCGCATAAGTTTCCTTCAATTTGGTTAGAGTTAAAACATCACAATAGGATAAGTTCCCGATATTTTGAACTGGAGTTACAAATAAAACAACAGTTACTACTCTACTCTATATCTATATTGTACTTGTTTAGTTAGGTATGGGAACATTGATAAGTTCTTCGTAAGGAACGGCGAGGAAGAATTTCTCTATCGTCTTAATGGCTAAGTCTACGGCATAGTCCACGATGGGTTTGCCGAATTCTTCAGCGACAGTCTTCCAGTTTTCATTTAAGAAATTTAATACTGTATCACCTGGAATATAAATAATCGAGCGATATTATTCGATGCATATGAAGGTTAATTAGAATTGTGACTGTCTGTTGTACTAATACAAAATTATATGGTGTAGTATTTATTATTTATAAAATTGTTTAGGATAGACTTGTTTCGATGATTATGTTTCTTGGTAAGTATGCGACGCTATTTAAAGAAGGAAAACTAGATGCGTTATGTAAAAATGATTCGTTCTTTTATTGATGACTTTCCTGATCAAGACATTGAAAAGTGTATCGCATTCCAGGCACGTGTGTGAAGGATTGTGAACTTCAAGCATTTGTGTGATTAGATTGTTAATTACAATGGAAAGGAAAAAAATATCAAACTCTGACAAAATAATGGTTTGAGTTCAATCATTATTCCTAACTTTTTTCTGTCGAGATTAGAAATAATATAATAAATAACGCAACATTCTCTAATCAAATACAGTGAAATAATGTGTAGTAAAAATTACAACGTCCAGGTAATGGACGGTTAGGTAAGTAGTACATGCGCAATTAGTGTGTTATGAACGGAAATACACGCAAAAAATATTATAGTGTAATTCAAAGATCAACTCATAAATAGTAAGAAAGTAATGTTTTTTTTTCAAGGAAAACATATTTGAAGAAGTTACCATGTGGCTCACTTAAAAAATCTTTATTGCTTTGATACAATACCACTGTTTATCATTGAATTATTTTTTATTGTAATATGAACAAGATCGGATGCTAAAGTTAAACAAGATACAGTAAATAAGAAATACTCACTCAATTCCTTGCTCTCTTTGAAGAGGTTCTGGAGATCGAACGAAACGCGGTCTCCATAGTCGAATGAATATTTGTAGTTCTTTAGAGCGAAGTGATTGACTCCTTTGTCGTCTTTAATGTATTTGGTGTTTATGTCAACTTTCATCCTCAGGTTGGCTGAAAAGATTAAATTATCAATCATAGATTTTTATTATACTTTGTTGTTGCCATGGATAGACAATACTCCCAGATACCTGTCCATTTTGTAAAAAAAAGGGATTGTGCGGAGTTCTTGTAAGTCTGTAGCATAGTATATTATAGGCCGCAATATCGCATCATCTCTCTCACACTTATGCCCGTACTAATGGAAACTCGAGAGCAAGGGCGACTAAAATGACCTTTATTTATTAAAGCATCGGATCGCTGCCTCGGTGGTGGCGTAGTTGTAATACGGTACGATTGCAATGCTCAGGTCTCGGGTTCCATCCCCGACTTGAGCATATCGTATTGGATTTTTTTATTCACTATCAGTTAGGAGTCTGAAATTTGTGTCCAATATGGCGATAGGCTCGCATCACATAATGGGACCGAAATACGAGCCGGCGAAAAATGAGTGCGTTAGTTGCACCTCTGCCTACCCCTTCGGGGTTAGAAGGCGTGAGTGTATGTTTGTTTACATGTAATCACTGGGGCAATGGGATTTATTATGAAATCACGGTACATTAATTATATAACATCATAATATTCTGTTCGATATTAAAAAATACAATTTTTAGAGTACGTTTTAGAGTAATTTTGTACTTGAGTTTTATATCCATTAAATCGAGAGTGAAACCTTGTAAATTTAAATTGAGGTTTGATACGGACTTATAGAAAATTCCCGGCATAAATCTGTGGGCATAAGTGATTTATAAAGCAGTGGTTTGGTTACATAGGCGAGTCTTTTGAAAACAAATTAAAATAAAAAGAAACTACGCGATCGGATCATTCTGCTAGCTACTTAGAGTTAATATAACTTTGTTTGTCAAAATACCTCTATACTCCATTCGCAAATGCCGAAGTTATAATTGCCTGTCCACCATCATTTAATTCATCAGAAGAAGTACTACTCATTTACAGACTCACGCCTTTTATCTCCGAAGGGGTAGGCAGAGGCGCAACTAGTTCACTCACTTCTGGCCTTGCATATTCCGTCCCATGGTGTGATAGGGGGCAAGCCTATCGCCATATCGGGCATATATTCCAGACTCCGAGCTGATACTGATTAGAAAAACCCAATATCACTTTGCTCGGCCCAGGGATCGAACCCGAGACCTCAACATTGCAGTCGTACCGTAATACAACTACGCCACCGAGGCAGTCAAGAAAGAAGTACTATTTTGCGGTAATTAACTGATCCGAACTTACAAGAAAAACAACGTCCAACCTGTCAATACCAAAAGGATAATGAAGCTTACTTAGTTTTATTTTGGCGTCTCCTTCGCCATTGATGGGGAACAATAGGAGTCTGCCGACAGCGTCGTATTGTCCTTTGATGGTCAGATTGCAGTGGAATTCCAACACGAAGTGACGTTTCTCGAGCTCAGATCTAAAATCAATTGATATGGTCATTAGAATGGTTGTTAGTAGGAAGCACATAAATGGTTCTATGATACTTAAGTCTTTGTTCACGTCTTGGTGACATGGTTGATTAAAACGTTTAGAAATGTATTTCTGTTATAAGTACCAATCTTTTTGTTAAATACGATATTTTTTTTCTATTGCATAGAATGACGAGATGATCATACCGGTCGCCTGATGGTAAGCGATACGACCACACATAAACAGTACCAATACCATCCAGCACCTTGAGTTACAAATTGTGTGGTATTCCACTGCGCTCGTCATCCTGAGACATGACATATTAAGTCACATTATGTCTAGTAGTTACACTGGCTACAATGTCCTTCAAACCGAATCACAACATTGCATGCACACTACTGCTTGGCGGTAGAAATAGACATAGCGGTGGTACCCACCGACACGGCCCCTTACATATGAGAGACCTACCACAAGTAATTTTATGACTCTTGTTAAGTATATAATGAAATCACTTATTACCAGTTTCACAGTTTTAAAGTAAATTGTGTTTACAGCTATCGTACTAAACAGCTAAGGTCATTGATATAATATAAAAACGCGCGAAGGTACATATTACTCCTTTGATTACTATTTATTTTGCTGCATAGATTATAGTGGTACTTTTGTATTTGATACGCTTATATATTTATGTGACGAGTCTTATTTATCAGCAAGAGCTGAAATCGGACCTTAAAGGCACAGAATATTTATTGGTTTTGACATAAACCATACATTAACTTCAGATTAGCCACTGTGATACAGTAAATTTTGGTTGCGAATTACGATAGAATTAACATTTTTTTTTACTTCTTGCAATTTTGTGTCTTTCTCAAGTGCACCCGTGCGAAGTCGAGGCTAATCGCCAGTTATATAAATGTTTTTTTATTGCTGTAATACCGTCATGATGTACATTATTTCAATATTGTGATTTTATTCTACGAAGGTATAATTATAAGTAATATTTTAATCGATTATCTCAATGGTAATAAAGTCTATTATCCATTTACTTATTTAGAAGGACTTTATATTATGATGCTTGTGCGGATCTTTATAAATTACATTATGAGAAGTTCTTGAACCCAGCGACTTGGTGCCATGGTAATAAATAATTATGATTAAAAAACTCTTCGATCTCTTACGTTAATATCTTAATATATAAACAAAACAAACAACCCGACTGCGTCAAAATCAGGGGGCTTAGGATGTGAAAAAAAACACGATACGTCTCCGCTTCGTTTTATCGTGATTGGTTGAGAGACTGACGTATCGGTCTCGATCAATCACAAACATCATAATAACGATACGTCAGTCTCTCAACCAATCACAATAAAACGAAGCGGAGTTGTTTGCACGAGCATTGTGTTTTTTTTTTTCACATCCTAGCCCCCCTGCTATCTTCATAAAATGTATCAAAGAACTGAAAAGACAGAAATAAGATTTTAATTTGAATATTTTATTTTGGTTTTGAATAATCTTAGTTGACAGTATTCACAAACGCTGTACACATGAAAAACATAACCCTACTTCTTTCGCAGTCGGATAAAAACATAGCCCTCCTTCTTTCGCAGACAGGTAAAAATTAATCCTACTAATATTATTAAGGCGAAAGTTTGTAAGAATGTATGGATGTTTGGATGTATGGATGTTTGTTACTCTTTCACGCAAAAACTACTGAACGGATTTCGATGAAATTTTGCACACGGGTAGATCATGTCCTGGATTAACGCATAGGCTACTTTTTATCCCGGGAAAACTCATTCACGTGGGCGGAGCCGCGGGCAATAGCTAGTATGTAATACCAGCCCTGTATTATATACTGCACACTGCCCCACTACTAAGCACCGGCCTCCTCAACTATTGAGATGGTTGGCTGACTTAACATACCCTCGAAATTCTTATGGAATGGTTTCATCACGATGTTTTCCTTCACCATGATTTTGGTATATATCGCTAATTTCAAAATACGATCTCAATCTCAATCGAGTTCAAAGAATAAACCAATCGAAATAAGTCATTTATAAACACATCAAAAAACTTTATTCTCATTGATCAATTTTCGCTGTCATTTTTAAATGGCGGGAAATATTGTCAAATATAAAAATCAGTACCACTAAAATGCCATTAATAAATGATAGCAAGGGCATTGGGCATAACAGATATGACGTCGCGTTTAATTAATATGTTTCCATTTCTTGATGAGAAAATCGATTTGTAGAATACATAACACATAAATGTCTGATCAAAAATAAATTGTATTTAATCTAAGTAATCGGTTTTTGATGTGAAGCTTTTAAATTGCTTACAATATTAAAATTGTATAAAGATATCAGTATTACGTAAAAGATTTATATTAATTTTAGACTTTTTAGACGCAGATGCAACTCATAGAATCTTTCCAATTCAACTAATGGCATTTTATAAATTTCAACGTATATCTGTTGATTAATTAAATCCAACCTAATTCGTAATATCGTCAAATACTAATTATAATGTATTTTTACGAAAATTAGATATATTTATTTTGCGAGTATTGTAACCTCTATTCCAAAACATGCTTAAAAGCATGTTTCCCTTGACCCGACTGCGAATCAAGATTCTAGTTACGAGAAGTCTTTACCTTGCACGCATCGAATAATAATGAATATAAGATAAAAATACCTAAAACGCATTAATCATGCGTCGTAATTTTATTTTATGATTCTAAACATTTATATTCGGCGCAATGGTTGGTTATGGATTTTAAAACCATATTTCTAATAAATGACGCAAACCAATTTATTTTTAAGTCGTACAGAACATTTGAAAATTCCATTTGATAAAACCATAATAATAAATTCGCGTCATTGCAGGCAAGTACAAACAGACATGGCTTTCATTATAAGCCGATTAGATGCTGCCGGGACAAAAAATAAAATTACTTACATAACGTTGTCGACGATACACTTTCGGAAGCCGGTGACTTTTCCTTGATAGAACGTGACCTTAAGCCCGCTTAGTGGGATGGACAATTTTTCGATAACGAACGGGTCCAAGGAAGGTACTCCGAGCTCAGGAATGCCATTCACGAAGTCAGGGATTGCATCTTGAGTAGATTTTACCAAACATTCCCTGGTCGTGGCGTTGCATGGGTGGATATAGTCGGCTGTAATAATAGATATTGGCATAGTTTAAGACTTTATGGTGTAAAAAATTCTAAAGTGATTCGTTGTGGCATTCCAGGATCGTTTATTTGTACATTAAATTATCCGGACATGATTTCGTTGATCAATGATAGATGCAATGTCTCTCGGTGTTGGATTGATATTAAATTAAAACTAAACGCATATTACAATAAGTACCTAATATAGTAATGGAGGGTGTAAAGGTAAACCATTTTTTTTTATTTCATGCTTTTATATTTCAGTCGTCATCATATAATTCGATACACCTATCAAAAAATCTGTTTCGTCATAACTATGAAACATTCACACAAATTTTGATTACCTGACAAGGGGGTGAAGCCAGTACTTCGAATTCACAATCTTTTTTCAAATGGAAAATCTGTCCAATCTCTGTCGGTTGGAGTTACATAGGACATTTTTGTGTTAGAAGCACGTTGTCATTACCACAGTGAAACGACTAGTGCCTTGATATTTTATTATCATAAAGGCGTGTGTAGAGAAGATTGAGATTTTAAATTACCTTATCACAGTATTATTGAGATGTTCATAGAGTTTTATAGTACTCGGCAGTAACTATTATACATCGAGAGCCAGGAAAAATAATATTGTGGATTAAGCTTCGTAAGCCGTATTTCTATCAGAGAAACTTATGCAACATTTTATTGTTGAGCTGCTGATTCTTTTTCTAAAGCTGAATGTTATATTCACTGCTAAGTACCTACTGTAATCAATTACTATGCGGTAGGAACGACTTCAAATTACTTTATACCAGATAATATCATTTAAATTACTGTGGCAGAACCTTGATAGTAATTTATTTAGATTTGATTAATTAAGCGTGTGTAATTTAATGGCAGTACACCGAAATACTTTGAATCTAGATCTTGTTTACTAGAGCAGTTATAGGAATCTAGTTCGCGTGTTATATGAACGTTAAGGAAGTAGTAATTTCCTTAGTTAAAGATATTTAATTAAGGTCCCGTAGCGACAAATGCGTCGGTATGCGCATTCTAAATCGATTAAAGACCTTCTGCTTCCTTGCTGCTAACAATCTCTTATTTAGTTATAAAGGAAGTTAAAGGCTCGTTGCTATATACTTGGCAATAAACTTGTCATGGGAATGTTTTAGACCAGACCATTCCATTCCCAACTAGGCTATCGTTCACTTGTCTTTAGTTTTAATCAATATTTTAAGTATTTTCTTACGTCATATGAGACGGATCCTTAAGTATTGGTAGATACTCAAAGGACGGATCAGACTGTTATGAGTTGAATTTGTTATTATTTAAAGTTTTTGTGATCTCTATGCGATTATTTTACTCTGAGTTTTTGTTCTTGCTGATTAATCGTGGAATATGAATGGTTTGGATAAAAAAATCTGTCAATATATCAAAGTTATTGAATGACCTTTATCGTTTATCGGATGTATACACGAAAGAGTCATGAACGTGATTTTTGCATCATAATTTGTTCTTTAAATATTTGTTGCACATTTAGATATGACACAAAAAAAACGATTTATTTTACCTTAAAGATATGGTATCCAATTTAATTAATTATATAACGTAGAATTATTTTTAATTACCTATTATATACCATTCATGTGCACATTAACTTTTACTTTAAGCCAATATTTACTCCCCAGAGCATTTAAGATTAAACGGCCAATTTTTGACTTTGCGAATATACACATATATTAAATAAAATTAAATTACAACTAAATATAATAAATTATTTATCAAACTCGCGGACCAATGAATGTATGAAATTCACAATGTAGATTATAAAACTTGTGGAGACAATCATCTTAATTGAGAGAGGTAACAAAAATATGTAATTGTTATATAGGCTGGTTTATTTCTAATTATCTGGTTAGATTAGTAGTTAAAATAAAGAAATATGGTAAATAGCACAATGTTTTATGTATATACACTCACGCCTGTTATCCCCGAAGGGGTAGGCAGAGGCGCAACTAGTGCACCCCCTTTTCGCCATTATTCCGTCCCATGATGTGATAGGGGGCGAGCCTATCGCCATATCGGGCACAAATTCCAGACTCCGAGCTGATACTGAATAGAAAAACTCAATACCACTTTGCCCGACCCGGGAATCGAACCCGAGACCTCAGCTTTGCAGTCGTACTGTAATACAACTACGCCACCGAGGCAGTCAATATTTTATGTTTACTATAAAAATACTGTTTTAATGACGTTTGTTTGAAATTTGCGTAAACTAATTGTCCTTTACATATTAACATGAAAACGCTAAACATTTACGTGTTTGTCGAATAAATTGATGTCCACATAGTCAACATGGATAATTATATGGATTGAGCGGTTGTGCCAGTCTTTATTTATGGTACAAAGTCATGGACTTTGAACTGCATGCCAGTTTATTACTTTTGAGGTGATAATGACTTGTCGACAATTTGTATGCACGATGTAATTATGTTTTTTTGTTGTTTGTTATGTGAACACACTTTCCTATTTACGGTGGCAGTGTGCCGAATGATAAACTCGTTGAAGGCTTTATACGTATCAATTTATAGTCCGTCCAACCATTTATACTTTTGACATGTGCACGCCTATGAAATTTTATAATTCTTTTTAATTTTGACAAAATGATATTGGATATAGAATACCTACAGAAGAAATTTATAAACAGAAAATATAAACATTTAAACGCTTAGGCATGTTTATAAAACAATACAAAATGTTGAGCAAAAATCGTTGAATCGATCAAAACTTCTGTATAAATTAAATCGATTGCTACAAGAAATAGAATCGGTAATGCATTAGTACATCCCCAATTGATTAGAAACCGAACTGTCAAAAGTTAAATGGTTGGACGGACCATAGCTGGCTGATATTGATCCGTCATAGAGGTTTCCATAACGATGTAAAATAACAAGAAAATTGTATTACTTTTATAAATTCGATGTAGTATAACCTCTGCTAATAGCAAATAAATATTTCCATTGATATAACGAGCTTCTTGTTTAGTTCAGTTACTATATTTCTAACAAAACTTAGGTATGAATCGATGGTATATTATCTAGGCCGTGAACTCGGTCC
This sequence comes from Lapara coniferarum, assembly GCA_949316025.1. Taxonomy (NCBI): domain Eukaryota; kingdom Metazoa; phylum Arthropoda; class Insecta; order Lepidoptera; family Sphingidae; genus Lapara; species Lapara coniferarum. The sequence goes on from OX438920.1 coordinate 7,513,406, forward strand.
ATTTTCATATTAAAAAACATCACATTATTCACTTCATTTATACTTTATGCGGGTACGGGTAAGTGACCCCAATGCATTCATTGGTTCAGCTAACCGAGCTGACTGAACATAGCATGGACCTTTCTAAACATTTAGTAAAGCAGTAGAACCGGTGTCACTGTTTAAAGAAATATAATAAAAAGATAGGGGCGACTAAAGAACAGTAATCCTATTATCCTAATTTCCAATTATTTCCTATTACTGTTATAAAGGTGAAAGTTTGTAAGAATGTATGGATGTATGGATATTTGTTCCTCTTTCACACAAAAACTACTGAACGGATTTCAATGAAATTTGGCACACGGGTAGATCATGTTCCGGATTAACACATAGGCTACTTTTTATCATTTACGCGGGCGGAGCCGCGGACAAAAGCTAGTTGAAAATAAATCAGTGATTTTATAATTATTTTCTGTCTGATTTTCTGTTTGTTTGTTAATGCACAGCTCCGAAACTACTGGACGGATTCCGATGAAATTTGGTACACAGGTAGATCATGTCCTAGATTAACACTAAGTTTTTTATCCCGGGAACATATAAAGCGGGGCTTTTATCCCGATTTTTTTTCACGTAGGCGGGGCCGCGAGCAAAAGCTAGTACGTAACATTAGCTTACCCAACCTAACTCTACGCCAGACACATAGGTATTATAAAAAGATTAAAAAACCTATAAAAACAAATTAAACCAAGATCATGTTTCTTTACGCGGTTTAAGAGTTACTTTTAAATGTAATAATCATAATATCAGCCTTGTATTATATACTGTACCGCTGCTGGGCATTGTCCTTTACTACGGAGAGGGTTAAGGCCTTAGTCCACCACGCTGGCCTTGTGCAAGTTGGCAACTTCAAAAATATTCGAAATTCTTTTAGAGCACTGCTCAGTTTCTTTATTTTTCTACATACATACATGCATATGCACTGAAGCCTTTTATCCCCGACGAGGTAGGCAGAGGCAGAAGTAGTGCACCTACTCTTCGTCATGTCTATTCCGTCCCATGATGTGATAGGGGGCGAGCCTATCGCCATATCGGGCACAAATTCCAGACTCCGGGCTGATACAGAGTCGAAAATCCCAATATCACTTTGCCCGACCCGGGAATTGGACCCGAGACCTTGACATTGTAACCGTGCCGCAATACAACTACGCCAGTGAGACAGCCAGTTTTTTTCTTTTGCAATTAAATGACTAGTCGAGCATGCCGTTCGCCTGATGGTAAGCGATACGACCGCACATAAACAGTAGCAACACCATACAGAATTTTTAAGTAGAAAATACTACATGGCGCTCTACTGCACTCATCATTGTGAGACCTGCGGGGCCATTTAACATTTAGATGTTATGGCCCCGTTTTTTAACTGTATTCTATTATCGTTTTGTTTTTTAACTGTATTTATTAACTGTTCATTCTGTCAGGATCTTATTAAGGTGGACGTGCTCGCAGCACCTGGAGCATTCAAAGCTCTGCGAGCGCATCCGGCTTAAGACCCTGGCAAAAAGATAACAGTTGAAAAAACCCGGTCTTAGTCTCATGGTGTAGTTACGCTGGCTACAATGCCCTTGAACATAACAGTTTTTGCAAACTGCTGCTTGGCCAAAAAAAAGACATTGCTGTGGTACCTACTCACGCAACCTCTCGCATACCTGCGACCTACATAATTATGATTACGACCTATATTATGATTTATGGTAATGTTTTGTTTACTCTGCCTGCCTTGGTGGCGTAGTTGTATTACAGTACGACTGCAAAGCTGCGGTCTCGGGTTCGATCCCCGGGTCGAGCAAAGTGATATTGAGTTTTTCTATTCAGTATCAGCTCGGAGTCTGGAATTTGTGCCCGATATGGCGATAAGCTCGCCCCCTATCACATCATGGGACGGAATAATGGCGAAAAGTGGGTGCACTAGTTGCGCCTCTGCCTACCCCTTTGGGGATAACAGGCGTGAGTGTATATGTATGTATGTATGTTTTGTTTACTATTTTTCACTCGAGTAGGTGTTTATTGTGTTCCGGTATAAACATTGTTACTTCGTACAGTTCGGCGCATGGTGTTAATTTATAATGTTTTTTATGAAACAAATGCTAAACAGCTTCCGTAATTTGAATATTTATATAGGTTCCGTACGTCAGAAGGAAAAAAGACCCTTATAGGATCACTTTGTTGTCCGTCTATCTGTGTGTATATTTGTCACTCTTTTTCTCAGGAATGCGTGAAGATATTATGTTGAAATTTATATATAAATACTTGGGTCTACGATCTTTTTCAGTTGTGAAAAAGACGAAATTATAAGTCAATGCGATTCAGAGATAAATATGTTCGTTTATGTCGTATTTTTTCTCATATTTTGCGATGTCGAAAGAGAATTAAAACCTAGAGTATTCCCGCTGATAGAATCACGAAAGTCAAGAAGCAACGCAAAAGCTCACAGCACATGCAAAGTGCAAAGTCTGAAATCGGTAAACATGTTCTTTAATAAAAAGTAAAAGCTAATTTACTATTACAAACTTTTTTAAAATTGTTTAATACATATATACACTCACGCCTGTTATCCCCGAAGGGGTAGGCAGAGGCGCAACTAGTGCGCCCACTTATATTGTTTAATAATTAGTCAATTAATTTTGGCGAACTATTAAACTTATATAATTGGGTACATTACTTACAAGTTTGCACGGAACGCGAGTCCAACTCTCACTTGTCTGTTTTTTTTCAATTATCTATACTGAACGTGTGGTATGGTTTTATTACTTTAGTCTTAACATTTATCTTGAAACGGTATGAGGAAACTTGTATCAAACTCGTCATTAACGCTACTTATTTTATGGAGATAAGAAATTAATGCAAAAAGTATAAGGCACGTTATATTTGCTTTGAATAGATATAAATAATTAAGGCTAAGGCTATGGTCGTTTATGGTTGGTAGTCTTACCATAAACTAACATGTTCATATTGAAGCATTAGCATATTTAATGAAAAACGTAATGGTGAAGAAAACGTCCAAAATATCTTAGAGTTTCTAAGAACTGGAATTTTGTGATCTTTTACCGCATTACGCCAGGTTCTGGCTTACTTCCCCTCTAGTACAAGCATATCAATTCGACACAACGTAAATATAATAATAATAAAATAATAATATACAACCCTTTAAGATTAAATACACCAAACAAAATTAATGGAGACTGTGGTGTTTATCTCATCATAAAAAAAAAAACTAATGAAATAGCTTCGTCAATTGGCAGTCATTGTGAGTGAACGTGTGCCTTGTTCGTGCTCTGCAGCTTTACAAGTTTTTGGTGCTCTGAAATTAATTTCAATAAGCTGCGCGTCATTTGAACCTGCGTCGCGCGGCTCAGGCTCTGGGAGCGGTACCGCCGCGCTAAACACGAGTGAGCTGCGCGTTTTAAATTATCGACAACTATTGCTACATCAGTTGGTGTACAATAAAGATGTAAAATCATCACATCATCATCATCAGCCTTTATCAGTCCACTGCTGGACATAGGCCTCCCCTAATGAGCGCCATAGCGCCCTGACTTCGGCTTGCCGCATCCAGCATCTGCCTGCAGTCTTTGGCAGATCGTCATCCCACCTGGCCGGAAGGCGTCCTATACTACGTTTGCCCAGTCGCGGTCTCCACTCAAGAACACGTTTACCCCAGCGGTTGTCAGTTCTTCGTGAGATATGGCCAGCCCACTGCCACTTCAGCTTGCTAATTCTTAATTAATTAATTCTTAATTCGCAATGAATACATCCGACAGAGAACCAAAGCTATCGACATAGCTCAAAAATTTACCAAGATGTAAAATAAACAAATAAAATAAATATCGACCGACAGTGTCTGCTGAATACATTAAGTTGCAATCACCAAATGCTAAGTGTCTGTCAGATCCTGATTTGGCTGGTGACGCGTGAACCACCGAGAATATAATTAGTCCAAGGAAACAGCCCGAGTCTGATCACTATTGCCTTAGCGAAACAATTTTTAAAGACTACCACCATAAAAAGTGATCTCACTGGTATCACTGAAACCATTACGGATTTTTTATTACATTGAATGACGAGGCGAGCATGCCGTTCACTTGATGGTAAGCGATACGACCACCCATAAACAGTAGCAACACCATCCAGCACTTTGAGTTAAAAAAGATCTCAATGCTTTACAAGCAGATCATGTCAAACTGAAAAAACATGTTTTTGAGCTTGATTAGAATCGAAAAGATTTATCTCAGGATGTAGCTATGATTTAAAAGTCGCTTCAGTTTACATCGGATTAACAAGAAGATTTGAAAAAAGCTGTTGAATCAATAGCAACCTATTACACAATATTAAGCAGCTAAGCAATATGATCCTCAATCTGAAAACCAAAATGAATTATTTGGAACAGCAGGCTCGGCAATGATATATAGAAATATCTAATATACTTAAAGGGAAATTAAAATCATACTGCAATGATGGACAACATATGCTTGAAAATAAACTATCCCCTATCGCAGAAGGATAGGCTCATTATACCTACATAGGGTCCCACAGGCCCATAAAGGAAAATATAATAAACCAAAAAATATAATTATCAAGTTAAACTCTCGTATAATTAGAGATAATAGAGTGGTTTCCTATGTCGGCTTATGTAAATTATTTTTACCTAACTGCTAAAGAAGGAGGGTTATGTTTTTCGAGTGTATGTATGTATATTTCTTTGGCACGCCCTAGATCCTAAACGGCTTGTCGGATTTTTATGTGAGCAGTATCAATAGATTCGTCTTAGCCGACATCAAAATTTTAAAATATAAAAATTTTTTGATTTTTTGTGGCAAAAAGTAATCTAAAAAGAATCTAAGAATGTTTTCAAAATACAAATATGTTACCCTTCTTCTTTCGCAGTCGGGTAAAAAAGTTGTCAACTAGCCTATTGTCTGAGTGCTTCTAAACGGGCTAAAGGTGTCACCACGACGCACTTGGGATATTTAGGCCCACCACAATCGATTTACACGCATGAGACCTTGAAACATAAACAGTTATTTCGGGAATGCAAGGAAGCCCATAAGGAAGGAACGCCTATAATGGCAAGGAAGCCTATAAACATAAACCAATACCTATCGTCTATGTATTCCTTGTCAACTATTTGGGGTACAAGCCAGGTTTCTATTAAAATTATAATGTCATACGCATTAGCTAAAATATTTATGTATAATTTGTTTAATTTAGTTCATATGCCCCTTCAGTTTTGATAATATATTGTTAAATTATCCGATATCATGCGGGTGCGGGGCCAATAAAACGGTATGCGGAATGAATTTTAGATAAAACTATATAATTTAACTAGCGGCCCGCCCTGGCTTCGCACAACTAGCAAAGCATAATATTATACATTAAATTTTTTGTCGTACAAAATACTTATGAATTATACACATAAACCTTCCTCTTCAATCACTGCGTCCATTGGTGAATAACCTATGAAGCAATAGCCTAGGTGCTTCTCAAGGTCTTAAATTTTCTTTCTACGAAATCGGTTGAGAGTGACGGCTACAAACGCGAGAAAAAAAATCTGGGATAAAAGTCCCGGTTTATATTTTTTCAGGATAAGCAGTAGACTATGTCCTACCCTGGGTCTCAAACTATCTCTATACTTATCTCTTTGCGGTTCTATCCGCAAGAAAATAGTTTCCGGGATTAAAGTCCCGGTTTATTTTTCCCGGGATAAGAAGTATCCTAGATCCTTCCCAGGGTCTTAAACTATGTCTCTTCCAAATTTCCTCGAAATCGGTTTATAGGTTTGGCCGTAAGGACTCGCGAGAATAAAAAATCCGGGATAAAAGTCCCGGTTTGATTTTTCCCGGGATATAAAGTAGCCTATGTTACTCAAGGATACAGGAGCATTCTAATGGTGAAAGATTTTTTTGAAATCGGTCCAGTACTTTTTGAGTTTATCCTTGTCAAACATACAAAAATACAAATCTTTCGTCTTTATAATATTAGTATAGATAAATATGTTCCGGAAATGATGCAATAGCGCTTAATATTGGCAGGATTGTCTGCGCTTTCCAGAAACGGTAATGGTAGCACCACCTAACACATTACACTTATAAATACTTGTATTATAACTATTATCAACGTAAATGAGATCCCAATAGATAATTAACCTATGAATTAAAACTAAAATAATAATAAATAGCTATTATCATACACCAATAGTTGATTATAAACATTTCTACACAACTTAGAGAATTGATTATGTTAATAATAGTTTAAAATTAACATAAAATATATATTACTTATCGGAGAACAACAGTACTTGATTTAATGTTCTGACATCTTTGTATCGCAACAGCAGGCTTTGAATTACTGTCTCGCACAAGAATAGTGGCAGTATCGACCCTTGACAATAATTGGTCACCTCCTAAGAACTACATTGATAACTGCATTATTTTGAATAGTATCTCTATAAACACTGATACAATTTGAAAGCAGCTGAATTCCCTTCATATTTCAAAAGAGTTTCGATCAGACGGTGTACAATCCTATTTTCTTAAAATGACAGCGAAGAACTTATCTAAACTGAGAGATCCTCCAAAGATTTTTGACGTGTTACCACATATTATATTGTCGTACTAATGCAGGGGTGCGTGCACCTCTTAAACTTCTTACTAAAACCTATAGGTAATGACCTACTTATTTTATTTTAAATTTGGACTTCTTTGCATCACCCCGAATATTTTTTGAAATTAAATTATCATAACGGATTATATTTTATCGCGGTTTTTATTAAAACAGTTTTTGCAAAAACTCGATGGAATCACTTTTAGAATTACATAAGAATACAGCTAGAAAATTCACTCTTTACTGATCACCACTCTTATATTAGCATAATTTCGATTTGAAATGGAAGTAATTAAGCATGTAGAATACGTATAAGAACACTGTGGGTTATGTACATTTATATTTTTCCACTAGATATAATGCTTTAAGTACTCACATATCGTATTACTGTTTATTTTTCCTAATAAATAAATAAAATAAAAAAATAGCTTAAATAAATCAAAGGTACGAAATTATTACGCGGTTTTAAATCATTGGCTGTATATTACTTAATTCATAACCTTGAACTGCAGAACCGACCTTAATCCAAAAACAATTTTAAAAGTATTCTTAAAAACGGGTTTACGTAAATTTAAGTGTAAAATTGTATTACGAAACAAGCTTTTGATTGTGAATCTATTACTCACCACGGTCACTAGGAACTGCAATTGAAGGTTAAATAGCCATAGTTCACGATCATTTAGATATTTGTAGTAAAATGTATGGAAAGCTGGACAGATCGTTATCAAAACTCCCATAGATATATTTGTAAAATTCTCATGACTGCATTCTAATATTTGTAATTAGATTTTGCCCGCGGCTCCGCCCGCGTTAAAAAGTTTTTCCGGGATAAAAGTCGCGCTTTTTATTTTCTCGGGATAAAATGTAGCCTATGTGTTAATCCAGGACATGATCTACCCGTGTACCAAATTTCATCGAAATCCGTTCAGAAGTTTTTGCGTGAAAGAGTAACAAACGTTCATACATCCAGACATCCATGCATACTTATAAACTTTCGCGTTTATAATATTAGTAGGATATTAATTTTAAATTAAGAATTTTTGAGATTCAAAATATTATGTTTGTTTATTCGTGTCTTTGGTTAGTTATAACTTCATAAGTAAGAAACGTATTCATACTTCAATACTTCTAAGTTCAATACCATTAACTTAAATTTTAAATAAATTTAAATTAATAATGATTAATAATATTCATTGATTTTCCTAGGGTCTGTTAAATTGCATATACTAATTTATTGATGATTTGGGCCTCCATACAAACTGCATTCAAATCGCAGAACCTGAATACAAAGGTTGATGTTCATTCACCTGCTTTGAAGGATATGATTAATATTGCGATGCTGCGCTACCAAAGAAATTGCTGCACAGTTGTACCCTCAGAGGTATACAGTTAATTTCAGTTCACCCTTTGATCAATTGAATCTATACAAAGACCTATACATGGCATCTATGGAGAATCAAATCATACTTTGACCAAATTTTAAGCTTGGTATACTAAATTTATATCAGAAAGTTTCCAGTAACTTTTAAGAATATAAACACCTACATTCTTAAGAGCATGCTTTCCAAAAGGCATGTCAAGGCCCGATAGTTAATTTTTAACTTATTTTGGATTAAATAAATGTGTATGTATGACTTTGTTGTTTATAAATAAAAATTCTGGAAATTTTCTTAAATACCGTATTAGTTTTGTTTGTATTCTATTAATAAAAAAAATAAATACTTACGGGCTAATTTCGCATATCCATTTCGGCAGAAAAATAATACAAAACTCAAAATAACGCTATACACTACGGCGTGTATATTCATGTTGGTAATAGCTTAGTGTTTAACAATTAAAGTTGGATTCACAACTGGATGTGGCGAGTAGAATAGCAGCTATATATCCACTAACAACACATCGAGTCAGGCGACGGCATTGTGCGGACAACCGGTTCGGACCTTAGTCAAATTATCGCAATTACTTTATGAATTTAATGAAACGTCGTGCTTATCGCAAAGGTAAAACGTATCTATCGATATTCGAGACTTTTTCGATCTTATTGGAAACGGCCGAGGGCTGGGTAGTCAAGATTTAAATATTTGAATTATTTAATGCCTATAAAAGTAAAAGTAAGTCAAAGTTAAGTTTTGTTCATTATAGGAATTATTTTCAGTTTCTTTTTGGCTAAATACTTTATTATTATATAATAATGTTAAACGGTATAGAAAATGCTGTTTCAGTGATACTGGATTACTTTAATATGAAGAGGTACATTCGATTGGTAGTTTTTCTTTAACGCTCTTCTGTGTCAGCTCGTTCACCCAGGGAAAAAAATGCTTGAATAACCAAATAAACAATATAATATCGCATATAGTTATGGAGTATTAAGTGCTATAAAATAGTAATAGCGGAAGAAAAAAAGATAGATATAGAGTGTTAGCATTTATGTTATTGAATAATTAACAAAATTCATGGAGATATTGACGTCTTTGCGTGTAACATTTATTTATTTATTTTATTTCGGAACACCATTAGGTAATACACAGTACAACTATCTTAAATAAAATCTTAGGTTAGGTATAGAGCCGTGTGCTTAAAGGTATTTACAACTTACTCCAAAGGAAAATTATGAGGTACTTGGTTGGATATATGTTAATAGGTTAATTCTAATATTTAAGTTTGAATAATTTTGAATAGGTAAATACAATAATTCAAATCCAGATCTTAGTGAGTAAGACAATAATAACACGGTTTAAGAAAAAAAAAAGAAAAAACATGTATACCAGAATTACTTAAGTAACAGTAATATTGACTGATTAGTAAATTTTTGACGCTACTTACTTAGGAAAACTCTCCGTTTAATTTTACTCTTAAAAGTGATTGATTTGTCACAAAAGATGTCGATGTCATAACAATTAGGCAAATAATTGTAAGTTCTCACCATTCTAGTTAGTGGCGAACTGTAACTCACATTAGTTCTAAAGAATGGTTCTTTAAATAATTTATAGGCTGAGAGCCTCGGTAACTGACTCGGAGTCGATATGTTTATTCTATTGAGGAGCTGTGGACAGTCAATACCAGAGTTTAAAAGCTTGTTAAGGAAGACTAAGTCTAGATATCTTCTGCGTACTGTTAAAGAGTGAGTTCGCAATGGTCCTATTGTATAAACTTGGTTATTGTTATTAGTTTAATAATTATGTGTATTATTTATGTGTATATGTATGTTATTTTAAGTTAAATAGATGTATTAGAATTGTTATTAACAAGACATTATCGCACTGGGGTAACATCAATAATGGTATTGTCTAATAATAGATGTAATAAATAATAATAATAATTTTGTAAATACGTAAGATTGAGAAAATATTTGGAATTTCGGTAAAAGTAAACGCAGTAACATCTGAACGGATTTGGATAAAATTTGTTACATGGCTAGACCATGTCCTGGATTAACACATATCTTTATATCCCGATAATTTGCGTCCATGGGGTTAATGAAACTTTTTTAATCCGATTTTTTAAATAATCTTGTTGTGGTAAAGGCTTCTCACGCGGGCAAAACCCCGAGCAACACCCAGTTTAGTAATAAATTACATACCATGCATAACTTTTTTTACGTGAAATATTTGTAACCATGTTTATTTTCGTAACAAAAAACGAAAAAAGGAAAACAAATTATATCTCTACCATAGAGTATCATCGTATAATAGAGCTACAAAAATGTTAATCAACATTATCAGTGTGCATGAATTATAAATTATGGAAAGACTGTTTATTCGTTTAATTCTCATATTCACACTACGTAGTGCTAAAAACCTTTACAAATGATTAGTTAATGTCACATTGTATTATTATTTTGTTCATTGAATTTTTTTTTGTTCTGTTTGTTTTTTTTTATATATCATTGAGTTTGCGTTTGAAATCTCTCTCATCCAGTTATAAGATGTATATATGATAATGTCTTCGGCATTAAGTTTGCCCCTTTTACTCTTAAAGTGTAAATAAAAAAAAAAAAAAAATATTGAAACCATTTCCAATTTTCACCGGATTACCCTGCGAATGGTATGCGTCAGGAAGTGGGTAAGGAAATGAGGGAAGAAAAGTTCCCAGGATGGGAGGTACGGAAAAGGAAGGGAAATTGTTCGCGTGTCCTTTGAGGCATGCATATGGTATTACTACCAAGATATATACAAACAGAACTAAGAAATGTTAGGTAGTATACCTTGGATGAGAAAATATTATACTTTTCTACTATTTTATGACTTACTAGCTTTTGCCCGCGGCTCCGCCCGCGGTAAATGTTTTTCAGGGATAAAAGTCCCGCTTTATGTTTTCGTGGGATAAAAAGTAGCCTATATGTTAATCCAAGATATGATCTATCCGTGTGCCAAATTTCATCGAGATCCGTTCAGTAGTTTTTGCGTGAAGGAGTAACAAACATCCATACATCCAAACACCCATACATTCTTACAAACTTTCGCGTTTATAATATTAGTAGGATTAGCAATTAGTATAAGCGAATATTGAAGCGGCGAAAGCCTAGTTGGGAGTGGAACGGACTAATGAGACCAACGTCTGCAGGTTCAAAACCCAAGAGCACACACATCTGACTTTTCTAAAGTTATGTGTGTATGCTTTGCGAATTATCCGTGAAGGAAAACCTCGTGAGGGGTCAGGAACCCTACATACCTAAGAAATTCTCTATGAAAATTTCGAAGGTATGCGAAGTCTGCCAACCCGCACTAAACTAGCATAGTGAGCTAAGGCCCAACCTTCTTAGTAATAGAGGGGTCCCGTGACCAAACTGTGGGGTAGTGAATGATACAGGGCTGGTATTATTATAATGAATCAACCGACAGGTCACAGGAAAGAGAATAATTGATTTAATGGTAACTACGTTGTTCGCTTCTGTGGTTATAGGATGCGTAATATATTATGCTCTGGGTGATCTGGATTCGATTCCAAAGATAGAAAAACTTTGTATGGGCTTTTCCAACTTGTTTTATTTTGGATAGAGTTTCGTAGCGCCAATTCCTGCTAGACAGACATCTCTGGTTGCAAGAACCAAGTTAAATCGTTTCCAATAAACCGATCGCATAATATTTTAGTGAGATAAAGACAATAAGAGGAATAATAATACATATAATATAAAACTAAGTTCCCTGCCGCGCCTGTGTATCTGTCTGTCTGAATGCGATAAATTCAAAAACTATCGAAATAATTTCTTCTATTTTAGTATGTAGATAGTTCGATACACTGAGAAGAATATAAGTTATCTTTTATTCCCAGAAAATATATGGTGGGACTTTTGTCTCGGGAAAATCCCTTTCACAGGAGGGTTATTACATCAATGCACGGGACCGAAGCTAATTATATAATACTAGGTATCTCAACTAATTAGATTATATTTCTATTTTTCTTAGTATTATTTATAAATCTATTCGGTTTCGTTTAAATTTGAAACTAATATGACTATCCGATTTTTTCTGCACTCGTACTTCAGTGCTTCCACAATTTTATAACCCTTACATTACCTTTGAATCAAACCCTCGCTCATGCAATTATTTAATTTAATTTTATTGCCTTACTTGTCCTTTTTTGTATAATCAATATGGATTACATAAAAGATAATTACAGTACCTAATGCAAGTTCTAACTTAGTTGCATGTGGTTTTTCCTTTGTAGTAGAATTAAATAATTACTTTGGCCACTGCTCAGCGAGGTCATAATATCCTGTTTTTTTCTAGCATTAATTACCGATAATAAGTACGTTCAGATGTATGGGCAAAGGTCTTTAAATCCGGCGAAGAAGATCTAAACAGGAAGGCATGAGTGATGAACCTTCAAAAATAGGTAAAGAACTTAGGAAAACCTCGAGTGCGCATCAGTGTGACCAGTAATTTACGGTGTTGGCTAAGGTGTAATTATATTTAGTCGGTACTTTAAATTATCAAGTATCACGAAAATAATTATAAAAGTCTAAATAACTTTGACTCTTGACAGCCTCGGTGGCGTAGTTGTATTACAATACGACTGCAAAGCTGAGGTCTCGGGTTCGATCCCCGGGTCGGGCAAAGTGATATTGAGTTTTTCTATTCAGTATCAGCTCGGAATCTGGAATTTGTGTCCGACATGGCGATAGGCTCGCCCCCTATCACATCATGGGACGGAATAATGGCGAAAAGTGGGTGCACTAGTTGCGCCTCTGCCTACCCCTTCGGGGATAACAGGCGTGAGTGTATATATATGTATAATATTTAAGTCTAAATAAGAATAACTATGGCCTAAAACCCTCTTATTAGTAGAGGGGACCCGAGCTCAGCAGTGGGCAGTAATATAGTATGTAATACATACAACTGATAAATGCATTAAAAATCTGTTGGGAACAAATACCGGAACAAAAGGTTACCCATCTGATTGAAAGTGTACCAGAACGGCTCACAGAGTGCTACGTAACAAAGGGGGCCCCACACTCGCTACTAGTCAGAACATCAGGTGGCAAATGACACAGAAATATGGTGATAGAAACAGTTTATTTTTTTCTATGATTTTGCTGCAATTTCTTAACAAACAGTTTTTCGTGTGTACCTCGTAAAAAATAAACAAATTTTACTTTTGATTACGGTACATATCCAGCCACAAAAACCACTTAACTATAAAAGATAAATTATGACAGAAAAGATCGTAGTGGGCCTATTTTGTTTTGAGCAGGTAGTTCAATGCCCTCAATATTGCCATATAGGGTGTTCCGTACTTTTATTAATTTACAATTAGGTAATGCTGGCACAATACTACGGCATACAATTATTTATTTTCTATTATGAACGGATCTGTATCTGCCACAAAATCCGAACGCATCCTAAGCAGCGACAAGTGCTGCCACCCCGAACGTGCAATACAGACGCTCTCTCTCTTCCGTAAAAGCAACCGCTTCGAACGCAACGTAGTTCTGTGCGCGCTGTGTCTTATATTCCAAACATTAACATTATTCCAAGAATAAACTAGTGATACGTGTGGTGCAATACTTGACGGCAATCAGCAACCTATGGCCATTCACCAACGCTGGGTACCCAGGGAAACGAGCGGTGCTGCACTTGCAGGTGAGTGGTAGATACAGTCCTCTATTTAACACCATCCGAAGGTCTGGTCGATTTCCCATACATTTTCTGGACCTTCGAACCGTATGTTCAAGTCATTGTGCTAGCATATTACTGGTTTAATTCCATTAAAGTTGTTTTTCGACACTTTAATTTGCTTAACCCGTGGAACCTACCCTCGGTTAACAATTTGTTAAATTCCATTTGCCTAGGCTTAGCGTATTTGTTTTTCGACAATACCACTGCGTACTGTTTTTTCGAACGTACTAATTCATTTATCGAATGAATTACTAGGTAAAATAGCGAGTTTTACAATTTCCATTTTTTTTTTTAACTTGTGGGTATTCGTTCTGCCTATGCCACACCGTAAGCGCTCGCGTCGAACATTCCCGTCAAACGAGTTCAAATATCCAACGGCACGCGCGCCACTCCAAGCTACGTTTTATTCACTACATTTACTATAATACACATATACATATTACATTACAATACTTATCAAGTCGTCTATGTATTTCGTACTAGACACACTAATCATTTCATATTTAATTTACAACCCGTATTTCGTACGGCAAAATAACTTTTAACATTTCGTGTTAATAAGTTAAGCTTCGCTATACTATCAGTGTACTACTTACCTAACATTTATGATATTTCTATCATACAAATAACTATTGTCCATAGTCATGGAGTTAGATCAATTGATTTTCGAACGTGATATTTTCATGAACAGCATACAACGTATGGCTGATTGTGCTACAGATGAAGTGGAATTTCGTGCCCGTGTTAGGGAACTTAATAACATTAAAAAACAATTTTTCCTAGTACAAAGCAAAATAGAAAAATTATTAGCTAAAACCAGTGAATTTAAGTCTCAAGAACAATTAGATATACGTAACAATTTTGACACTTTATATTACAAAGTGCAAATCACAGCTGATCACTTAAAAGATATTCAACGCAGACAAAGTGTAGCTAGCGTTCAGCCTACCCCTTGTTGTCATAGTCAAGGTCATACGAGAAATCAGTTGCCGATACTTACGTTACCCACCTTCCGTGGTGATTTAACTGAATGGAATGCATTTTATGATTTGTACTTATCACTAGTTCATGATAACAAACATTTATCTGACGTAGAACGTTTCCGTTATTTACTTTTGTCCTTACGGGGTGAACCTTATAACTTAATTAAATCACTTCCCATCACAGGTGATAATTATAATAATGCCTTGCGAGTTTTGTTAGATCGTTATCAAAACGACAGAATAATTGCAAATAAACATTTAGACAAAATCCTTGATATAGATCCAGTTATTGATAAAAATTACGAACATAGTTTGCGTAACATTCTGATGGTTTATAAAGAAAACTTAACAGCTTTAGAATCTTTTAACTTGCCAGTTACAGAATGGAGTTTCATTTTATTAAATATTTTGTTACGTAAGATTACACCTACTCTTCGTAAACGTTTTGAATTGTCGCTAAGTTCGCCTAGTACTATTCCGTGTGTCAATAATCTAATTGAGTTTTTAAATAAAGAGCTGGCTGCCACTGAGGCCATGTCAACTGCTTTGATGCCGTGTTCGCCCGCCTCCGGCTCCGAACTCGCGATCCGCCGCTCTCTTCCTGCCGCGTCGCCGCGCCACTGGGGCCGAGCCGTCGCGCGCTCCCACTCCGACGCAAACCGTACTAGCCGTACTACTACATCTATACATACCTCTGACGCGCCGTTTGCACGTTCACGTCACTCGCGCTCGATGAGTATCCATGCTGCTACTTCAACTCCTTACGCTATTAATTATGTTAAAACATGCACTTATTGTAAACAAAATAAAATTTGTAACAATTGTTTATCTGTTGGACACGAACTCAAGGATTGTAAATCTCGACACAATTGCCGTGTGTGTTCGAAACGTCATCATACTTCTATACATGATGATGTCATATCTAATGTAGCATTAACTAGCGAATGTAACGTATCTTCCCCCGAGCTAATTTCGGCAGCGGAATCTTCTTCGTCACCCACATCAATGCGTAGTTTTTCTGATAAATTAAATTGTACGGTTCTACTCACCACCGCGTTGGTAAATATTCGCTCGACGGATGATAATTCGAGTTCTCCTCGCCCTGTGCGCGCTCTAGTCGACCAAGGCTCCCAAGCCACACTCATTGCGGAGTCATGCGTCCAGCGACTGGGCTTAAAACGCTATCATGCTAAGACCAGCATGACAGTTACTGGCATAGGCGATAAAAGTGAGCAACCGCGTGGTTACGTATTGTGTGAAGTTACGCCTCACAATAAATTAGAACCTAAATTAATTATCGAAGCTCTTATCTTACCCAAGTTAACGAGTTACTTACCTCGCATTCCAAGCTCTTTCGAGCACATTCCGCATCTAAAAAATTTACCCCTAGCGGACCCAGAATTACGTTCTGCGCGTCCAGTCGAACTTCTCCTAGGTTCAGACTATACCGATAGTATTTTATTACATGATAACATTAAAGGCCCACAGGGTACACCCGTGGCAATAAATAGTATTTTTGGTTACCTACTTAACGGTAAAATTTCCCATTCATTGCCAGCACAAGTCTGCATGAATGTTAGTACATATCAACTTGATATGCAATTGCAAAAATTTTGGGAGCTTGAGTCGATGCCTGATATCAAGCCTCTCACCAAAGAAGAAGCTCTTTGTGAGTCTATTTTCATTAATACCCACAAACGCGATAAATGCGGTAAATATATTGTTTCCCTTCCTTTTAAGGACAATGTACCCCCTCTCGGCGGTTCTCGCCAAATTGCTCTTAATCGTTTTTACAAGCTTGAACAAAAGCTTTCTCGCGATCCTTCTTTGCAAGAAGAATATATTAAATGTCTCAGAGAATATGAAAACCTAGGTCACATGGAACCGGTCACTGAGCACACGGTTTCAGATAAAATTCCTTACTATATCCCTCACCATTGCGTGGTCAAAAGGTCATCTGCTACAACTAAAGTTAGAGTTGTCTTTGACGCCTCTTGCAAAACTACTAATGGTCGTTCACTTAACGACAATTTACTTATTGGTCAAAAACTGCACCAAAATATAAACGTAGTAAAATCTATTTCGTTACCGCGTCACGTGATTCCTAATTATAACGGAGACATACAAATACATGGCTTTTCGGACGCATCCGAGAAGGCATACGCTGCTTGTGTATATTTACGTGTTATTGATTCTCACGGTATTGTTCATGTTTATCTCATTCTTGCAAAGACAAAGGTCGCACCATTAAAACGTATCACGCTCCCCCGTTTAGAGCTGTGCGGAGCTGTACTTTTATCTAAACTTATTGAAAACATTCTTGTAACTTATACTAAAATTCTATCTATCGATAATGTTTACGCATGGAGTGATTCTTCGGTCACACTTGCATGGTTACGCTCGTCCTCCCACGAATGGCGCACCTTCGTGTCCAATCGTGTTGCGGAGACGACAAGCCGAGTTTCAGCTGCTCACTGGCGACACGTACGTTCCGAGGACAACCCCGCGGATCCTGCATCCCGAGGTGTGCTCCCGTCTAAGCTAGATCAGAACTTGTGGTTTAATGGACCCATCTGGCTCAAACAGTCTCAATCTAATTGGCCTGTTTCGAACGTCGATCTACATACTGATGAAGAACGACGACAGCATATTCTTAGTAGCTCAAAGGAATCAACTTTAGATTTAAAATTTCTTGAAAGATTTTCGTCCATGCCAAAACTATTACGCGTTGTTTCTTTAATTTTTCGCTTTTATCATAAATGCCGTAAGACACAATCTTACTCGCATCCGCACATTACGGTTTCTGAAACCAAATTTGCTTTAACAAGAGTTATCCGTCTCGTTCAGCAAGATCAGTTTGCTGAAGATATTTTACGTTTAAAAGATAACGACATTTGTTCAAATAAACTTCGAAAACTTAAACCGTTCATAGACGACGCCGGACTTCTCAGGGTCGGCGGCAGGATACAACGTGCCCACATTTCTTATGATGCCAAGCATCAAATAATTTTACCCAAAAAACATTTCTTTACGTCATTACTTATAGACTATTTTCACAAATTATATTTGCACGTAAGTCCGCAAACATTACAATTTCTTTTATCTCAAACGTATTGGATTATATCTGCCCGTGATGCAGTCCGTATACGCACGCGTCGCTGCATTCAATGTTTTCGCACGCGTCCTACCGCTCCGCAGCCGCCAATGGCTCCTTTACCTGCTGCAAGAGTGAGCGCTCTTAGGCCATTCTTACACGTAGGCATAGATTTCGCCGGGCATTTTAATCTTAAATCTAGTAAATTTCGTAATTCCAAAATTTTCAAATCTTATGTCTGCGTCTTTGTATGCATGTCAACAAAGGCCGTACATCTTGAATTAGTTCCCGATTTAACAACGGATTCATTCCTTAACGCTTTACGCCGTTTTATTTCTCGACGCGGACTTTGTTCAGATATTTATTCCGATTGCGGTCGAAACTTTGTAGGCTGTTATAACTATTTAAAAGATTTGCGATCATTTCTACAAAATACGGCCCATCAATTATACATTAGTAAAAGTTTAACAGACTTGTCCATAACGTGGCATTTTAACCCACCTTACGCAAGCCATTTCGGTGGTATATTCGAAGCTGCCGTTAAAGGCATGAAAACCCATCTTTATCGGGTCATAGGGCAACTAACTTTAACTTACGATGAATTTAACACACTTCTATGTCAAATAGAAGCCATACTTAATTCTAGACCACTTTGTACACAGAGTAATGATCCTTCAGATCCATTACCTCTTACTCCGGGACACTTTTTGGTCGGACAACCATTGACTTCATTGCCTGAAATTAATTTATCGGCTGAGAGTACTACTCGCCTTGTTCGATGGCAAATTATTCAACAAGCTGTCCAACACTTCTGGAAGCGATGGAGTGTTGAATACCTTCACCAACTTCAGCAAAGAAGTAAATGGTTTCACGACACTACGAAGACACCTCTCAACGTAGGTTCCGTAGTTGTGTTAGTTGACAACACATTACCTCCACTGCAGTGGCGCTTGGCTCGCGTGCATCAGCTCCACCCGGGCGCTGACGGTGTTACTCGTGTTGTGACGGTACGCATTGGTAACACACTCACAAAACGACCTATAGTGAAGGTCTGTCCCCTTCCTATTGATTAATTTCAAAGTACCTAGTTCAGTTTAGCCCTATGTTAGTTTAGTTTTAGTATTTTGTTAAAATAGGTTATTTTAAGGTCGGCGGCATGTTCCGTACTTTTATTAATTTACAATTAGGTAATGCTGGCACAATACTACGGCATACAATTATTTATTTTCTATTATGAACGGATCTGTATCTGCCACAAAATCCGAACGCATCCTAAGCAGCGACAAGTGCTGCCACCCCGAACGTGCAATACAGACGCTCTCTCTCTTCCGTAAAAGCAACCGCTTCGAACGCAACGTAGTTCTGTGCGCGCTGTGTCTTATATTCCAAACATTAACATTATTCCAAGAATAAACTAGTGATACGTGTGGTGCAATACTTGACGGCAATCAGCAACCTATGGCCATTCACCAACGCTGGGTACCCAGGGAAACGAGCGGTGCTGCACTTGCAGGTGAGTGGTAGATACAGTCCTCTATTTAACACCATCCGAAGGTCTGGTCGATTTCCCATACATAGGGTATTTGGCGTTAGTTAACGTTTAGAGTTCTGACGAAGATTTTCTATGTAATAATTGTATTATGTTTTAAAAATATCTTTTCTTATGGCATTGAATGACGAGACGAGTATACCATTCGCCTGATGGTAAGCGATACGACCACCCATAAACAGTAGAAACACCATCCAGCACATTGAGTTATAAAGCACTCTGGGCATTCCATTGCGCTCGTCATCCTGAGACAAGATGTTAAGTCTCGTTATATCCTGTTGTTACACTGGCTACAATGTCCTTTAAACCGAAACATAACAGAGTATGCACACTGCTGCTTGGCGGTAGAAATAGACATTGCGGTAGTACATATTTAATCGGCATAGATCCGTACTTATCGACTTAGAATTCGTATGTCACCTGGGTCCCTCATCGAAAATCAGCGCTACAGTATTGGTTACACCGTACTGTAGTAAGAAGCTGAATGAGGGTTCCTATTGTAGGTACAATATTACACTGTATTTTTTATTTTTTGTTTGTTTAATATGTAATCTGTTTGTCCCAGCAATAAAATATCTCTTTCTTTCTTTTACCCACCCAGGCGGACTCTTACATATGCGAGACCTACCCCTAGTATACCAGTATATCTTTCAGGGTTTCTTACAAACGATGTACCTAATTAGCATGTTTCATGTACTATAAATCACACGAATACCTATAAATAAAAGGTCAGTTTAAACTCTGATGCTTGATAAAATGTTTTTATGTAAACGTGTAGTTGTTTACCAATGTATTAGAGCCAAAATTTTGTAAAAGGTCAGTTTAAACTCTGATGCTTGATAAAATGTTTTTATGTAAACGTGTAGTTGTTTACCAATGTATTAGAGCCAAAATTTTGCTTAAATAATATGGAGGTACTTACATTATACAGCCTTGGCCATATACTAGTTTCATGGTAGTCTTTGTTTCTTCTATACTCTATCTTTATTCCACCTCAATGTACAGTTAGCAGCATAAGTACCACAAAAGTCACAGTATCACAAAAATGGTGTTACAATCTAGTGATGTAACGAATATTCGCAAAATTTTGATATTAATATAACTTTTCGCAATCATCGGACGAAATATGCATGGCGAAAAGTGGGTGCACCAGTTGCGCCTCTGCCTATCCCTACGGGGATAAAGGGCAAAGTGTGTATATTCGCAAAAATTGTTAATGTGAATATTTAAATGAATGTATTTATCAATGAAAAACCTGTTCATGAAATAAAGTCTACTGCACATATACTTGAAGATGGCAGCAGACAACAACCACTATCCCGAAGCAAAAACAGTGGAAAAAAATGTGTATTTAACTAAATAGCTAGACTAGCTAACTAGCTAGCTAGCTAGACTAGCTTACTAGCTATTCTAGCTATTACTAGGTGTTGCTTGTGGATTTGACGCGTGTAAAGCCTATCCAGCTAGTAAAAGTGCCTGAATCACTATAAATTCATATTTAAAAATATACTGCCTCGGTGGCGTAGTTGTATGGTACGACTGCAATGCTGAGGTCTCGGGCTCGATCCCAGGGTCGGGCAAAGTGATATTGAGTTTTTCTATTCAGTATCAGCTCGGAGTCTGGAATCTGTACCCGATATGGCGATAGGCTCGTCCCCTATCACATCATGGGACGGAATAACTGCGAAAAGTGGGTGCACTAGTTGCGCCTCTGCCTACCCCTTCGGGGATAAAAGGCGTGAGTGTGTGTGTGTGTGTGTGTATGTGTGTGTGTATGTGTGTGTGTGTGTGCGTTTGTATTAAAAATATAGAATTTTCCATGAGAGCAAATTACCGGGATCAAAAGGATAATTTTTTTGTCTTATTTCGTGTATTTATCTAGGTAATTATTATAATCGGTCATTTAAAGTAGTGCAGGCTTATTAAAGTCATATTCATTGTGGACTTGAGGCGTTTGAATGAAGGCTGAGCCGTAGTAGTTAGTATCTACGGTACTTTTTATGCGAAATAAAAAAAAAAATGACTGGGAATATGATGCCAGATAACAATTAATATTAATACAACAACTTATTGCTACGCATAATAAAACAAATGAACTTTTGCCTTTTAAGTTTTTTAGAACCTAGGTGAGGATTGTAGCTCTGTAATTAAGTTTTTGTGTATCAATGAACTTTGTCTACGATTTTTACGACTACATTCTTATTAATAATCCAATGCCATACTGCCATACATGTTCGACGAGGTTCCCATTTCAGAACGACTCCCCTAATAGACGCAATTTATTACCATACTAGGTGTGCAGTTCCGCATGGAAGATCTTCCCCGATACTATACACATCTACTGTGTACTTTTCTGTATAAAAAGTACTTATAAGACTTACGCTTGATGCCCTTAAAACCGCATAGTAGTCAGAAGTGCACAATAGTACATCCATTTTTCACCATATGTATTTCGTCCTAGGATGTGACAGGGGCTGACCTGTTGTATTGGAAAAAAATGCATATAACACTAATCAACAACATGATCCATCACGTTCATGAATGCAGGATAGCCTAGTTGGGAAAGAGACAGCCTGCTGAGACAAAGGTCTGTAGGTTGAAAACACATAACACACTTCTGACTACAAGGTGCGTGTGTATTATTTATGAATTATCATTCGCTTGAACGGTGAAGGAAGCATCCTCAGGTTTTCCTGAGGATGCTTCCTTTTATACATACCTAAGAATGATGTACTTTTATAGATACCTGAGAATTCTGCATAAGGATTTTAGGTATGTGAAGTCTGCAAATCTGTATTAGGCCAGCGTGGTGGACCAAGGCTTAAAACGGTCTCAGTAGCAGAGGAAGTCCGTGCCTAGCAGTGGCATATTATATATACAGGATCATTTTAACATTGCGTTAATAAATGAAACCACATACTTGTCTTTTTCTCTGCTAACATTAGCCAAAAATCAACCACGTAAAACGTATATTTTCACCAAAAATTCTGGTTTGTCTTTTTGTAGTTTTGTTATTGCATCGAAACGAACGCGCCAATCTCAGCAACTACTGAATTGATTCTGAAAATTCTTTCACTAATAGGAAGCTATATTACTCCTGGATAATATAGGTTGCTTTTATCCCGAAAAAATATTTTTATTCCAAAATGTTTTCCACACGGGCGCAGCCGTGATCATAACTTCATCATCATCATCATCAGCCACATGACGTCCACTGCTGAACATAGGCCTCGCCTAAAGATTTCCAGACGGATCTGTCAAAAGCCGCACGTATCCAGCGCGTTCCTGCGACCTTTGTCTAGTTGTCTGTTCAGGCAGGTGGACGGCCGACGCTGCGCTTGCCAGTACGTGGCCTTTATTCGAGAACTTTTTTGCCCCATCTTCCGTCAGTTCTTCGAACTATTTGCCCTGTCCATTGCCATGTCAGTGACTTTCGGTCATCTACAGATCTATTCATTTCTGATTCGATCGCGTAGAGGAACACATAGCTCGCTGAGTGACCGTGAGCCGTCTCAAGCGGCTCATATTCAGAGGCAGCGCCTCACTGCCGTTCATCACTGGTAACACACATTGATTGAAGACTATTGTCTTTAGGCACCTAGTAAAGTTATATAAGAATAATGAATATTAGGACGTTCAATGATAAGAAAAAATGATACTAAGATACAACTTTAATTTGTTGTTTCTGCGGCATGTGATATCATGGAACAAGTTTTAAAATGATTATAATATGTGCTTGAAATGAAATAATGTAGTAATCCGAAATATTATATCGTGATTTTTAACCCCCGGCAAAAAAGAGGGAAGTTATAAGTTTAGGGTGTATATCTGTATGTCTGTCTGTGGCATCGTAGCTCTCAAACGAATGGACTGATTCGAACGCGGTTTTTTTTTTTTTGTTTGAAAGCTGTCGTGACTGCGATGGTTCATAGCTATAATTTATGAGGATCTGTTCAGGCGTTTGAAGATTATCAGCTCATTTCCAACTTAAAAAGTCAGAATGATTTTAAATTTGATGTACTGTGACTTTGAAAATATTTTTAAGCATGAGCTGATGCTGCGGCATCAAGTAGTCTGCGAGATACCCAACTCCTTAGCAACTTTTAGCAGATATAGTGTGTTTGGGCTCATAAGGATGGGTTCAACGAGTAGGTGATTGATAGTTGATTATCAAGGCCCCATGATGGAGAATAAAGTAATTTAAAAAGTTTGAAATAAAAATTAAATTAAAATTTAAATAACCCCCGACACAAAACAATCTCTAAAAAGGAAAATAATAATAGTGTCTTTGTCGTTTAAGTACCTAGTAATATGTTGACCCAACCGTCGTCACGTCGGGGGACCGCTAAAGAAGTATTTTCATCTCCCTGGTCCGGAGTTCGGTCCCCCGACGTGAGGACGCTTGGGTCAAAATATTACTAGGTACTTAAACGACACTATTATTATTTTACTTTCTAAAGATTTTTTGTGATATTTGGTACTTGGTGTTCGAAGTAGATTTAAAATTATTATTTTGATGATTTCTGGCATATCTTTTATTTTCGAATATTTTGTATTGACTGCCTCAGTGGCGTAGTTGTATGTAGTGCTAAGGTCTTTGGTTCGATTCCCGGGTCAGGCAAAGAGTTTTTAGCCCGATATGGCGATAGAGTCGCCTATCATCACATCATGGGCCGGAATACGCACGGCAAAAAGTGGGTGCACAAGCTCGCCTCTGCCTACTCCTTCGGGGGTAGAAGGCGTATAAGGGTTTTTTAATATATTGTATCCTACTAACAATATAAACGTGAATGTTTGTGAGTATGGATGGATATTTGTTACTCTTTCACGCAAAAACTATTGACCGGATTAATTCGGGCGGAGCCGCGGGCAAATGCTAGTCTTTTATAATATTGTGTATTGTATTCTGACATCAAATTCAATTTAAGACATATTATACCTATTGTATATAATGCAAAAGGTCCCAATTTAATTGTCCGCTTACATAGAATAATTTTTTTGCAATATTTGTATCATGAATGCAAATATGCTCGAATATTATTTAATATAAATTTTATATTAAATCAAATGTTTCAACTACAGAAAAGTGTCCAAAAAAATCAACTTTGTAATTTTTAAAACCAGTTTATTATTAAGTGGCTAATATATTATGGACTAGTAGTGTTCGCGGCTCCGTTCGCGTGAAAAAGTTTTTCCGGGACAAAAATATTTTCCCGGGATAAAAAGTAGCCTATAGCACTCAGGAGTTATGTAGCTTCCTATTAGTGAAAGAATTTTCAAAATCGGTTAAGTAGTTCCTGAGATTAGCGCGTTCAAACAAACAAACAAACTCTTCAGCTTTATAATATTAGTATAGATATTAATTTCAGTAAAAACTAACGATTACATAACAATATAATAAGCTTATACCGGTTTTTATGAATTAGTTTTGTTTTTGCGAAGCATTCTTCTTTTTACAATTTATTCACATTTTAGCGTTGTGGTACATGAAGTATTTTTGCGCTAAATACTAAAAAGGTAGCCCATAGGCCTTATTGGATTAAAGCTGTATATCATAAAACCTTTCATCTAGGTACTTATTATCTAAAGACTAGCGTATACTCACGTCTCTTTTAGCGGTAAAGTCTCTTCTGTGGATATGACTGTACACGGAATAAAAATGTTATATTTTTTTTATTGCGTCTAATGACGAGATGAGCATGCCGTTCGCCTGATGGTAAGCGACACGACCACCCATAAACAGTAGAAACACCACCCAGCACCTTGAGTTTACTGGTGGTAGGACTATTATATGTAAGAGTCCGCAATGTTTATTTCTACCGCCAAGCAGAAGTGTGCATGCATTGTTGTTTCGGTTTGAAGGGTATTGTAGCCAGTGTAACTACAGGACATAATGAGACTTAATATCTTATGTCTCAGGATGACGAGCGCAGTGGAACGCCATAAAGTACTTTGTAACTCAAGGTGCTGGATGGTGTTTCTACTTTTTATGGGTGGTCGTATCGCTTACCATCAGGTGAACGGCATGCTCGTCATTCGATACCATAAAAAAAAAGTTACAAAGTACTGAGTGGCATTCGACTGCGCTCGTTATCCTAAGACATAAGATGTTAAGTCTCATTATGTCCTGTAGTTACACTGGCTACAATGTCCTTCAAACCGAAACACAACAGTGCATGCACACTACTGCTTGGCGGTAGAATTTACCTGCAGCATTCGGTGATAACGTAGCTTCCTATTCATTAAATTTTAAATCCTACTAATATTATAAAGGCGAAAGTTTGTAAGAATGTATGGATGTTTGGATGTTTGGATGTATGGATGTATGGATGTTTGTTACTCTTTCACGCAAAAACTACTGAACGGATTTCGATGAAATTTGGTACACGGGTAGATCATGTCCTGGATTAACACATCGGCTACTTTTTATCCCGGGAAAATATAAAGCGGGACTTTTATCCCGGAAAAACTTTTTAAAGCGGGCGGAGCCGCGGGCAAAAGCTAGTAAGGAATATAAGTAATCAGAGATTATGTTATACATGATACAAACTCTAACTTTTATTAATCCTACTTAATCCTACTTAATAATATTATAAAGGCGAAAGTTTGTAAGAATGTATGGATGTTTGGATGTTAGGATGTTAGGATGTTTGGATGTTTGGATGTAAGGATGTTTGTTCCTCTTTCACGGAAAAACTACTTAACGGATTTCGATGAAATTTGGCACACGGGTAGATCATGTCCTGGATTAACACATAGGCTACTTTTTATCCCGGGAAAATATAAACCGGGACTTTTATCCCGGAAAAACTTTTTAAAGCGGGCGGAGCCGCGGGCAAAAGCTAGTATAAGACAATATCACATTGAGTCACGTTGTAAAAGGCGACTAATAAAACTATCTTATGACTATCCGGCATACAGCTACGGTTCAACTGTGTCCATACGACAGCACGGCATTTCTAGAAATCGGGGAATATGCCGGGAAACGGAGTACCTTATTGGGAATTGATATTGAAATTTTAGTTGCAACAGGATATTGACAGTACATAATAATTGACGATAAAATATTTTTTGTTGTTGTAAAAACGTCAAAATAAACGTAATACACAATAGGTTTTATTTAGAGTAGTTTCTTAATACATTTTATTGAACAAAAATATCTGTAACGATCTTATTTATAATCAGTGTATATACCTATTTTAACTATCAAATATTTTGTCTTTTTCGAAGGAATTTTGAACTGAGTTTGAAGGAAGAAGACAAAACATATATACATATACACTCACGCCTGTTATCCCCGAAGGGGTAGGCAGAGGCGCAACTAGTGCACCCACTTTTCGCCGACATTCCGTCCCATGATGTGATAGGGGGCGAGCCTATCGCCATATCGGGCACAAATTCCAGACTCCGGACTGATACTGAATAGAAAAACTCATTATGTATTTACGTAATTTATACACATTATTTTTCAGATTTAGCCAAGAGGAAAAGTTGGAAACGGAGTGTGTTAAACACATTGATATATTAAAGTACCCTCAATGGTTAATAGAATTATATTAAATATACAGCATATTATTATTATTATTAAACCTTTATTTATTTCCAACAACCATAATTAACATTTTTTTTTTAATTACATAATATAAATTTCATTGTGTTATTGGAACCCCACACTGGGTATAGGCCTCCTCCAGCTTACTCCATGTTTCTCTATTTATTGCTTTCTTTCTCCATTCTTTTCCTGCTGTCGCTATTATATCGTCGATCCATCTGATCCTTGGACGACCTTTTTTTCTTTTGCCTATCGGTCCTTGCCATTATTTCTAATGTCCATCTGTGATCTGTATACCTGGCTAAATGTCCTGCCCAACGCCACTTCTGTGTAAGAGCGTACTTGAGAGCATCTATTAACTTTGTCTGTTTTCTAATTTGTTCGCTTCTTATCTTTTGAATTTTCGTTATTTTCATTCATGTCAACAGCTACACATATCTCGGCAAACTAATGTCATTTAGAGACAACAACATTGAAGGAGAAGTTGAACGCCGGGTGAATATGAGCTGGAACAAGTTCTGGAGCTTAAAAGAAATTTTAAAAGGGTCTTTCCCCCTCTACCTGAAAAAGACTGTTATGGACATCTGTATACTACCGACTCTCACATACGGCTGCCAAACATGGTCATATAACAACAAAATAAAAACAAAACTTGCTACCTGCCAGAAAGCGATGGAAAGAAGTGTCAAGAAAATTCATGAAAATCCAGCATATAGTGTGTACCTAAGTTGTAACATTTATGAATTGCTAACACATTTTTATCAGGCACACTAAGCAAAATCAATTCTAGTATTTTCTCTAAGGACCAAATAACGATATTCTTCAGAATATCTGTAGTAAACCACTGGTATAAAACTCAGCTATAAAATTATATGTCGTGTAGTGAATGTTAAATTGTAAGATCGACTTATATTTATTCTGGTCTCTCTCATATTACGAGAAAGGCTTTCGGCTTTAGTGTGCTGAATGAAATACGGCCTATAAATATAATTTATGAAAGTTATCTAACCACATAAATTATTTTTATCAAATGGACGCAAAATATTTTTTAACTTACCAGTAATCTTATAAAATATTTTGAGCTAAATTAATAGTGATTTCGGTGTTGTGCGTCAGGAATGGCATCGATTTTGAATAGTTTTTGTAGATTATGTAGCTATATTGGAAAATTAATCATCTACCTACTGTGTTTGTTAATATATTTATTAGTACTAGTATTGATCGTAGCTCTCGTATCATCATACCAGCCCTGTATTATATACTGCCCACTGCTGAGCACGGGCCTCCTCTACAATTGAGGTTGTTTAGGCCTTCCACCACGCTCACGCTGGCCTAGTTCGCGTTGGCAGACTTCAATTACCTTCGAAATTCTTATAGAGAACTTCTCAGGTATGCGAGCGATAATTCACAAAGTATAAACATATAACTTCTTAGAAAAAAAAACATAATAAGAAAAGTCAGAGGTGCGTGCCCTTAGGTTTTGAACCTGTAGACATTCGTCTCGGCAGTCCGTTCTATTCCCAACTAGGCTATCGCCGCGCTTTGGTCGCGACTCCACGCGATAGTTTTATCTATACTAATATTATAAAGCTGAAGAGTTTGTTTGTTTGTTTGAACGCGCTAATCTCAGGAACTACTGGTTCGAATCGAAATTTTTTTTTGCGTTGAATAGACCATTTATCGAGGAAGGCTTTAGGCTATATAACATCACGATGCAACTATTAGGAGCGATGAAATAATGGAAAATGTGAAAAAAACGGGGAAAATTATTCATCCTTGAGGGCTTCCATTGCGTGCGCTGCGAAAATGGTTCAAGATACCAAAAATATATGTATGATAGAATTATTCCTCTTGAATTGATGTAAAAAAATGTCCGCGACAGTATATGTCTATCTTTTAAGATTAACTCACTAGAACCGTTTTTATGGTAATTAAATTTGGACAAAATTAATGCATTATTTGTTAAGAGTTGTATCAACGTCATAATATTAATCTTTATCCAAATAAATGTGTTGGATAGAGTGATTCAACGTACTTTTAGCCCGGAAAAACTGATTAACGCGGGCGAAGCCGTGGGCAAAAGCTAGTCTGGGATAAAAAGCAGCCCAGGAGTAGGTAATGTAGCTTCCTCTTAGTGAAATAATTTTCAAAATCGGTTTAGCATTTCCTGAGATTAGCGCGATTCACTAAACAAACAAACTCCTCAGCTTTATAATATTAGTATAGATATATGAAACTATAGATTTGGAACCCAGCAAAATTATTTTTAAATATTTTTATGTTTTTGTACATGAAAATGAGTTTGTGACTTGTGTTTAAATAGCATTGTAGAAGCAAAAGTTTAAACCATGTTATTATGTTCGTTTAATATTTTTTTATTGTTCAAAATCGTAAATATAACCTACAGGTGGACATAATGTAGCAAAAGGCTTAAAATATTATAAATATAAATTATTAACATCTATTCCTAAAAATACTTATTTTAATAAATAATATACGTAATATTGTATGGTAACACTGATGAATTGTTTATAAACGTGAGATACT
Organism: Lapara coniferarum; assembly: GCA_949316025.1. NCBI lineage: Eukaryota > Metazoa > Arthropoda > Insecta > Lepidoptera > Sphingidae > Lapara > Lapara coniferarum. The sequence goes on from OX438920.1 coordinate 7,542,882, forward strand.
ATTACGAAGCTTTAGATTTTTTTTATAGATTCATGTTATAATACTAACAAAAATATCAGTGTAGAGTAAATTTTAATATAATTAATAATTTTGTAAATAAACATAAAAGTAATTTGCATGATTAACTCTTTTTTAGGCTGGTAATGATATTATAATAATACTTATAAGGTAACGTAATGTAGGTACATACGCCTTATACAATAACTATTTCAATGAGGTGATCATCAGATATATATCACCAAAAAAGGACTTTTCTTAATGAACTGTGAAATATCTTAATACCAAGTACATTTGGGGTGAGTTAAACAAGGCGTAAGTAGCTATACACGTAGACAGAAAGACAGAGCTTCCCAGCTATCCCACGAAAAAGGAAAAAAGATAAAGCGGTCGTGTGACTCATAAACATAATACGTAAATATTTACTGGTGGTAGGAGTCTCATATGTAAGAGTCCGTCTGGGTGGGCACCACCGCAATGCCTATTTCTACCGCCAAGTAGCAGTGTGCATGCATTGTTGTTTCAGTTTGAAGTAAAATGGTAGCCAGTTTAATTGCAGGATATGATGAGACTTAACATCTTATGTCTCAGGATGATGAGCGTAGTGGAATGCCACACAGTACTTTGTAACTCAATGTGCTGGGTGGTGTTTCTACTGTTTATGGGTGGTCGTATCGCTTACCATCAGGTAAACGGCATGCTCGTCTCGTCATTCAATGCCATAAACAAATATATATGGCAATAACATATCTTAACGCTTTAGTCTATCGTTAGTACATGTCATTCCCTTACATTTTCATTCTATAAGCGTTAATGATTATGGAAAGGCACCTACCTCGTCTACGCTACCTGGATTACCTGTACTCCAAAAGGCTGGACTATCGATTTGTCTTCTAGAGTGGTGATTTTGGTGAGGATTTTGCCCAGCCCCGTTTCTGTCTATGGTTGGCCGGTCTCGAAGGACCAAAAGTATAGGGTGTTGCAAATGGGGTGAATAAGACTTAACGGCGAGAAAAACAACGCAGTTAATATTTGAAGTAATGGTGGATAATACAACTTAAATGTAAACTAATTTTCTTGTAGTTTTACGTAGATTAGTTACCTTAAGAATTATTACCGCTTGAATGAAGGCACTTAGCCCCTGAATCATATTCTCTCAGATTTACATTAAAATCATTATCCCTTATTTAAAGTATAAATTAATAATACGTTATATATTTACATAAGAACGAAAGTTGATCAACAATTATATACTTATCACAGGAAAGTTACACTACACTGATATCAGTACATGTGTAAACCGACTTCAAAACCACTTCAAACCAAAAATAATTAAAATTTATATTCGCTTAGTATCGTATATTTGGAGTCGATGCCTAATTTAAATTGCCAGCTAAGCTAAGGAAATACACGATAAATTAAACGATAAAAACATTGTTCCATTTAAATTAGGCACCGACTCCAAATATGCGTATATGCTAAGCGAGTATAAATTTGATTTATTTTTTGGTTTGAAGTGCTTTTGAAGTCGGTTTATTTTTTGTTAAAAAGTTTTTATATATTGCTTTTTTGTTAGTTAATTATAGAATGGTGTAAACAATAAATCATAGATGTACGTTTGCAGCAAACGCGAGTCATCTGCTGTTAGTTATTGAAGAGTTCCAATGTGTATCTCCGAAGATCTCCATCAGATCTTCATCAATTATAAACTAAAACCTTCCCTGAAAAGTATGAAAACCACATCCAAATCAGATCAGTAGATTTTGAGAAACTCGCGGCCATACTAATTTACATACACATACGGATCGAATACAGAACCTCCTTTTTGAAGTCGGTTCAAAATAGTAAGCAAGTGATGCTGTATTTTTTAATGGCAACTATAATTATTCGGCTTGCTGCTTTGATACACACAAAATGAAGAACTCAATATGATAGAAGACAACATATTCAACAGTTCAACAGTATACTATCCTTTATATTTAAAAATATTCCCACTTAAAATTCAGTATTCTAGGTATCGTTTCTTACAAATATTCAGCACTTTATTTCTGTTTGATCTTTTAAGCCGTCAATCAATGTTGCTTGAAGACGGGAACCGCTTTGATACATGAGCGAATATTTTACAATAGCCGAACCAGCCTCAATATTTTCATAATACTTTTTCTTTACACACTAAGGTTTGATAGATCAATATTTGGGAATAGGAACGTTTAGTAATTCATCGTAAGGTACAGCATCAAAGAATTTCTTAGCTGTTTGTACTGTAACATTAATTGCATAATCGACAACAGGTTTTCCAAATTCTTCGGTCACTACCCTCCAATTTTCGTTCAGAAATTGCAGTACCGTGTTACCTGTGAAGAATGCGTAACATTGTACTGAATTCGTATATTGAAATTTGAATTATGTAAGTATATATAGATTATTTACTAACATAATATTGTACATTATTTTACTTTCTACTAACACCATGATCTTTAGTTACTCGAATAAATAAATAAAAAATAGAATAGCACATGCGAGGTTAATTCATAAAATATGTTCACCAAAACATACAAACACAGGAATTGAGAACGTCCTCCTTTTTTTGGGAATTCGGTTGGTAAAAAGTGAACACTTAATTAGGCATTTTAAAAAGTATTTTAGCTTTGAAATTTGAGGAAAATACTGGCAGTTTATATTCGTTCGAATTTCAAATTGTGATCGAGAATTATATAAAAGACGCAACTCACTTAGTTCAGGATTTCCTTTGAAAAGATTCGTGATGGTGTAGAAGATTCGCTCGCCGTAATCGAACGTGTACTTATAGCTTTTGATTCCGAAGTGGTCGCGGTTGTCAGCGTCTTTGAAGTACTTAGTTTTTATGTCCAACTTTATTACTGAATTAACTGGAAATGGTAGATCACGATATATCAGTAATTGAGAAACAAAATTCTTTATCATATAAAAATTTAAACGTAGGTATGTACAATCTCGATTTGAAAATTTCAAGACTATTTCTATGTAAAGTAATACATACATATACACTTACGCCTTTTATCCCCGAAGGGGTAGACAGAGACGCAACTAGTGCACCCACTTTTCGCCGTACATATTCCGTCCTATGATGTGATAAGGAACGAGGATATCGCCATATCAGGCACACATTTCAGACTTCGGGCTGATACTGAATAGAAAAACCCAATATCACTTTGCCCGACCCGGGGATTGAACCCGAGACCTCAATATTGCAGTCGTACTATACTTCAACTCCGCCACCGAGGCAGCCAAACAGCGAGTATAGTAATTCAACATTGAATATTGCTAAAGTTCATTTAAATATGCCGATTCTGTAATTGTTAAGATCAATAATAGCTCCCTTCCTGCCTGATTATCGTTTTCTCTACTTCAAAGGCGACGCATTAACAATCACATTCTGCGTTTTTATAGGTAGATGTGATCAATCTTATTTTGAAGCTTTCTGCTATCAATAACTTTATCTTTAAGAATAATGAAGTAATAGTCTCATTCAATAAAAATAAGTTTTGTTACCAATTTTTATTTTCGCGTCTCCTTCACCGTTGATAGGAAAGAGAAGCAACCTTCCCTCCGCTTTGTATTTGCCTTTAATCGTGATGTTGCATCGAACCTCCAGAATGAACACGTTCTTTTCCAAGTAAGCACTAAAAAGAGGCAAAATTATATTTGTAGAATGAAAATTCGGTGCACCTCTGCCTAACCTAAGGATACAAAGAGTGTCTGTGTGTATGTGTGTGTAAATACAAGGTAGGTAAATAGTTATGCGAGAATCTAAGCGGTGAAGAACTTTTATATTTCATCTAGAAATATATAATAGACCGCATTATTTCTATGTATTTATTATACTAGGTATAACGAAATGTAACATCTAATGTTATAGTACATTCATTTTATACCTAGCTGTGCCCATGACTTGGTGCGCGTGGATAACTTTTTCCAATATCAGATTTTGATGAAACAATACTCTATTCATAATTATAGTCTATCCCCTAGAGAAAACTACATGAAAATCCGTTCAATAGTTTGGGAGTTGTGTACTAACAAACAAATAGACATAGGCAAAAAAATTATCAACCTCGCCTACTGGGGTTCTATTACTCTTTTAGTCATCCCATTTCTTTTTTATTACTTTTCTTTCAACGTACAAACATGCCGGTATATAATGATTTATTATTATGTTTAGATTTGTACTGTTTTCTTGCAGCCGTGAGTGACATTAACCACCAGGTCGTATATTGCATAATATTTATAGTTTTGATGCTTACGGCAGTCATTAAGAATTTAGACAAAACACAATTAAAACGCAACGTCTTGAAATGAAAAGGTATTTTAAAAGAACCATAGATTCGTCTAACAATAGCAAAATCTATTACTTAAAACGTATCCAGATTTAATGGAATGAATATTTCTATGAATAGAATGTAGAAATTTATGAGTTTCATATTCCACATTCAAGTCTGAATAATGCCCGTAAGGTCAGACGTTATTATAACTCCTTATGCTTGTCTTCTCTGATATTATGTAATTTTTCCATATCAGACCCTTCAATATTTGTTCCTGCCATTTTATTATGGGACGTTTTTTGATGATTTTTAAAAATCGATAATGTCTTCTATACAATCTAATCAGCTGACTAAGGTCAGTTAGAAATGGTTAACTAAAGTGTAGATTACTGAAAAAAAAAACTAAACATAACGGTATCAATAATTTTAAAGCATAAATTGGATTGAGATTATCCTACTTAATAATATTATAAACGCGAAAGTTTTAAGTATGTATGGATGTCTGGATGTATGGATGTTTGTTACTCTTTCACGCAAAAACTACTGAAGGGATTTCGATAATTTTTGGCACACGGGTAGATCAGGTCCTGGATTAACACATAGGCTACATTTTATCACGGGAAAGTAAAAAACAGGACTTTTATCCCGGAAAAACTTTTTAACGCGGGCGGAGCCGCGGGCAAAATCTAGTGATAAATAATCTTGCTAATTGTTAGTGGCTCATTTTTTTTTTACTGTATAGTCATAATTTAATTTACAATAATACAAATTGAAGTTGCATAAACTTGTACTAAACTTTAAAACTTCTTCTTTAACCTGTGTTCCATTTCACCAGTTTACGCACAGTCAAGTCTAATTGCAAACATTCTGAAAATCCTTGAATCGTTTCCTACGCTCTATAGGATTACAAGTATAATACAAAAGGTTTCGTCAACGTTCATATTGTACAATTACTGTGGGAATAAAACCGCATTGTTGCGTCAAGGTTTCCTTACTAATCGCTGTTGTGCTAAGCAACATTAACAAATTAAAGAAGACCCACTCGCTATATTAGTTGCCGAACAATTTATAGTTCTTCATAATTTACCTATTTGGGAGGTTATGTTTAATGATTTAGTATTTTTATGGAAACTTGAAAAATTGGTCATCTCCTTTAAGAGAATTAAATAGGGATCTTGAAATTGGACAATCGAGGGTAGGGTTGAGGTAGCTCAATTGGAAGAGCACCGGCACGGTACGCCGGAGGTCGTAGGTTCGAGTCCCGCCATCGACTGTTTCTTTTTCAAGTTTCCATAAAAATACAAAATCATTATCCAGGCACTACATGACCATTAACACGTATAAAAAATCATAATATAGGTTATGTCTAGTACTTAGGCAAAATGTTGTCTAATTCAACATAACTTTTGTAATAGTAAAATAAACTTCATTGTGACAGATTTAGTTAACAAAGAATACAATAACCCCTAAAAATGTAGAGTTTATGAAACTTAATTAAGGTAAACAGTTTTGGGTCTTACAGTGTGAAAATACGTTGATCTTGTTAAAGAAAGTTGTAACTAAATATCCGTTATTAACCTTAGCCGTTTACAAAGACGTTTTTCTTCATATTCAGGGTCAACGTTTTCTAATCGATTACTGAACACCGGAGGTACGAAAAATGATTGCGTAACCTACTTTGCTACAAACATGAAATATATTCATGAAATAGAATCCTTGTTTTTATCTAGCTTTCACCTATTTATCCCCCAAGGGGTAGACAGAGGCGCATCTAATGCATCCTTTCGCCGTGCGTATTCCGTCCCATGATGTGATAAGGGGCGAGCCTATCACCATATCGGGCACAAATTCCAGACTCCAGGCTGATACTGAATAGAAAAATCCGTTATCAATTAGCCCGACCCGGGATCGAACCCGCAACCTCAGCATTGCAGTCGTACCGTAATACAACAACGCCACCGAGGCAGTAAGATAACATAGGTATTCACTAACTAACTCTTGTAAGAAAATGATTGATACCATTAACGTGTTTGAGTCCTTGTCCGGTAAAGAATGAAACATACGGGCCTAGGCCAAGTATGAGTCATTTACTGTGTTAAAATATCTAAACGGTTTGCAAGAACTTCCTAACAATCCTGCAAGTGTTTAATATTACGCATTTCTGTAAGGTGATGTATGTAAATGTTGGTAATTGTAGGGATTGCAAGGAGTCATGGAGTTGTACGGGAATAACGCCGGTGGTAGAAAGCACAATTGGGATTATCACCACTTTATCCAGGTGCCACATACGAGCGATTTCCTCCTTAAGTTCTATATATTTGGTTAGTTTTTCTGCTATTGTGCTCTGTAGGTTATGTGTGTTTGGGACGGCTATATCAATTAGTAGGGCTGATTTCTTGAGTTTATCTATAAGAATTATATCTGGTCTTGAGTTTATCTATTGACATTTATGACACAGTGGAATAAAAGGATTACAAACCCTCGACCTAGGAACATTGGATCAAGTGTATTGTGTTATTCGATATTTTTTATGAGGCTTTGAGTTTCCAGTAGCTGTAAAGAGTAGTCTGTTTTTCCAATATATACATCTACAAAAATCGTATGATTTCAGTTTATGTAATTTAATACTTTTGAATAAATACCTGGAAGATGTAGGGTAATAGAACGTGAAACAATAACTTTAGACATTTTTGTCTTTTTGTCCGTAACGTCTTTCTGGACACAGCTAGCGTTCAACAAAACTAGCCAATGTAATATGAATGCTACACAAAATCATGACGGCTGATGCAAATAAAATAACGTGCGGAGTTATTAACACATCCAGGTACAAAATAATATTGATGACGTCAATATACATAACATTACAATCAGGAGCATAAGTATCTCAACAAATTCAAAATTTCAAACTGTCTACATACTTTTGTGTTCTTACTAATTTTCTTTTTCTTTTCACAAAAATAAAATGTCGCAGAATAAAAAACTTCAAACGAAGAAATAATGTTTTAGTTCAACTACCCGTATATACCGATTGCCTCGGTGGAATATTTGCATTATGGTGCTACTGCAATGCTGAGGTCTCGGGTTCGATCCCCGGGTCGGGCAAATATGAGTTTTTCTATTCAGTATCAGCTCGGAGTCTGGAATTTGTGCCTGATATGGCGATAGGCTAATTCCCTATCACACCATGGGACGCAATATGTATGGCGAAAAGTGCGTGCACTAGTTGCACTTTTGACATGGCATATTTTGTAATGACGTATTTAAGATCTGTACAAAATTGCAGCTTGTTGGGAATTAATGCAAACTCGAATATTTATCGTGAACGGCCTATTGTGCCGCTAACTGTATACCAATTTTACAAGGTTACAGTATCAAGAGACTCTTGCAAATTTTCCAAGCCGGTAGATGCTTACTTTTTTAAAAACGTTCATATAACTTTGCAAAGTATGTCGATATTAATCGTGTCATATCCAACTTTTATGATTCAAAAACATAACTTACTCCACGTCCAATACTTCACACTTTCTCAAGCCGGTAGCTTTGCCGCCATAGAAAGTGACCTTGATGCCGGGTAGTTGAATAGGCAGCTCTTCAATGATGAACGGGTCCAACGAGGGCACTCCAAGGTGAGGCAAACCTTTTGAGAATTCAGGTATAGCGTCTTTAGTCGCTTGTATTAGACACGCCGACTCTGTACTGTTACATGGGTGGATGAAGTCCGCTGTGAATGATAAATAAATCAACGTTAGTTTTTGGCAATGATTATTATGAGTAGACAGTGTATACAGCAGCAATTACTTATCATGTGACAAATAGATAGATATGGTGAATGTTTTGTTGGTTGTCAAAAAAAATACCAATGATATAACTAGATATTGGTCATATGAGATTGGTATTTTTCCTGCTAAAAATGTATACATGACTTTTGTATGAAATATAATCACTTGACTCAAGTCAATATGTTTATATGTCCGATGTTAATTCTGTGAATCATTAAAATACTACAAAGTCATACATTGGAAACTTCCCGAAAATAGGTATTGTATTGCATCAAATGTTGACAAAAAACCATTTCAATCTTCATTTTAGTGCATTTGAAACATATTATTAAGGCACAACTAGTTACTGGTTACTCTGTATAACATTAAACGGGGAAATACATAAAATAGTAAAATAATAAAAAAATAAATAAGCACACGAATACCAATAATTTCTATGCAATAAAACAGGAGTCACGGGACTAGAACTTCCAAAACTTTCTACACGCTGTTTCAACTTACACTCGTATTTTTCACGACTCTCTGTGATTTACTTCGCTAGTTTAAAAGTGACCAGATATCATAAACATTTCGTGTATAACATCGCAATTTATCTATAAATCTTTTACCCCAGTACATTTGTTTAAAAGACCTCGTTTTAACTTAAAACAAAGTGTATTTTGGAGACCTTGTGCCAACGAGTAGTCATAAAATAAATGAAGAGCCTACAGTGAGGTAATGTTTGGACGTAAAACTTGTAAAATATCATAAAACATGTTTACTAAGTAACATTGAGCTTGTGAGTAATGTTTGTCTTGTTTAATTCAATAACTCAAAAGTATCAGCTCAGAATAGCGTCAGTATATTAAAACTGGGTGCTTTTGTTATAGTAAGTTAATAATGTGGAATTGCGGTCGTATAGGCATTAAATTGCGTGCAATTAATTTACGGTCGTGAGTTGCAAACTTTTACTTACTAGCGTGGGATATTTTTGCCTACGTCATATATTTTGCCATGGCATTAGTTCTATGTAACAAACTTTTATTATCATTTATACTTATATGTTTATCGCCTCTTTACTTAAGCTTTCAAATGAGTTATAAACTTATATTTCTCTTTTTTTTCATGTGGGATAAACTAAAATATCCCCCTCTATACATTAGTAACAATGGAGTGTTATTTCTTTAATTAATACGTACTTATTTAAAAAAAAATATTAGGGGTTTATATTATTATAAGTCACATTTATCACAAAATATAAATCCTTCAACGTCGAATGGAGCATTTTCTACTCGAATCTAGCAGGTTAGTCATTCGCATCCATTCCCTGCATATAACTGACCCAGTTAAAGACAGGCTAATGTTCTGGTTTGACAGGTAAGTGAGTAATGTAATTCAGACCGAAATACCATTCCTAAAAGACTATTATATTATGCTAGAACCTAGATTTACATTAAGAGGTAATAACAACTATAATATAATTTAAAACTTGATTTGATAAATGAGCATGGTTTAAAAAGAGAAAATACGTACTTAACTCTTACTAATTACTAAGAGTGAGTTTGAAACTAAATATGTATAATGTAACGTGTATTTTAGTCATGTTTGTTTTGTGTTTAATTACGTAAAAAATATTGTTAATTAATAATGCTTACATAATTGTCTAGGGGAACGTTCATAGACAAGAAATGTACTATGATAAAGATAAATCTCCCTTATGGCTAAAAGGTATTAAGATTTATAGTATTATCCGGGCGCGTAGTTAGATGATTAGGTACTGATAACTTAGATAGAATGAAAAGTATGCATACTTGATTATAATTAGTATAAAATATGATTGTACGCATTTTCTAATAACATACTATTTCCAAACAGCTAAAATAATTACATAGCTTCAAATCATGTGTGGATGTTGGTTCATTTCATACATAGATATGTAAAAAGCATTACATCAATGTTTTCATCGAAAATGTTTATTCAATAACGTAAATAAAAGTATGAAAAATAACTGCAACGAAATATCTACATCATCATCAGCCATAAAATCCACTGCTGAACCCCTAAAACTAGACCTGCCTTAAGTTTGCCGGTCTAGTCAAAAGCGGCATCCAACATATTCCTTTTTTTATCCCGTAGAAAAAAATCCTTCATATGGATACTTATCCTAAGCCTGGGGAGGGGAAGAATAGTTATGTCGGACTCACCGGCCTTCCGACCCAGATGCCACCTAAATGACCTCTTGAACGGGTCCCTCAAATTATGCCGGCATACCGACTAAAACCTGCGATGGCCTGCTTCTGCGCGTGTGGGATGGTTCCGGGGGGTCGTGAATGCATCCGAATTCGCTGGACCCGGCTCTGCGCAATACCGCTTCGCGGCTCGTCTCTTTGGGCTCAGAGGTCCCCTTCTGTGATGGCGGCACGATGATTCCGTGCTGCCGTGGACTTGAGACTGCGTATTTGCCGCTGCGCAGCCGCAACCTCAATAGCCCCCTTTTAGTCGCCTCTTAAGACAGGCAGGGAGTACCATGGCGGAATTCTTTGAAGGGCCCCATACCACAGGGTGGATCCAACGTATTCCTGCGACCTTTATCAAGTTGTTTGTCCAATTTCTTTATAATTATGTGAGATATTAGTAATATTACCCCTTTATAAGATACTGTTCCTCTGCTGGGCACGGGCCTCCTCGGCTACTGAGAGGGGTTAGACCTTAGTCCACCATGCTGGCCTTGTGCGGGCTGGCAGGAGAACTTCTCAGGTATGTAGGTTTTCTCTCGTAGTTTTTCTTCATCGTTAAAGCAATCAATAATTCCCAAAGAGTACATACATCACTTTTTGTAGAAATTCAGAGGTGCATGCCTTTGAGTTTTAAACATGGGGACCATCGTCACGGCAGTCCGTTCCATTCCCAACAAGGCTATGGCCGCTTATGATGTGAAATAAATAAATAATAAAATATGTCAGTATCGCGTGTTTGCATGTAGTAAACTAGCTGTTGCCTGCGGCTCCGTCCGCGTCAAAAAGTTTTTTCCGGGGAAAAGTCCCGCTTTATACTTTTCCGGAATAAAACGTAGCCTAAGTTACTCCTTATTACATCAGCTACCTCCCAATAAAAGTCCCGTCAAAATCGGTCCAGCCATTTCAGAGATTAGCCGGAACAGACAGACAAAAATTGAAAAAAAAAAATTTTGGTGTAGGTATGTACCGTATATACATTGGATAAAGATTAATATTATTACGTTGATACAACTCTTAACAAATAATGCATTAATTTCGACCAAATTTGATTACCATAAAAACGGTTCTAGTGAGTTAATCTTAAAAGATAGACATATACTGTCTCGGACATTTTTTTAGATCATTTCAAGAGGAATAATTCTTTCATACATATATTTTTGGTATCTTGAACCGTTTTCGCAGCACACGCAATGGAAGCCATCAAGGATGAATAATTTTCCCCGTTTTTTTTCACGATTTCCATTATTTCTTCGCTCCTAATATTTGCATCGTGATGTTATATAGCCTAAAGCCTTCCTCGATAAATGGTCTATTCAACGCAAAAATATTTTTTCAATTCGAACCAGTAGTTCCTGAGATTAGCGCGTTCAAATAAACAAACAAACAAACTCTTCAGCTTTATAATATTAGTATAGATAAGTATAGATTGTGCAACAACAATACTAACTGCTTTGTTAATTAAACTTAAACTAAAACTTAACACGAAATACCGTTTAACGTGTGTGCGACCGTAACCATAATTCAATGAACTGCATTCTAATTTAGTAAATAAATCCTAGTTGCAGTTTTTGAAAAGGAAATATATAATATGTTATGAAATAAGGCACAATACTAAACTTATAAAATATATTTCGATACCTCCCACGTAAGTTGTTGTATGCCACAAAAATGCCGTTTAGCGTTTTTACCGAAAACGATCCCAATTTCCTATATTCTATGCATTCAAAGTGAAAAAATAACGAAAACACGAATTAATCAAGGCTTTTCCAGACGTATTTTGTTGTAACTTTCGAACGAGAACGGACTACAATAGTGTATAGACCTTTGCAATGGTTTACGTGGGGTGTGGGGTGGGAACAATCACGCACTCGCGTGTCGTATTGGTCACATACAACAGACTACGCCGGACTTACAACCGGCCGCACGCGGAAGGAAACGATTAAGTTCTCTCAAAATTAACTCATGTCATTAAATTACTGTAAATATATAACAATGAAACATACAAGTATAATTTACAACTGGGCGTAGACTATGTGATTTGGTCAATAATACGAGACAACAAATTAGCAGTTCCGAGAAATAGAACTAAATAGTTTACGTGACTCAAGCCTGTGAAATACTACTTGTATTTTTCATTTTGTAATATTTTATTGGGGTTAATGTTACTTTTTGGTGGTGATACCAACCTAAAATGTTGTATAGATTACATACAGCAGTATACGTCGTTGAGCATTAATTAAAAACATTGTATGTCATACATACAACATTTTACGTTAACATACAAATAAAAAATATTGTTGTATGTTATAAATACAACAGTTTACGTTGCTATTACTTTTATTTTTACTCAAATTCATTGTTTTATGTCAAAAATCTTTGCTGAAATTGAGTCTTATAAATAATATATAAAATGCTGTGTCCTAACTAGCTAACTTTGTGACTGATCTATGAACGCAGAACCTAAACAACTAGTCCTTGAGACGAAGAGTGAGAGTGAAATTTGGTGGATTTCTTCCTTATACTATGTAAGCATTCGACAAAAAAGGATTTCCAGGAATTAGTCCATTACCAATAAATTTCAATGAATCGAAAATTAAGGAGTTATCAGTATAATAGATGGATATATATTTTTCAATAACCTCAAACTATCAATAAATTCTAGTACAAAGTAGTAAAATCTTGAAACCTTTCCCCTTTTTGTAATATCAATCACTTGGACTACGACTGTGATGACGATTTCTGCCCCTATTATATACAAAAGGAAAGTTTATCAGCATTTGACATTGCACCTCAACCCTCACCAGCACCTCTTTCTAGCTGTTCTTCATATACAACAATAAACAATAGTCCACTGTCGGATATTTCGAATAATAGTCCCAGCACAAGTAACCGCTGCCGTCAATCAAGGACAAATAAAGGTAATTTAAGAAAAATACATTAATGAATGGATAAATAGTAAGAGAACATGTTTACGTACGTGTTAGGAAGAGAATATATGTCAAGAAAAGGTAAAATTCAAGCAAGTAGAAAGATGGTCAAGCCATGTTGCTGTTAAGTTACATTATACAAGGCAAATGTCGAACAAATTATGTTTAGACGGACTAGGTTTCCATCTTAAAAATTACTATACTCAGTCACAACTCACAGTTCGCAGTCGGGAAGTTGGCGGTGTGATACCACGTGCCTTGGAAAGCACGTAAATCGTTGGTCCCACGCCTGATCTCTCCCCGGTCATGTTGGACGATTGACTATGCGAGTGAAGGAATAGCGAGTGAACCTGTGTATTGCACACACACTTGTGCACTATAATATCTCCTGCGTGCCTGGCTGATCTCCGTTGAGATTGGCCGTCGTGGCTAAAATCAGCTAGGAAGGGATATTTTTAACTATAATACTAGCTTTTGATTGATTGTAATCGTTCAAGATATACGTGGTTTAATGGAATAAAATGTAAGAAGTCCTGGTATGTGCAGAAGATCCTTTTAAAATTGAAAATCGGTACGTTTTGGCATACAATAATGCTGTAACGATTGCCATTAATACCAATACCCGAAGATGCCCAAGAAATAGTATGGACCTGAGCTATGCCCTCTCTATGCCAACCATCTCCCCTTAACAAAGGCAAAATATTATGATGACATAATTAGCCTCTGTCACAGTTGAATTAATCCAGCCACATATAACGACTTTTTCAGGAGTTTAGGTATCTCTTTTTGCTGGCTTTCATAATGATGTTGAATTTTCTGATCCGGGATAATACATAAATTAGTCTTTTTTTTTTAAATTCTTTTAATCATGTATTTTCATTTTTATTATTGATTCTCATAGAAATAATATTAGTTTTTTTTTAATTAATAATGGAAGATATTATCTGTTATTATAAGCATACCTAAATGTTAATTATTTTATTTTTTCAAAGATGTTGAATATCTAGTATTGGTTGTTCCTTTTAAAAAAATAAAGAAATTTATCCTTTATAATATTTCTTTCTTATTTCTTAACCTACAGTTTGTTTAAATATAATAATACACACATAATTTTTTAACCGATGTCTATTGTTATTATCACATACAGTGGATTGAGACTAATGTTTTTCAGTGTATACTATTGTAATTGTCATATACAACAATTAACGACACCTAAACTCCATTGTATAATGTTGTAAGTATGAGATACTACAACTGGCACAGCCTGTACTCCGCAGTAAAATGTTGTATGAACATTATCTAAGAAAATATACAATATTTTTGAAATTATCTTTTATCACAGTTAAGAATACTATTAATTAAATACATGTACCAAATTTCATACAGCTACAATGATAAATGCAGTGTTTAGGCCAATTTGAATCTTTAAAATGCTCTACTGTAAAATTGTGATTTTGGGGATACAACAACTTACGTAGGAGGTATCGATTTAATCAATTTTATTTAACAGGAGATCATTATAGTATTCGATAATGAAAAGATATGTTCAGGGGCTGAAGTAAATTTTTTGAGCAACAAATTGCTCCAAACAATGGTCGACTACAATGTTTAAACACAATCAATTGTTTCCAATCATTCTGTTCGAAACAATCGGTCCATTCGATGACATCTGGCTCTGATTAATTACCTCATTTACCACTGAATCTTTATTGAATTTGCCGATATTTCGGATTGTAGTTCCGACATGAGTTGGCGATCGTCAAATCCTACCAGGGTTATTTAATTTTATTGTCAATGCGATCTAAATTTTGACAGTTTTCGATATAATTGCATTGGTAAATTTATAATCGTTATCTTATTTTGAGACTTTGTGCTGATCCAGGCGTTTTGGATTATAGTTCTGTAGCAATTTCGTTAAACATTACAACGCAACTTTAAAGAACTATATATTCGTCTATTTATTTTAAACTGTTAGTAATTTGTTATCGCTATAATAGCTAATTAATTGCCTAGCCTATTAGTTCTAGACTTAATTTGGTGTATTTTGGTTCAAGCCTGATTGATTTAATAAAAGACAAATTTATTTATAAGTATGGTGATAATCGTTGGTCAGCGGAGGATTTGTGTTTGATGAGGATTAAGTGTCGTTTTTATATTTCAATTCAAAAGCTTCGAGGCCTAAAAATAATATTACATATCATTTATAGGTAGTAAGATATTTTAAAAAGTTTTTTTTTTATTTATTTGTATACGATAATCACTGAAACTGAAAATTATTTCACCGATAGGAAACTACATCCTTGAGTGCTATAGATATTTTTGGAAATTGGACGCTACACAAATGTAACTTTAATAAAAACACAAAATTCGCTTTCTTCGTGTCAGCACGTCCATAAACTTCAACTTTGCCTTGCACGGTACATGCTATTGCCGTCTGCCGCTGCCGTCTACCGTCTGCCGCGTTCTGCGAAATTGCAGCTTAAAGCTGGCAAATAGCATATGCCGCGACGGCAGACGGCATTACTATGTAGTATTGATTTGTATGAGACCGATTCCAACACACGACTGCAAATGCCGCGCGACAGCTCGTGACTTCTTTTGACGCGTAGCAGCAGGCGGCACTTCCGAACAAACACAGTACTGCCGTTGCAGTTTTACATAATGGACGTGATGAGATTAAAGAATTGTACGCGATAACCTCGAAATACTACCGAGCGGATTTTGATGAAATTTGGTATAGAGATAGAGATCCTGGGAAGGTTTTAGACTACTTTTTGTCGAGGAAAAATGTGTGATGGGACTTTTCTCCAGGAAAAACTTTTTCTTGCGAAGCTGCAGGCAAAAGCTAGTACAATAGTAAGTCATCGTAGTTTTCTTCTTCTGGCAGCAAAATTTGCAACATTCGATTAATCACAACTGTAAATTAAAATTGAAGACACATCACAGAACCACAAGTTAGTAATGCTGCGACGTCATTGCCATGTCTGCTGCCGGCTTCGGAATCTATACGACTGCAAGTGAAGTCCGCCATCATTTGCTGTCGGCCGTCTGCCACGTCCTGCGAAATCCTACCTTTAGACTTGCATTCAGAATTTGTATTTGTACGTGTGAATCAGCCCAAATGTACTGCGTGTACAACTGGCTTTGACCCAAAAGTAAAAGATGGCCACTTATAAAATTATCATGTGATTATATTATAATCACATGGAGATAGGCAGGCAATTATGGCACGCAGTTTTAAAGGGGTTGCTAATTAGACGTTGCACGAAACGATTGTGCTAAAATAACAGGAATAATGAATACAATTTCCGCGATCTGATTTAAGGCAACTAAAAAAAAACATACCGATCGTCTTGTTTGAAAATACAACATTGATTATTAAAAATATCATCATCATCAGCCACATCAGCCACATGACGTCCACTGCTGAACACAGGCCTCCCCCAAAGATTTCCAGATGGACCTGTCAAAAGCGGCCCGCATCCAGCGCGTTCCTGCGTCCTTTACTAAATCATTGGTCCTACTTGCAGGTGGACGGCCGACGCTGCGCTTGCCAGTACGTGGTCTCCACTCGAGAACTTTTTAGCCCCATCTGCAGTCAGTTCTTCGAACTATGTGCCCTACCCACCGCCACTTCAGCTTGCTTATCCGTTGGGCTATGTCAGTGACTTTCGTTCTTCTACGGATCTCCTCATTTCTGATTCGATCGCGTAGAGAAACACCTAGCATAGCCCTTTCCATAGCTCGCTGAGTGACCGTGAGCTGTCTTAGGCGGCCCATTGTCAGAGGCCACGTCTCAGTGCCGTATGTCATCACTGGTAATACACATTGATTGAAGACTTTTGTCTTCAGGCACTGAGGTATTTTGGACGAGAAGACCTTGCTTAGTTTCCTGAACGCTGCCCATCCGAGCTGGATTCGCCGATTGACCTCTTTCTCAAAGTTGGACATTATAGTTGGACATTATCTCATTAAAAATATAGAAATACAATATTATTAAATAGTTGGATTATAATTATTTTAGGGCTGATTTTTTAATCAAATAAATCTCAATCATAGAATAAAGTAAAACACGAGCGAATTAGAAATGACAGCTGTATGAATATAGTTGTTTAATTGTTTCATTTTTATATTCAGTAAGACTATAATAATTTATTTGATGCACAAATTTTCATACGTCTGAAGCTAATAAAAGCGTGTTAATAACAACGCACTCTTATGTTCAACTATAGGAAATGCAGCAAATAACCCGTAACTCTACTAATAATATTTTCTAAACCGATGAAGGAAAAACCAAACCTAACAATAGCAAAATATTTTATCCATTATCGCGTAAAGTCAAATTAACTGGTCACGGAACTTTGTCTTCGCAATTGTGTCGAAAGCAAGTCAGTTTACGAAATCACAACCTTGGCCAAGAGAGACTTGACCGAGATGGTCTCTCATGTTTAGTATTACATAACGTATTTACATATTTTGTAGCTTGAATCGTATTTAAAGTCTGCTATTGTGTTTGTCTTATAATCTAACGTACATACATACATATACACTCACGCCTGTTATCCCCAAAGGGGTAGGCAGAGGCGCAACTAGTGCACCCACTTTTCGCCATTATTCCGTCCCATGATGTGATAGGGGGCGAGCCTATCGCCATATCGGGCACAAATTCCAGACTCCGAGCTGATACTGAATAGAAAAACTCAATATCATTTTGCCCGACCCGGGGATCGAACCCGAGACCTCAACTTTGCAGTCGTACTGTACCTAATACAACTACGCTACCGAGGCAGTCTCTAACAGTATAATCTAACGGGTTTCAGTTTAATTTCATCATCATCATCAGCCACACGACGTCCACTGGTGAACATTAATTTACTTTAGAATAAAAAATCTTGTTATTTATTATATCGATGAAATGTAAACTAATTGAGATACATCAATAACTTCCATAATAAGTATAATTTAATGTAAATAAAAAAAAAATGTCGTAAACGCTTAGAACGTTTTCCATTTTGGAATATTTTTTGATTTCGCTAATATATGAGAACGATTAACACTTCAATATTGTCTAGGAGTTGCACAACATTGCAATTAAAAGATATTCTCTTCTCTTAGTTAAAATTTCTGGGGTTATACCAAATCATGCGAGTCGCAAGTAATGCCTTATTGTATGATTAGCTTTTGCCCGCGGCTCCGCCCGCATTAAAAAGTTTTTCCGGGATAAAAGTCCCGGTTTATATTTTCCCAGGATAAAAAGTAGCCTATGTGTTAATCCAGGACATGATCTACCCGTGTGCCAAATTTCATCGAAATCCGTTCAGTAGTTTTTGCGTGAAAGAGGAACAAACATCCTTACATCCATACATCCAAACATCTAAACATCCAAACATCCATACATTCTTACAAACTTTCGCCTTTATAATATTAGTAGGATTTTGTAACGTTCAATTACAATTCTTTATGAAACGTGATACCTTCAGCAGAAATTCGCGTTAAAATACAAATATTGCGCGCCCTTGATTCACCACTCAAACCAAATACTGTTTATTTTTGTAAGTACTTTAGTTTCCAATTTTAAGACCAACGTCGTAGAAAATTTTTCGTAGAAAATGGTTCTAGTATTCTTAAGTTCTATTCAGAATAAGTTTGTTAGTCATTTCTCGCTATAATTATTCAATTATACAGTCAAAACACTGTCATTAAACATAATTAAAGGTCCAAAATAGTAAAAGTAAGATTTTTTTTTCGATTTACGTTTCGACGGGAGCTCTTAATGACATTTTTATACATATAAGTACTTACATCCGTAAAAAGAGAAACCGAAATGCATCTATGAGATGTTAGAAAACGAAAACGTACTGAGCATACTAATTTAATGTTAATTTTTTGCAGATTTGGATCTAGAAACACGAAAATGCATTATAAAAACATAGATCCTTAAAATAAGAAGACACAGTAATAATACAGTTGCGTTTAAAGAATATTGATAGATTATGTCATGAACAGCAATAAAAAGCCAAATATTGTGCACAATGATGAGTGTGTTTCAGAATTAGAATCACAACATCCAGTTTTGAAACAAACGCGTATCTTGTATACTGAACTCATAGCCTTGTTAAAAGGAAGCTATTTGCTCTCTGCGTCTTGATCTTATGCTGGTAGCACAAAAACTGAGCTAAGCTATTTTAGCTTAGCTAAAAAAGTTATACATAGTTTAGTCTATATGGAATATGGTGTACACACGAGTATGAAATAACACACCTATGCAAGCTATACTTAGTTTAGTTTTCGATCTGGAACCATTAATAATATTACTATTAATTATCTCTATTATTACAGTAAGCAATAAAACACATAGTACATGAATAATTAAGTAAACAATGCCAAACTTTCAAAAATTTGCCAAGTCGTGGCAATCTAAATGAATATTTACAAACACTTTAGCGCAATGGATGTAGAAACTATTCATATAATGGATTCTACGATACAAGACATTTACCTACTTTTATACAGTTTACACTAGGAATGTCTACCGACTTTCAATGCTATTCCAATTCACTATTTCGCAACATTTAATACTAAGTATATAGAAATATGGTTAGTGTAGTGTATAAAATTACTTCATTGATTTCGTTTATTTTTTACTCAATATTTGAATTTGGTGGTACATTGACACATAAAGATAATTTTTATGACAATTAAATAATTTTGTGTTTAATATTGATAAACTCGTTGATTACATACGCAGGTATAATTTAACGTCAATAGCAGGTATGCAATGTTAATTTAAAAACAAGCTTATGTATAATACTTTAAAACAATCAACATCAATGTGTTTTGATATATCCTCTAACAGTAATAGGCCAACGTTGTGGTTTCGTTAAGGAGCTTAAAAAAATAATTACATATACAAATTTAAGTAGTTACTCCTATATCCATACTTATAAATGAATAAAAAACATTATAATGTACTTACGTGCCAGTTTCGCGGTGGAAGCGCCGACGAAAGCAAACAGCATAACATAAACAAAAACACGTCTTTCGCACATCCTGATTACACTTGAATGCACGACAATGCACTAAAGTCGGTTCCCGCAGACTGACCCTTACAGCTCCTAACTCTGCCAACGCTTATGTAAATCTAAACAAGTTCTTTATTATTTTCGGTTGCATAAATTCGCCGAGCTCTTTGCCAATGTAAAGCCTGGTTTCCACGCAACACTGCGCTCTAATCCGTTCCACGAAATGAGTGTGCTTGCATGCGCGTATTCGGCAAATGTGTGGATTGCATGTGACACTTGGAAAGTTGGGTCAAGTGGGCAAGGTCGTTACGGTATCTCACGAAATATCGGAAATATGTTTCCTGTGATGTTGGCATTGATCGTATTCGTTATAAGTGATTTATTAAAAAAAAACAGTACGAATAGTTTTATAAAAACAGTTTTTTTTTCATATTTAGGTGGCGCGAATAAGAAAAATCTGGATTTTTTTAAATTTTTGACATTTAGGTAGCGCGACGATAAGCAAAATCTGGAGATATTAATATTTATTTCTTTACAATTTCTAACTTACCTACCTTATAAAATAATTTAAAAAAGAACTGATTTACATGTAAGTCAGGTGTCAATGAGTACAAAAGGATAGTGTGATGACTATAATATATAAAAATTTTATTAAAATTTAAATAACCCCCGACACAAAAAATCTCTAAAAAGTAAAATAATAATAGTGTCTTTGTCGTTTAAGTACCTAGTAATATGTAGACCCAAGCGTCGTCGAGTCGGGGGACCGCTAAAGAAGTATTTTCATCTCCCTGGTCTGGAGCTCGGTTCCCCGACGTGAGGAAGCTTGGGTCAAAATATTACTAGGTACTTAAACGACAAAGACACTATTATTATTTAACTTTTTAGAGATTTTTTTGTGTCGGGGGTTATTTAATTTTAATTTCATTTTTATTTCAAACTTTTTAAATTACTTTATTCTCCATCATGAGGCCTTGATAATCAACTATCTATCACCTACTCGTTGGGCCCATCCTTATGAGCCCAAACACACTATATCTGCTATAAGTTGCTAAGGAGTTGGATATCCCGCAGACTACTTGATACCGTAGCATCAGCTCATGTTTAAAAATATTTCCGAAGTTACAGTACACCGAATTTAAAATCATTCGGACTTTTTAAGTTGGAAATGAGCTTTTAATCTTCAAGCGCCTGAACAGATCTTCATAAATTATTTATAGCTAAGAACTATCGCAGTCACATTAGCTTCCAATAAAAAAAAAACCGCGTACAAATCGGTCCTTTCGTTTGAGAGCTACGATGCCACAGACAGACATACAGATACACACCCTAAACTTATAACTCCCCTCTTTTTTGTCGGGGGTTAAAATCAATGAAAAACCTTAGTAATATTTGAAGATGCGCAGAAATTATAATAATAATTTTGCTTTTTATATTCTTACTCACAAGAGAACTTTCATTCCTTATTCACTGAAGGTTCGGATACAACATTATCAGAAGAAACATAAGTATGAATAAACTATCGTGTGTTCTACCAGAATAAGGCTCCTAACCTGGTCACAATAGAATGTGCGTGGTAGTTATTGTTGCATTATGCAGTAAATCAAATATTTCAAGGTAATTTGGGGTACATTTGTTTTACGTCCGCTAACTTTTAACCATAAATATAATTTATGCAATTCAGTAAAATTAATTTCCCATTTTATTAACCGACTTTTAAAAAGAAGGTTCTGTACTCGACCCTTATGAGTATATGTATGTAAGTTTGTATGTCCGCGATTTTCTCAAAATCTACTGATCCGATTTGGATGGGGTTTTCGTTATTCAAATGTATATTTTTCAGGGAAGGGTATATAATTTATTAGGATCTAATGAAGATCTACGAAGATAGACAATGGAACTCTTGAATAAGTAACAGTAGATGATCCGCCTTTGCTGTAATCGTATATGTATTTTGTATTGCTTACACCAATTCATAATTAAATAACAAAAAAGCAATAAATAAAAACTTTATAACTAAAAATGAAAGCGACATCAAACCATAAAATTGTAATTTAACTCTATATAGTTACGTATATTTGAAGTCGATGCCTAATTAGAATTGTAAATATTTTAAATGAAACAACTAATTGTTTTATGAATTCCGTGGAGTTGCGTGAATTGAAGACCATTAATTAGAACTGAATTAGTATGGCTGCCTCGGTGGCGTAGTTGTATTATGGTATGACTGCAATGCTGAAGTCTCGGGTTCGATCCCCGGGTCGGGCACAGTGGTATTACTTTTTTCTATTCAGTATTAGCCCGGAGTCTGGAATTTGTGCCCAATATGGCGATAGACTTGCCCTCTATCACATCATGGGACGGAATACGCACGGCGAAAAGCGGGTGCTCTAGTTGCGTCTCTGCCTACCCCTTCGGGGGTATAAGGCGTGAGTGAGTGTATACTATAACTATTGTATTATCATTAGACATTGCATCCAAGTGGACGATAGCCTAGTTGGGAATGGAACGGTCTATTATCCGGAGGTTCAAAACCCAAGGCACACACCTCTGACTTTTCAAAGTTACGTGTGTATTGTTTATCAAATTATCCTTCGCTTTAACGGTGAAGGAAAACTTTGTGGGGAAACCTGCATACCTAAGAAGTTCTTTATAAGAATTTCGAAGGTATGTGAAGTCTACCAACCCGCACTAAGCCAGCGTGGTGGACTAAGGCCTAAACCCTCTCAGTAGTAAGGGAGGCCCGTGCCCAGCTGTGGGACAGTATGTAATACAGCGGTGGTATTATTATGGCGTCCATGGCGTAGTGGTACTGAATGCGTGGCACGACTGACGTGTTTGGGTCACGGGTTCGTTCTCGTATAAGCCCGAGGTTTGGATTTGTAGGTATCGCCGATATTGGTGGTAGCCTGGTAGGTCTTTCATATCCGGGGGTTCGTCTGCGTAAGTACCACCAATGTTCATTTCTACCGCCAAGCAGAAGTGTGCATGCTAGAACACAAGTGTTCTAGTTTGAAGGATATTGATGAAGCCAGCGTAATTACTGGGCGTTATTAGACTTAATATCTAAGGTCTTAGGGTGGCATGCGCAGTGGAGCGCCGTGCAGTGAATGAAAATGAAAAATGAAATCCTCCTAGCCAGTTTCGGCCACGGCGGCCAATCTCAACGGAGATCAGCCAGGTACGCAGGAGATATTATAGTGCACAAGTGTGTGCGCAATACACAGGTGCACTCGCTATTCGCAATCAATATCGCAATCCGACATCCGAGCGCCGTGCAGTACTCTGTACTTCAAAGGCCTTTATGGTGTTGCTACTGTTTATGAGCGCTTACATCGCTTACTATAAGGCGAGCGGCATGAATCTAGTCATACAGAAGAACCAAAAAAAGTTGTTCCCTGTATATGGAAATGTACTTTCTCCTTGAATATTATATGGAACATAACATTGCCGATGTTATGTATGTAAGCATGTGTGATGATACGTACAAATATATTCATAGTTCAGTCTAAAAGTGTAGAAATACCCAGAATTCCGAAGATTATTTTCTATAAACTTCTTGGAATTATTAAACAGGATAATTCTGTGTATTTTATCCCTTATATCAATGTCCACTTTAGAGACATGAACGTCTAACATTTACGTTTGATACAAATTGCTCGGCTACTAGAAACTACTATTCAATACTACGTGTGTTTCCTTACCATGTTTTTGTTGGTTATTAGAGCGTAATATGTAGTAATGCTCGTACATATTAGTAAGTATCATTGCTGGTATAAATATAAATCCAAATATTTTAGGCATTAGAGACTAGAGTTTTTTAATAAAATGTAAACGATACTAAAAATCAGAGCACACTCTGATTGAGAAATAGTGTACAGCATAAACTTGAAGCACGAAATTTGGCAGATTATTTCTTTATGTATAGGTACTTATTTATACCTAGGAGGTACCATTAATATCCTTAGTCTAGGGGCTGTGAACTAGAAGGTCTTTGGTTCAAATCCCAGGTTGGACACTCTTTCCCAAGAGACTAGCATCTGGAACCAGTGTCGTCGACTCTAAATTGGAGAAGAATAAGAAAATGTAGAAGAATAATAACTGAGAAAAAGGTATAAAAATCTTGTTGATGGAATATCCCAGTTCTCATGTACCTGACGGTTAGCTGCTTGTATACGAAAAAGTTTGAAGTACTGTTGGGAAGTAAATCCGCCCTTAGGGGCCTAATTACTTAATAAATGATTTTTTTTTTATTGTCAATGAGTATACAAAATTGGTTTCTTATTTCATAAGTTACACAATGTGTTTTCGATTTAAGGGAGGCGGGGGTGGGCAAGGTTCCGCTATTTGATACGTAGCCCCCCCCCCCCCGTCCGATAGTACAGCGGTGCAGACACGGAGGTAGAAGAGTTTTCTTCGTGGGTGCAGAGCAATGATTGATAGGATTGATATTGACAGGTAAATGATTTGATTTGATTTTATATTTATAACTCAAGAACGGCTAAACCGATTTGGCTGAAAATCGGTGGGGAGGTAGCTTAGAACCAGGAAACGGACATAGGAGACTTTTATCCCGGAAAATCGTTTTCTGCGAGTGGAACCGTAAGAAAATAAGTATGGTGATAATATAAGATCCAGAGGAGAATATAGGCTAATTTTATCCCGGAAAAACATACATCGGGATTTTTATCCTCTCACATTTCTATTTACTATAAAACAAAGTCCCCATCGCATCTATTTGTCTCTTAAACGCGATAAAATCAAACACTACCGAATCGATTTTTATACCTTTTTCACCAATGGACGGTGTGATTCAAGGGGAAGGATAATGCGTATAATTCATAAATATTTCGTAGGACAGAAAAATAAATTTTGGTATATAATATTATGCTTTGCTACCTGTGCGAAGCCAGGGCGGGCCGCTAGTTAATATCTATAATAAACATGTTGTTATCATAATTATATAATTAATTACCGCATTAGAATTCAGTTCAGTAATCTTGACACATTCTTTAACTATGTTTTGGATACAGCCATTGCTCAAACTATTCGCAATGCAAACAAATGCAATGTGAATGCCATCCTGAATATTAAGTAGGATTACATTAAATTTGCAGTGCAACTGTCCCATAACAACAAGGAAACTTATTGGTGTTGAATAATGCTAATGATGTTGTTAACATCTATTAATTTCAATTAGAACAATATGGACGGGTTTTGGATTTTGCATGTAATGTTGGAAATGACCTTATTCTCATTAATACGTCATTGACTTACGTATCCTAATGAATCTTAAAGGTACCTTTCATGTTTCCATTGTTATCAATTATTACTATTATAACGTCGTCGGCAATAGGGAATATGCAAGTGATTTTAATTAACTTGATTATTTTATCCCCGATACTTTGTGGTCCTAGTGTTACACTTATACCATTATTTTCTTATTTAGTTTGTATTTAATTGCATAAAACTTTATTCAAAAAGCGTAAATTATGCGCGCGTAATTTAAATTCACGAAACGCATCACCATTGGTCGAAACGAAATGTGACGTCACAGAGCGCGTTATGGGATTGATTTTCATAATTTGCTAGTCGTATTTGAGAGAAAATTTGTCTTACTTAGGTGTATTCATGTAGTGTTTTCTATTACCTGGTGCGATTTTGATACATAGTGATATTAAGTAAGTGATATAGTAAGAAATAGTAAGTAAGTAAGTAATTATTAAGAACAGTGACACAAAGTGGTTTTGTTAAAGCACACTTCATATTCATATTATTATTATCTGTTTTATTTTATTCCGAAGGATTTATTAATACATACTAATGCCTCTTATCCCGAAGGGGTAGGCAGCGGCGCAACTGGTTCACCCACTTTTCGGCGTTTTTCCATCCCGTGATGTGATAGGGGGCGAGCTTATCGCCATATCGGGCTCAAATTCCAGACTCCGAGCTGATACTGAATAGAAAATCTCAATATCATTTTACCCGACCCGGGAATCGAACCCGAGACCTCAGCATTGCAGTCGTACCATAATACAACTACGCCACCGAGGCAGTTAAAGCTGTCAAATCCATCCGGTTTTGATGGATCATGTCATCATAAAAGGATATATTTTGGTAGATTATCCAATCTACCAAAATATATCCTTTTATGATGACAGCATACATAGATACATAATATACACTCACACCTTTTGTCCCCGAAGGGGTAGACAGATGCACAACTATTGCACCCACTTTTCGCTATGCATATTCCGGGAGCATATCGCCTATCGTAATAAAGTATTTGATGGAGAAATAGATACCTCACGAAGTAGATGACAAATCGAATTTTTTTTGTGTGATATGCTCTACTAAGATTTCTTCCACCTTTTACACCTACAAAACTTAATTGAAGAAAGTTACTTCTGACCAATTCACACCATTTTAACTGTAAAAATATAATTTACTTAACTAAGTAGTAATGTACCTACATTAAAATGATCTTACAACAGCGTAAACGCAATATTGATGATACTTTATCTCTTCTCATAAAATAATGCCATATATTTCGAAACTCAGAACAGAAAAAAACACTATCTGGTGTGCTTCTAATAGTGTTTTGGCACATTGATACCAGGCAATATCTATAAAATAATTTTTTAACTTCCCCCATAACCTAACAGCGATTTAACTTGAAAAATCTTCAATCATAACTCTCTATGCATACAATAAATAACACTGAACGTGCTCTGTGATGTCATTTGAAGCGCGCGAAAAGTGGTGGCGTTTGAACATGTAAAAATTTATAGACATTTTATATATTATTTT
The DNA here is from genome assembly GCA_949316025.1 of Lapara coniferarum. Lineage (NCBI taxonomy): Eukaryota > Metazoa > Arthropoda > Insecta > Lepidoptera > Sphingidae > Lapara > Lapara coniferarum. The sequence continues at coordinate 7,569,934 of OX438920.1, forward strand.
AAAAAATAATTAGTACACTTACAACTATATTTATATTTTTTACTTTATTACAACGAAGTAAAGACTGGATATAACAAATAAAAAAATGTATGCATATTCCCTATTGAATGTGCGAAATGTATTCACCTTGTAGTCCTGTCTATTGAAATGTAAGCGCTATAAAGAATGGTTGTCACGAAGGAATAGTATTCTTACGTCAAGAAGATAATTATACTCTTATAAAAAGTATAATCTCATCAAAAACATAAATGTGAAATATGGAAGCCAAGTCATTAAGAATATGCGTGCTTGTCGACTTCATCGACAAAAGAAGTGAAATCTAAATTGTTGTTGTTGCCAAGGCCTGTATATAATTCTGAAAATTATTTATAAAAACGCACGCCATTCTAAAATAAATTTAAACTAATATTTTGATATTTTGACAACGATTGATATATAAAAATATAACTTCTTATGCTGACGATTTGTCTTGCATCTATTATAGATGATTAAGATTTTGAAATGTTTGCATGTTTGTTAGAAGTAACAACTAAACAGATTTGAAAGGGTATCTCATGTCGTGGATTAACATATAGGCTACTTATCATCCCGGTAATTTGTTTCTCATAGGAAATACAGGATATTTTTCAATCTGTTTTTTTTAAGGACATCGCACCCTTACCCTTACCGATATTGAGATGTAGGAGTAGATGGAGAAAGAGGAGAATGAGAGTGAGAAGGAGAAGGAGAAGAAGAAGGAGAAGGAGAACGAGAGTGAGAAGGAGGAGAGTGAGAAGGAGGAGAGTGAGAAGGAGAGTGAGAAGGAGAAGGAGTGAGAGTGAGAAGGAGAAGGAGTGAGAGTGAGAAGGAGAAGGAGAAGGAGTGAGAGTGAGAAGAAAGAGAGTGAGAAGGAGAGTGAGTGTGAGAAGAAGGAGAAGGAGAAGGAGAAGGAGAACGAGATTGAGAAGAAGAAAGAGAAGGAGTGAGAGTGAGAAGAAGGAGAGTGAGAGTGAGAGTGAGAAGAAGTAGAGTGAGTGTGGGAAGAAGGAGAGTGAGAGTGAGAAGAAGGAGAGTGAGTGTGAGAAGAAGGAGAGTGAGATGGAGAAGGAGAAGGAGAAGGAGGAGTGAGAAGGAGAGTGAGAGTGAGAAGAAAAAGGATAAGGAGAGTGAGTAGGAGTAGGAGAAGGAGAAGGAGAGTGAGAAGGAAAGGAGAGTTAGAAGGAGAAGGAGAGTGAGAAGAAGAAGGAGAAGGAGTGAGAGTGAGAAGAAGGAGAGTGAGAGTGAGAATAATGAGAAGGAGAAGGAGGAGAAAGAGGAGAAGGAGAAGAAGGAAGAAGAGTGAGAAGAAGGAGAGTGAGTGTGAAAAGAAGGAGAGTGACTGTGAGAAGAAGGAGAGTGAGTGTGAAAAGAAGGAGAGTGAGTGTGAGAAGGAGAGTGAGAGTGAGAAGAAGGAGAGTGAAAAGGAGAAGGAGAATGAGAGTGAGAAGGAGATGTAAAGGGAGAAGGAGAACGAGAACGAGATGGAAAACGAGATGCAGATGGAGATGGAGTTGGAAAACGAGAACGAGATGGAAAGCGAGAACGAGATGGAGATGGAGATGGAGAACAAGGAGGAGGAGGAGGAGAAGAAGAAGAAGGAGAAGGCTCTCCTTCGTTTAAGGAGAAAGAGAAGGGAGTGAGATTGGGAGCGGGAGGGAGCTAGAGCGGGAGCGATTCAAGCGAGCGAGAGAGCCAAGACAAATCTTGAGGCTAAATTTATACTAAGTTATCTGCTATGTGTAAATAATTCGCCTGTCAAACTTATATTTTTAAATATCATACATTGTTGTGGCACTAAAGAAAAAAAGAAATATTATATTAAATTCATTTCAGAATGGAGTGTGTATAAATAGTTGTGTAATGTGTGTGTGAATAAATAATTTTCAGGACTATCTACAGAGCTTGGCAAGCGTTTAGATTTCAATTCTTTTGTCGGTGAAGTCGACAAGCATGCATATTCTTAACGCATGCTCTTGGCTTCCATATTTCACATTAATGTTTTTAATGGGCTGTAATTATTTTTTGTAAAGATTATGTAATTAAAACAACTACGTAAGAAGTACCTTTGAAGAAGTCGTAAGAAGTATTTGTTAAATAACTTATTTTATAAAGAAAAAAAAATTATTAATAGTCGTTAACCGCTTCATCGTTCTGTCTCTTCTGTTCATTATTCCTAAGATAATTTATAGATAGTATGCAGATTTTCCGGTTGCTTGGTGTTGAATGTTTGAAATCTTAAAAATATCCTGTTTTCAGATTTTTTCCTATGTATATTTCGTAGTTGGATGATGGAGGTATGGACGAAGGTGGTATGTCCATGTTTTAGACTTCGTCATGATGTAAGATTTTCATAATAATTAAAAGCCGGTTTTCTCATATAAACGTAATATATTTCGTCTGAACAACAATACAGAGCATAACATAACAACGTTCTGTTGAGCTAGCCGACTAAACTTCGAATGCCCTGAAGCGCGTCTGCACTCTCATTATAAAGGTTCGCTCCCCTCTACATAATTTCATACTATTTGATTCATTGAAGTCAACAGTAATACAATATTCATAAATAAAAATAGTCAAATCAACAACTTATTATACAAATTCAATTCAATCTGCAACATTGTACGTACTACGTTTAGAAATAAGTAGTTCATTTTTAAATATCACTATGCAATATTGAAATACTGGTAATTACCAGTTGGTTAATTAACCAGCATCCTATTTTATAGTATTTTAGTCACTCCGACGTACAAATGTAATTACCTATCTGGACACCAAATTTCAACTTTCTAGGTCATCTGTAAGTGGGTAAGGTTTTTGATCTATATGTCAGTCAGTGATAAAAATGCCGATCTCAATGACCGCTTGAACTGTATTTATGAAACTTGGGATTCTATTTAACTTAAAGGGCTTTAATAAATAAACCAAATCTCATGCATTTACGTTAAATAGATTTTGAGTGAAAGTGGCGTCAATAGTCGCATTAATTGGTTCGTGTTTCTACACTAGGCAGCTTCGACGCGTATTATTTTTAACCGACTTCAAAAAATGAGGTTCTGTATTCGATCCGTATGTATATATGTATGTATGTATGTAAATTTGTATGGCCGCGAGTTTCACAAAAACTAATGATCCGATTTGGATGTTTTCGATGTTCAAATGTGTAGTTTTCACTTTCAGGGAAGGTTTTAGTATATAATTTATGAAGATCTTCGGAGATACGCAATGGAACTCAATAACTAAAGCAAATGACTCGCGAATGGTACAATCGTATATCTATGATGTATTGTTTACACCATTCTATAATTAACTAACAAAAAAGCAATAAATAAAAACTTTTTAACAAAAATAAACCGGCTTCAAAACCACTACAAACCAAAAAATAATTTAAATTTATATTCGCTTAGTATATAGAGGTACGTATTTGTATTTTTCTTGGCTTGGCACGCTGCCGCATGTCTCGATGATGGATCAAATTTAGGTAGTCAAAGTTTCTATGGTTAGTGAAACTACGACTACAAGATTTGATGTAAATAAATTAGTTGAAATAATTTCCATGTATATAACCATTGTAATTAATGGAATGACTTTATGAGTCTAACTCGAGTTTCGTGTTGTAACGTAACGAAGAATCGAGGTGTCGTTCAATTCCGTTCAAATCACACATTAATTTTAAGACCTGCTTTATTTTTTTTTTATTAATGGCCCTACTGCCAGTACCCTGACATGAATCGGCTTTTCTGGCCACACCGGTTTTTAGGGTGAACGCAGAAGGCGCTCGCAACCCTTTGAATTAAGTGACCATGCTGAGGGCAACCCACTAACGGGTTACGAACCTCGGCTCAGGACGGCCACTGAGAGAGGATGAGATATCAACGATTAGGGAAAGATTGGTTTTTAGGCCTAATCCTATTAGATTGTGTTGTCATCGGCACGCGGACCGGAATAGCTGGTGGGGTCGGGGGGGCGGCGGGGAACGCGGCGAGGTCCTCGACGGCGAGGACGGAACTGCGGTCTTGTGGAGTGTTGGAGTTTCAAGAACTCGTTCTTACGGTGGATGGCCAGAGTGATGTCGTCCTCTGGATCGGTTAATACGAAACGCAGCCGTTTCCATTTGACGCGGTCGAATGGAGTTAAGACCTGCGTTTTAGTTACGATTGCATCAACAAAAACTTTATAGTATTAACTAATTGATGTTTTTTATTAGTTACCTACTGCGATTTGTCTAGACTTTTTGGGGACTTTTGATAAAGAGCCATTCCTTCTTTTTTCCATAATGGTTCTGTTGTAAATAAACAAGATTTTAATGAAAGTTTCGTTTTATTTACTTCGATTCAAAGATTGATCACACTTAGATACACGAACGTTACAGCAGATCGTCAGAGAGAATTTTTGTACAACATTATAGACGTGCTAACATAGACATAAAAATATAAAGTCAGGTTTACATTGTATTTGGGTAATGCACAATTTCTGTATTATAATTTTAACACTCTCTCCAAATTGTAGCGTTCCCAACTGCAAACAATTTTACAAATAACAATAGGTGCACATCTTCAATTTCTATATTGAAAAAGCATGTGAGGCTAATATATTTAACACTTCAGTACAAAGATAATAAATACTAATATTAGCATCTCCTAGCATGTACAATAAAATAACACAACATGTAACTGTATAAGCACACATAAAAAAAAACCTTTTAAACAAAAATATTGCTCAATAATTAGTTACAAGTCACAACTTGCAAACACCAATTTTATTCCTTAAATATTGAAATTTACTTTTAACTAAAGGTTTTGTAAATATATCTGCCTTTTGTTCATTACTACTTATATATTTTAAATCAATTTCTTTTTCCTCATATTTCTCTTTAACAAAATTATATTTAATATCTATGAGTTTGCAACGTTTATGATAATTCTCATTTTTTATGACTGAGATAGCACTTAAATTGTCTATGTTAAGACTTACAGATTCTTGATTGTATTCATCTATATCTAATAAAAGTCTCTTTAAACAAATAATTTCTTTTGTTGCGCTGCATGCAGCCATAAATTCTGCCTCAGTAGTAGAAAGCGCTATGCTCTGTTGACGCTGACTGGCCCATGTCACTGCAGCACCATTCTTGATGAACACGTATCCTGTCATGGATCGTCTGGTTTCAGTGTCATTCGCATAGTCTGCATCACTGTATCCTTCTATTATATTTTGTGTTTGATGAGTGAAATGTAGACCATAATCTTTAGTCTCTTTAGGATATTTTAATATCCTTTTGACAGCATTCCAGTGACTACAATCAAAACAATCAAGATATCGGCTCACCAAGCTAACGCCATACATTATATCAGGCCGACTGACTATAGCTAAATGCATTAAAGAGCCGACTGCTTCTCTATATGGTATTTTTCTATCTATTTCAGATGTATTCTTTTCTAACTTAGTGTTGGGGTCTACAGGTATACTGTTGCTGTTGGCATCAGTCATATTAAATCGATTGAGTAATTTCTCTATATATCTAGTCTGATGTAAGAATATGTAATTTTCTCCTCTTTCTATTTCAAGCCCAACAAAATTTTTAGCTTCACATATTTTTATTTCAAAATTTTCTTTTAACTCTTCAATTACTTTAGTCAAAATAATGTTATCTTTTGAAATGATTAATCCATCATCTACATACAGAATTAGATACACTTTAGTTCCATTTATTTCACCAGTGTAAATACACTTATCTGAATGACTATTAGTGAAACCAAATTTTTTCAAAACTGAATCAAATTTTTGGTTCCAGCACCTAGGTGCTTGCTTTAGGCCATACAAAGATCTTTTAAGTTTGCACACTAACCCTTCAGGTACATCTAAACCTTCTGGTGGTGTCATATAAATATCTTCAGATATATTTCCATAGAGGAAAGCAGTTTTAACATCAAATTGTATAATATTTAAATTATCTTGACACACTTTAGAAAGCAATACTCTTACAGAATCGTACCTGACAGTAGGTGAAAATGTCTCGGTGTAGTCAATTTGATCCCTCTGTGAGCATCCCATGGCACAGAGCCTTGATTTGTAGATTGGTTCCGATAACTCATCTTTAACTCTGAAAACCCACTTACAGCCAATAATTTTTATTCCAGCAGGTTTCTTCACCAACTCCCAGGTCTCATTTTTTCTGTGTGCATTCAACTCTTCATGTATAGATATTTTCCATTTTTCTTTATCTGAAGATAGCATCGCTTCCTTGTAAGTATTTGGTGTGTCATTGAGCTGATTGTCTTCACTGCGACAAAGGTAAGTATTAGATTCACATTTTATATTTCTGCTTTTAGATCTAGTTATTATATTTCTAATATTTGTTTTTCTTTCAGGTACAGATAGGGAATTACCATCAGCGAGGGGCTTGTCATCTGATGAGGTAAGTGATGACATATTTAATTCTGTAATATTCTTAGTGATATCCTTTTCTGACTTGGTTGGTTCTATACCTTCATCTAATACTTTTTCAGCACTACTATTATTTACATTTTCTGATAGCGGAGCCATAGTAAATTTTCTCATGACAGAATTATCTAAAAATACAACATCTCTACTTATAATAATTTTTCTTGTTTTAGTATCAAGTAGTCTATAGCCTTTAGTGGTATCTGAATAACCAACAAAAATCATCTTACTTGCCTTAGCATCCAGTGTTTGACGTTTTGAGTTGGGTATGTGTACCATAGCCTCGCATCCAAAAATTCTTAGATGTTTCAAATTAGGCTTCTTACCGGACCATAATTCCTCAGGGGTGATGTATGAAATTGATCTTGTTGGACATCGATTTGTTACATATGCTGCGGTTGCCACTGCCTCCGCCCAATAAAATTTCTGTAAATGAGCATTAAGTAACATACAGCGAGCCCTCTCCATGAGTGTGCGGTTCATACGTTCTGCGAGCCCATTTTGTTGAGGAGTGTATGGATTTGTAAATTCATGTATAATACCCGCATTTTGAATATATTCTTTCATATCATTACTAAGATACTCTCTCCCGTTATCAGTTCTTATCCTTTTAATCTTTAATTCAAGTTGGTTTTCTACAAACACTTTAAAGTTTTTAAAAATACCAAACACCTCAGACTTGTTCTTAAGAAAAAAGACAAATACTTTCCTGGTATAATCATCCACAAATGTGAGGAAGTATTGTGCTCCACCAACTGACTTTACTTCTAATGGTCCACACACATCGGAATGTATCAGTTCTAGAGGCTTCTTTGCACGAGAGCCTTCTTTGGGGAACGGCAGCCGGTACTGTTTTCCTTCTTGACAACATTCACACACCATGTTAAACTTATTTTCACTCAGGTCAATGCCTTCTGCACAATTGGTGAGTTTGCTCAAATCTGATAAGTTGAGGTGGGCCATCCTTTGATGCCATAAATAGTTAACACTTTCACTTGTGTTGCACATGTATGCTGGTATACTTCTTAGATTTAGGCGATACATATTATTAATTAACTTGCAAGTTACAACTTCTTTATGTTGATTGAGTATTTTACAATCATTTTTGGTAAATTGTACAGAACACCCTTTCTTTATAAGCTGACTCACGGAAAGAAGATTGCTTGCTAATTCTGGTACATACAACACATTAGTTACTTGTATGGTTTGTGATTTCCCACTACTATCAATTACAGACAGGTTAATTTTTCCACAACTTTTAACTGCAAGCATTTTGTCGTTTGCAATATGGATGCTGGTAATCGGGGGTGGTGTTTCATCATATAGCCATTCCTTCTGCATAGTCATATGCATGGACGCTCCTGAATCAACAAACCAACTATTACTGTCATTTGTTGTGGTTGTTGCTGAGAATACTGCGACATATCCAGTTTCTTTTCCTGTCTCTTTACCGAAGTCCTTCTTTTTTGTTCTACAATTCTTGCTTATGTGACCATATTTGTTGCACTTAAAGCAACGAGGACCTTTATTAAACTTTGCCATGTTATCATATGCTTTTTGCTTATATTTACCATTTTTGCTTGCATATAGTGCCACTGACTCGGAGCCCTTTATTTCTTGTAGGAGCTTAGTCTTAACGGAATCTGCTGTTATGGGCACACCGGAAATTTCGAGGGCCATGATCATGGGCTTATATACTTCGGGCAATCCAGCTAGGAGTAAAGTACCCAGCCACTCTTCATCAATTTCAAATGAAATATTCCTTAGTTTATGTGCCGTAGTCATTATTCTGTTTATATAATCTTCTATATTTTGACAATTTTCTAGTGTTGTCGTGATCAAATCTTTCAGTAACCCTACGCGACGTGTTAGCCCTTTGTCATCGAAAGCCTTTTGTAAGTTGGTCCAAACTTGTCGGGCTGTTTTTGCCTCCTGAATATGTATATAGTTCACTGAGTCAACCAATAATATTATTTTTGCTTTTGCTTTCAGGTCGAGCTTCGGGTCAACAGCTTTGTCGTCATTTTCGATGCAGCACCAAAGATCTTCGTGTTGTAAATATGTTTGGACGGCAAATCTCCATGTGTTATAGTTATCACGTCCAACCAGTTTTTCAATTAAGAGTCATTGTAGAAGTAGAAGAAGACATCTTTGGACAAATATAGTATTTTTCACCACGTTGCGCAGGAGAGGTTAGGTCGTATCACTTTAATGACCGGCGACCTATGTTTTTCTTCAAATATTACTTTTACAATCAGATTACGGTCTGGGCCCATAACCTGTTGTAAATAAACAAAATTTTAATGAAAGTTTCGTTTTATTTACTTCGATTCAAAGATTGATCACACTTAGATACACGAACGTTACAGCAGATCGTCAGAGAGAATTTTTGTACAACATTATAGACGTGCTACCATAGACATAAAAATATAAAGTCAGGTTTACATTGTATTTGGGTAATGCACAATTTCTGTATTATAATTTTAACAGGTTCCATAATGCATTATAGATTTTTGTGGTGATCTTCATGTGTGAGCATGATTACTATCAGATGAGTCACACCCTAATAATATCTATCTTGATGTTCTAGAATCATAACACTTCAAATAAATAAATATAAATAAAACTATGACAATATAAAACTGCCTCGGTGGCGTAGTTGTATTACGGTACGACTGCAATACTGAGGTCTCGGGTTCGATCCCCGGGTCGGGCAAAGTGATATTGCATTTTTCTGTTATGTATCAGCATGAAGTCTAGGATTTGTGCTCGATATGGCGATAAGCTCGCCCCTATCACATCATGGGACGGAATAAGCACGGCAAAAATGGGTGCATCAATTGCGCTTCTGCTTACCCCTTCGGGGATAAAAGGCGTAAGTGTGTGTGTGAGTAAATAAAACTATGATAGACATATTTATGATTTATGGAAGGTTATCTAGTACTCACGTATTTTTATGAATAAATTATCATTTGTGAAGGTGAATTTAACTGTAAAACCGTCTTTGTGCAATAAAGCTTAACATGCTAGAACCTTCGACTGTTGACCGTGGTTTATATACCTATTAAGATTGTATACAGATAACTTGAGCTTGTACTTAGATAGTTTAAATATAATAATTACTTTATAATATGGAACTAGTTAAAGGAACATTACCTTTTATTGAACAAATTGATACTAAATTGGAGACATATTAAGGAAATTATAAAAACACCGTTTAGATATCTTAATAAAATCAAAAGTGTAATTCTTGACTAGATAGAATGTCTGCAGCAGGAATTTGGGTTTATATGGACTGGGTCGCACTTCCGTCTCACAAAAACACAGTTTCAAGAAGCATTGCTGATGATGATGTAATCTCCTTGTCCTTCGCGTCATTGTCCATTCCTCCTACTTAAATATCGACAACGTAAAACTCCTTTGGGTGTAGGTAATGATCAATTGTCATTCGATAACATTTACTCAGCATTCGGTTAATTAGTCATTTGAAACATTATATAAACTCACGCCTGTTATCCCCGAAGGGGTAGGCGGAGGCGCAACTAGTGCACCCACTTTTCGCCATTATTCCGTCCCATGATGTGATAGGGGGCGAGCCTATCGCCATATCGGGCACAAATTCCAGACTCCGAGCTGATACTGAATAGAAAAACTCAATATCACTTTGCCCGACCCGGGGATCGAACCCGAGACCTCAGCTTTACAGTCGTACTGTAATATAACTACGCCACCGAGGCAGTCAAATCAGACATTATATCTCTAAATTTATAAAATAAAAGTAAATATATCTCATTCATCTCTGAACAAAATATTGTCTAAATGCAGTTTCCTTTATTGATCTATGGGCTTGGCTTCCCAAATGGAAAACTTTTCTGGAAACAAACTTTTAAAGCATTGTCTGCGGTATGGAGAGTTTTGTTGCTTTGTTTCTTACGAAAATTGAGAACTGACGCTATAACAATGCAAACTTTTGAAACAACTAAGATAAACCCAGTATTTATATCGGAAGAGTATTATACGATAGAGTCCAAAGTGATTTGATGTTTCAACTACCTGGTGAAGTAGAAGATTTATTTTTTTAAACTAGCTAAGTATTAAAAATATACCGATCTAATCAAATTTAACATGCACTTGCAGTAAAACTGTATTCCTGTACATCTTATATTTTACACTATTATCTAGGAAAAAGTCTAACAACTACTACGCTAGTTTTGCGATAGCTTCAATACACAAAAAAATTGGAATAAGTTTTTGTTGTGTACCTATAATTTATATGGGAGCATTAATTACTATGCTATGATTGATGCAGGGCATGCTTTCATGCCATTCTATTTAAGCTTGCCATTGTCTGGATTATGACCTTTCCTTTCTTGTTATATTTGACCTGCTTCAAGCTAGTGTGGGTGGGTTTTAATGAATATTTAGACAGCAACGACCCGAGATTAGATTTCTTTTTTGTAAGTCACGTAAATATTACGTTTTTAATAAATAATTTACTTGTATTGTCATACTGCAATTCTTAAAAGCAACTTTAATCCTCACTATAATGCAGCGATAACAAACATGGTCGTCTTTAAGTTATTATTTTTTGTATCTATGATTTTATATTTTTATAGAATCCTGAAAAAGAAACAGTCGAAAGCGGGACTCGAACCCACGATCTCCGGCGAACCGTGCCGTGCTCTTTCCAATTGAGCTATTTCGACCTCGCTTTCGATTGCCAAATTCAGGATCCGTACGTAATTCTCTTAAAGGAGATGACTAGCGACATCTGTCAGCAGTTATTACAACTACCAACTCAGCACCACCCCTTTACAGGAGCAAGTAAACCGAAACGAGTCGCTAAACTTTTTTTCTAATTTTATATTATGATGTATAAAAAATCATAATATAAAATTTTGTATCTATGTTACTCGAGCGATTCACTGAGGAATTTACTATATTCCTGATTCTGTGTAGTTCTTTTTATAAAATTCTTTTCAATAAAATCCACCCCTATCAACTTTGTAAAGCAATTACTCAAATTGGAATTGTTTTTGCAGCAGCAATATCTACTTATTCAATGGATGATCTGTAATCTGTATTAAAAATAAAATAATCTATCCATCACGTAGGCGAACATAGTTGGATTTATGATAAGTCAAGACACATTAAAATAATTATAATAATTATTATTAAAATTTCCGGGAGACATATTACATTACTAGAAAAAAAAATAAGTTAAAAAAACTAAAACCCGACTACAGAAAGAATAACCGAAAAATATTAAAAAAGAAAATATTCCTATTTGAAATCATAGTCTAAAATAAAAAACAAGTTAAAAAAACTAAAACCCGACTACGGAAAGAATAACCGAAAAATATTAAACAAGAAAATAATCCTATTTAAAATCATAGTCTAAAACTAGTATGGTGATGTCTAGGATATAACTAAATCGTAGACGCATGCCGCTGTATTCGACATTTGCAATTAAGTATGTACATAATTTATTGGATAAAGTCTACAGATTTTTTAAATTATATATTAACATTTCTTTCTTAATATAACGGCATGCGACTACGGTTTAGTTATATCCTAGACATCACTATACTTGTTTTACACTATAATTTCAAATAGGATTATTTTCTTGTTTAATATTTTTCGGTTATTCTTTCCGTAGTCGGGCTTTAGTTTTTTTAACTTGTTTTTTTTATACTTTTTAGTATTTCATGAAAGTTAAGTATTGTTCTATACAATACTTGGGCACTTGAATTACTAAATTGTGGAAATTAGCCGAAATATTAATATGTGCACACTTTGAAAGAGACTTTTTTGGAAGTGAATACAAAAACCGAACGGGATAGTGCCAATTTCTAGCTCTAAAATCCAGACAAGATTCGTAATCGTGGCCTTTATGTAGCCTATATTCAATTCGTTTGTAATTACCAATACTCACAGCTATCATATCAATAAGTATATTATTGTACTTAAGTTAAAATTTATTTGTCAAATTAAAAATGAAACATACTGAGTCTTAAAACATTTATTTTTCATTTAGGTATTATGTATTTTATTACGATTTCATTTCGCTGAATTGACTAAAACTTTTCCAAGACATTGATCAGCTGGCGTAATACTTAACTGATAACGAGCATACCGGGTGGAAGGGAAACGCTCTCTATACCGGAACGCTAAGAGAGAAGAACCATAACATTAACGAAAAACTATATTCATTTGCAAAGCTAAGCGAGAATACTTACGATTTTAGTATTTCCGTAATTCATGTGCGCGCAATGTAAAGCGTAAAAAAACTGGGCGGCCGCCGCGCTGCGTCGGCACTGGCCCGCGGTCGTTAACCCGTCAGCTGATGTACGTGTTTCATTACGATTTTTTTTAAATATTGACCTTTTTTACTATGTTTTTCAGAATGTTCGTTTGATTTATCTATTCATATGTGAACTTGTACAGAAATTTGAGAAAATCCTAATAAAATTGTAACAATGCGATCGCGTTTTTTTTAGTGCCATCACGTTAGGAATCACCAATACTATCACATGTATTCGTTTCCGAGAGCGTTTCCCTTCCACCCGGTATACAATACACATTACATCTGAGCAACAACCATCGTGTAATGCAGCTGCAACCAACTCCTGTGATAGCATTTTGTTTCTTTTTTCCGTTTCATTACAATAAAGCCAAAATGGAACTTTCGGGGTTCATGCCAAGACATCAGCTTTGCTCGAATTCAGTGAATACCCTTTCTCGCTAAGTTGGTCCTAGGTCTGTTCAGCTTGTTTCTTCTATAGACCATTCTATAGACTTGTTATGGAAGTAAAATCAATAACAAATAAACAATAATGCCAGCGTGGGTTGCTCGTTTTTTTTGTCATTGTTCATTCAACCTTTTTTTCCGACTGCGAAAGAAGGAGGAGGTTATGTTTTTCGAGTGTATGTATGTATGTATGTATATTTCTTTGGCACGGCCTAGAGCCAAAACGGCTTGTCGTATTTTTATGTGAGTGGTGTCAATAGATTCGTCTTCGCCGTGAGAGTGACACTGGGTACACAAAAATTTTAAAAAATCATAATTGAGGATTTTTGGGGGCAAAAGTAATCTAAAAAATAATGTTTTCAAAATATATCGAATGTGGTATCAAAATAAAGGATTTTTAACGGTGATTACGAATACATACATATACAACTTATATGTTTTGTTGGAGTTTGAAATAGGAAATGCTAATAAATCACATCACACTTCACACTAATAGTATAAATGCGAAGTTGGTGTTAGTTTGTTACATTTTCACGGTAAAATGGCTTAACGGGTTTGGCTGAAATTTGGCACATAGGTAGTCTATAAAAAAAAGAAAACCAAAAATTTTGAAATAAAAAAAAATGTTAAAACAAAAACCCGACTGCGTCAATATCTGCCATTCATTGCAGAACTGAAAAGATAGAAACAAGGTTTTAATTTGAATATTTTATTTTGGTTTTGAATAATATTAGTTCACAGTGTTCATAACGCTGTCGGAGGCATCTGCTCACTCCGAGATTTTGTTACTCTACTTACATAACCAACCAAATTATAAGGAGTGAGCGCGTTATGCCTCCGTTCCTCCAAGCGTGTTACGCTTTGGTCAACATATTACTAGGTACTTAAACGACAAATATTTAAAAATTTTTAGAGATTTTTTGTGTCGGGCTTTATTTAAATTTTTATTATTCCATCAATTTATAGATAATAAAGACTGTCTCAGTGGCGTAGTTGTGTTACGGCACGGCTGCAATACTGAGGTCTCGGGTTCGATCCCCAGGTTGGGCAAAGTGATATTGGGTTTTTCTACTCAGTATTAGCTGGAAGTCTGAAATTTATGCTAGATATGGCGATAGGTATGTCCCCTATCGCATCATGGGACGGAATAACGGCGAAAAGTGAGTGCACTAGTTGTGCCTCTGCCTACTCCTTTGGGGATAAAGTGTATGTGTGTGTGTGTGTGTGTCTGTCAATCGCCTCGAGTAAGCCAGTTCGCCAAGCTGGTCTAATTTGGTATTCAGGGAGTAATCCTTACCGATGAAACCAACTCACAGGCACGATATGAACGTGTAAATTTATGCAAATAATTGTGAAAAATGTTATCACATAAGATAAAAAAAAATATTATTTATCGATACATCAACTTATTTAACCATTAATTACAATTTTGACGTAATTACTATTTATCATTAGATGATTACTAGGTAGAGTTTCAGCCTTATACTAAAAAAAAAATACTTTACACTAATATCCGTCAACGTGTCTGTTGGTATTAAGAACGTGCAAGGTCAATTCATTTTCCAGATAATTAATACAATCTAGGAGATTAAAAAATAAACTATTAACAAATTTTTGACGGTTGCAAAAACATTAAAAATTATATAAGAAGCAGTGATTAAATAATAACACTATTTTTTCCAGTTGTCGATACATTTGGCCGCAAGGGTAAACCTGTTTAAACCTTCAATTATACATTTACACGATATTATAAAACAAGTGTTATGACTAACGAACACAATTTAAAATAACATCCCACTGGTGTCGGACGTGTGGAATAAAAATGTTTTACAAAAGTATCGCCGTGTTGTTTACGTGCAATGTTTTAATTTTTTCCGAATCCGCATTTGGTAAATGTCCAAACGTTTTGTTTATACGTATAGTATACTTCACTGTGACATTGTTATTTATTTTATTGCATTGTTCATTTTTGTATGAATATTGTACACCTTTTACAAACAAAATATATACGTTTTTCATTTTGTATATTTCATTATTGAGCTTTCTGTATGGCTTTCTTTCACTATTGTTTATAATAATATTATTTTCTTTTTACAATTAACACTGTCATTATTTGTAGCCATTCTCAGTGACATTTTTAAAAATATTTTTTTCATGCGATATTTCACAAAGAGTCGATTTAATACATATCAGCAGGTTCATGAGAAATACTAAACTTTAGTATTTTCTGGAGCTAATCAAGTAACTGACAGTTCCAAATTTTTCTCAGGAACGAGATGACGGTGTCTGCGCGGGGCCTAAATATTCCTATTAATATACAAATGATTTATTTGCACACCATGACAAGACAAGAAAAAAATTGTTTTGTATTGAATTCTAATATCGAAATCTAATATAAGTTTCATTACTTTTTCAGAGGCCTCCTGGCCAAAATGTAAGCTGGTGGATAATGAATGCATGAGAGATTTGTACCAAACAATAATAAGAGATATTGGTAAAACTGGTATCACAGAACTGAACATCCCTCCAGTGGACCCAATTCAGTTGCGAAATGTATCGGTTTCAATTGCCAATTTACTTGACATTACTCTTCTTGAAGGAGTTGCTACGGGGATCAAGGACTGCGTTTTTAACAAATTTGAGTAAGTAGTTGTCGTAAGTACGACTGATTGGTCTGGTAGCAACTTAATTTTTGTCTCGACTTATCATAAGTGCAACTATGTTCGCCTACGTGATAAATAAAGTATTTTATTTTACTTGAGTTGAAAGTGAGGTTCTGAACTTGATTTCTAAATCATGCAACATAAATTTGTGTTTCCGAGTATATTAAAACAAGGTTGTTCGATTAGATTTTTTTATTCGATAAGACAATAGGTTCGCCGCTTTTCATGTTATGCGTTATAAGACCAGTAAAAGGTGTATTAATAGAGCTTCTGTCTAGCCCCTTGAGGACAAAGGTGAGCTTAATAATGTTTTTTTATAAGGTTCCGAAAACTATTTGTACACAGTATAGGTTTTACAAAATCAAATCAAGTACATTATGTTCATTTACAAAAGTGAGCAACCTTCTTGGTTTGAACAGTGTGCATGCCGTGAACAAAGGTATCTATCCATCTATATTATCACAATACTTAATATTTAAAACAAATCAATAATCAGGGTAAGAAAAGATAATTCGATTACAACATAAATCCTTACAACTTAACAATGAATGAAGTCGAAAAATTGAGATGACAAAGCAAAAAAAAAAAAACCAACGTAAACTCCAACAATGGCAAAAACTTTAATATAAATATAGCAAGTTAGGAACTTTGATGCTTAAGACTTATATGATGTCTTAATTAATATGATGATGCTTAAGACTAATATGCCGATATTAATTATTTTTAATTATATTATTTTATTTTATTTTATTTTATTATACACAAAACAGATTACAATTTTTACAATAATATGCGTTAAATTATACAGTTTAAATCTAGATTGTAGTCCAACAATATGTGTACACAAAAAACTAAAATGAGTTAGACGCTAAAATTACACAAAATATATTAAGTAAAAATAAAGTACTATTACCATATTAGACAAAGTACAAACTACTAGATGAACGCATCCACAGTTAAAACAGAGTTGAGTAGATGACTACTATCGATTTAATTATAAAAATGTTGATTTCAACCAGATTCGATGCTTATGTTGAGTTTAGGTTGTCAGGCATGGGAAATAGGATATTCTTTAGTATTTTAATAAAAGATGCAATATTATGAGTGAATATGTCCAATTCCAGATGAGTTTTTACCAATTCGTTATACTGACGAGCCATCCTAACCAGGGGATTGTAAAAAGAAATATTATTTTTAAAGGTTTGTAATGCAAAAAGATGTATGTGGTTGGACCTACGCGCGCTATACTTAATATTGAAAGCAACTTGCGAAAGCAAATCAGGGGTATCTATCATTGAGTGAATTATTTTGTAAAAATAAACGAATTCAAAATATTGACGACGTATCTCAAGGTTATGTACATTAAATTTAGACAATCTCATTTCATAATTGAGGTTGGTACGTCCTAAGTTTTCACGGAAACATAGCATTCGTAAACACTTTTTCTGAACCCTCTCTAGTTCATCTATATGCACCTTGTAGTAGGGTGACCAAACAGGGCTACCATATTCTAGAATACTTCTGGCCAGAGTATTGAATAAATACAATAAAGATCGAGATTTTTTGAAGCCTTTGGTGGATCTAAAAATAAATCCAAGGAGTTGATTGGCTTTCGTTGTTATGTGTTGGTAATGTGCACGAAATGAGAGTCTCTCGTCAAATAGGATGCCCAAATCTCTAGCAACGCTTGATCTTGTGAGAACCCGACCGTCAATCATATAATCATTAATAATCTTAGAGCGCTTATTAGTAAATGTTATGATAAAGCATTTGCTAATGTTAAGATACATGTGGTTGGTCTTACACCAGTCTGAAACAGTATTTAAATCCTTTTGTAAGTGAATACAGTCCATGTATGATGAAATGGTGTTAAATATTTTCAAGTCATCCGCATACAATAAATATTCGCAAGACAAATGCTCCATAAGATCATTAATGAAAATAACAAACAAAAGGGGTCCTAGATGTGATCCTTGAGGCACCCCAGAGGTCACTAGAGTTGGAGATGAGATGAATCCTTTTAAAGCGACTAATTGACTCCTGTTATTGAGATAGGAACTTATCCAACGATAAAGGCTACCATGAATACCGTAAGAGGCACGTTTGTTGCAAAGCAATCTGTGATTGACTTTGTCAAATGCCTTTGAGAAGTCCGTATAAATAGAGTCAACTTGACCGCCTGTGGCAAAACTGTTGCAAAGATAACTTTTATATTCTAAAAGGTTAGTCACGGTTGATCTACCCTTCACAAAGCCATGTTGTTTAATAGATAGAAGAGGCTTAACAAAATTATATAGCTGACTGTAGACTAATGATTCGAACAATTTTGCGAAGCAGGATAAAATACTAATAGGTCTATAGTTTTCACAGCGAGACTTATCTCCATTTTTCAAAATGGGTATTATGTGCGCTATCTTCCATCGCTTGGGGAAGATTCCATTGGTAAGTGATTTATTAAATATAATATTTAATGGAACACTCAGCTCTGTGCCACACAATTTAATAAATGATGGCGGTAGTGAGTCTGGTCCAGCACCTTTATTTTTGTCAAGCTGTTTAATTTTTAAAATAATATCCCTTTCCGTTATAAAAATACGTGACAGTGAATCAGTAGCTCTGGTTTTAAAAGATTCATAACTATTGACTGAATGATGTGCAGTGGATATGCAATTTTGATTGTCCGTTTCGAACACGGAACCAAAATAATTCGAAAAGAGCTCACATATACCATGTCCATTTGAAGACCAAGCATTACCAAATTTCATGATATGTGGCATTGAGATGTGACCTTTCCTATTATTCACATACGTCCAAAAAAGTTTAGTATTCCTTTGCATAGATTTTGCAATGATTGTAACACTGATCAGCCAATTTCTTGAATCGGTTACGTAGTAATGAAAATGAGTCATAATCTCGAGGATTCTTGAATTTTTTATAAAGTTTATGATATTTGTTCTTTTCCTCATTACATTTTATTAGGGATTTGCTATACCAAATAGGATAATTTAAGGAATTTACAGTTGTAAGTGGTGTATATTTATTGATGATCGCGAAAAGTTTGTCGTAAAAAATGTCGGTGCATATATCTACATCAGAGCTAGATAAGGTGTCATGCCAGTCTATTATACTTAATTCATATTGTATGTCTTGGTAATTACACTTTGAAAAATTTAATCGCTTTTTATTGTTTTTACTTAAGCCTTTTACTTTATAACGCAATAAGGGAAGTTCTATTTGTAAAGCAGGGTGGTGCTTATCCACCGCTTAGTTTGATGGATATCAAACTAAGCGGTAAAGCTTCAATAACTCTCAAGGATTTAAATAAATAAATAAAATAAAATAAAATACTTTATTTATCACGTAGGCGAACATAGTTGCACTTATGATATGTCAAGATACATTCAATTAATAATTATTATTACAAATAGTCACTTATATAACTAAAGACATATTTAAAGGGAGCAAAATTAATGTAAACTAAATATAAAGAAGCCAAGCTCGGGCTGGCAGGAAAGAGATAAAAAAAGAATATTTTTTATTAAAATTAATGGGAGGCACGCGTCGCGATCCTCACCGGTGAGGACACTACAGGCCCTAGCCTAGCTAACCTACCAGCCTTTCACTAGCTACCTAAGCGATGACTACCCGAAGAAGAAAGGCAGAAAGAAACTCCGGGCTTAATTTTTTGTCATCAATTGTCCATTAAATCTTTATATATATGTTTTTTTTTTCTTTTTTTTTTTTTCAAGTCTTTTGCATACAAAGTCAGATTAGTTATATAAGCTAATGCACACACATCACCGTTAGATAAGGATAGAATACAATTGAAGGAAATTTACAAACACAAAACACTATACCTTCATAATAAAATGAGAGACCACAAATAAATAAATATAATTAAACGGTGTACAACGTGCATACGCCTACATTTACAAACATATTTTTTGTTGATTTATTATCCGAATTAAACATCAATACGCACAATTAAAATAATTTATAAGTTCGATAACAGGCAAGCGCAACACAATGATCGGTCGGTCGTCATTAACAAAATGATAATATGTCAACGCGAGAATAATAATATGATTATAAAATGTCAAATAATAATTTAATATTAATTATAATGTCAATATTGTAGATGGATACACCTAACATATTTAATGCAATCAACTTCTAATATGTGTTAACATGGTTCGGTATTGTGTGCAGGACTAATTTTCCAAACTGTCTGATCATCAAGATAATCCGATACATTATAATACCCGTTAGACATTAACTGGCGCTTAACGTAACATTTGAATTTGTGTCCGGGTAGACTGGTTATTTCGGAGGGAAGTTTATTATAAAATTTAATTCCATTTGCTAAATATGATTTACTCGTTTTACAGAGCCTAAAGTTTGGAACAACTAGTTTATTCTTATTTCTAGTGTTCAGACAGTGCAAGTCACTGTTTTTCATGAAAGTACAAAGGTTTTTGCGGACATACATAATATTCTGAAAAATGTATTCGGCCGGCAAAGTCAGTATATTGATCTCCTTAAACAGTTCTCTAAGAGAATCGCGAGAGCAAAGATTATAAATGGCACGAATAGCTCGCTTCTGTAAGATAAAAATGGTCTGCAGATCTGCAGCAGAACCCCACAGAAGAATGCAATATGACATAATACTGTGGAAGTAAGCAAAATATACCAATCTTGCCGTAGCCACGTCAGTTAAATGTCTAATTTTCCTAATAGCAAAGACGGCAGAACTCAATTTGCTTGCAATTTTTTGAATGTGGGGTCCCCATTGCAATTTATTATCGACTGAGACCCCGAGGAAGACCGTTGAGGGTACTAAATCTAGTTTATTCCCGTCTAAATCAATATTTACTTCATTTTTATTGTTGAGTAACGAGAATCGGACACATTTAGTTTTCGCCGCATTTAAAAGTAAATTATTCGCAGAAAACCAGTCGGAAATCAATTTGAGTACTTTACTTGGCTCTGTAAGATTCTCTTCCCTTCTATTTACCTTAAATATTAATGAAGTATCGTCGGCGAATAACACAACTTCAGCCATATTGTTAACCATATAGGGAAGATCATTTATATAGACCAGAAATAAAAAAGGACCCAAAATGGACCCTTGGGTCCATGGTTTTCATGTGTAGGCTCTTAAACACTTTTATTATATCATATTGTGTAACAAACTCAAATTTGAAATCAGGTATTGATAAATCTAAATTGCGTTTTAAAAATGATTCAGCTGCTCCTGGTGAGGATGGCAGACAATTTGTTGTCTCAAACGGTATATTAGTAAAATAATGTTCAAAGTAATTAGCCGTAATATTTGTATCTGAAACTAGTTCGTCATTAATGTTTAATACAATCTTGTCATTAGACTTAGTTTTGCCAGTTTCAGTATTAATAATTTTCCAAGTGGTTTTAATTTTATTGTCAGAGTTTTTAATATTACTACTAATATAAGCAGCCTTAGCATACTTACATACACTTTTAAAAATATTAGAGTATGATCTTACGTAATTAGTAAATTTGACGTCGGGTGTAAAGGACCTTCTATCATATAATTCGTAAAGAACATCTCTACTACGCCTTATACCTTTTGTTGCCCAAGCACTGAATGATATTTTATTTTTTAGTGGTACTGATTTTACACGGCATGTCTTATTAAATACATTTGTAATACCATTTAATAATGTTTCAAACATATTGTTTGGGTGGTCTGAGTCGCAAGTCAGCATAGGTAACACAGAGTTAAGTCTAGTGCTAAATTTCTGCAAATGATGTTGAGAAAGGGATCTAAATTTAATAATGTTTTTACTTTTATTTTCTTTACAATTAAGTTTGACCATTTGACAAGTGTGGTCTGAGCGAACCCCGGCTAATAATTCTTTATAATTAAGTTTAAAATTTGTAATTACATTATCAATACAAGTGGCCGAAGTTGAAGTTAGTCTAGTTGGCTCTAGAAAGTGACAGTTAAGATTAAAAGATTGAAGCAAAGTCAAGAAAAGACTTTTTTCTGTGGAATCTATCAGTAAGTCTATATTAAAGTCACCGCAAACTAAAATCTTACTATTCATTTTAAGTTTTTTAAGAATATCCTCCATTTTAGAAATAAAAGTTAATATGTTAGCTGTAGGAGGCCTATATACGCATAATATGATATAATCTCCGGTCTCTGCACACGCAACCTCACATACTCGTTCAACAGAAAGCTTTGTAATATCTTGTCTTTCCTTGTACAAGACACCATCTTTGATGAGAATCATAGTGCCCCCACCTTCTGCTGAAATCCTAATGAACGAGCTGGCAACTCTGTAACCATTAACACTAAATGCCATTCTATCTGGTTTCAACCATGTCTCCGTAAAACACAAAATATCAACATTATATTTTTCTACAAATAATTCAATGTCAAGGACTTTGCCAGAGAAACGATTTATCTTTTGATGAGTTAATATTAAAAACATGTCATCTTTCTCTGTTGTCATACTTAATTGTTTAAATTATTGACTACAATAGTATTAGTACTATTACTAAAACATGTAGTTATCGAGGACTTTGTCATACTACTTATGACTGTCTTAATATTATAAGCTAACAAAGTAGCAATACAATGTCTACATTTCTTTGTCAGATACACTGTATCTCTGGTCAAATTATAACTACATTTTCCAATAAAATTATTGACGTCCAGAAATATAAATTTATCACTATAATGAGTAACCAAGAAGTGCATCTGCTTATTAAGTGTATGGATATGATTGTTTACCCTATCAGACACATTTGACATATAAGGAAATGCGCAAAGTATTATTTTTTGACAATTAAGGCTTAACATAGAGGCTATACTATTTGAAATATCATTTTTGGTCAAATTACAACTATTCCCTACTAATATTGCAATACAAGACTCAGGAGTATATGTCTTGCTAACTACTTGTTTTAAGTCAACCGTCGAAAGTACTAAGTCAAGAGTGCGGTTATTCTCATTAGTTATGCTATTAAATTGATGTAAGCAACAAATTGAAATGAATTCACGCAATAGCGAGAGTTTATTACTATTTGAAATCTGTGATGGCTCCTCAGTATTAAAAGTGCTGGTACAATAATCAGGGGTGTTGAAGTCCCCAATGACGAGGCAGTTGTCGTCGGGGCAATTATTTAATAATATGTTTTGGCAATTAGAATAAAAATCATCCAGTTTAACATAATTTAAATCCGGAGGAAGATAGCAGAGACAAATATTAAGATTTGGGATATTACGGGTTTCCGGTATTATGGTTACCCAGATATCCTCTAAACCACTGTCCCAAGTAGGCTGTCGGATAACTTGAAAATGTCTTTTAATTGCTAAGAGAACGCCTCCGCCTTCGCTTTTCGAGGATGTAGTATCTATACGATCTCGCCTGAAAATGTTATAGCGATCATCTACAACCTCTCCGTCAAAAATGCTTTTATTCAAATTAGTTTCTGTTAAACAAATTACATCGTATTCAGAATTTAATAAATTAAAATAAAATTGAGCTAACTTGGTACGAAATCTATTGACGTTTTGATAATATACACTAATCATTTTGAAAAGTTAAAGGAAACAAAATAACCAAATAATTTTAAGGTAAGATATGATCTTGTTACGATACTTTGCTAAGAGTGTCTATATTTTTAATATGTAATGCGGGGCTTTGTTCATCCTTGCGAATGTATATTTGGCCAAAGCGTACCCACACAAACTTAAAATTATTTTCTTTACAAAACTTCCTTGCTGCACTGTGAACCATTTTTACTTCAGAAGACAGATGTTCGGCCATGTAAATTCTGCGTGTTTCACCCATAAAACCGATGTGATTGGAGGCTAGTTTTTCTTTGGGATGAGCTTTGTTAAAACGTGTCACCGCTGATAGAACGAGATCACGGAGCCTTTGCGATGAAAGGGTTATGAGTATATTTCGTGGCCTGTTAGAGGTTGCATCCATTTTGGCGATACGACGACAAGCTCTCACGTCGCTCTCGGGGATATCAACTTGTAGGCAGTCGCATAATTTTTTGAATAAAACCACTAAGTTTTCATTCTTACTCTCCGGCACTTCGTGAATCTCAAGATTTAAATCACGTGAGATCTTCTCGACAACTTCTATTCTAGTCTGAAGCTTTGCTAGTGAATTTTGTGAATTAGATAAATCCGATTGTAGTTGTTTGATTACTTTATCTTTTTCTCTAATTTCTGATCTTAGGTCCTGTTGTTCTGCAGATAAATAATCGGTTGTAGAAGTAAATTCACTCTTTAGATTTTCAATGGCTTGATTTACGTGTACAGCGACTATTTTTTCAATATCTTTGTTGATTGCTGCCCTCAAATTTGTCATAATAGTAGAGTCAGGTGCCAGCTTAAGGTCGAATAGCTTGCTAATGCTTTCCATTGAAACAGTCGCATTCATTAAATTGGAACCTGCAGAAATACCAACGATATTGTCCGCGCTGGTGTCTTTAGTTGTATTATTCATAGATACGTTCATAGGTTCATACAGCGGTCGAGTTTGACGGTGTGGGCGACACGGAGTGTCATCATTATTTTGACGTCGGGTTACGTTCCGACAGTAAGGACAACGTAACGATTTTATTTCTTCATTAGTAAGTCCCTTGCACGCATCTTTTGTTAAATTTAGGCATTCGAAACAATATTCTGATTTGCAAGTATTGCATTTTAAGAATTTTTTATCCTTTAGCATAGATTCACAACCGTGGCAATTCATGTTTGTTTAAATTATTTAATACAGTACACAGATAAAGACACCATTTAAGCGAAGACTGTGTTGCCTTAAATGCAAAGCATAGCGTAGTAAGTGGTTCAGCGGTCAGCCACGTAGCCAGCGCGAGCGTCCACGGCAACAGTTTTATGTCAGCAAAAAGTACCAGGATAGCAGCAATTGTTAGAGGCGTAGCACACACATACCTTGCGCTACCTTGGCTCCGCCCACCGTCTACGGTGCACAGGATGCTACGTTGACGACGTAGCCGATGCTCAGCGCCGCGCGGTGGCGTATTCACTACGATGCGCAATGCGGTGGTGTGAACTCCTCACTGTTTATGATGTCCTATTTTTGTGCGTCGATTTTTTTGTGACAAAATATTAATTTTAAATGAAATAATAGAGAAATACGGTTTCACTCAAACACGTCTGAACTCCTCAGAGATCCGGGGGGGAAGATTATTACTGTTTTACCCGACTATTTAACTGTCTTTTAGATGAAGACATTGAAGAACTGAATATCTATACTGTGACAATTTGCTAATATATGATTAAGTATTTACTTATAAGTTGGTTACAGCGGTATTAGTTTAGGTCTTTTTTTTTTTTTTTAATGGCCATCTTCGGCGCATTAGGGACGGCTGCGGGCTTCCTCCGACTCACGTCTAAGTTGTCGTCCGCAACCGCCCCTGCGCGTACCGCTGTTGCGGTTCTTTTCCTGTTGTTGCGGGGGCTCAGAAGCCCCCGCACACCGAGGGACGCCCCTGGCGTCCGAGGCAGCGTGAGACACGCTGCCGTCCATCACGGGGGTCACAGAAGTTGGCTAGACTAATAGGTGGGCGGC
Organism: Lapara coniferarum; assembly: GCA_949316025.1. NCBI lineage: Eukaryota > Metazoa > Arthropoda > Insecta > Lepidoptera > Sphingidae > Lapara > Lapara coniferarum. The sequence goes on from OX438920.1 coordinate 7,595,403, forward strand.
ACCTCCCGCCCACCCGTGACCCCCGGAGGCCCCTATTAGTCGCCTTTTACGACAGGCAGGGGATACCGTGGTGGAATTCTCCAAACGCCCCCAATCCACAGGGCGGATTAGTTTAGGTCTACCCTTAAAAATGTGTTTTAACAATTTACTGCACAATTTTGAGGACATTCGTCTGTTGCAGTATGTCTTAATTTTTTTTGCTTACGCTCTGGCTAATTGCCAACAATCCAAGTTGATGAGGCTCGGAGAGCTTCGTAAAAAATTTACTAAAACAACTTGAATATTGTTAAGCCCCAGAGATTTGTTATATTTTTTTAAATATAACAAATAGTTTCTGTGGCGAAATACGTATGTGCGTATTCCATAATATTTGTTCTATCTTTACACACATTGGCTTGCCTTATAATAATACCAACCGTGTATTCCATATACTGCATACTGCTGAACAAGGGCCTCCTCTTCTAATTAGAGGGTTTAAGCCTAAGTCTACCACTCTGGCCTAGGGCGGGTTGTAATCTTCATACATACATACCTTCGAAATTCTTAACAAGAATTCTCGGGTATGTATATTACCTCACAATTTTTTTTTTCTTTAGCTGTTAAAGACAATGCATACGGAACATTGAAAAATCAGGAGTATATGCCTTGGGTTTTGAACCTGCGTACTTTTGTCTCAGCCGTCCGTTCCATTCGTAACTAGCCTATCGTGTGTTTTTTGTGGTTTGGTTCATAACGCACTTTTAAACTGAAAAAACTCTAGAAGCTACAAAACATCTATAATTAAAACAGTGCATACGAGAAAAAAATCCTGAATCGATTTTTTTTGTTAAGACACGTTTTCCGTTCTGGTTCATGGTTACCATAACTCAATCAAATGATGGGGGAGTTTTGACACGCAGATCAAATCGAGGTTCTTTTAAAAATAAAACGTCTATCAGGTCTAGTGTACTTTGATTATAATATAACTTAATCCAGAATTCTACCCACTGTGGGCCAAATTTCATCCAAATCAATTTAGTGATTAATGGTGAATGGCATAACGAAGGTACACATATAAATATATAATACTAGCTTATGCTCGCGGCTCCGACCGCGTGAAAACGTTTTTCCGGGATAAAAGTACCACTTTATGTTGTCCCAGGATAAAAAGTAGCCTATGTAACTCCCTGATAATGTAGCTTTATATTGGTGAAAGAATTTTTAATATCGGTTCAGTACTTTTTGAGGTTATACATAACAAACAAACAAAACATCAAATCTTTCCTCTTTATAACGTTAAATCTTAACCTCGTGTCTTGTTACGCTTGAATCCAACACATTATTTTTATAATTATACACATAATTATCATGTGTCTGTGGTCAAGGAAAACTTTTTGAAGTACCTAAGCTACAAAATGATAAATAATAACTATTAACGATTTAACATGATTAAGTTACCTTGCAACTCAGACAGTAAACGAATTAATCATGGATTAAGCGCCGCGTAGACGCTATCAACTTGTTCCAAACACATGATGCAAATTTCGAGAAGAAATACAAAGTATTGTTAATATTTTGTTTACAAAAAAAACAATATTTAACTGACAATTTAACTAATCAATTTAGGTCTATATCTGTAATAACTTAATGCTATTATTAGGGTGAAAACTATGAGTAGAATATAAGTAAAAAGGATTCAAAATTTTGTTTAAAAAACAAAATTCTATAATTAAGACCATGTTTATAAGGTACGCAGTATTCTTAATTTTTTTCATTTATAGTAAATACTAAAGCTAAAAGTAAGTCCGTTAGTAAGCTTTTCTATTGTGACAGAATTTTATTAAATAAGTTCCGATTAAATAAATGGCATGATCATATTATTTCTCTATGAATAAATCAAATGATTTGCATAATAGTTTCTTACGTTTATTCGAATGTTAAACATTGAAATTAAAATGCTGTTACGGATTGTATCATGTTAAATGATTTCCCTTATGAAGAATATTATCTTTTTGTGTATCTAGGTAATATTGTATTAATTGTTCTTTAACAGAAAAAAAAATTTAACTGTAGTTTTTATTTCAAAGCCTCAACTGAAAGATAATGACTGCTTACGCACATAGTTTGATTCATATTAATTATGATTAAGTCAAGGAAGTGAGTTAAAATCCACCAGTTTTACTACTCCTCATTAAATTTAGTAATTAATATACAAACTCGGCATGCTGGGGCTGGCAGCTTCTGTTTTTTTTTATTCAATATAAACTTTTTGTTAAAGTCTAAAGAGTCCAACAATAACAAACAAGTTAGCATTGTTTAACACTTTCCCTGCGTTACGGGAACTATCTGGTCGTATTTGAGTCTTGTAATGTGCGGCAGCTGACTATCCTTGTTTTGCAGTCGGTGCGGGGGGTATTTTTCTAGGATCCCGTGAAGGTAGAAAAATGATAACTATATATCTGACATTCTCGCTTCATTTAGTATCACTTACAAAAGAAAAATAATACGGGAAGCATTTTGTCGTAACGCACAGAAGTGATTTTTTTTTTCGTTTGGTACGCTACGGGAACTATTTTGTCGTAGCCGAAACCCCGTATAGCGCCGAGGTGTGCGCGCGCGGTGCTTTAGTGTGCCATAGTGTTGTGCACAGTTCACACGTGTCGACCTTAGAATAAGTATTAACTCGTATTTATACAACGTTAAACCAAAGTCCTCAATAATATTTAAGAGCGTGTTTCATTCAACTCATCGATAAGAACAACTTTTACTATGGGATATATCGGACAACTTGTATGAAGAGGTCGAAATTTTTGTTGAATTTTCAATGTTGTCCCATAGAAAAAGTATTTTTTGTATTGAATATAATCACACCCTTTAATATACTGGAGGCTTTTGTTATACGTAGTATACCTATTATAATTTATGGATCGTATAGTTAACATTTCTACAAGTAACTACTTATTATAAATTAATAAATCAATAATTAAAAGTTTTTCTAAGGTTTGTCGAAGTTCAATTTCACCCTATAGTTTTTAAATGAAATTAATGAATTTAAACATTGAAATTTTCTGAAGTTCCTTTTATTTTTGTCGATTATTCATGTTGGTCAAAAAATATAATTATTTAGGTATGTGTAAAAATAAAGACTTAAAGACTTTGTTTCATTGTTGTGATATTTTTTTGAAAATTTGAGAAGTTCCTATTATTATTGTTGATTATGCGTGTTAGTAAAACAAAAAATATTATTTGGGTATATGTTTAATAAAGACTTTGTTTCATTGTTTGTGATATTTTTGGGAAAGTAAATTCACATAGGTAGGTACTACGTGTAAGAACGTGAGCTGTAGCAATTTATAGGTCGACATAGTAACAAAGAAAGAAAAAGAAAGAAGTTGAAGTTGAAAAGTTGATTTGAGAAGTTGAATTTAGTATTTTTGTAAAAACAAATATACATTTACCGCTTTTATTATTTTTGTGTGTAAGTGATATATGTAATTTATTACAAAAGTAATAAATAATAACAGTTTGTGCACAATGTGTATACTTGTTCAGTTTCATTTACCTTTTGTTGATTATGATTATGCATGTTAATGAATCTATTAATTTTTTATTATGTTTCGTATGGAAATCGATAGGCATACTAATTTTTACGCTCAATAAACAAAGTGCAATTCAAAAGTTGGTATTAATTATTAACTTTACCCTCATCCCTAGCATTTTATATGTTTTATGCGGGACGGGAAATAATTTCCCGTAAAAGGACCGATTTTGAAAAACAAATATAACTCTTACTATATTACGTAGATCCCCGTGCTACGGCAGATGTATATACGCAGGGATATAGTCTATGGATTAGTATAAAAAATAAATAAAAATGGTAATATTCCACGCTTGTAAAGACATTAGAAGTCAGGACCTGATACGGGAAAATACAGGTCGTACCGCAAGATTGGTATTCTTCATACGGGAAGTATATGACTCGTATAGCACTGGTAGTAAAACTAGGTTCAGGCGCCTACGCAGCGAAAGTGTTAAATCGTTGAATAAGAAGCATTTTGTGTGTGATATATAATTAAAACCACTGTATTTTTTAAACCTAGCATTTTCTAGAATTAACGTGGTTGTTAACACGTTACTTTTGAAATTACTTTGTGCTTTTACTCTTTTTCTTATATTTCCATGTTTACTACTTTATAGTAGGCAATATTCCGTTCAGGCTACATGTGTTAAGTGAACAATTTTCCTTGTTTATTTTACGTAATGACTAGATTGACTAGATTTCTCTCGCGGCTCCATCTCTTTAAAGTCCTCCACCCAAGAACTTTGCTTCCTATTCGTAAAAGAATTCGCAAAACTCGAACAGAAACTAACTAATAAATTATCTCCTGCATATAACCTACCTACCTATTAATTTACAAAATAAATTGTATTTACTATAACAGTTTATAAAGTGAACAAAAAATGTAATATATTTATTAAAATTATATAGAGTACTTAGGGCGGTATTGATTTATTAATACCGCCCTTAATTTTTTTTCTGAACCCACATTAAGCATAATATTCTTATTTTGGTCGCATTAAGGTCCGTACATGGATGGCACTTTGAGATGACCGTGGAAATAATTACGATGATGCATAGCAACGTCGTAGTATCCGTAACATAATCCAAAACATCGTTTATAAATAGAAGATTGAGGACTACAAATTAATTAAGTTTACTGTTATGGAAAAATGAATAGTTTTTAATCAGATTTATCCTTGAAACATCATACTTTATAAGATTGATGTTAAAACACTAATAAACATTTCAATTAAAAAACATAGCATAACAGGCCTGTATCCAAGTATACATTATTATCCATAACATTAACAGAACATTTCCATAAAAAAATCTAGTGGACTTGTTTTAAGTACTTAATCGTATACGTCATTTTAACATCAAAAGTATAAAGCTAATAATACCGTACATAGCATCACGCCTTGCCCCTTTAGAGGGGTAGGCAGAGGTTTAGCACACCCACATTTTGGCAGGTGTTAGGTCCCCTGTTAAGGGGGGTGAGTCTATTGGCATTTAATGGCCACATTCCTATTCTACGGACTGATACCGAACAGAAAAACTCTATCACTTTGCCTGGGGTTCGAACCTTAGATCTTAGCGCGATAGTCGTACAGCGTCGAGTAATACAACACACAGGATTAGTGAGCTGAAGTGGCAGTGGGCTGGTCATATCTGTCGAAGAGCCGATAACCGCTGGGGCAAACGAATTCTGAGTGGAGACCGCGAGTCGGCAAGCGTAGTATAGGACGCCGTTCAACTAGGTGGAGTGACGATTTGTGATAGGTCGCTGGCAGAAACTGTATGCGACAGGCTGAAGTCCGGGTAAAATGGCGCGCATTGGAGGTGGCCTATGTCCAGCAGTGCACTAAATATCAGCTGATAATGATGATGATGAAGGCAGTCTAAAGTTCTTTAATGATTAATATTAATTCTAGGATTGATATAGAGGAAGAGAAAGGATCACAAGAGATCACGTGTGACATCACAGTGAAAGGCCATTATAAAGTTATAGCGTCTAGTCCACTGATTAAGAATCTTCTGGGAGGTTCCACTGTTCATGGTGATGGAAATGGAAAAGTAAAAATTGGTGAGTACTAACTACTAACAACTAAACTATATTCGAACATACATACTTCAGAAAATTTGTGACGAATCTCGTAGTGCTTGATTTGGTGTATTTTATTAGTAACGCCATGCAAGATGAAACAAGGGATCTCAAAAAGATAACATATTGAAATAAAAAATCAGTATAATTTTGTACATTATATAGTATTTAATTTATTAGTCAATATATCTTTGATAATCTACGGCCACCTGCCCTATATCCGAAACTACTTGGCTTAGTTTACACCCAGCCCGATCGCCTTCCTTGATCGACGTCGATCCTTTCTGGGAAATTGTCCCGGACAAATCGTTTTAAAGAATCCACGTTAGACGTTTAATTAATAAAATATTTATTATCAAACTATCTATCTATATGTACATATTAAAATAAATGTGTTATATATACACATTTATACATTTATAGGTGTAATATTAAGGTGGACGATAGCCTAGTTGGGAATGGAACGGTCTGCCGAGACAATGTCCGGAGGTTCGAACCCAAGGCACACACCTCTGACTTTTTGAAGTTATGTGTGTATTGTTTATCAATTATAGTTCGCTTTAACGGTGAAGGAAAACATCATGAGGAAACCTACATGCCTGAGAATTCGCCATAAGAATTTCGAGGGTATGTGAAGTCTGCCAACCCGCACTAGGCCAACGTGGTAGACTAAGGCCTAAAACCCTCTCAGTGGTAGAGGAGGTCCGTGCTCAGCAGTGGGCAGTATATAATACAGGGCTGGTGTTATTATTATTTATTTAATATTATGTTCACTATAGACTCCAAAAGGCTGGTGTTGTTTTAATGAAATGTTTAAGGTAATATTTAGATAGCCCAGCGAATGATCCTGTAAAGGTTGGTAGCGATTGGATCAACATTTTTATTGCCTTTTTGGCAAATTTGGGTCATCGACATGGGCATAGATTAGTGCTACCCGTGCGAAGCTGGGACGGTTTGTAAGATAAAATAATTTACAATATTTAATGTTGTTATTTTATTTTCAGAAAAACTCAACATGAAGTTTGTATTCCCATTTTACGCTCAGAAACGTGACAATGGTGAAATCTTCATGAAATGTCTTTACAAAGACATCGACTATACCTACGACATCAAAGGAAAGACCACGTTCTTTGCCGATAACCTTTATTTGGGCAATCAAGAAATTAGTAAGAATATTTATAATACTATAATTTTAATGTTTTTCAAAAATCAAAGGAAGAAAACTCATCACAACTTTATCCCTGAAGGGGTATGCTACCAGAGCATTCACTTTCACTATGTGTGTTCGATCCCATGATGTGATAGGAGTCTATCGCTATACCGAGCACAAATTACAGATTTCCGGCAGTAGAAAAACCCAATATAATTTTGCTCGATTCGTGATTCGAACGTGGGACCTCAGAGGCTCAGACCGGTAGTCATACCGCACACGCAATACAACTATGCCATTGTAGTAGTCGGTGGTATACGAGGTCATTTCGACATTGTGTTTCTAAATGAAACCACATACTTCTTGAAAATAACATTTCACAACAAGTTACTCGAATCGCAACATCGTGCATACATCGGCATGCTCGTCTCGTCATTCAATGCCATAAAAAACCGCAAATGTAATATAAAAATGTCTAAGTTAGATACATAGAGTTAGATATATCTATTATATAAAAATGAATCCCTATTTTCTTGGTCACGGCATCACGCATGAACGGCTGGACCGATTTCCTTATTTTTTTTTATGTGTTTATTATTGTCAGGAGAAGGTTCTTATGAAAGAAAAAATTAAGAAAATTGCGCGGATAAACGGCTGGACCGATTTTAATGAAATTTTTTTGTGTGTCTTCAGGTGGATCGGTAGGTAGCGCTGTACTCGGGTTCTAGGATTTTATTTCCTTTTTAGGGCAGAACAACGTCTGTCGGGGCCGCTAGTATAAGATAAATATTAATAATTTGACGCACGGCAACGTAATGCCCTTCACGGCTACTACTTACTGTAAGAGAATTCTTCGCAGCGGCATCATCACACTTTCAGTCAAGTAGTCGGATAACAAACACTCACGCACACGTGACACGTAAGACCATACCATTAAAAATACCAGCCCGATATTATATACTACCCACTGCTGAGCATGGGCTTCCTCTACTACTGAGAGGGTTTTAGGCCTACGTCTACCACGCTGGCCTAGTGCGGATTCGCAGACTTCACATACCCTCGAAATTCTTATGGAGAATTCTCAGGCATGTAGGTTTCCTCACGATGTTTTCCTTCACCGTTAAAGCGAACGATAATTGATAAACAATACACAGATAACATGTTAAGTCTGCCAACCCGCATTAGGCCAGCGAGGTGGACTAAGGCCTGAACCCTCTTAGTAATAGAGGAGGCCCGTGCTCAGCAGTGGGCAATATTATAATACAGGGCTGATTGCATTGTATTGCATTGCACACACATAACTTCGAAAAGTCAGAGGAGTGGGCCTTGGATTTCGAACCTCCCGACATTGTCTCGGCAGATCGTTCTATTCCCAACTAGGCTATCGTCCATTTTGACCTTTCGACCATACCATACTAGCCCTGTATTATATACTGCCCACTGGTGAGCACGGACCTTCTCTACCACCGAAAGGGTTTATTAAGGTTTACACGATATATTTGCATTAAATTTTAAATGATCAAAAATCAGAAAAGTAAAACCGGGATGCTTGGTGAAAATATTCGTTACTAGCTTTTGCCGGCGGCTCCGCCCGCGTTAAAAAGTTTTCAGGGATAAAAGTCCCGCTTTATGTTTTCCCGGGATAAAACCCTATGTGTTAATCCACGACATGATCTACCCATGTGCCAAATTTCATTGAAATCCGTTTAGTAGTTTTTGCGTGAAAGAGGAACAAACATCCATACATTCTTACCAACTTTCGCCTTTATAATATTAGTAGGATTCATAGACGATTTTCGTGACAATTTTAGCAAAAATAAAGAAGAGTACGTGGTTTCATTTAGTAACAATGTTTCAAAATAATCATGTACACAGTTGTCTTTTGCGTCATCTTTAAATCATCAGATTAAACATATACAAAGAATAAAATACAACACAAAAAAAAAAATGGCATCATATGGCAAGCTTAGGCTAATTGTTTTGACTAGGTACCTCCTCTATTCAATTCGATTATCATTTACTAGGTGATGCTTGTGGCTATCAGTTTTATCGGGATAAAAATATTTTCCCGGGATAAAAAGTACCCTATAGCAGTCAAAGTAATGTAGCTTCCTATTAGCGAAAGAATTTTCAAAATCCGTTCAGTAGTTCCTAAGATTGTCGCGTTCAACCAAATAAAGAAACAAAATGTTCAGCTCTATAATATAAGTAGGTATAGATTTAATAAATAACTTTTATCAAGCAGTGAAAATACAGCCCCAAGACGATTTATTTAATATTAGTATTTCATATGAAATGAAATAAATTTATTCGAACCCATAAAATGTTATACATTATTTAGATTCAGTCAATATTAACTCTACCACCAGTTCGGAAAGCAGTTCTCACTAGAGAAGAACGGGCAAGAAACTCTAGTGTTGCTCTTTTCAAAATCAGTTCAAGGTATAAAATACATTTAATAATAAAAAAAATAACATACTATAGTAGTCCACCAGGTGCCAGCGTTAGTAAATGAACTTGTTTCAGTACAACAACGTGTCGCCATGTTTTATGGGTTCACATTACGATGGCGATTGAGACATGTTTCCCTTATTGTTTCCTTTAGAAGTAAACTGACATTCAACTTGATGTAGAGTGATTTTTTATTCGTGGCTCAATCATTCCCATCTGCACTTTGTTTGTGAATTTGTTGAACGCAGGAAGCTAAAAGTATGTGTATTAACATGAGAATAAAAGTGTTATTCATAGCTATATATAAATAGTTGTATATATCATAATCCTTGATGTAGAGCAGATGTAGAGTTATATTTCCTATTGGTGATTTTGGGGGTCCGACCTAAGTATTAGAATCGTTTTCCTTGTAAATGCTAAAACCGATTTTAAGATAGTTTTCTCAATTTATATAATATTTGATATATACATTACATATGCGGTAGTAACATTTAAAAAATAAACCTGTAGAGTATGCCTAAACGCCTGTTCAAAACTTCAGAGTTAATTCTAAAAAATACCAAACTGGCAACTATGCTCCCAAATAATTAAAAAGTCATCTAATGAGTACTATCTACATTTATATTGTATATACCGTTAATTATACCTACATACTTCATTTTTGGGAAAAAAACCCCGATTATGTATTCTGTGATATAATCCGCAAATCTTATTATTATAATTATTATTCATTTTCCATTTTACAGGCGAACCTATCATCACTTTCTTGAACGAAAACTCGAAATTTGTCATGTCATCATTCGGACAGGCCTTCGTGGATAAAGCCATGGAATTATACTTCACCTACGCCGGCAACTTCTTCGATGCTGTACCAGCTAGATATTACATATCTGATGACCTAACGTCTTATGCTAGACCATGAAATGTCTGCGATCTGATCGGGTACAGGGGTAGATTTAAATTGTATAAATTTGTTTTTTTTTTTACGTTTTCCTCAATTCAATTCAAATTTTAGGTTATGGCTCCATCGCTGTCAGACAATGATTTTGCCAATGTCAAAGTAGAAAGAGTAAAAACACGGACAAATTTAATTATTTTTGACAATGTTTGTTTACAAAAAAATGTCAAAACAAACTTTGTCAAGTTTATTACAAAAAATATAATTCTCAAAACTTTTTGTAGAATATTTTTTGTATGGCAATATTTTAAGTATACCTACACTATTATGACGTACTGTGATTTTAATTAATAAACATGTTGTATTAAAGCTGCTTTTTCATTTGCTATTAAGTTTAAATCTCATGGCCTGAATTCGTGCCTCCTTATTTTTTATGTTATTAACAAATTATGTTCATTTGGTATATAAAATGAGACTGTGGCGACCCTCCAACTATGTAATAATAAGGAAAATAGTTAATATCATCTATACTAATATTGTAAAGCCGAAGAGTTTGTTTGTTTGTTTATTTGAACGCGCTAATCTCAGGAACTACTGAACCGATTTTAAAATTCTTTCACTAATAGGAAGCTACTTTACTCTTGAGTGCTATACGAAATATGCTATACGAAAAACTTTTACACGCGGGCGGAGCCGCGAGCACTACTACTATGAAATATAGCTAGTACAAAATTGATTTATTAGTATCGTAATTTAAGGTTATGTCATTTAGCTTTTATATAATACTGTAAGAAAAACATAGAAGACACACCGACCATTATTGTTTCATTACTATTACAGTTCACAACACAACTATGAAACATTGCAAAATGCTAATAAACAAAATATTAATTTTGATAAAATACACAAGTGCTGTAAACTGTTACGGCGTGTGCCGCGCCGTGCCACCATGCACTTACCACCAGACGCCTTAAACGCCCCCCCCCCCTCCTATCATGAAATAATGATAATGGTAAGTAACCATAATTATATAATAACTAGCTTTTGCCCGCGGCTCCGGCCGCGTTAAAAAGTTTTTCCGGGATAAAAGTCCCGCTTTATGTCTTCCCGGGATAAAAGTAGCTTATGTGTTAAACCAGGACATGATGTACCAGTGTGCCAAATTTCATCGAAATCCGCTCAGTAGTTTTTGCGTGAAAGACGAACAAACATCCATACATTCTTACAAACTTTCGCCTTTATAATATGAGTAGGATAATATCAGCCCTGTGTTATATACTACTCACTGCTGAGCACGGGCCTCCTCTACTACTGAGAGGGTTTAAGGCCTTAGTCCACCATGCTGGCCTAGTGCGGGTTGGCAGACTTCACACACCCTCGAAATTCTTATGGAGATTTCTCAGGTATGTAGGATTCCTCACGATGTTTTCCTTCACCGTTAAAGTGAACGATAATTGTTAAACAATACACACGTAACTTTGAAAAGTCAGAGGTGTGTGTCTTGGGTTTCGAACCTCCGGACATTGTCTCGGCAGACCGTTCCATTCCCAACTAGGCTATCGGCCACATTAATTATAAATTGATAAAAATAAGAGTTTCAGAGGTAAGTCTTACTTTAATACTGCACTGTTTTCTTCTCAGACAGAAAATCGTAAAATACTTTCTTTTTATGGATGCGATAGGTTTTTTTTATCGATAGAATCGGCAGAGGGTTAACTGGCAACGATTGTGCAATGTTAAGAATATATGTGTGTATAGACAACTTTTTGGTTGGATTTTTTAGGGTATAGCATATCTATAAGTACTTTTTAGTTAATCATTGGTTAGAAATGTCTATTTTTGGGAAACGTACGTTAAAGGAAAATAAGCCTTACAGGATCACTTTGCCGCCCGCCAGTCTGTCTGTCAAGACCATTTTTTCTGGAACGTGTAAAGATATCAAGTTGAAAATATCAAATACTCGGGTCTATTGCGACGTTCAGATGTGAAAAATGAAAAGAAACCAAACATTTAATTCAACGCAATCAAAAGATAATATGGCCGTTTATGTCGGATATTTTGGAAGGGAACCAGAGGTGCTACTGCGAAAAACGAAATCCGTAGTTTCGGATGACGGATCGCACGTTTTCTTACTACGAAGTGTTACGGATCCTTCTTTATGAAGAGTTGTTGCGTGACGAAAGTGTTGAACGAAGTCGGAAGCGTCGCAAACTGCGTGAGACCTTCGTTCAACGGTGACGGATCCGAAGTAATTTGGTAGTAAGGTTAAATCCTAAGTTCGTCGTTTCTTCGTTTCGGACCGACGTTTCGGATTTCGTTTTTCACAGTAGCCCCTCAGAACACTATAGGGTCCTAGAATCATGAAATTTGGAAAAAGCAAAGGTCTTACTGTACACGTAAAGGGAAAAATTGCAAACCGTAAATACGTACTAAAAGGGGAATTTATTATCACAAACTTTTTATATTTGATTAATATGTATATTAATTAATTTTGGCAAACATTGAACTTTGTATATATTCTTAGATAACGTTTGTACGGAACCCTCGATACGCGAGTCTAACTCATACTTAACCGGCTTTTTTAAACTCCCCCCAGATCCATAGTACAATTAGTGGACTCCACTCACTATCGCAAATTTGTATAAGTGCAACTCGAATCTGGAGCTTCTCTTCTAAGGCACCCGCACCTATTGTGCTTCAAAGGCGCAAACATTTTCCGTTTACTACATCAGCTATAATAGAAATATAATAGTTCAAAAATACATATTACGCACTGTTTAGACGAAACAATCGAGATGGAGGCATGATAGTGGTTGACGTAGCTTTGAACAAGACTAGGCGTTTGTTAGGACTATCTTGCTGTTTGATTTTTAAGTTCCCATTGTAACATACGGTATCATTACCCCGTAGATTGTACAATCTTAATTCTTTTATACTTATTACCGCTTTCACAATGTTTTCTTTTATTATTGCCAGTATAGGCAGACGAGTTAGCGGCCCTCCTGATGATAACCGACCACCGCTGCTCATGGACTCTGCAACGCCGGGGACATAGACAAGCCGCTGCCTACCGTAGGGACATGAGTTTCAAAACCTTATTATTTAGTTAATTTTCAAGCACGATGACGTTGCTTTAAGTTGGCTTTTATAAGACTGACATTTTATCAATGACTTGGTGTTGCTCGCGTCTTCGCCCACGCGAAAAGCCTTTTCCGCTATAAAAGTCTCTAAAACTCAGTAAGACGCCAGCGTCATCTACTTGATGAATCAGGTTAAAAATATACATTATTTCCTATAGCAGCAAATTTGTGGGATAAAAGTACCCTATACTTACATGTGTTAATACAGGACACGACCACCTGTGTGCCAAAATTCATCCAAATTCGTGCCTTTACTTCTAGCAAACATCCAAACGTTTTCACCAAGTTTCGCATTTGTAATATTAGTAGGAAAGTAAAATAAGAATTTACTTACAAAATAGGTCCCTTTTGCATTAACAGTCTTACTTATAAAAAAATCGTAAAGATATACTCAATTGCGTCTTGACTAATCTGCTCTGAAACTTTTGATCAGTGTTTAACTTTTTCTTACCCAAAAACTTCGGTTACTTGCTACTTCCTGAAGACGCATATAGATAGATAGTCAAATATGTACGGTCGACTCGATTATTCGATCAGCTATAAGTCAAAATCCGCCACCTTACCTCTTAAGTAGGTTTAAGCTAGGCCACGGCGATATTTAATTTTGACAGCTATTAAAGCTATGCTTAACCACCTAAAGTTATAATTTTTTTCCTAATCAGTGACAAAGCATTTGATTTAAAAATAAGACGAGTTTATAAGTAATACTGATTATTGTAATGAATTCTAATAGGTAGTTCTAAATAGAGCCATAATCGTGTCACTATCATGATATATCATGCTAATTAAGAGCCAATGTTTTATGTGAAAAATCGTCACGCTATGTTCGTTGTTTTAATTACAATGTGGGACTATAATTATTTGAGTTATAAATTAAAAACTACGAGATGTGACCTTGGATGTCTGTAAAATTTTAGCTAAGATTCAAATTTCATTTTTATAATAAACCTTGCATGTTTCTAATATCAAGCATTGGTTTTACCTTCACAATATTGAGGGTCGCCATAAACAAAGTCAATATTTATAACATTATTCTTCTTCATCATTCGTACTCATCTATATTAATGTTATAAAAAGGAAAGATTTATGACAAAAACTACAGAACCGACTTTCTTTTTCACGCGGGCAAAGTCGCGAGCAAAAGCTAGTTTACAGTAATATATCTAAATACGAAATGCTACGGATGCTTGCTTTGGTCTGAGATCGAACACGCGACTTCCGTGTTCCGTTTCGGCAACCAGTTCCATTCCAGCTAGTTTCGCCGGCGCGGTTTTCTGTGCAAGACTTGCTTTCATAAAAATATGGAACTTGACAAATCCATAGCTTGTTTACATTGAATACTGAACCAGTAAAGCAAACATTTTTATTCGCACTTTCTGATGCTATATACCGTAGTCATGATGACTATTTGTAAAATTAAATCTAACTAAAAGTAATTTCACTCAGCCGTGTCCTTGAAATAAATACCTACAGCCGCGCGGTACGTATATAATCCATAGGGCTGCCCGTCTACATTATTTTGATCTAAGATATTTGAGCTTCGTTCTAGTAGTGATTGTACATACATACACGCTCACGCACTTTATTTAGTGCACCCACTTTTTGCCGTGCGTATTCCGCCCCATGATGTAATAGGGGGAAGCCTATAGCCATTTCGGGCACTAATTCCAGACTCCGGGCTGATATTGAATATAAAAGTCCAATACCATTGTGCCCGACCCGAGGATCGAACCCGGGACCTCAGCATTGCAGTCGTACCGTAATACAACTACGTCACCGAGGCAAGCAGTTTTGAGATTGTAAAAGATATTATTTTCAAAATGAATTTCTTTGTGAATTAAATAAGAAGTGTTCAATTCTTGTTAAGTTTTTTGAGTAGTAGATTTAAAAAATGTTTGGATGTTTGTTAGAGGTAAACGTAGAACGGATTTGGATGAAAGGACATGTCCGAGAATGGACCTCAAAATCTAAACAAGACAGTTTATATATATTTGGATAGAACTCCTGAAAACTAACCTATTGCAATAAATCGTTTAATTTTAAAGACCTCCGATTTTGAGATACATGTACATTTGCTTGGCTTAAAAACTACACTTAATATGAATGTTATCAAAAAAGTTGGTTATGAATGGAGGGGTCTAAAAATATTTTTTCAATGGATCTAAGATCCATATGTTGCCCCCTTTGATATCCCTAAAGTTTGAGCCTGTTTAGATTTTGAGGCCCAGCATCACAAAAAGCAGACATCTCCTTTGGCACGCAGATAGACCACACCCCGGATTAACAAATAAGCTACTTTTTCTCGGTAGTTTGCTCCCATGGGAGTAATTATTAATCTACGTTTTTAATAGATGACACTGGCATCGTACTGTTTTTTTAGAGACTTTAGTAGCGGGAAAAGGTTTCACGCGGGCAAAGTCGTGAGCGTCGCCTAGTATAAAATAAGTATGGAACGAAACATAGACAATATTTGGCACACATATAGGCCAAAAGTTTTTTAAATATATTTTTTTTTTATATAAAGAATAAAACACTCCATGTTTTTATCTTTTATAGTAACATGTCTTGCTTAAAATGTGAATTGTAGAGTAGTCTTTTCTCAATTAAGTTTATTAATGTGTTTCTCACTATTCTAAACCTGGATATCATATAAACATAGTAGTGCTCGCGGCTCCGCCCGCGTGAAAAAGTTTTTTCGGGACAAAAATATTTTCCCGGGATAAAAAGGCACTAGCACTCAGGAGTTATGTAGCTTCCTATTAGTGAAAGAATTTTCAAAATCGGTTCAGTAGATCCTGAGATTAGCGCGTTCAAACAAACAAACTCTTCAGCTTTATAATATTAGTATAGATTAAGTTATATTGTGTTACTTTAACGTCTTTGTCTAATTAAGTATATTTGTGTATCATTATTCTTATATTATAATATGCATACATTATTATTTTATGCATTGTATGATCACTCAAGGAAAAACAGGTCATTGTGTTTGTTTATTTATTTACTTAAAGTTTACTTTTATGTGCGTTGTAGCATACCGAGTCGTAAGTAAAATTATAAAAAAAATTGAGATTAAGTGCACCCATAAACAAAGAAGAAAAATAAGATTCATTTACATCTAAAACAATGATAAATATTATTGAGCTATGATGTTATTAATTATTAGTAGTGCTCGCGGCTCCGCCCGCGTGAAAAAGTTTTCCGGGATAAAAAGTAAGTAAGCCTATAGCACTCAGGAGTAAAGTAGCTTTCTATTAGTGAAAGAATTTTCAAAATCGGTTTAGCAGTTCCCGAGATTAGCGCGTTCAAACAAACAAACAAACTCTTCAGCTTTATAATATTAAGTGTAGATGACTCGTAAAACAAGAGGCAAATTTTTAATTAGATTCCGACCTTAGTTTTGTTCCAATGAACAAATTTGCTGGTTATATAATAAGCTCCAAGTTTGCGGAATATTACAGTTTCAAAAATACTGTTCTAGGGAAAACTTGCAACATGTCAGTCAAGATTATTCTTTTATATTCGTGCTCCGTGTTTGTCTTCGCTAAATCTGCCTTTGGTGAGTGGTATCTATAAACACATAATATTTAGTTTATTTTTCATGCAATTTAAAATGGTTGTCATGATTAAAAGTCACTTTCTCCGCGTCAACAAAAAAAAATTATTAAACCACAAAATAAACATAAATAGAACAAAAAGGTTGAAGATAAACGGTAATTGAGACTATTCCATTGTAAAATCATAAATTTGTAAAAGCAATTGCTGGTGGCAGTGGGCAGGGCGGGGCAAGAAAGTGCTTGAGTAGAAACCACGTACCTACCGGCAAACGCAGCGCTGATCATCCACTTACAAGCTGGACAGATGATAAAGGTCGCAGGAACACGCTGTTTTGACAGATCTTTCTGGAAATTTTTAGGGGAGGCCTATGTTCAGCAGTGGGTATCACATGACTGATGATGTGATACGCTCGGATATCGACTATCGTACATAAGGTGTATAGCCAACCGTAGCGATCCATGTAAACGTGTAGTCACCAGCATAAGTAGCTGAAAAATATCAAAATTTCAAATTGCCTACATACTTTTGTGTTCTTACTAATCTCTTTTTCTTTTCACAAAAATAAAATAAAAGGTATTTGCTTTGCTTCATACGGAGAATTTTTTTTTTCAGTTTAACTTATCGCGTATATAGGCGATTTGAATTTTTGATTTTGTACAGAAATTTATCCTGCTGACTGTACACGTTCCGGGATTAGCCTGTGTGGTTTCATACAGGCCGACATAGTGTCATCTAGATGAGTAATCAGCTCTTGTCCGTCGACAATCTATCTGACCCCTAGGTAGTCTACTTGCCAATGAGGGGCTTCTTTTCCGAAACGTCGTAGAAAAATACTGTCTAAAACAGTACATACATACATATCACGTCTTTTTACCCGACTGCGAAAGAAGGAGTTATGTTTTTCGAGTGTATGTATGTATATTTCTTTGGCACGCCCTAGACCGTAAACGGCTTGTCGTATTTTTATGTGAGTGATGTCAATATATTCGTCTTAGTCAACGTTTGTGAACACTGTCGACGAAAATGATTCAAAACCAAAATAAAATATTCAAATTAAAATCTCGTTTCTATCTTTTCAGTTCTTCAATTAATTTAATAAAGATGGCAGATATTGACGCAGCCACCCGGCTGCGTCTTATAGTGAATAATGCCACGTATGTTTTGTAACTCCTACTTTAGATGTATTTCTGTCCAATTTATTTCTATCAAAGCATTATTATTTTCTTTACACATCAATGAAAAACATATATAAAGAATTAAACAATCCGAAATGTAAAACTTGATGGCAAAATCTCATGGGGCGGAGTGATTTTCAATATTATGGAACACTAGCTTTTGCCCGCGGCTCCGCCCGCGCGAATGAGTTTTCCCGGGATAAAAGTCCCGCTTTGTATTGTCCCCGGATAAAAAGTAGCCTATGTGTTAATCCAGAACATGATCTACCCGTGTGCCTCATTTCACCGAAATCCGTTCAGTAGTTTTTGCCTGAAAGAGTAACAAATATCCATACATTCTTACAAACTTTCGCGTATATAATACTAGCTTTTGCCCGCGGCTCCGCCCGCTTTAGAAAGTTTTTCAAGGATAAAAGTCCCGCTTTATATTTTCCCGGGATAAAAAGTAGCCGATGTGTTAATCCAGGACATGATCTACCCGTGTGCCAAATTTCATCGAAATTCGTTCAGTAGTTTTTGCGTGAAAGAGTAACAAACATCCATACATCCAAACATCCAAACATTCTTACAAACTTTCGCCTTTGTAATATTAGTAGGATTAGTAGGATATACTATGACAAAGGACTAAGTGATATTTTGAACCGACGTCCAAAAGGAGGAGGTTCTCAATTCGTGTGTTGGTATTTTTTTGTATGTATGTACACTGATTTCTTCGAAAATTGTGAGCGTATTTCCTTGATTCCTTCTTCATTTAGTACAAAAGGGTCGCGAAGTGGTCCCATTTCAATATATCTTGGTTTAGAGTTCATCATTTTATGGAACAGACTGAATAGACCTGAATAATACGAGTAATTTCATTCGACGACTTACAAGTGCCCTTACGAAAGTCGATTAGCAATGCATAAATTGGAGCTATTTTTTATTGAATACTAGCCTTTTGCCCGCGGCTTGGCCCGCGTTAATAAGTTTTTCCGGGCTAAAAGTATATAAAAACCTTCCCGTTGAATCACTCCATCTTTTAAAAAAAAAACTGCATCAAAATCCGTTGCGTGGATTTAAAGATTATATACGCATACATAGGGACATAGGGACAGACAGCGCGAAGCGACTTTGTTTTATACTATGTGTAGTGAAAAGATAATACATATGCATGGTGGCCCTTTATACGAATAACCGGGTACATGGTAAGGGATAAAAAGGTATATGAAACCATTTAAACGAACTGAAACGTAGATTTGTCAGATTGCTATCTAAAAATGAGTAGGCGCTTTTCGACAGATTCGATAGAATGTGGTTAGTATCTAACCATAATATCTATCTATAGACTTCTAATGGACCTCAGAATATCCTACTTCCTACTAATATTATAAAGGCGAAAGTTTGTAAGAATTTATGGATGTTTGGATGTTTAGATGTTTAGATGTTTGGATGTTTGGATGTATGGATGTTTATTCCTCTTTCACGCAAAAACTACTGAACGGATTTCGATGAAATTTGGCACACGGGTAGATCATGTCCTGGATTAACACATAGGCTACTTTTTATCCCGGGAAAACATAAAGCGGGACTTTTATCCCGGAAAAACTTTTTAAAGCGGACGGAGCCGCGGGCAAAAGCTAGTGATAAATATAAGCTGTTTAGTCTTGAGTACGAATATATTATGATGACGAGCAGGATGCTTTTAATAGGATTAGTTTCATTATTTATGCTGGTTGTGTTCACATGTTTTAGGTTGTGCACAGCAATATTATGATATATATTGAACGTATTATTTAAATTGTAATTTTTGTGTAACAGCCAGTTTTGTGAGCCTAAATAAAAAAAAAAATAGGTACGTATAGTAATGTATTATGTGTGTGACTGCCTCGCTGGCGTAGTTGTATTGTATGTTGTATACGAGTACGATTTGCGCGCTGAGGTCCTGAGTTCGATTCCCAAAAACATTGTGATTGGGTTTTTCCATCTTAAAATTTACTCAGTCAGGATGTTGGCGGTGTGATACCCCCGTGCCTCGGAAAGCACGTAAAGCCGCTGGTCCTGCGCCTGATCTCTCTCCGGTCATGTCTGATTGCCGTCTCACCGGACTATGAGAGTGAAGGAATAGCGAGTGCACCTGTGTATTGGGCATACACTTGTGCACTATAATATCTCCTGCGTACCTGGCTGATCTCCGTTGAGATTGGCCGCCGTGGCCGAAACTGGCTAGGAGAATTATTATTATTATGTGTTTGACGCAAAACGCCCATGCAAGTTTGCGTTTCTACTAAAGGAAAAGAACGTTTAACTCCTGACTTAATAAACATTCATCATTGCTACATAGTGGAGCAATCAGATTTCCACCTGATTTCAGGATCTACTAGAAACTCGGGGAATGTATACCCCAAACCGAAATCTAATGTAACTGCTTACTGCGTAATGGTGAGTTAAGAGGTTAATAGAGATGGAAAACAATAATGGAGAGAGTATGCCGTCTTGAGGGACTCCAGAGTTGATATGGCACCAACTGGACGAGGAGTCGCCAAGTCGCACCAACTGCTGGCGTCCCTGAAGATAAGATGAGAACCAATCCAGTGTCACAGGAGAGATCGAAAGGTGGGAGAGGATGGCCAGGAGAATGTCGTGACTGACGGTATTAAAGGCGTTCGAGAAATCGACCCAAGCCAACCGTGACCTTGGTGTCTTCCATGCCCGCCCTAATATCGTCAGTCACTTTGAGTAGCGCAGTAGTAGTGCTGTGACCAGGCCCGAAAACCCGATTGCAATGGGCACAGAAGGTTGTTTAGGTGAACAAACCTGGACAGCTGCTAGTGGGAACAGGCCTCAAGCACTTTGGAGAGGAAGGGGAGAATAGATATAGGATGGAAATGTTTTGCGTGTGACGGATTAGGAATTTTGGGAAGAGGAATCACAATGGCTTTCCGTCACAGAGACGGAAATACGCTAGGGCTAAGGGAGCCATTAATAATGTGCAAAATGGCGGGAAGAAGATGTTCCAGGATAAGAATTATCATACGACGACTGCTGTTGTCGCAGCCAGTCGCATTGGATTTAATGGACAGGATTACCTTTTTGATCTCACCCAACGAAATTGGAGAAAACTGGAAAGGGTTGACATCAGGGCTGGAAAGTCCAGCTAAGTGGTCCATGGTACGACGCCTGATTTGGTGATCAATCAGGGAAGTAGAGGCGAAATGACGATTAATATCATCCAAATCAGTCGTCACCCCAAAGGAATCATATTTTTTATCTTTGCCAATACCTAGAGTCCCGAGGAACCTCCAGATACTGGCTAGAGAAGATAAAGATATGTTGTTGAGAATATGACGGCGTTTAGCATTACGAACCATCTGATTACACCGATTCTTTGCAGCTTTGAAAAGGCCCCAGTACTCTTCGGACCGGTCCCTTCTGTACTGACGAAAAGCTCGGATACTTCGTTTCATCGGCATTCGGACCCCTCGTGTCATCCACGGTGCAGGGGGGCGTTTTAATTTAATTCTCATAATATGTAACTCTTTATTGCATTACCTATTTACTAAAAAGTGATAAATAAAAACTTTTTAACAAAAAATAGCACCGACTTCAAAAACCACTATAAGGAAAAAAATAACTTCTACTTTACTTATGGGTTATAAGGAAATTTTAATATAACCAATATTATATACACTGCCATTTGTGTGATTATATTAATGTACAATGAATAATTATTCGGAGTCGGTGCCGGTCACAAAAAATATCTTACAAGTGTAAACCAATGCATCATACAAAAGCTGCCTACGCAAATATCCTTATAATAAACACATTAATTTGTAATATAAACTAGTTACTTAACAAAAGACTTAAATAAAAAAAATACTAGTCGAGTGCCAAATTACTACAAAAATCAAGCACCGACTCCAAATAATTATTCATTGTACATTAATATAATCACACAAATGGCAGTGTATATAATATTGGTATTATAAAAATTTCCTTATAACCCATAAGTAAAGCACAAGTTATTTTTTTCCTTATAGTGGTTTTTAAAGTCGGTACTATTTTCGAAACTGTACGAGGTCAGACATACAATATATTATAATGCGATGTGATTACATCGCACCGGATTTTATGTTAACAACTGAAGTTTTTGTTGGCAAAACGGCAATTTAAGTTACTAATTGCTATGTTTAGAATTTGTTGAATCATAATTAATACATCTTATGTATGGAATATATTTTCGGTATATCATTACCAATGAAAATTCAGCCTTAACCATACATTCATAAATATCATAATCTTATAAGTTTACCTTTAGTAAAATATTTAAGTTTTCGTTATTATTAAATCTTAAGGGTATTATGTAGAAACTGATATCATCATCAGCTATATGTCAACATATGCTGAACACAGGCCTCCCCTAAAGATTTCCAGACGGACCTGTCAAATGCATTCTGCACCCACCGTGTTCCTGCGACCTTTATCAAGTCGTTTGTCCACCTTGAAGGTCGTCCAAAAACTATCATTTTTTTATTGCATGGAATGACGAGACGAGCATGCCGTTCGCCTGATGATAAACGATATGATCACCCATAAACAGTAGCAACACCATCCAGTAACATGAGTTAACATCGATAATATTTTTAACTAGTAGTGCTCGCGACTCCGCCCGCGTGAAAAAGTTTTTCCAGGACAAAAATATTTTCCTGGGCTAAAAAGTAGCCTATAGTTAGGAATTATGTAGCTTCCTATCAGTGAAAGAATTTTCAAAATCAGTTCAGTAGTTCCTGAGATTAGCGCGTTCAAACAAACAAACTCTTCAGCTTTATGATATTAGTATAGATAAAATTTTATTTTACAGTTGACACAATACCCAAATGCTCTATTAAGGACGAAGAATGTCTCCAGCCCGCCTAGCATGCGCGCGTCGACAAAATTTTGTCGACACTTTTTGTCGGGTTTTTGTCGTTTATCGAATTATGTCTACTGACACTAACATGCGTGCTCATGCATCTCGACTTGTGACGTCACAAGTAGAGAAAACTGTAATTTTTACTTTATCTGTGCTATTTTTCTCTACGAACCCTAACATGACCAAATGATTTTATCGATTTTTGACATTTGTGACCGAGATATTTGTCTACGTTGCTTTTGTACGAAGAGAAAATTGTCGTATATCAACAAACGATGGCGGTATATTATTAATTAAGTATTACAATTGTATAATATGAATTATATAATAAATATGAATATAATATATATCAATATAGAAAAATTTACACGTGGTATGGAACCGCGAAAGGCATGCCCGCCCTTTTAAAGGTAATTTAATATATAAACAACCGCGTTTAATAACAATTTAAATATATATAGATAAAGGAATAATGTCTTTTTTGTTAGGTGTTGTGCTCCATTCAATTTCGTGCCAATGGAAGTTATCAAAGACACTTTGTGCAATATCTTAGTCTGTGCCAGGCGGAGACTAATGTTAGTACCTAGTTTTATTGGCAGGTTTTGCATTCCATACCTATATCATGGAAAGTACCAACTCAACATAGTTTCAAATTTATATTAGAGCTACAATGTTCATTTACTTATAATACCATAACTTTTAGGTTTCTAGCTGAGTGAGTCAGTTTACGAGTCACACAATATCAGCCCAAAGGAGTATGGCTTGTGAATTTGAGGAAAATTTAATGTGAAGGCTATATTAGGGCCCATTAAATATATGAAAATATGACCTCCATCTGGACCACAAAGTGCACAATAGAAAAATTGGAAGAGATCAATGTTCAACTGGTAATATAATAATATCTTACAATACTATTAATT
This sequence comes from Lapara coniferarum, assembly GCA_949316025.1. Lineage (NCBI taxonomy): Eukaryota > Metazoa > Arthropoda > Insecta > Lepidoptera > Sphingidae > Lapara > Lapara coniferarum. Next base: position 7,619,222 of record OX438920.1, read on the forward strand.
AATAAACTTCATTGATAATTATATATTTATAAATGTACTTTAACAAAATTTCTATCTTGCCTTAAATAAGATGGCATTATTGTGTTAACTAATTAGGTAGTGAGAACCCTTGAATTACAGACTGTCTGCAGTTTTTATTTTGTATATTTTATACCAATAAATAAGCAACTTTGTTTATTATATTTGTAAAACCAGTAAGCGTATATTTTAAAATAAATGTTGCAAATTGTAGATTTTAACAGCAGAATATTCAATGTGAACGCTAGTTATTCAGAAAGATATCATTATTATGAAACCTAAAATACAAAAAAAAGTATAGGTTTTATTTATTTATTAAAAACTTCATATAAGTACTCTGAATGTCTACAAATAGACTTAACACTAGAATATGGCTATTTACATTTCTACATTGTTACATTTCTATATTAAATTACTATTGTTACAATTCTACATTACATTGATAATGTTACATAACTGTGAGTAATGAAGTATTTTATGTTACAGTGTATGGAGGAAACTATTATAAATGAACAGCACATTGGAGAAGAACATGTACAATTATCAGTAACTGCAAGATTCTGTCAAGCCAAATGGGCAAGAAATAATAGATATATATTATTATGAACCAATAAATAATTGTACATACATATGATTTTTAAAGCTTTTTTTATTTATGATACAAAATTTTCTACATGAATGTGGAGGGCAAAAGGACATTTCAAAGAAACTTTTTAATATAACATTTACATAGGGAACCCTATTGCTGCGGTACATTTTGTTCATATGTAATGTTTTATCTTGTGTAATGGTAAAGATAACAAAGTATGGAGTGTCCAAGCTCTTATTATAAGATTAGATGTTTATTTTGAAAAACAGTTGTCTTTAAAAATACAGATCTACTTTCAATAAATTATTGTTCGAACTGGACAAATAAAATTCTTCTGTAGGTAGTGTTTGGTGAGCTCATCAACATGGTGCTGGGTGTTGTGCTTGCTGTTGTACTGGGCTGGGCATTGGGATGAACTAAAACAGAAAAGAAGATAAAATTTCAATATATGTACTTCATAATTTAGTACTTAAACACTATTGTTAAACAATAATAAATAATATCAAATAGAAACAAATCCTGGGCCTTGTGGCTGCAAAGCTTAACTTAAAATATCAGTGTTGAGCTAATTAGGTTATTATTACACTATACTTACACCAATTGGAAATTTTTGGGGCCAAAACCACATCCATCTTCTTTCCGGTTGCACCACCGATTTCGCTGAGCATGAGCTATGTTGCATCGCTCCCGTGGTTGAGTGATAGTCATCCGGCACAAAGTTTGAATAAGCCAACATATAGTGGCACAAATAATTGAGTCTTGTTGGATTTTATCAGATTCTTGCCTTGTTACATCGTACACTAAAACAGTTCGGAGCAGTTATTTCATATTCGGTTCCTTATAGTGTACAATACATTAACATTGAATTTTTCGTTCACTTACGTTATTTAACTTTCATTTTCTTTAAAGTTACATTTAAATTGACGATAATTTATAAAACTAAAGAAAATAAGATAAATAAACTTTCTTCTTCTTCTTCTTTTAAATTATGGCTTCCACCGAATAAATAAACTTTGGAATGACGTAAACTGTCACTCAAAACGTCAGAGAAAACAACAGTGTTACCAAATGTTTGACGGTTGAAGTCGCCGAAAATTCAATGTGAAGTAGCCTCAAGTCGCTTCTTCGTATATGAAGAGGTGAAGGAGCAAAAAGAAAAAACAAACCTCCCTAATTTCCAATTTATAGTGGTCCAACGCGGCGAAATTTCAAAGTAGCCTAAAGTCGCCCGCTTGTGTGGGGACGCGGAGAGCAAAAAAAAAAAAAAAGTCCCCAGTTTTCAATAATTGTGTGTAAGGGGGATCTGAGTACATGTTTTGTACCCTCGAAGCTATAAATATCCTCAAATTCGACAAAAACAATGCATAACACACGAACTTTCCGAAGTAGCCTAAATTGGCGACTAATCACCATTCGCGTAGCCTAAACGGCGACCAGTCGCACTTCGCAATTTTTGGTCGCCCCGACACTTCAATATAGCCTAAATGGCGAAAAGTCGCCTAATCTGGCAACACTAAACAAAAATTGCATCATAGATCTATAAAATTGAATGAACTAAAACCACGGTAGCCAACATTAGAAAATAAAATTGTTAGAATATATATTTAAAAGGGCAACATCGGTTTGTCTTCACGAGTAAACTTATGTCTTCAACGAGAAACTTATCGATCATAGCGCGCATGTTAGGGTAAACGACATATTACTCGATATCGACAATTTGTCTACTGTCGTTATCGAGATATGTCGTCGTGCGCATGCTAGCCGGGCTGAATGCATTCGGGAATGTTATAACCAGTATTGGCAAAACAGGAATACCAGAGTACGATATACCGCCTATTGATCCCCTTGTCTTGAAAGACATAAGTTTATCTGTAGCTGGCTTAGTTGATATCACTTTGTTAGAAGGAACTGTCAAGGGAATTACAAGCTGCAGTTTTAATAAATTCAAGTAAGATATATAAAAATAAACAAAATAATTAAAATAAAATAACATTTAAAAGTAATGGTTATTTTTGTTTCAGTTTTAATATAGAAAAAGGAAGAGGTAAAATTGAATGTGCATGCGATATAATAGTTGAAGGCAAATACAAGGCATCTTCTTCCAGTCCTTTGATTAAAAGCTTTTTAAATGGCTCAACGGTTCGCGGAGAGGGCACAGCAAAAGTCGACTTACGTAAGTACTTAAATTCTGTCACAATTATTTTAGTATCATAATAATTCACGTTAATTATTGATAATTAGCTGGGATATATTCAATGTCACAATCATATCTATCGTATATTAATAACTAGCGGCCCGCCCTGGTTTCGCACAGGTAGCAAAGCATAATATTATATGCCGAAATTCATTTTTCTATCATACAAAATATTTATGTAATATACACATAAACCTTTCTCCTGAATCGCTCCGTCCATTGGTGAAAGACATGTGAAAATCCCTTCGGTAATTTTTGAGCTTATCTTGTTCAGACAATGAACAATCATATTCTCTCGTAGTTTCACCCGCAAGAGAATATTTAGTAAAGTTCACGCAATCAATTCAGTGGTTTGACTGTGACGGCTCCACTCGCAAGAAATAAAAACCGGAATAAAAGTCCCGGGTTGCATTTTTCCGCGATAAAAGTAGCCTATGTTCTCCTCTGGATCTCAAACTATCTCCATAAGTATTTTCTAGCGGTTCCACTCGCAGAAAAAAATCCGGAATTAAACACACACACATTATGGAATTGAATTACCCGTTTATATTTTCCGGGATTAAAAGTACCTACCCTAGGTCCTTCTTACGGTCTTAAACTATCTCTCTAACAAATTTCACTGAAATCGGTTCAGTAGTTTGGCCGTGACGGCTCCGCTCCCGAGAAAATTAAATCCAGGATAAAATTTCCGGGTAGTATTTTTCCTGGATAAAAGTACCCTATGTTCTCTTGTGGATCTCGAACTATCTCTATACTTGTTTTCTTGTGGTTCCACTCGCAGAAAACAATTTCCCGGGATAAAAGTCCCGCTTTATATTTCTCCAGGATTAAAAGTAGCCTATGTGTTAATCCAGGACAAGATCTACCCGTGTGCCAAATTTCATCGAAGTCCGTTTCGTAGTTTTTGTGTGAAAGAGTAACAAACATCCATACATCCATATACCCATACATCCATACATTCGTACAAACATTCGCGTTTATAATATTAGTAAGATTAGTAAGACGTGTTAAACTTATAAACCTTCCTCTTGAATCATTTTATCTACTAAAAAACGCATCGAAATCGGTTGCATAGTTTTAAATATCTAAGCATACATAGGGACATAGGCACATAGGGACAGACAGAGGAAGCGACTTTGTTTTATACTATGTTAAGAATAAGACATTGTCATTTTATAACCCTTTGCTTCTTTACAGAAAAAATAATTTTGAAATTAGATTTTCCAGTCCACGCTATAAAACAAGACGGTGAAATCTACCTAAAATCTGATTATAAGGCCGGTAAATATGACTACGATATAGGAAAACTTCACGTTGCAGCTGACAATCTGTATCTGGGTGAAAAAGAATCCAGTGAGTATAAAATCAACACCAACACAATCTCTTAAAATAATCACCTATCTGCATTACACAAGGAGGAAGCGCAATATAGGTAGGAGAGACCGGGGATAGTTGACCAAATTTCAGTTTGGGCGTCTATATTTTTTTTGTCTTAGTATGTATCTCAAAAAATCCTATGGGTTCGATGAGTGCACTAATAAGCTTTCGAAAGAAACACAAAAAATCTCGCGATTGTTTATAACATAGTGTACAAAAGTCATTTTGTGAAACAAGAAAATCATATCAACCTGCCTCATGCCTGGGGTTGGTGGACTATTCACTCACCATTCACCTACAAAGTAATTGGTATGAATACGGCAATAAAATAAAAGAAAACACAAAAAGTACTTATTTACTATTATCAATGTGCCTTGTTGAGATAAAATATCAGTAACATTTACACACATACATACATATACACTCACGCCTGTGATCCCCGAAGGGGTAGGCAGAGGCGCAACTAGTGCACCCACTTTTCGCCATTATTCCATCCCATGATGTGATAGGGGGCGAGCCTATCGCCATATCAGGCACAAATTCCAGACTCCGAGCTGATACTGAATAGAAAAACTCAATACCACTTTGCTCGACCCGGGGATCGAACCCGAGACCTCAGCTTTGCAGTCGTACTGTAATACAACTACGCCACCGAGGCAGTCGGATTTACATAATATACATATAATTTGTCACTTTTTGTACAATATTCGTTATTGGGGAGGAAACAAAAATTCTACCACTAGCACAGCGTTTACTGTTTCAATGAATTATTCTTTTGTAAATTCACATGGTTTTAAAATAACAAACTTTTGATAAATTTGACAAAAAGATCACTTTATTCCATGTGAAGAATATTTAGATCAATACGTAGTACATATTGTAGGTAGTCAACTAGCCCCAATATGAAGTTTGTCTACCAGGCACAAACAGTTTTTTTAATTTTCAACCACAAGTGAGTACTTGAAAGCTGTGGCGAAATATAAAAAAAAATGCACTAAAATAAGCATCAATAACCAAACTCTTACTTTAAATTGCTTGAAAGTAAATAGCATCGAGTATAAAGACTTCAATACAATGAACATTAAGAGGTAAATAATTACTCATAGGTACCATTTTTCGATAAATCGTTTTTTCTCCCGAATTACGTGCGCCCGCGATGCCGCGTTGGTGGTGAAGATTCGTGAACAGTAACCGGTTGTTCGTGTATATCAGGACGATGCAACACTTTTAAATAGCTCGAGTTATTGACTGTTATTCATCCTGCCTCTATCGCCAACCATCCCGAATCTCCCCTACTGTAGAAGTAGGATTGATTGAAGCGTGTTGTTATTAGTTTTAGGTTCTTTATTATACTGTTCACGACCTGCCTTACAATACATCTTACGACAACTTAATATATACTACACCACAATATTTAGGTATTTACCTTATGTCGATATAAAATTGAGAACGTAGTTTTTGAAGCAATAAATTATATATTTGCTAACATAAACATGGCATATAATGGTAACCACAGTGAAGCCAAAGTGAAAATAAATTGATAAGAGATATGTAAATTACTGCCTGCCTCGGTGGCGTAGATGTATTACGGTACGACTGCAATACTGAAGTCTCGGGTTCCATCCCCGGGTCGGGCAAATTGATATTGGATTTTTCCATTTAGTATCAGCCCGGTGTCCTGGAATTTGTGATATGGCGATAGGCTCGCTCCCTATCACATCATGTGACGGAATACGCACGGTGAAAAGTAGGTGCATTAATTGCGCCTCTGCCTACCCCTTCGGGCATAAAAGGCGTGAGTGTGTGTGTGTGTGTGTGTGTGTGTGTGTGTGTGTGTGTGATGTAAATTACGTAACTTATAGATTATCGTTAGAGGGTAAATTAGTTCCTTTTAAAGAACCTTATTTAATAAGAAGAAAGGAACGCGTAAGTCGCCAGTCAGCTCCATAATCACCGCATCTTAATGGTGCTGCGAAGGCATAAACGAACTTAGGTCCATTTGTGGTGTTAAAGACCTTTGCCATGTTCTAAAAACAAATTACATAGATAATTGTTTAATCAGAGATGTTTAGCAATCATACAAAGCCTTTTGTTTCCATTCGTGTCTAAAAAAACACGTTAACTCTGCAGGCAAAGAAATTATCGATGCACTGAACAACAACTGGAAACTCATCGTTGAGAGCGTCGGAAAACCTTTTGCTGACCGAGCCATAGATATTTACGTTGATTACAGCTCGAAATTCTTCGATAAAGTGCCAGCAAAAGAGTACATTGCTGATGACTTAAGTTCTTATGCTAGCTCTTGAACAATTTCTCAATGAATATATTAACAGTCTTTTAATTTTGTATTTTTAAACTGTGCACAAATATTAAAAAAAAGATTTTGTACATATTAATTGTGGCATATTTATGAAAATCTTGCTATCATCTGATAGTAACTATATAAATGTATCAGGTTCTTTAATTTTCAATCTGTTTTGTTTTTTTAATCAAATCCTTTTTCCTTTGTTTCTATTTTTTGTTTCTATGTTTAAATACTGGTTTCGTTATATTAAACAGTGTGTTAATTATCATTATTTCTTGGAATTATTTAAACCTATCTCCCAACCATCTTTTCAGCATCTCACGTAACAGGGACAAATGCTTTTTACATTCAGGTAATTGTGGGTAACCACTCCTGTTACATATTATGAGCAATAATTACGATATGAGTCTGTGGCGTTCAGCCACGCGTTTTGAATTACGCGCCCTAGCCTACGCAGCGCGCACATTGGCGCTCGGCGTAGGCTCGAGCGGTTAGGTGTGAACCCCGACAGCGGTAGCCATGACAGACTCTCTGCGGCAATGGCCCCCGTACAACAGTAGTGATTATATTCTCTTTGCGTACAACAAACATTGTTAATAATTGATTTTAATGTGAACAAAACAAATACAAAATTTAAGTGGACTCAGTGTATTAATTTCTGAACTGAAACCCCACATCTGGTGACCACCGACGCGGGCTGCCTCGTGAATATTTCTGCGAGGTTCATGAACACATACCGAAGAATATAACCGAAGACGCATTGAAAATATGATAGCAGTTCAAATGCGGGTGCATGGGCGAGTCCATTGACGTCCGCGCCTAGCTGCACTGCGCGATCGGTTCCCTGCTTGGCCTACGTGACCAACCGTACGTGGCCGTGCGCGCGCGATTCCCGTGCGCCGACCTCCCGGCAGCAACCTCAGCGAGCCGCAACCGTGCTCCGCCCCTGCTACGTCCAGCGCCAAGCCCAACGAGCCGCCGCCGCGCCCCGCCGCAAGCATTCAGCGTTAAGTCCAGCGAGCCGCCGCCGCGCCTCGCCTGCCGACACGTCCAGCGAGCTGCCGCCGTGCATCGCCTGCCGACACGTCCAGCGAGCCGCCGCCGCGCCGTGCATGGTTCGCCGACACAATCAACAAATCTATCGAGCTTTATTGCGACTATCGTAATTTTTAACAGGGAAGTTGTAACTTTTTATTTTTTGTGTGCGCCACATTATTAAAATACAACTGGCAGTTCATACCTGTTAGTACCTTCACTCAAGGGGATATATTTATATAAATATATATTTTTTTTTAATTGTTAAACTCCTATTTAAGCCTAATTTAATATTGTAGTTCCTACATTAGGGTCTGACATATTGTTATACCGCAGAGGTTACATTTAAAACACCACCCCATTAATTTGTTCCATTGCCTGTGACCCTGACCCCTATTTTTATTTTTCCTATCGACTCAACATGTCGCCGGAGGATTTGTTGAGGCAGGTTAGAGAGCTGCAGGAACAAATGGCCAAACTCCAGGCAGCAGTGCCTTCCAGTGATGCCAGACAAAACGTGTTTGGTATCTCTATGAAACTGCCACCATTCTGGCATGACAAACCAGCAATATGGTTTGCACAGGCAGAGGCGCAATTTGAAATAGCTGGGATAACCCAGGATTCCACAAAATATGGCCACATTCTTACCAAACTAGATGCTCGGGTTGCAGACGAGATGGAGGATGTGATTGAAAACCCCCCGAGTAAAGACAAATATAACCAGTTTAAATCAGAAGTCATAAAACGATTTGCTATTTCCAGGGACCAGCGTGTTCGCCAACTGCTGGGTGATGAGCAACTAGGTGACCGCAAACCATCATCGTTCTTGCGCCACCTCCAGACCCTTGCAGGTGCCAAGAGTGATGATGGTATATTGAGGGAGTTATGGATGCGGCGGCTGCCACAGAACGTCCAGCACATCCTAATGGCGCAAATGGACTTTCCATTGCAGAAGGTGGCCGACATAGCTGACGCCATTATGGACGCTCCTGTCAGTAAGTCCTTCATTAGCACAATCACACCTAGTGCTCCTGTCACTAGTGAACCCGCAAATATAGAATTTATCATGCGTAGCATAGAGACCTTAAATAAGAAACTAGATATACTTACTCGGGACACCTCCAGGCGCACGAACAAGCAATCAACGCCTCGTTCAAGGTCAGCCTCCCGTACCAATAATAAGTGTTGGTACCATCGAAGATATGGTGATAAAGCAACCAAATGCATCGCACCATGTAGTAGCACATTGGAGCCGGGAAACTCCAGGATCAGTCAGTGATGGCGGCTTCTGACTGCAAGCAATCTGGCCGCCTTTTTGTGACCGACGTCGCAACCAAGCGTCAATTCCTCATTGACACAGGCTCCGACTTGTGCTGCTACCCCCGCAATTTGTTAAAAGGTGATCTCAAGCCTACTAAATCTGAGGCACAGGCTGCAAATGGCTGCAGTATTAAAACCTACGGTAACATCTCTCTTTACTTGAATTTCGGGTTTCGACGTAAATTTGATTGGGATTTTGTCATTGCAGACGTCAGCTGTCCTATAATTGGCTCAGATTTTCTGGCCCATTACAACCTCTTGCCAGATTGCCGCCGGCAGAGATTAGTAGACGGAATCACCAAGCTGTCTTCACCAGCTACCGTCGCGTCAGCTGCTCAACCTGCAGTAAAGTCCGTAATTGCCGGAGACTCTGCCTTCAAGAAAATACTCCTGGATTTCCCTGACCTAACACGCCCTCCCGGTAAGCCTAGAGTTCTGAAACATTCTACCACACACCACATTATAACGACCGAGGGACCACCAGTGTCGTGCAAATACCGCCGACTCGCCCCTGAAAAGCTACGGGCTGCCAAAAAGGAGTTTGAGGAGATGGTCCGTTGTGGGACCGCTCGTCTTTCCGACAGTCCATGGTCGTCGGCATTGTACTTGGTTCCAAAAGCTGATGGTAGTTTGCGTCCATGTGGCGATTACCGCATACTGAACGCAAGAACCATCCCAGACCGCTACCCTGTCCGCCACATAGGGGATGTCAGCCAAAACCTGGCCGGATGCTCTGTCTTCAGCACTATTGATCTTGTGAAGGCCTACCAACAGATTCCTGTTGCGCCTGACGACATCTGCAAGACTGCCATCATCACGCCATTTGGCCTCTTTGAGTTTCCCTATATGGGTTTCGGATTGCGAAATGCCGGACAGACCTTCCAGCGCTTTATTGATGGTGTTATACGTGGCTTTGAATTTTGCTTTGCGTACGTCGATGACATACTTGTGTTCTCGCATACTCCCGAAGAACATGAGGAGCACCTCAGAATTCTTTTTAACCGCTTAACGGAATTTGGCGTAGTCATTAATCCGTCCAAGTGTGTATTTGGAGCTGATTCTGTAACATTCCTTGGTTATAAAATTTCAAAAGCTGGAACTTCTCCTCCACCTGAGAGGATTGAAGCTCTAAAAAGTTTCCCTCTCCCTAAAACTGTAGAAGGGCTCCGCAGATTTTTGGGGATGGTTAACTTTTACCGCAAATTCATTCCCAGGGCAGCTGATTTACAAGCACCTCTCACAGAAGTTTTGGCATCTAGTAAGTTAAAAGGAGCCAAACCAGTCCCATGGACAAATGAGCTTGAGCTGGCATTCCAGAAGTGTAAAGACCATCTCTCTAATGCTACTCTTTTGGCACACCCTATTCCTAACACTAAGTTTGGTTTGTTCAAATATGCCTCTTCTACTCATGTTGGTGCCTGTCTACAACAGTTTGTAGACAATGCCTGGCAGCCCATTGCCTTCTTCGGTAAAAAGCTCACCAGCCGCCAGACCACCTGGCCGGCGTACTACCGTGAGTTATTAGGAGTGTATGAAGCTGTTCAGCACTTCAGGCACATCTTGGAGGCTCAACATGTTACAATATACACTGACCATAAGCCTCTTATATATGCATTCTCGCAGAGACGCGAAAAATTACCTCCTGTCCAAATAAATCAACTATCTTTTATTTCACAGTTTACCACAGACTTCGCGCATGTGCAGGGCACGGACAACGTTGTAGCTGACGCCTTGTCACGGGTGGAAGCTGTTCAAGTCGACTTTAACTACTCTGCTCTCGCCAAAGACCAGGCGACCGATGAGGAGTTAAAGCACATGCAAAGTGACTCATCCCTGGTACTAAAAAAGGTAACCATACCTGGTTCTGATACGCAAGTTTTTTGCGACCTATCAACTGGGAAGCCCCGTCCGTATCTCACGCCATTCTTCCGGCGACTGCACTTTGACAAGTTACACAACCTCAGCCATCCAAGTGCGCGGACATCCGCACGCATGATGGCCGTAAGGTTCGTTTAGCCAGGTATGAGGAGCGACTGCAGAAGGTGGGCCAGATTGTGTCCGGCCTGCCAGCGCTGCAAAACCTCGAGACACACTATAATGCCTCTAGGCAACTTTAGCACCCCCACTAAACGTTTCCGTCATATACACATAGATATTATAGGGCCTCTACCACCCAGTAGGGGCTACCAATATTGCCTTACAGCGGTGGATAGATTTACCCGGTGGCCAGAAGCATGGCCTATGGCCACCGCAACCGCCGAGGAATGCGCGGAAGTTTTTTTTAGGGAATGGATGGCTCGTTTCGGTACTCCATCCATTGTTACAACGGATCAGGGCCGTCAATTCGAATCTTCCCTTTTCCAGACCCTGATGCAGCTTTGCGGCGCCAAACGCGTCCGCACTACAAGCTACCATCCGTGCGCTAACGGGTTGGTAGAGCGAATGCACCGGCAGTTAAAAGCTGCTTTAATGTGCCATCAGGACACATGGCATAAAGTTTTGCCTGTTGTGCTTTTGGGCATGCGTGCCGCTCTTAAGGAGGACATCCAAGCATCCCCCGCCGAGTTAATATATGGAGAACCCCTATGCCTGCCGGGCGAGTTTATTGTTCCTCCCTCAACTTCTAACTGCACCGAGAGCGCATTAAACTTCGCGACCGAGCTGAGACGGCACATTTCTGTTTTAAGACCGACACCTGCTTCTCGTCATGGAAAGCAATCGATCTTTGTTTCCAAGGATCTAGCCACTGCGTCGCACGTTTTCTTGCGTGACGACGCTGTAAAGACCTCAATGAAACCGCCCTATACGGGCCCCTTCAAGGTAATTTCTAGGAGAGACAAAACGATTAAAATTTCAGTTAGGAACAAGGAGATCGAGGTCAGTCTGGACCGCGTCAAGCCAGCATACATCGACGAGGACTCCAGGGAGTTAAAGACTGCAGCTCCCACTGCCTCAACAAATCCTCCTGTTCTAAGCGGGCAGAATACAGACGCCACTCCCAAACCACAATACACCCGATCAGGTCGTAAGGTCCGGTTTAAAACGCCTTACGACGTTTAATTTTTTTTCATGTAAAATAACATGTTCCCTTTTTCGCAGAAGTATTTCTCTCCGTAGGGGGGTGGTGTGGCGTTCAGCCACGCGTTTTGAATTACGCGCCCTAGCCTACGCAGCGCGCACATTGGCGCTCGGCGTAGGCTCGAGCGGTTAGGTGTGAACCCCGACAGCGGTAGCCATGACAGACTCTCTGCGGCAATGGCCCCCGTACAACAGTAGTGATTATATTCTCTTTGCGTACAACAAACATTGTTAATAATTGATTTTAATGTGAACAAAACAAATACAAAATTTAAGTGGACTCAGTGTATTAATTTCTGAACTGAAACCCCACAAGTCGATATATTATTTTGTAATGATATTCTTTTCCTAGCTAAGCATATCAGTAAAATATTATCGGTACTGGCGACACAAGAAAATAGTTTACTGATCAATATCAGTAAATATTTCATTTTTTTGCATAGTTTATGCTTAGATATTCTTATCGCATTTAATTAGCAGGATAAAGACTAGAATTCAAACATGAATATACGGAAAAGTATTTAATATTTACAATGCTAGATTCTGAAGATTTAACACTACGCTGTGCTTCCATTAAAATACAATATTATCAGTTGTGTGGTGTTGCAAAAGATTCCAGTCTGCGCGACGCCTAGAGACACCAATAGCAAAAGTTGTTCAAGCAAAATCTAATCGAACATTTTTAATATGATAAAGATGTACTGAAAACTGACTTTTAATATGAATCGAAATACCCTCAAATGCAGTTATTGATTTGCTTAGTTTTAAAATAAAACGGTCTGATAAAATTCTCTTTAGCCTGATCTTAATTTCCTGATATTAAGATAATAGTATTTTTTTATAATCCTTGTATTGTGTAGTTACAGTAATCTCTGATAGATGCCATTATTTAGAAATGTCCATCAACAACGCAGTTCTCGAGCGAAGACCACGTACTGGTAAGCGGAACGTCAGCAGTCCACCTGCAAGGTGGAGAGACGACTTGATAAACGTCGCAGGAACACGCTAGATGCAGGCCACTTTTGACAGGTCCGTCTGGAGATGGACGGCTTATGTTCAGCAGTAGACGTCATGTGGCTGTTTATGATGTTCCATTTTATTTGAGTATAGTGTAAAGAACTCTAAACTATCCCGTCCATTACTACCTCATCGATTTGTTTGATGACAATAGATCAATATTTCACAATACTATTTCATTTAGAATTACAGAACTATTGTTCCCGGAACTGTAAATATAACACTTTTTATTTAAATTATACATGATACAGGAAATAATGCAATATATGTATATTCTACAATCTTTAACGCTAATGTTATTTATGAAAAATTAAATTAAAATTTAAATAACCCCGACACAAAAAATTAAAGACACTTTTATTGTTACCTATACTTTTTAGAGATGTTTTGTGCCGGGAGTTATTTAAATTTCAATTTTATTTCAAACTTATTAAATTACTTTATTCTCCATCATGGGGCCTTGATAATCAGGTATCTATCACCTACTCGTTGAGCCCATCCTTATGAGCCCAAACACACTATATCTGCTAAGGACATATAGTTACTAAGGAGCTGGGTATCCCGCAGACTACTTGATACCGCAGCATCAGTTCACGTTTAAAAATATTTCCAAAGTCAGAGTACACCAAGTTCAAAATCATTCGGACTTTTTAAGTTGGAAATGAGCCGATAATCTTAAAAACGCCTGAACAGATTTTCATAAATTATAGCTAAGAACCATCGCAGTCACATCAGCTTTCAAAAAAAACCGCGTCCAAATCGGTCCATTCCTTTGATAGCTACAACGCCACAGACAGACATACAGATACACACCCTAAACTTACAACTCCCCTCTTTTTTGTGGGGGGGGGGGGAGGTGGTTTAAAATGTCACATTCAAGATATTTAATTATAATCAATGCATTATATTGTTCCCGACATTTCAAGATTATGCTAAATATAGCCCATTATTTCATATCAACTATATAATGATACTAGCTTTTGCCCACGGCTTCGCCCGTGTTAATAAGTTTTTCCGGGCTAAAAGTACATACATAAAAACCTTCCCGTTGAATCACTCTATCCAACACATTTATTTGTATAAAGATTAATATTATGACGTTGATACAACTCTTAACAAATAATGCATTAATTTCGACCAAATTTGATTACCATAAAAACGGTTCTAGAGAGTTTATTTTAAAGGATAGACATATACTGTCGCGGACTTTTTTTTAGATCATTTCAAGAGGAATAATTCTTTCATACATATATTTTTGGTATCTTGAACCATTTTCGCAGCGCACGCAATGGAAGCCCTCAAGGATGAATAATTTTCCCCGCATTTTTCACATTTTCCATTATTTCTTCGCTCCTAATACTTGCATCGTGATGTTATATAGACTATAGCCTTCCTCGATAAATGGCCTATTCAACACAAAAACAATTTTTCAATTCGCACCAGTAGTTCCTGAGATTAGCGCGTTCAAACAAACAAACAAACAAACAAACAAACAAACAAACAAACTCTTCAGCTTTATAATATTATAGTATAGATTTGGAAATTTGAAACATAACCGTATCTAGATAAATATAAATCAACAATAGTTATAAATTAACAATAATTAAAAATAAATCTATAATCGATAACCAGTTTGGCAAGGCACAGTGTTTCTAGAATAATATATCTAATTACATTTTCCTGGCGGCCTTGCACCGAAAGAAAGAAGTAATGTGATCTGAATTCTGATAGGATAAAGAAATTGATGAAGATGATGATAATGATCACATATGGATGCAGCAGGTGTTTTTGCCTGAATGTTCTGGGTGCTGCAGTAAGCATCATGTCTGATATCCAATGACTTCTATGAGGGTATTCATGGCGCTGACCATCAGACGGATTACTTAACTTGGTCATTTCGTTCATTCAAAAAGCTAGCACGAGTTAACACACTAGCGTGTAGTTAACGTAATGATTTCGACGTACATTTTTGTATTGAAATTTGAGCATCGCCGTGGTGAGCGTATTTTGAATTAATACTAGCCAACGAAAGCTGGCCAAGTCAAATCTAATCTACTTTAAGATCTCACATTTTGAAATAATAGCAATTGTTATAGGTATCCATTAAAGCAAAGAAATAGAGTTTAATACTTGTTCATAATGTTATTTTGTTCCTATATATAAATATTTGGTTTTTGCATAGAATTTGGCACTCATTTAGATCTCCATTCTTTTTAGGGCGAAACCCACAGCTAAGCATAACTTTTGTATTTAACTTGGCTCACCTTTTTTACATTTATGTTTTTGGTGGAATCATTATTTTCAAAAGTAACCTTAATATTATAATTTTAGATCAACTTTATTTAAATATACTTTATTTAAATATAATTATTGATACTTTTTAAATGCTTGTGAATCGTCTAAGTACCTCATTGTGTTCTCCATCAGTTTCCAACTACTATTGGGAATAGACTCAAGAGTAGGCGACTGCTTATTTTATTTAGAACTAGCTTTTGCCCGCGGCTTTGCCCGCGTGAATGAGTTTTCCCGGGATAAAAGTCCCGCTTTATATTGTCCCGGGATAAAAGAATGCCTATGTATTAATCCAGAACATGATCTACCCGTGTGCCAAAGTTCATCGAAATCCGTTCAGTAGTTTTTGCGTGAAAGAGTAACAAACATCCATACATTCTTACAAACTTTCGCCTTTATCACTACATAGTATAATAATATTATAGTTGGCTGCATTATTGTTATGTACTCTGCTTAATTCTTTATTCAATACCTATTCACCGTATTTATATTATCTGTTTAAGTTTTATAGTCGTCACGTCGTTTGAAACATTATCATTTTGATATTTATATATCCCAACCTGCACTAATAAACAGCCGGAATATGATAATTTTATTCGTTTGTTTGTTTATTCATATATTTTTTCTAATAAAGACATGGCTGACTAGTTGCAACAGGTTTTGAGCAAAAAATCTGTCTCTACCGAATTTTAAGACGTGATTTGCGAATAGCATTGCGTAACATTTAAAAATTTTAGGTACACCAATATTATTGACTAAACTGTTATAGGAGCTGATTCAGTCTATACTAATCTGTACTAATATTATAAGGTGGAAAGATTTGTATTTTTGTATGTTTGACAAGGATAAACTAAAAAAGTACTGGCCCGATTTCAAAAATTCTTTCACCATTAGAATGCTCTTATATCCCTGAGTAACATGGGCTACGTTATATCCCGGGAAAATTCAAATTTTATCCCAGATTTTTTATTCTCACGAGTCGTTACGGCCATACCAATAAACCGATTTTGATGAAATTTGTAAAAGACATAGTTTAAGACCCTGAGTAAGACCTAGGCTACTTCTTATCCTAGAAATATTTTTTGCGGGTGGAACCGCAAACAAATAAGTATGGAGATAGTTTGAGATCCAGGGAAGGACACAAGCTACTGCTTATGTAGAATGCAAGTAACATCTGGTGTTGTATACAACATGGTATGTAGTATACTACATGGACCTTGTAGAGACTAGACGGAATTTCCGTGCATTCCGGCGTTTTTTCCATTCCTATTATTGAAATCAAATTTGCCAGCTCATATGATAGGACCCTTTAATTTAATTTTCATCCGTGGTGCTTTACAACTTGGCTTATCTAGTTTTAAACGTCTCTAAACTTGAGGTTAAAATACCTCTTTAGTTCATTATTTTTGTCTGCCGCTTTGCTATGGAGGGATGTGGACAATTAATATTTCCAACTTCTCCCTATCTTTCTTTTGATTAATTTCGTTGCGGGTTACAGACATATTAGTGTTCCCTGAGACTTGCCGAGCTTCACCGCTCGGTGTTATAAAATGCGTGCCACTGCTGACCCTGGTTAAGGAGTTACAGTGGCGGGTGCGAAGGCGGGATAGTCTCTAAAAAACTACTGCTTATCCCGGAAAAATATTAACCCGAAGTTTTATCCCGGTTTTATTTTCGCGAGTGGGGCGGATAAACCACTCAACCGATTTCTAGGAAATTTGATAGGGAAATAGTTTGAAACCCTGGAAAGGACCTAGGCTACTTTTGATTCCGGGAAAAAATAAACTGGGATTTTATCCCGGAAAATATTTTCTTACGAGTGGAACCGTGAGAGAATAAATATGGGGTAAAAAATAGTTTGAGGTCCAAGGAAGGACAGGCTACTTTTATGTTTTTATTTTTAAGGATATGTCCTTACATCACTACATATTATAATACAAAGTGCCCCCATCGCATCTGTTTGCCTGAACGCGATAAACTCAAAAACTACCGAACGGATTTTCATATGTTTTTCACCAATGAACGCAGTGATTCAAGAGGAAGGTTTATGTGTATAACTCTTAAGTATTTTGTACGACCGAAAATTAAGTGTATAAATATTATGCTTTGCTACCTGTGCGAAGCCAAGGCGGGCCGCTAGTAATATTATAAAGCGGATAGATTTGTATTTTTACATGTTTTTTTTTTATGGCATCGAATAACGAGACGAGCATGCCGTTCGCCTGATGGTAAGCGATACGAACACCCATAAACAGTAGAAACACCTTCCAGCACCTTGAGTTACAAAGTACTGTGTGGCACTGCGCTCGTCATCCTGAGACGTAAGATGTTAAGTCTCATTATGTCCTGTAGTTGCACTGGCTACAATGCCCTTCAAACTCAAACACAGAAGTGCATGCAAACTTGTTGCTTGGCGGTAGAAATAAACATTGAGGTGGTACCCACCCAGACGGACTCTTACATATGAGAGTCCTACCACCAGTAATGTTTGTAACGTATACACTCAAATACTACTGGACCGATTTAAAATATTCTTTCACAAATATAAATATACATTATCAGCGAGTAAGATAGGCTAACAGCCTGGGTGGCGTAGTTGTATTACGGTACGACTGTAATGTTGAGGTCTCGGGTTCGATCCCCGGGCAAAATCGTTTTCTATTCAGTATCAGCCCCGAGTCTGGAATTTGTGCCCGGTTGCACATCATGGGACGGAATACGTACGGCGAAAATTGGTGTACTAGCTGCGCCTCTGCCTACCCCTTCGGGGATTAAAGGCGTAAGTATGCGTATGCGTAACATAAGCTATTTTTCATCCCGGGAAAATATAAAGCGGGACTTTTATAGTTAACAAAGTTATTAGCATTATTAACAGGCGCCATATTCCTCGATCGTAAAACTCTCTATTACATTCTATCATTCGGAATTCCATACCCAACGTTAAGTTGAACAGCAGTTATCCGCTCGATTTGTTAAAAGTTTTCTATCTCATGCAATATTCTTTAGTGTTTAACATCTCACAATATTTTAATACCGTTATGATTAAGGCAATTTAAAAAAGAAACTTCTATTCCAACTTTAAAAACAATATATAATTACGTTTATAATAAGGAAGGTTTATACATATAATCACTTGTAACAAGGTAACGCATTTACTTGTTGGCCGTCAATGTAAAAAAACCTAAATATTAACTCGAAATCGTCCTTGTTCACTCGTATTTGTGTTAGCCGTACACGTGTCTTTAGGTGTTGCCCTGACCCTAGTCTGCGCAACAGTTTTCACAAATCCCACTCTTAATTAAACATTGACCTATACTTCGGTTACTCTACGAAGAGCTCTGACAGGTGACAATTAAAAATATAATAGACATGGGAAATTATAATCGATCGCAAATTAAACCGATTTTTATGCGGAACCGATAGAAAATATGACTATAATTATATTGATTTATGTTTTAAAGGTGGGTGATATACGCTGAATATATTGATTTAAACATGTAACATTTATCCACAATTTTTTTTATATTTCAAATAATATAATTTAAAATGAACACACTATATTAATATGATGTCTTCATATTCAAAACGATTAATCGTAAATGTTTGCATAATGATCCAGCTCTAACACATTTGCGTTCCGTTCTCATTCCACTCATAGTTTTTCAATGTATTTAAGAATATTGTTTCATTAATTTAAACCAAAATAGATTTTTAACTTTAAATGTAAAGTATTGTAATTAACAAAGACGATTACTATTGTTCTGGTTGCCTCATAGAATAATAATTTATTGCATATTGATGAATAAAACAGTTTCTGCGAAGAATGGATTGTTTCGCAGCTGTCAGAGCTCTTCGTAAGATAACCGAACTATAATCCAAAATCGCTGACTTGTGGGAATCTTCACAAAAACTAAATGTACCTATATAACATTTTTTCAAGTTGAGCAAGGAACGAACATAAATTCAAACGATTTTGACCCTATTCCCAATGTTGAAAAGACGCATTTTTTTCTTAGTCGATGCAGCTTGCCATTTAGGGTCCATATTGTGCTAAAACTCATCTAGTCAAAATTTAGGATTAGGTCATTGTATTATCAACAGTGCGAAATTGCTGTAGGAACAATACCTATGTTTCGAATAGCAATCGGCCTATTTTTAATATAATTATATACATACGTCCGCTTCGCCTATTTTCAAATGTATCAATAATATCCAATCTTTGGAAAATTGTGCTACAAAAGCCCGTAAAAAGTGTTGGCCAACCTGGGAATCTAACTCAGGACCTTGCAATTTTTTATTTATAAGTCCTAACAAATATATACTTGAAGGTTAAGATACTTGTTGAGGAACATTTTAGTATGCTAATGACAGTAGTTTTCAGATATGGATATTTAAGATACTAAAGAGAAAACATTTAGTAGATTTGTAATAAAGAAAAGATAACTCTAAAATAATATATTATCGGGGTAAATTAAGCAGGTGATAAGCACCAAGTTGGGTCACTTTTATTGCAGTGAAAATTGTCTACACCAAGGATCTACCAGTTACAGTTTTATTTTCGTATTCATCATTTAAACTCAGATGGAGTAAAATTTTTAGTAAATCATATAATTGTCCTTTTATCCAGAAAGTGGTAGGCAGTGGCGCATTTAGTGCACTCATTTCCGCCATGTGTATTCCTACCGATGATATGATAGCAGATCCTATCGCCATATAAGACACACAATGCCAGACTCCGAGCTGATACTGAATAAAGTTCCGTGTATTACTTGATAAACAATATTTCGCATTTTGTAATCACGTAAATGTTTGCGTGTGCCAATCCGCAATAGTAATCCTCTCAGTAGTAGAGGAGGGCCGTGCTCAGCAGTGGGCAGTGTATAATACAGAGCTGGTATTATTATTTATTATAAATGTTTAATAGTCTTGAAGAATTTATTCAGTATAAAGTTTCACTTGTGACTTAAAAAATGCATGGTAACTGACAGATTTCAGATTCAGAACACTGAACAATCCTTTTAATTATTATGTGAAATTGAACTAGCAATACATGATATACATCAAAAAAACATCAAAAAGTTGGAGATGTGATGAACTGACGGCAGACAGATTTACAATAAGGTATAACTAAAGATAAAGATAAAGAGAAGATAAAGAGCGGCGATAGCCTAGTTGGGAGTGGAACGGGCTGCCGTTTCAATGTCCGCAGGTTCGAAACCCAAGGGCACACACCTCTGACTTTTCTAAAAAATTATGTGTGTATTCTTTGTGAATTATCGCTCGCTTTAACGGTGAAGGAAACATCGTGAGGAAACCTGCATACCTGAGAAGTTCTCTGAATTTCGAAGGTATGTGAAGTCTGCCAACCCGCACTAGGCCAGCGTGGTGGACTAAGGCCTGAACCCTCTCAGTTGTAGAGGAGGCCCGTGCTCAGCAGTGGGCAGTATTACAGGGCTGATATGGTATGGTATGGTATAACTAAAGATAGACTTTTTTTTTCTTTAACGCGGCAATACACATGCCTGTAAATCACAACAGTAGCGTGCAAGCTAAATAACAGCATGTAGAAGTATCAGGCACATTGTTCATACATTTGCAAGTTAAAGTTGCATCCAATTGGCATCCTATCTTGCTTTTATTTGTACGATGTCGGCGCGGATAGATGAAGATACGGTTTTACAAATTCTGCCTCCCCTCCTTCGTATTCAATGATATTCCATATAACATCAATGGTCAATATTACATTTATTGTAGATGATTCAAATAGCGTCAACTGTTGGAGGTTCTTCTGAGACACTTTCTTTGTGTTGGCTTCCACCCAGCTTAGACGCTGTGGTGGAGGAAGTGTCTTCTCCACAGTTGGACGCTGAATTGCCTGGGACGCGATTTAGGTAGCGCAGGCATGCCCAGAATCTACGCCACCCTCTTGACCTAACGCAACCAGAAGACTCAAAAGTACCCCCATTGGTATAGTTTTTAACCGACTTCATAAAAGGAGGATCTGTATTCGATCCGTATTATGAATGTAAATTTGTATGGCCGCGAGTTTCTCAAAAACTACTGATCCGATTTGGATGTGGTTTTCAACATTCAAATCTATATTTTTCAGGGAAGGTTTTAGTATATAATTTATGAAGATCTGATGAAGATCTTCGGAAATACACAATGGAACTCTTCGATAACTAACAGCAGATGACTCGCAAATGCTGTAATCGTATATCTATGATATATTGTTTACATTATTGTATAATTAACTAACATAAAAGCATTAAATAAAAACACAATATTTTCGTATATTAGTTGGTCTATTTCCTTAGCTTAGCTGGCAATTTAAATTAGGCATCGACTCCAAATATACGTATACACTAAGCGAAAACAAATTTTAATTATTTTTTGATTTGTAGTGGTTTTGAAGTCGGTTTATTTTATACGCTACACTCAAATGAAAAATACTAGCTGTCTTTATTGCTCATGCTGGTTGAAACACATCAACTCTTTCACATACGTAATGTCAAGAATGTGCATACAGAACACTTTTTTCGTTTAATTTGTTAGGGTTGGCATTAGGCATATCCATACTATTTGTAAATCATTGCTCGTATTGCTTAATAGTAAATCAAATTATCTGCCATCTACTTGGCAGATAAGGGTATGACATTCAGCGAAGCTGAAGTATGTGGCACGTGCATGGACATGTTATACAAGTGTGTAGGCTACAGTCATTTGTTTCGCCATTTTTAGGAAGTATGGAACTCTAAAAAGCATACGTAGAATAAATTCTTCAACAAAATAAATGTGGAAATGATTCACAGCGATCTAAAAAACCTGTATTGTTTGTTAATGGCATTATTTATGTAGCATTAATTGGAATGTTGAAATTTTTTTTATTTAAATTCCTATTCAAGTTGGTATTATTAAGCTGATGCAGTGTTAATTTTCAATGTCCTGAAGTATATTTCATCTTATTTTGTTAAGATAAAAAGGACGGTAATATTGATTGAGATTTCTATGACTAGTTGTATGTACTTGGGTATATATTTGAGGGTTCCTTCAAACTTTAAGCTCTGCAGTTTATATATGTCAAATGTCAGAAAATAATACCTTTCCAAAAAATATATTTTAAGCACTGATTATATATTTATTTAATATATATTATACTTTATACTGCCTTGGTGATCTAGTTATACTACAATAATACTGAAGTGATGAGGTCTCGGGTTCGATTCCGGGTCAGGCCAAGTGATACTTTTTTATTTATACTCTGTATCAGCTCGGAGTTTGGAAATTGTGCCCGATATGGCGATAGGCTGGCCCGATCACATCATGGGACGGAATACGCAAGGCGTAACGTGCACTGGTTGTACTTGTGCGTACTCCTTATGTGTGTGTGTGTATCTAAAACACGAAACTCAGGCTGAATAAAAATTAAATTTAAATTTAAATAATAAAAGTAAAATAATAATAGTGTCTTTGACGTTTAAGTACCTAGTAATATTTTGACCCAACCGTCGTCGTGTCGGGGGACCGCTAAAGAAGTATTTTCATCTCCCTGGTCCGGAGTTCGGTTGAGGATTATCAGCTCATTTCAAACATAAAAAATCCGATTGACTTTATATTTGGTGTACTGTGACATTCAATATATTTGTAAACATGAGCTAATGCTGCGGCATCAAGTAGTCTGCGGGATACCCAACTCCTTAGCAACTTATAGCAGATATAGTGTGTTTAGGCTCATAAGGATGGGCTCAACGACTAGGTGATAGATAGTTGATCATCAAGGCCCCATGATGGTGAATAAAGTAATTTAAAAAGTTTGAAATAAAAATTAAATTAAAATTTAAATAACCCCGACTAATGACTGCCTCGGTGGTGTAGTTGTATTATGGTACGACTGCAATGCTGAGGTCTCGGGTTCGATTCCCGGGTCGGGCAAAGTGATATTGAGTTTTTCTATTCAGTATCAGCTCGGAGTCTGGAATTTGTGCCCGATATGGCAATAGGCTCGCCCCCTATCACATCATGGGACGGAATTGAACGGACACCGAACTCCGGACCAGGGAGATGAAAATACTTCTTTAGCGGTCCCCCGACGCGACGACGATTGGGTCAAAATATTACTAGGTACTTAAACGTCAAAGACACTATTATTATTTTACTTTTTAGAGATTTTTTGTTTCGGGGGTTATTTAAATTTTAATTATATATCTATCATTCTCTAAAAAAATAAAATTTATGGTAATAGTACTTTAGTAATAATTTTTAAAGAACATTTTTCCTAATAGCTTCGCGAGAATTCGATTCGTATTTAAATTTAAATCAAAGTTTCTATAAATCTTATACCTTAAATGTGAACTGAAAGTTGCAAAGAATAATTAATATAACCTTCACGCAGATGTTGACTTATTAATTAAATTATTATGCCCAGACACTAAGTTAGTATAATATATAAACCATATATATTATTATAATAATATTATAAAAATAAGTGGACGATAGCCTAGTTGGGAATGGAACGATTTGCCGAGACAATGTCCGGAGGTTCAAAACCCAAGGCACACACCTCTGACTTTTCAAAGTTACGTGTGTATTGTTTATCAATTATCGTTCACTTTAACGGTGAAGGAAAACATCGTGAGGAAATTCTACATACCTGAGAATTCTCCATAAGATTTTCGAGGGTGTGTGAAGTCTGCCAACCCGCACTAGGCCAGCGTGGTAGACTAAGGCCTTAAACCCTCTCAGTAGTAGAGGAGGCCCGTGTTCAGCAGTGAGCAGTATATAATACAGGGTTGGTATTATTATTTATTATTATATTATAAAAATGAAGTGTTTGTTTATTTGGTTGTAGAACGCGCTAATCTCAGGAATTTGTGAACCGATTTTGAAAATTCTTTTACTAATAGAGCTATATTACTCAAAAGTCCTCTATAGGTTACTTTTATCACGCGAAAATGTTTTATCCCGGAAAAACTTTTCACGCGGGAACTGCAATACTAGTAAATACTAATAAATAAAATCGAATTTACTATTACAAACTGCCTCGGTGGCCTAGCTGTATTATGGTAAAACTGAAATGCCGAGGTCTCTGGTTCGATCCCCGGGTTGGGTAGAGTGATATTGAGTTTTCTATTCAGTATCAGCTCGGAGCCTGGAATTTGTGCCCGATATGGCGATAGGCTCTCGCCCCCATCACATCATGAGACGGAATAACGGCGAAAAAAGGGTGCACTAGTAATACCTCTGCCTACCCCTTCGGGGATAAAAGGCTACTTAAAGAATCAGATTAAAATATCCTTTATTTCCCATAGGAGTACGTTACCGGGACAAAAAGTGTTAATCCAGGACATAATCAGTGTGCCAAATGCGTCTGGTTCTGCGTTTACTTCTAGCAAACTTTGAAATCCTCCTAGCCAGTTTCGGCCACGGTGGCCAATCTCAACGGAGGTCAGCCAGGTACGCAGGAGATATTATAGTGCACAAGTGTGTGCGCAATACACAGGTGCACTCGCTATTCCTTCACTCTCATAGTCCGGTGAGACGGCAATCCGACATGACCGGAGAGAGATCAGGCGCAGGACCAACGGCTTTACGTGCTTTCCGAGGCACGGGGGTATCACACCGCCAACTTCCTGACTCCGAGCTGCGACTGAGTAATTTTAAAGATGGACAAACCCAGTCACAATATTTTTGGCTCGACCCGGGATTCGAACCCAGGACCTCAGCGCGCAAATCGTACTCGTAACGCATACGAAATACAACTACGCCACCGAGACAGTCAGTCTAGCAAACACACAAACGTCTAAACATACAAAAATTTACACTAACGTTCGTATTTATAATATTGGTTCTTACTAGTATTATAAATACGAAAGTTAGCGAAAAATATTCCTTTTATCTTTAAAAGGAAGATTTTAACTGTAGTATGTTTTGTCTAACGAATTTTGAATTGAGATTCAAGGAAGAAAATACCTTTATAAACTGGTCGTGAATAGAGTCAATAGACTTTGCCCATCCATATAGGTAGAAAATCAGTTTTAAGACAAAAAAAATATGGAAAATATATGACTCTACGTTGTTATTTAAATAAAGATGTGGCATCTATATTACCTTGTTGTAAGCAGCACGCAGTGAGTTTCTAATAGATATACCTACTTTGATACAAAATAATAATTCTTAACATTAATATGATTCGTTTCCACAAGATTTAACAATTTTTTACCCTGCGTTGTTGAATTTGGTATTTTCTTGAAATTGAATGCCCATTAAATACCCTTATTCTTATTGTTCTATTTCCCCTTAGGTCTTCAACGCAAAGACGAATTTTCTTTGGCATTTTGGAAGTTTATCATGAATACACCCTCTCGCTTAGAAATCGACCCACAACGTAAGTTTCTATTTACAATTGACAGGGGCGTCTATTAATATGCAAATTTGAGCATAAATATAATTTGTTTATATTCCTATACCATTACGAGTGAATTTCGACAGTTAATTTGAATAATTCAACAGTAGGCGTATCGAGGATTTGGGTTTCGCAGTTTGTTACTACTACATCTAATTAGGCTTAATTTAGTTGATTTTATAGCATAAATTGTTATTGAGAGACGAAATTATTGTGTGGGTGGAAGTGGATGTTTTCATTGATGTGGTAACGTTTTAATGAAATATGCAGTTGTAAAAATTTAAAACAAATGTAAAAAAATTATTACAATATCTTCACTAATTAATCGAAAAGAACTTCGTTCCATCCGGGTGTCCCTTGACACCTCTCAAGTTTTTTGTGATGTTATTCTTTTATTTTATTTTTTTGGGCTTGTTTGTCCTAGGCATGTCTGTCCGTGACTAATAAATTACTTTTCTTTCTTCTTTCTTCTTTCTATATAAAAATTAAATTACCATTTCAATAACCCCTGACACAAAAATCTTCCGAAAAGTAAAAAAAATAGTTTCTTTGTTCGTCGTTTAAGTATCAAGTAATATTTATAACCAAGCGTTGTCGCGTCGAGGAACCTTTAAAGAATTATTTTCATCTTCCTGGTCCGGAGTTCGGTCCCCCAACGCGTGGAGTCTAGGGTCTAAATATTACTAGGTACTTAAACGACTAAGAAACTGTTGTTCTTTACTTTTAGAGTTTTTTTTGTTTCTGGGGTTATTTAAATTTTTTATTTAATTTTTATTCCAAGCTTATTAAATACCATATTCTCCATCTTGAGGCCCTGATATCTAACATCTACTCGTTGAAACCATTCTTATCGCTATATCTGCAATAAGTTACTAAAGAGTTGGGTATCCTGCTATTTGATGCTGCAGCATCAGCTCCAGGTTAACATGTCTTAAAAATATTGCCGAAGTCACAGTACACCAAATTTAAAACCAATTGGAGTTGGGAAAATTGTAAATGAGCTGATAATATCAAACGCCTGAACTGATCATCATAAATTATAGCTAAGATCCCTCTCGATCACATCAACGTTAAAACAGAAAAAACCGCGTCAAAATCGGTACATTTGTTCCAGCTCCAGTTCCAAAGTCCCAACATCCATACAAAAAGCGGACACCATTAAGAAAAACTGCTGGTTTATTTATTTATCTTCTCATCAGGTCTACAATCAATCAAACAGTATTATATTAACTAAAATATACAAAGAATTTAAAATAAATAAGTCTAATTACATGTCTGTTAAAAAGTAGTCACAGCATAACATTTAACATTATAATTATTATTATTTTTTTTATTTTTATTACTTCTTGTAACATGCCTAGTTAATATGGTAAACAAGGCTATTTGCATGTTAAATGTTAATGATGAAAAGCAGGTTAGGCAAAATTTAAATAGAATGACTCTTAACACTTCGGAAGGCGGGAGTAATTAATTATATAAGTAACAAAATACCAATAGGTACAGTAAGCTACATAAATAGCTGAACACATTAAAAATTTCAAATCGCCACTACACTTTCGTGTTCTTACCAATTTGATTTCTCTTCACAAAAATAAAACAAATTTGATTAACTTCACTTCCCACAAAGAAAAAAAATGTTCCAATTAAACTTAACGCGTGGAAGTGATTTGAAATTTTAAATTTGTTCAGCTATTTATGTGGCTGACTGTACAAAGAATTGATTTGTATATAAGTATCTTATATACTGATATTTTAAATGCAAGTTTATGAAAATTTTTGAATGCTTGTTAGAAGTAAACGCAGAAAGAACTA
Source organism: Lapara coniferarum (assembly GCA_949316025.1). NCBI lineage: Eukaryota > Metazoa > Arthropoda > Insecta > Lepidoptera > Sphingidae > Lapara > Lapara coniferarum. The sequence continues at coordinate 7,646,661 of OX438920.1, forward strand.
TACGGATTCGGATGAAATGTGGCACATGTCTTGGATTAACCCATAGGGTACTTTTCACCGACTTCAAAAAAGCAGGTTCTGTATTTGAACCGTATTTAAGCTAGTATGTCCGCGATTTTATTAAAAACTAGCTTTTGCCCGCGGCTCCGCACGCGTTAAAATGTTTTTCCGGTATAAAAGTCCCGCTTTATGTTTTCCTGGGATAAAAAGTGGCCCATGTGTTAATCCAGCACATGATCTACCCGTGTGCCAATTTCATCAAAATCCGTTCGGTAGTTTTTGCGTGAAAGAGTAACAAACATCCATACATACAGACATCCATACAAACTTACAAACTTTCGCGTTTATAATATTATTATAGTAGGATTAGGATCTTATGAAGATCTTCGAAGATAGACAATAAAACTCTTCAATAACTAACAGCAGATAACTCGCGAATACTGCAATCGTATATTTATGATGTATTGTTTGCACCATTCCATAATGTTCCGTTGATTTACTCCCATAGAGAATAATTTCAATTTTTGATCAGATTATATAATTAGATGGCGTTGGCTTCGAACAGAGTTTTATAAACTTTTGTTGACTGAGTTTGAATGACTGCGTTTGTGAACACTGTCAACTAAGATTATTCAAAACCAAAATAAAATATTCAAATTAAGTTCTTGTTTCTATCTTTCCAGTTCTTCAATGAATTTAATAAAGATGGCAGATATTGATGCCGTTGGGTTTTTATTGTTTTTTCAATTCCATCTTTTAAGTATTTTTTTTATGGACTTCCTGTGTGCCAAATTTCATCCAAACCCGTCATGCCGTTTTACCGTGAAGAAGTAACAAACTTCGCATTGATACTATTAGTGTGAAGTGTAATGTGATTTATTATCATTTCCTGTTCCAAACTCCAATAAAAGATATAAGTTGTATATAATATATTCGTAATCACCGTTCTTTATTTTTTATTTTGTTTTGATACCACACTCGATGTATTTTGATAAGATTATTTATTCTTGATTTTACTTTTTGCCGGCAAAAATCCTAATTTTGATTTTTTTATATTTTGATGTACCCAGTGTCACTCTCACAATACGACTAAGACGAATCTATTGACACTACTCACATAAAAATACTACAAGCCGTTTAGGCTCTAGGGCGTGCCAAAGAAATATACATACATACACACACTCGAATAACATACCCTCCTCCTCCTCCTTCTTTCGCAGTCGGGTGAAAAAGGAAAAAAGTGACGTTTACAGACCTAATGCAATGTCAAAAACTGCCTGGCAACAGCCTCTAGTTGCAAAAATTTCGTTTAAGCGTACCTAACGATAAAGTGGACAACATTTCTGAAAAAGTGGAGTAAGTTCAACATATCAGCGGTTACGACATAGCTGAAGAACTGAAGAGAAAGTAGTTTTAATCCATTTGAATAAATCTGGGTACACAAAAAGCTCGATATTACTCACTTGCAATTCTTTATTGAGACGTAATGAAACCGAACCGTTTTTGAAGAGATTCATGGCTGATAATGAAAAATCGATCACGTACGAAACAAGTCTTGGCCATAGGTTGGTCAGGCTTCACAGACTATGGTAAAACCTGGGTTAACTAGCAATAAGATGTTGTGCGTACGGTGGGATTGGAAGGGCATTGTTAATTATGAGGTTTTACCGCCGGGCAGAACCATCCATCCGGATCTCTACCGCCAACAACCCATGATTTAATAATTTTATTATTATAATATTATTAGATTAAAGCAAGAAGTTGACAGAAAGCGGTCGGAATTGATCAATAGAAAGGGTGTAGTCTTTCATAACAATAACGCTAGACCACACGCATCTTTTGTCACTCAGCAAAAATTAAGAGACGTCGGTTGGGAGGTGTTAATGCATCCGCCATAACCCTGACCATCAGATTTCCACCGGTTTCAGTCTTTTCGGAAATCTTTAGGCAGTGTCAGGTTAACATCGAGAGAGGACTGCCAAAACTACTTGTCGTGTTTTTTTTATCAGAAGCACCAAAATTTCCATAACAACCGGATCATGGCACTCACTGCCTACAAGATGGCAGAAAGTCATTGAATAAACATAATATAGTGTAATGAAATTTAAATAAATTTTGAAGTCGTTGAACTTAGAAAAGAAGTCTTGAGTTATCATATAAAACACGAAGAAACTTTTTCCCTAACCTAATATTGCAAATTAAGTATTGGGTTGACCAAATGGTAGATCACTGGAATTCTAACACTCAATCTTGGGTAAAAAAGTCGGCTAGCAAAAATAATATACACACAAATACCCAATTTTATATGTGTTATAAATAAAACATTATGCGTATGGATCAAATGAAGTCGACATTATGTTAGATAGTATGCAAATCACATGCAGTTTATTTTATTTTAATCTAAAGTTGTTTATTAGACCATGTCGAAATTCGTCGATATAGATGTACTTTCTCGTGTTTTTTCCAAACCTATTACAATTAGTATCAACCATAACAGGTTCCAAAATACAATTAATTTTTCACCCGTCCTATCTTGCTAGCTTTAAAAGTATTTATAATTTATACCGCGACTGAGCTGCATAAGTATTTTCATCTCGGTGGTAGGTATGTTATATGTATGAGTCCGTCTGGGTGGGTACCACCCAATGTCTCTTTCTACCGCCAAACAGCAGTGTGCATGACATTGTAGCCAGTGTAACTACTGGACATAATGGGACTTAACATCTTATGTCTCAGGATTATGAGCGCAGTAGATGCTCATCATGCGGCATGCTCGTCTCGTCATTTAATGCAATAAAAACCTAATGAGTGACTCTATTAAACTAAAAAATATTTATAGTCATTCACGATCCATCATATTTTTTTGTTACGTCATTTAATTATCGCGGTTAACTGACCTACCACACTCCCTAGTATTTTTCTCGTTTAAGTCAATTTCCAAACTGGGAACCATACAGCAGCATAGCGCACGTGTAAACTTCGAATAGTCAATTGTGTAACCATAGACAAACATGTTCCAAAATGTATGGAAAATAGCAGCACGAGTCTCTTTTTTACCCGACTAGCGCAAAGCCTCGAAGGGTAATGATTTTAACACCCCATGTATGTATGTATACATTTTATGTTCTACTCTAGCGACGCTCCTATTGAACCGATTTTGGCAAATGAGGTGCTATCGATTCGTATTTATTAGACGATGGTTATAGGCTACTAGTGCACGCGGTCTGCCCGCGTGAAAAAGTTTTTCCGGGACAAAAATATTTTCCCGGGATAAAAAGTAGCCTATAGTACTCAGGAGTTATGTAGCTTCCTGTTAGTGACAGAATTTTCAAAATCGGTTCAGTAGTTCCTGAGATTAGCGCGTTCAAACAAACAAACAAACTCTTCAGCTTTATAATATTAGTATAGATATATTTTTCCAATTTTTTTATTTATTTTTGTCGTATGTTTAACCTAACGTTCCATGTCCATTATAGTAACTGTATAAATTAAAATAATAAAATTTCTTTGCCGATTTTTTTGTCTTGCATCTTATACATCAAGCCGGTAGAATTTGCGCGGTGACTTCCACAATTTTGCAGACAGCATTCTACAAAAAGTATAATTTGAATCAAACTTGTATTGTTCATTTATTTGTTTATTAGCCTGTTATATCTATTCAGTCTATTTCTAATGCATTTCGGTGCGCCTTCGTTGTCTACATCCCCCTTCAATTTAAAGGAAATGCCTTAAAATTAATTTCGCCTTTATAATGTTGTATGTATTTTAATGCATGTGTGGTGCCTCGATGGCGTAGTTGTATTGCGTACGCGTTACGAGTACGATTTGCGCGCTGAGGTCCTGGGTTCGAATCCCGGGTCGGGCCAAAAAACTTTGTGACTGGGTTTTTCCATCTTAAAAAATGACTCAGTCGCAGTTCGGAGTCAGGAAGTTGGCGGTGTGATACCCCCGTGCCTCGGAAAGCACGTAAAGCCGTTGGTCCTGCGCCTGATTATCTCTCCGGTCATGTCGGATTGCCGTCTCACCGGACTATGAGAGTGAAGGAATAGCGAGTGCACCTGTATATTGCGCACACACTTGTGCACTATAATATCTCCTGCGTACCTGGCTGATCTCCGTTGAGATTGGCCGCCGTGGCCGAAACTGGCTAGGAGAATTTCATTTCATTTCAATGCATGTGTTGTGGAATATATTATCTTATCTTGATAATGTATCCCGTTCAACTGTTTCAAGAAATCCTTGGATCTCTCGAAACCCATCATCATCGTCGTCATTCATGAGCCACAGGAAGTCCACTTTTGAAAATGAAACTTAATTACGTTGACTGACATCCGACGAACAAGATTTCGAAAGTGCTAAACACGCTTTACCGACGGATGTGTACGAATCGATAAGCATAAATTATAACAATGTATCTGGGTAAGTTGTTCATCTACACAAATTAAAATTGAGGTGTCTGTCTGTGCTTTGATTGGATTTACTTTTGAAAATTTCCTGCTTTCAAAAATCCAAAGCTCCACTATTTGTCTCATGTTTATTTAGGTTTATTGGAAGATGCTAAAAGAAAATAAGTAGGTTATAAATAACTGTCTCTTTTCCCATACCATATTACAATTCTGACGATCAGAGTTACCTATTCCTACGCATGTACAGACAAACAAGACACTAACGCCGGAATCTTAATTAACATACTATGCGATTGACACTCTAGGATTACAGATCTTTAGTCTCATAATACTTTCTAGTCACACTGACTATAATTCTCATCCAATCAGAGCACACGGCGGCCACTTTTTCAATTCCGACATTGGATCTGCCTATTGTACCTAAGTCCATTGCCAGATATCGATTTCAAGGTCGATTGGCCCTAAAACACATAAATTCAAAACGGCGATCTCTTTTTTCAATTCTGACATTGGATCTTTTGTAATCATAGATATACTTAGATATCGATTTTGAGGTTAATTTTCCTTAATACAAAGAAATTCAAAATGGCGGCCACTTTTGCAGTTCTAACATTAGATCTGCCCTTTGTACCTTAAGCCATTACCAGATATCGATTTTGAAGTCGATTGGACTTAAAACAAAGAAATTCAAAATGGCGGCCACTTTTTTCAGTTCTAAGATTGGATCTGCCCTTTGTACCTAAAGCCATGTCCAAATATCGAATTTGAAGCCGATTGGCCTTAAAGTCTGCCATCAAACTACGCGAGCAAAGCTGACGGCGATGACTAACGTTAAATATAATAATAAGAGGTTTTACAGCTAATTTGCTAATGATAAAAAAACCGACCTCGATCATAAAAATATTTTTCTATTTTCGTATATTTACAACAGCGGGTTGTGGGCGACAATATAAAAGCTACTTGCTGATTTTTGCGTTTATATCTGTTCAAATCCTCTTGGAACGCAGAGGTGAACATGGCTTTTGCACGGTTAGTGATATTACTTGTTAGCACCTTATTTGTTGTTAGTGAGTGCTCTAACGGTAAGTAATAGGTTTCATTTATTGGTCAGTAGGCATTTTTATATATCCCTAATAAACGGACTGCGGTCCACGCATATAAGTACACGACATTATTGAAATGTTTAGGTGCTTTTAACCTTTATGTAGTGAAATTAACAGGTGGGTATTTTGATAATAAGGGATCACATTAAACCGTGAAGACTCAACGCAGCCAGAAGAGCTTTAACAACAAAAAATGGGTATTTTGAGGAGGAAGTAGGAAGGAATTCATTTGGCCCCCTATAGCTTCAATAACCTTACGAAACCAAACAGAAAAATCATATCACAGTAGTTAGTGGTATCAAGATTTTCAGAGGTTGCAAAACTATTGATAATAAAACTAATCAATCTATCTTCTTACAGTTATACAACATAAAAGATGTAACAGCAAGGACAGTGAGTGCCTTAAAAGCTACTTCCAGTCGGTTGTGTGGGAAGCCGCTAAAAATGGTTTCCCAGACTTGGGCATCCCGACCCTCGACCCGGTAAAGATCAAGGACTACCACGTTACAGTTCCCGGTTGGGTTAGTTTCGATTTCGATGGTGTTGGCCAGGGAATGAAGACTTGCTTCTTCAAAAAATTCTGGTAAGTTTAAGAAATTTTTGCTGGACTGACGTTGGATATCAATATTTAAGTTTATTAAATGAGGGTTTGGTCTTATAATGTAATAGTTGAAGGCTACTGGGGGTTATACTATTTGACATTTATCATCTTAGGGTGTCGAGTAACATGCAATGGATATTTTTTCAAGGGCAGTCATATCATTACCATGAAGTACTATATTCGTTTAGTTATTTAGAAAAAAAACCGTTCGAAAATGTTATGAAGTAAGGTAATTAACTCTAATAGAGCGCAAAGCGCCATAGGACCTTAGTTTATCAGATACCAAGATATAATACGAAGATATAATACCAAGATATGTTACGTAATATTTACATTCGTATAGCTAATCAGTAATATTTTATAGCAAATAGATAAAAAACTGCGCCTAAAAACTCATATGTCCAGAAGATCTATTAACGTGGTGATGATTTTTCACGGCCATTGGGCAATCAAAATATTACTGATAGCACGAAATTATGTAATACTAGCTTTTGCCCGCGGCTCCGCCCGCGTTAAAAAGTTTTTCCGGGATAAAAGTCCCGCTTCATGTTTTCCTGGGATAAAAGTAGCCTATGTGTTAATCCAGGATATGATCTACCCGTGTGCCAAATTTCATCGAAATCAGTCCAGTAGTTTTTGCGTGAAAGAAGAACAAACATCCATACATCCAAACATCCAGACATCCGACATTCTTACAATCTTTCGCCTTTATAATATTAGTAGGATTAGTAGGACTATTCATATTGACCAAAGCCTCACCTCAGAATCTTTATCTTCAAACTTTATCGGTTTCCTTTATTTAAATGTGCATCGGTTGTAATTGTTATACAATCAACCTAGATAATAGTAATTAAAACTAGCTCACCAGTTTGCTACACCATATTTAGATATAAAACTTGCGTCATACTTAATACCGGTATTCAAATTCCAAGTTTTGTTTCTTGAACATGCAGTGCTTTATAAGCAAATTCATGTAATAATAACAGCATATTCAATAGGTTAAACTATTATTTTTTGATGTTTTAATTTATTTATTTCGTGAAATATACTTCATTAAGCGTCAATCACTCTGTCTAATAGGTCATTTTGTTATCTGGTCAGCGCAATAGTAAATAATAATATGGTAATACTCACTTTCGTAGAATATAAAAGACAAATTTCCTTATTGTACATTGCTTTTCAAAATGGTATTTTTATTATTAACACTGAGTTCTAAAACAGGTTGAACTTCGAGAAACATTATGCTTCCATCGATATGATTTGCGACCTCGAAATGAAAGGTCACTACAAATTGTACTCAAACAGTACCCTAATCAGAACGTTGTTGGACGGTGACACACTTCGCGGCGACGGTAACGGTCAACTTAAATTCGGTAAGGATTTATTAATTAACGAATGATTCCCTAAGCCTAGGCAATAATATTTAGAAAACAAAGCAGAAAATAGCAGCGATCGATCATAGGGATTCCTTTTTTATTAATTTATTCGGACACCAAAAATTGTTTAGGCGAATACTTATGATCTAAATACAAAAAACTAATACTAATTTATTTAAATGTTGGCACAGCAATGTTGACTGCCTCGGTGGTGTAGTTGTATGATGGCACGACTGCAATGCTGAGGTCTCGGGTTCGATCCCCGGGTCGGGCAAAGTGATATTGAGTTTTTCTATTCAGTATCAGCTCGGAGTCTGGAATTTGTGCCGGACATGGCGATAGGCTTGCCCCCTATCATGGGACGGAATAACGGTGACAAGTGGGTGCACTAGTTGCGCCTCTGTCTACCCCTTCGGGGATAATAGGCGTGAGTGTGTGTGTGTTGGCACAGCATGCACAAGTTTAAAGTAAAAACTAAAACGACTTGGCTAATTTGGCAAGAGAGTGATATTTCAATTTTTTATAGATCTATATCTAAATAATATAAATATTGTGTTTGTATTTTAAGAACTTGTTATAAAATGCATGTAACAGATAACACGCGCATATTGATTTTTCATAATAACTGTCTCAACATTTTAGTAACCTTTTTTTTCAAATTTGGCAATATTGTTTTGAATATCGTTATCACTGTAGTCACTGACCAATTTGATATTTAACCATGACCTCAGTGAATGATCTGATGTCATTGATATTTTTATCGTATGTAATAGAAAAAAGAAAAAAACAGAAGCGACCAAATATCCTGTCGGGCCTTCTGAGGGTTCAACTATTATTATACTTTAGCAATGTTATGTATATTGAGGGTTAAGTCTACAAAGTTTGCCACAAAATTCACGAGATGTGTCGTAGTGTAAGTGATTTACAACAAAACGTCGTATATTTTTAACAATGCTACCCATGGAAATGCCCTTTAAGCTGTTAAAATTCTTTTGCGTTTTATGAACCGTTGAGGGTTTTAACTTTTAAGCCATATCGGCCACCTTATAAAACAATTACCACACTTGTCGGATTTTTATGACTATACTATTATACCGTTGATGATGTACCTCAGTTCGATCTTTATGTATATGACATATTTCTCAAGTAATTCACTTTTTCAACAGACAAATTAAGGATGTCCTTGGGATTCCCCTTCAAGGTTGAGGAGCGTGGGGGAGATCATTTCCTGAGCTGCGATTTCGAGGGTTCGACATTTAATGTCGCTATTCTGCGGAAAGCATCTTTCGGCGCGGACAACCTTTACCTAGGCGACGTTGAAGCAAGTAAGTAAAAATATTTGAAAGTCAAAATAATCATATCTTTTTATTTAGTGATAAGTATAGACAATTCAGAGTTGGATAAAATAGAGTGAATTACTACTAGCCTTTTTTTTAGTGAATATCGGGACGAGCTAGCCATCCACCTTATTGTAATTGATACGACCACCCATAAACAGTAGCAACACCATTCAGCACCTTGAGATACAAGTACTGTGTGGCATTCCACTGCGCTTGTCATCCTGAGACATAACATTCATTATGAGAAAGTAGGAAGTAGAAATGGAAATTGCGGTGGTTCCCACTCAGACGGACTTTCAATATGAGAGACCTACCACCAGTAAAAGCAGCGTATGCCGATACGTTTAAATGCCTCAAAGACCATTGATGAATATTTAAAGATAGGCATAATTCTGACGATTGTAGAAATGAGCAAAATCTCGTGATGCCGTTATTTATAGTAAAAATTATTTTTAATGTTTCTATTTACTCCGGGATGCAAGGTCAATACTCAATTCCCTATCTTATCGATGATTCTAATTGGTGGGATCATGAAAGATTAATTTTTTACAACCGGAATTAACCTTACCGTACTCAAAGTTTTTATGAGCTGATATTTAGATTATACTACGATAAAACGGTATTCTTCCTTTTGGTCAAAGTTGTTGTACAGATTATTACTAGAACATAGCTTTAATTGTGTAGAATATTAGTCACTCAGTACCCGAAAATAAAATATTTACGATTTTTTATTTCAACACATTCAACGGCTAGCTAATGCACATAAATAAATATTAATAGATGCAAATTTAGCTTTTAAAGATAAATATAAAACAACATTATTACTTTATAAATGTGGTAATTATTTACTCTGTCAGATAGATAACACACTAGCAGCAATTGCAATTTATCAATCTCCCTAGTATAATTTAACGGGACACTAACAACTTCTTTAATAGTCTGAACATGATGTATGAAAAACGATGTTGGAGGTTATGTTAATCCTACTAATATTATAAAGGCGACAGTTTGTAAGAATGTATGGACTATGGATGTATAGATGTTTGTTCCTCTTTGACGCAAAAAGTACTGAACGGATTTCGCTAAAATTTAGCACACGCGTAGATGTCCTGGATTAAGACGTAGGCTACTTCTTATCTCGGGAAAATATAAACCGGGACTTTTATCCTGGAAAAACTTTTTAATGTAGGCGGAGCTGCGGGCAAAAGCTAGTATTGACATAAAGCAAAGACACAATAACGAACGTTGTCTCGAATACTTCATACTAAACGCATCACATGGGCTTTTGCCATCCCACAATTTTCCCCACACGATTAGATAAATGCTTAGGCCACACGTTCATAAAAATCAACACTCCATCTACCACACTAGTTTAAAATTCGTTTATAACAGACTACAATTCAATTCTGTTAACTTATCTATTATTAACGCCAACTTATCATCAAAAACTCTTCGCGTTGCATACCGACTTAATAATGGCGATATCTGGTCAGAACTTCTGGCTAGGTTTGCATCAAGTCGACACTAGTAAAAAAGTGTCGTGAAATTCTGGTTCCACCCATTACTTACTTCGGTAATATGTGCCTCCATTCAGATGTGTTTCCGGGACCCCTAAAAAGGCAATAGTACACCCTATAATTAAGAGAGGCAATGATTATGTCGGCAATTATAGACCTATATCGGTTCTGCCCACTATTCCAAAAACCCTGGAGAAAATCCTTAATAATCGTCTTCGATACTACCTGGACCGTTTTCACCTCATAGCTGAAAATCAGTACGGCTTTCACACAGGTGTTTTGACAGAAGATACAATTCTTGATTTTGCACAAATTTTCGCTAGAAATTTAGACGGTGGGAAGAAATGTCTGGGAATATTCCTTTCGAAAGCTTTTGACAAAGTCTCTATTCCCCTACTAATCTCAAAACTTAAACACATAGGGGTGAGGGGTTTATGATTGGAAATCTTTAAAGACTATCCCACTAACCCGAACAAAATAAAATTGACACGTATTTGAGTGATGAGCAACCACTAACTTTTGGAGTGCCGCAAGGAAGCATACTGGGTCTAACGTTATTCCAAATTTATATAAACGACCTATCTATGTAGGTTAAACCTGGCCAATTGTAAAATATTCACTTATGCAGATGACACAGCGATCCTTGTTCATGGGCCCTCATGCGGAGAAGGCACTAACTCAAGTAATCGCGTGCCTTAATTCGAACTTACTCACCCTAAACTTAAACAAGACTGTTTACGTCCCTTTTAGTATCTGATATAAGACTGCACCAACCCCCCTATTATGAAATAACTGCACACGCGTATCCTCCCACTACAGTGACTTGCATTTGCAAAAAACTGACTAGATCTGACAGCGTAGGGGCGGTTGCGGACGACAACTTAGACGTGAGTCGGAGGAAGCCCGCAGCCGTCCCTAATGCGCCGAAGATGGCCACCGCGGAGTTTTAGTTGGTATGCCGTGCGGTGTACATAGGTTAGGGACTCGGCCCGGCGGTCGCCCGACGTTTTCCATCATTCCGGGCGGCTCAACGTCGGGTCGTAAGGTACGGTGAACCCAACATAACCGCTCAGTCGTTCCCCTTGAACACTGGGCGGTAGTAATAAGTCACTTTCTCCGCGTCAACAAAAAAAGAAAAAAAAAAGATCTGACAGCGTAAAGTACCTAGGTGTAGACAAAGGACGTACATATTGATAACCTGAGCACCAAAACTATGCGACTTATACATATATTTAAGTCCCTAAGAGAGGTGGCAAATTCCGAAACCCTCAAAATGATCTATTACGCTTTGAGTCAATCGGTTTTAGGGTATTGTATATGTGTATTGGGTGGTGCAACAAAAACAAGCTTCATGAAGGTAAAACGTGCGTGACGGGCTCTCCAGAAAACATTACTACAATCTGTTCTTAGAACACATTCTGTCACCCCACCTTCTAACTTCACACTAGGCACTTATATACAAATATACAGCTAAACGAAGTTATTGAGTGGCTACACACACACACACACACACACACACACACACACACACACACACACACACACACAAACGCGGGCGCACGTGTGCACGCTTTAGCTAATCTCAGTGAATTTATGTTATGGTAGACTGACTCAATCCAACTGTAATTGCTGAACTGTATGTAACCCAAACTGAACACTATCTCAAGATACAGGTTCCGCTAGTTTGAGAGGCAGTGTTAATTAATTATGTAGGCCTAGAAAAATCATATCCTTCTACACATTGTAACAATATTTTGTGAATTTCTGTTTCTATATTGTATTAAATAAATACATTATTATAATTATGTAGATTTACTAGATAATATCAAATCTAGCTAGAATTGAGGCTGCTTTTAGCGAGAAAACCGGTTCTGAAACTGCCCTGGATGCTCCCTACTAATTTAGCCAGGGAAATACGGAAAAAGTTGCTTTAATTAAGAATAAGTAATAAAGCCTAAAGCCTTTCCCGATAGTAGATGCCTAATAGTAGAGAAGGCCCGTGCCCAGCAGTCGGACAGACATAATACGAGGATGATATTATTATTTCTATTAGAAAAGTAGTTTTAAAAGATAAGGAAGAGAGGACTATTAGAATTAATATGCGTAATGTACAAAATAAACTCTGACATACTTTAAGGTCAAAAGTAATAATAAACACGTTTGAAGCTTCTCGAGGTTCAATAAACAAGCGTATTATTATTGTTTGTCATAACAAGTTTTTAGCCTTCTGAAGTTGGTTCTTTTTCTTCTGGGTTTGGTAAATATAAAAAAAAATATTCTAGAAAGTTCGAAGTTTTTCGAAAGTTGTCATACCTTGCGGAAACATTAGGCATAATTTAGGCACAAATTAGACAACTGCACTGTTTGAAGACAGTCAATTACAGCAAAATATGAGTGGAAAAGTTACGAAACACTTTTGGTGCAACAAAATTAATATTTATAAAATTAGACGAAGTAAATAGCAGTTACAGCTTATTCTGCTGATCCCTTTTTTCGTCATGACTTTAATTTTATTTATTAGTCGTCACGAAAAATTATTATTATTAATATTTCATAATTTAATTATTAAATATGCTCTTATCGCTTACAAAAACATTATCATACGTGAATCTGTAGGGGTCCTACTGGGTAGGTTCCTGTACCTGAGGAATAGTATGCTTAGTAGAATTTATTAATATTACTTCTAGTTAGTATGTCATTAGAATTTACTTCTCGACCCAAGACGACGAATGCAGTTCAATACTCTGAGCTTTTTTATTTCGCGTTCTGGTCGGTGTAATTACTGTTTTCATGTGTCGTGGCGTTAACCAGTAGATCAAACATTTTAAAAAACTAACTTTAAATACCCCTGGCAATTTTACGTGCTCTACAGTGCCTTAATTCGTAACGATATCCGAAGTTAGTACTTTTAACCATATTTGCAATCTTAAGTTGCTGTAAGAAAGAAAGAAAGAAAAACGATTTATTTGCCACAACTAACAACACAACGAAACAATTAACATGAAATAACATAACAAAGAATAATAAACATAAATCAAAACTAAAAAGTACCAAAAAATAAAAAATAGAAACAAAACTAATAATAAATTTTAATACAATATATTAAATGTATCACATTGTGACAGGTGTGACAGGTGGGTGACCACTCAGCATAATGGTGTGATTTGGTGCAAATCCAAAACATAACGCTGGTTTTCAGAGGTCACCCTATGAGATTTTAAGTACATACTATAATCATAATTTTGTTCACAGGTGCCGCTATCGTCAATGTGATGAACCAAAACTGGAAGCTGATCATGGACGGAACTGCTCTCCCATTCATGTACAAGATCAAGGCACTCTTCTTCGACTTCACTCAAAAATACCTTAACAACGTTCCTGTCATAAATTATCTCACCAATGACGTCTGGAACTACTACGTCACGTAAGAGAGGATGATATATCGTTGAAGGATTTTTGGGTTGGTGTAAAACGTGTATCAGATCTGCAGTTTGGGGTGTATTGTATTTTTTAATTTAGTTTCAAACGTGACGCTACGGGCATGGCAAACATACGCTTATAAACGAATAAATTGACAATAAAATGTAATAATACCTTTCCTACAACTGGTTTTATTTTTAAACCATCATGATACTTCTGTTCATCCATTGGTGAAAGTTTGTAGTTCATCCAAAGAAGAAGAATACTATAAATTAAATATATTGTCATGTTTAAGTGGCCCTGGATATTGGGATACGGATACTAAAATTAGGAGCAAAGAAGTTAAAAAACTGCGATATAAAGCGAATGCCTCAGTGGTGTAGTTGTAGGTATGCAAGACTATTGCGTTGAGGTTTCGACTTTCGGATTTGAATCCCGGGTCGGGCAAAGTGATATTGGGTTTTTGTGCTCAGTATTTACCTTGGAGTTTGAAAATGTGCCTGGTAGCTGTTAATAGGCCCGCTACCTATTCCATTGGACCCAAAGTAGCTGATGAAACGTGGGTGTATTACCCATGAAAACGTAAAGAGCGTGATGCATAAAAAGTTGGACACATTGGAATTTGTAGTATTGCAATGTAAAAATTACCTACCTAGGAGAAAGGGTTTATGTATAAAAAATATATTCATTCATTTATATCACCTTTCTCAACTAAAACAATAAACTTCTTTCAGATTATTGCTTTCTCTTTATAGACCAATTATGGTTGTCATTACGTAGGTCCCATTCATGTCTATAGCTACATTTTTTATTGCATTGAGTGGCTAGACGAGCATGCCATTCACCTGATTGTAAGCGATACGACCACCCATAAACAATAGCCACACCATCCAGCACCTTGAGTTACAAAGTACTGTGTGGCATTCCACTGCGCTCGTCATCTTGAGACATAAGATGTCAAGTCTTATTATGTCCAGTAGTTACACTGGCTACAATGTCCTTCAAACTGAAACACAATAGACGTTGCGGTGGTACCCACCCAGACGGACTCTTACACATGAGAGACCTACCACCAGTTGGCATAAAATTGGCACCAATTGTCACGGTTATAAATCAGCTTAAAGCTATGCTCCATACTATGTTGTATTGTGGTGTGTCTATTGAGGTAATTTGCTTCTTCTACATTACGATCAAGAAATAATCAAAGAATCTTGCTACGCTACTTGTTTGCTATGCTTTGTTGTACTAGGGCGAATGCTTAGTGTGTAGACATAATATATTAATGTGGAAGTACGGAGCGACTTAGTCTTAATATAGGACAAAGCTCTTTAAAATAATAATAAAAAAAACAGCGTCATCTCGGGCTACAAGCCAACCACCAAAACGAATTCTCAAACTTCCCTCTATGTAATGCACGCACTTAGCGATATAGATAATGTGATCTAGAAGTAGGGTTTAAAAGAATCAACCATCCAAAAGTTAGAGATGCATGTACAACATTTCCTAGCCTAAAATAGCTTAATATTAAGTGATTAACCTTAAATTAAAGTGCTATTTATTATTTAGCTCTTTTGCTTCTTGTGGGATAAAGGATTATACGAATTTCGTTACGCTACGCTTTAATTTTTTCGTAGGCACAAAAAATAGCGAAAACACGCTAGAAGGTCCCGACCAGGTCAATGTTCTTTTTAAGAGCAGGTTCCATGAAAAATTAAATACCAGCGTACAGTTAGGCTAATCTCTGGAAACGCCAAAAGATAAGCGTTAATAAATTAAATATCAATCACTAAAAAGTGTGTATTGTGTTACAAAAAACCATATAATATTGCTCAGCCTTAGAACTAACCCAGAACACCTGCTATATGCTGTCGAAGAAAAATTACGAATCCCACGTAACTGTTGCACCAACCCCTTATCTATACTAATATTATTAAGCTGAAGAGTTGGTTTGTTTGTTTGAACGCGCTAATCTCAGGAACTACTGGTTCGATTTGAAAAATTCTTTTTGCGTTGAATAGACCATTGATCGAGAAAGGCTTTAGGCTATATACTATCACGATGCAACTATTAGGAGCGAAGAAATAAAGGAAAATGTGAAAAAAACGGGGAAAATTATTCATCCTTGAGGGCTTCCATTGCGTGCACTGCGAAAACGGTTCAAGATACCAAAAAGATATGTATGAAATAATTATTTGTCTTGAAATGATCTAAAAAAATGTCCACGACTGTATGTGTCTATCTTTTAAGATTAACTCACTAGAACCGTTTTTATGTTAATCAAATTTGGTCGAAATTAATGCATTATTTGTTAAGAGTTGTATCAACGTAATAATATTAAATCTTTATCCAATGAATATATATACGGTACATACACCAAAATATTTTTTTTTTCAATTTTTGTCTGTCTGTTCCAGCTAATCTCTGAAATGGCTGGACCGATTTTGACGGGACTTTTATTGGGAGGTAGCTGATGTAATAAGGAGTAACTTAGGCTACGTTTTATTCCGGAAAAGTATAAAGCGGGACTTTTCCCCGGAAAAACGTTTTAACGCGGGTGGACCCGCAGGCAACAGCTAGTTAAAACATAAAATGGGATAAACAGGTGAACTGCCTCGATGGCATAGTTGTATAAAGATACGACGGCAGTGCTGTGGTTCGATTCCCGAGTCGGGCATGTGGCGTTTTCATTCTCAGTGTCAGTCCGGAATCTGGAATTTGTGCCCGATACGGCGATAGGCTCGCCCTCTATCAAAACATGAGATGGAAGCATAAGCTGGAAGCCTCGTTTTTCTAATCACCAACAATTTATGCTCACATACTTTTCAGAGAGAAAAATATTTTAAAATACAAATTTAAAATCTTCTCTCTAATAATTTATTTTCTCTTCACAAAGGCAAACTTAGAGCTTGACTGGTGCCTGGTGTAGCTTTTAGAGAAAACCTGTGTTACAGGTTACCAATATAATTTATTCGTATTGTGGAAAGTATGAGACCAGAGTATCTATTTTTAGTAGTTTGTGGTGGTTACTTTTAGTAAATAATCTGATCTACATTATTTCATAGCAATTAGTAGGTATAATGCTTATAAAAAATAAATGTAGGTGGAGGCTTCGCCCGCGTGAATAGCATTTCTCACAACAAAAGTCCCTTAACAACTGTAGCGAACTATAGCGCTACATCAACATCTAATTAAAAACAAATTTTAATAATTCAATATTTCCCAAGGAAGCAAATTAACTGATGTAAAAAGTACCCTTATGTTAATCCTGGACATTGTCTATCGATGTGCCAAATTTCATCCAGATCTGCTGAGCTGTTTATGCCTTTACGTTTTACAAGCATCCAGAAATTTTCACAAACAATTTCTGAATAAATGATTTGAATTTGCATATATTTTGGCCGCGGCTTCGACCGCACTAAAGAGTTT
This sequence comes from Lapara coniferarum, assembly GCA_949316025.1. Taxonomy (NCBI): domain Eukaryota; kingdom Metazoa; phylum Arthropoda; class Insecta; order Lepidoptera; family Sphingidae; genus Lapara; species Lapara coniferarum. The sequence goes on from OX438920.1 coordinate 7,663,850, forward strand.
TTCCTGGATAAAAGTCCCACTATACATTTTCCCGGAATAAAAAGTAGCCAAAAACCTTCTCGGCGTTTCTCAACTATACCCATACCAAATTTCACCGAAATCCGTTCGGCACGCGGCTGGTAACTTATCACTACATAGTATAAAACAAAGTCGCTTGTTGTTGTTTGTAGTCCGCTGTCTGTCTGCCCCTATCTTTAAAACTGCGCAACGGATTTTAATGCGGTTTCTTTTTATAGATAAAGTGAAGCAAGAGTAAGGTTTATATGTACTTTTATCCAGAAAAAACTTCTTAACGCGGGCGGAACCGCGGTACAAAAGCTAGTTTTATACTATACAAACTTTGCCACCCCTTTTTAACCTCTAAGGGGTTAAATTTCGCAAAGTCCCATTTCAATGAGCACCTACGTCCTAAAAGGAAATCCCATGCAAAATTTGGCACTCCTAGCACTTGTAGTTTATGAGATTTCGTGGTGAGTGAATGAGTGAACTTTCGCTTTTATATGTGTGTTGGGTGTATGATCTTTATTAATATTAATGTCAGTGTCTGGACCATAAACGTCGGGTAGTATGAAATAACTAGATCATGGGAATGACAGTTGCAACTATAAATAGGCTGCCTCGCCATTGAAATGTGCAGTCTTATTTTAGTCATAGTTCAGTTCGGATCATTATTTATCGCGCCACAAAGCGAGGCTAGTCAAGTGCGGGGTTAACTTAAATTATAGATGGTTACTATGTCAGTTTTTGATTAATTTTCAAGCTAGTAAGTGACATGTGAATCTAGTGGTTCCTGACGTATTGATTGTGTTCTGCACATTAAACTACGTAGTGAACGGCCAATAAACCGGGAGTTGAAGAGGTTACGTCCATTGTGTGTTTCATTAAATATGCCTACGTATACCTATATCGGTGGTTACTCCGACATATAGATAGATTTATATGACACTAAATATTGCCGCCAGTGCCATCTATTTAAATAATCAGATTAAAAATGCTATTATTTCTTTTGGGAGCACATTACCGGGATGAAAAATAGCCTATGCGTTATCCAGGACATGGTATACCCGTGTGCCAAATTTCCAAATCCATTTAGTAGTTTTTTGCGTTTACTTCTAGCAAACAGGTTCTAGGATTTTATTTCATTCTTAGGGCATGACAAAGTCTGTCGGGGCCGCTAGTACATATATATATATATAAAACTGAGAGGTCATTCACTAATTAACTCACTCATCACAAAATTTCAGAAACTACAAGTGCTAGGAGTCTCAAATATTGCATGGGGGTTCCTTTTAGGACGTAGGTGCTCACTAAGATGGAATTTTGTGAAATTCAACTACTAAGGCAGTAAAAAGATGTGGCAAAGTTTGTACGTGATGAATTAAAAAACTACCAAACTGATTTTGATGAAATATGTATGAATATGAATATGGAGATAGTTCGAGACCCTTGGAAGGTTTGAAGCTACTATAAACTGCCTCGGTGGCGTAGTTGTATTGCGTACGCGTTACGAGTACGATTTGCGTGCTGAGGTCCTGGGTTCGAATCCCGGGTCGAGCCAAAAAACTTTGTGATTGGGTTTTTCCATCTTAAAAAAATTACTCAGTCGCAGCTCGGAGTCAGGAAGTTGGCGGTATGATACCCCCGTGCCTCGGAATGCACGTAAAGCCGTTGGTCCTGCGCCTGATCTCTCTCCGGTCATGTCGGATTGCCGTCTCACCGGACTACGAGAGTGAAGGAATAGCGAGTGCACCTGTGTATTGCGCACACACTTGTGCACTATAATATCTCCTGCGTACCTACCTGGCTGATCTCCGTTGAGATTGGCCGCCGTGGCCGAAACTGGCTAGGAGGATTTCAAAACTTTTTATAACGGGAATATGTTTAGCGGGACTATTATCCAGGAAAAACTCTTTCGTACGGGCAAAGACGCGGGCAAAAGCTAGTTTATTTATATTTGAGAAAATTTGAGTCACGTAATTTGGACGTTGGACTGAAATATTCTATGAGATTGTGATGCAGGTGGCTGCGTGGGAAAAAAACATAGGAATAAAGCAGCTGACCCTAAAATAAATAAGTAAATATATTAAAATATTCGACACAATCATCTTATGCTAAAACTTTATCTATGTTAATTACAACATTTAATTACCATAATTTGGGTAAAGTTATTTATTGTGCTGGTCGAAGTTTGTTATAAATATACTTGGAAATATACTTCTAGCAATATAGGTGCTAATTTTAGAGGAAATTCTACATTTACAAGGGAAAGAGTTAGAGTAGGTATAATATTTTTTTGTACAGCGATCACTATTTTTTTGTAGTATAGTCTGTCACAACACATCTTGTTAAGGCAGGTCTAAGAGGCAGGGTGGCATATTTTTAGCAAATGTTAGGAGAACGCTACATGTATTGCTTTTGTCCAAGGGTACTTTTACACTTGCGGTTGGTGAACGTGTTTCGAGTGATGCGTTTGATCAACGCAAGCATGTTCATTAATCACTTCGAATAATCTACGTACGTATATCCCTAGTGTAATAAAGGCCTAAGTACACAAATATCACTATCGATGAAGCCGAATAATGATTCTGTCGACAGTTTATTAGCTCAAGGCAAAATACTTAAGCCGCCAAAGAAGTATTTTCATTTCCCCAGTCCGGGGTTCGGTTCCCCGACGCGAGTATATAAACGTTGAAAACTGTATCAACGTTAATAGGTTACCGTTATAAAAGAGTAACACACTCACACACATATACTCACTTACACCTAAAACGCTCTCCAATGCACTCATTTTATTTCCTGTACTAAATACTGTAATTGTGTGTGGAACTGCCTAGACCTTAATAATTTACAATGGATATGGAAGAGCAGTGCCTCATAATACAAGTATTTCTGTACTTAAAAGGAATCGCCAAAGCCTCTAATTAAAATCTATTAAGATTTAAGTAATGCCAATTAATTATAATCTTATTTATTTATTTTTTTGTCGAGGATTATTTAAACATTAAATTTATTTTATTATTTCAATCTTTTTATATTGCTCCTTTTTTCACAGTGGATGCTCGATTATCGTTATCTAACACCTAATCATTAAGTCCATTCTTATGAGCCTTAACACGCCTTATCTACCACAACCACAAAAGAAATCGGTCCATTGGTTTGGAAGCTACGATACCACAGACATACAGATAGAAACCTTAAAATTGTAACACCCCTCTTTTTGCGTCGGAGGTTAAAACAAACTAAAAATGATGTTAAAAGTACTCAAGCACAGCTGTCCACGTTTCCGTTCTTGTAATCAACAGATAAAAAACAATTTTATTTTGCGCAGATAAAAAAATGCAATTTGTATTAATGCAAAAAATACCACGTGCTGAAAACAACATGATGGGGAAAATAGCCGGAAAAAGAGGTGTAGGAAGGAAAAGAAAGTTGTGGCTTCGCAATATACGGGAGTGGACCGGAATAAAAACGGTCAAAGAACTGTTCCGACAAGCCACAAACAAGGAGAGGTTCAAGGAACTGACTGCCAACCTTCACTAATGGAGAGGCACCTGAAGAAGAAGAAGAAATACTGTATAACGGTTGCGTATAAGGTGCCAAATACAATATATTTAATATTTTTATATTGTTAAATGTGTCATATAGCCAATTGCGGTGCGACCACGCCTACAGCTCGCAAGCAAGTCTCGCGAAACCAGTCTGTAATAATTTTATGAAAAGTATGTCTTGTAACATTTTGATGCTGGTCGCTATAGAGCCTAGTTCTAAAGGCTTGAGTTGATAGAGTAAAAATGAAGCATGCCAAATTTTGTTGAATATGCTCTCTACGCGTGGAAATTCATTTCGGCGAGCTCCTAATGAAAGCAGTTTCATAAAAATGTATGCAAATGAATGCGACTTAATTCTATTTTAATTAGCAAGCCTAATCGATGCCACTCATGATGTACATATCATATTCCAGGCAAATGATGCAAAAAACGTACTGAGCTTGCATTACTTCCTAACAAGCTGGATTTTTGTACAGATCTTAAATACGTAATTACAAATGCTATGTGAAAAGTAACCAAAGTGCCAGAAGATGGTTATTAATATAATAATAATATAATAATACCAGCCCTGTATTATTATACTGCCCACTGCTGAGCAAGGGCTTCCTCTACTGAGGGGGTTTAGGCCTTAATAGACTACGCTGGCCTAGTGCGGGTTGGTAGACTTCACATACCTTCGAAATTCTTATAAGGAACTTCTTAGGTATGCAGGTTTCCTCACGATGTTTTCCTTCACCGTTAAAGCGAACGATAATTGATAAACAATACACACGAACTTCGAAAAGTCAGAGGTGTGTGCCTTGGGTTTCGAACCTCGGGACATTGTCTCGGCAGACCGTTCCATTCCCAACTAGGCTAACGTCCACTTATGATGACAGAAGATGACGTGACAGAAGATGGTTACATGAAGTCAATCTTCACGGTCGCTGACCGCTAAGAGTTCCAGCCCTGCGATGTCGAAATCGAGGGCGTCGTTTATTGTGGGCTAATATACTATCATTTGTGATGAGTCGAGAATCAGTGAGTACGTGTTCTGTTTTCGGATGAGTCTCGATTCGTATTTAATCTCGATTCAACGAAAGTGCGTGTTTGGCGAGGTCCTAGTCGGCAGAGTCGACTCCAGCAACCTCAGAAAGTTCCTCCTTACCAAGGCGGAACTATAATGGTTTGGGTTGGAATTCGCCTGGGTAAAAGAACAGATCTCGTTTGGATAAGAGGCAATTTAAATGCCGAGCAATACTGCCGTGAAGACATTTTAAGCCCTATAGCCATTCCTCATCGACAGCAATTCGGCTAAAATTTCATGTTCATACATAATGATTTCTTATGTTTACGCGAATGTTCCATTTGAATAAAACTATTTTACAGATTTTATAGCAGTTTTTTAATTTATATTTTCTCCCGACGTTTCGAAGGCTTTGCAACACTTAGTGGTCACGGGGTGGACTGAGGTGTACGTGGTCCGAAAGTTAGTGTTACAAATCTACCTTCAATTTACAATGTTAAGGTGTTATTCATTCTTGTGGTCCGGTTTATGCAGTAAGAGCTCACAATGTCTTATGGTGTGCCAGCAGGTATTTTGGGGCCCCATTTAATTAGATATACTATTACCAGGTACCAGGCTTGTGCAAGTTTCCAACCATCTTCTCTATTGCAATTGGGATGTTTTTTGATTTCAATAGTCTCGCGAATCATCCCAGGCAGGAATCGGTGTTCTTTGGCAAGGATTTGTGGCTTGTTGAATCTAAGGTAATGGTTGGAAACTTCTTCCGAGTATACAGCTGCAGACTTCGTAAAGCGTTGGTGTTTAACGTCAGCTATATTATTATGTTCTTTTACGTGGGTCCCTATATGTCTTTTTGTTTGTCCGATATATGAGAAGCCACAGTCGCAATCTATCTCGTATACGCCCAGTTCTTGTAGAGGTGTATGACACTTGACCGATGGTAAAAACTGACTAATCTTCTTAGGCGGCTTAAAATATTTTTTCACTTGATTTCTGTTCGCGGCTCCGCCCGCGTGAAAAAGTTTTTCCGGGACATAAGTAGCATATAGGAGTCAGGAGTAATGTAGCTTCTTATTAGTGAAAGAATTTTCAAAATCGATATAGTAGTTTTTTTAGGTTATCCATTATAACTTTTGCCCGCGGTTCGGCCCGTGTTAATAAGTTTATCCGGGATAAAAGTACACATAAACCTTCCTCTTGAATCACTCTAACTATTGAAAAAAACCGCATCAAAATCCGTTGCGTAATTTTAAAGATCTAAGCATACATAGGGACAGATAGCGGTAAGCGACTTTATTTCATACTATGTAGTGCCAATCTTGTCGGTGACTCCTCTTATATAAGGTAATACAACTGGGACACGATCAACTGTGGCTGGTTTCACTCGGTCTCTGTGACGGCGGCGTGGAATTTGGAGCTTGCTGTCTCGCAGTAGATACTTGTTTGACATGTTGCAGCTCAGCGGCCAGGTGTTTCTGGACACAGTTTCCTTGTGCTCTCGGAAACAATGATTTACCCTCGGCAGCTATCTGTTTTGGATGCTGATGAGATTCACCGTTTAGGTATTTATCATGCATGATAATGCACGTGCACATACCCCAAGGTTGGAGATGAATGTGTTCCGCGAGTACAATATCACCGTACTAGTGTGGCCTGCTCAGTCCACCGATCTCAATTCCATTAAGCTTCGGTGGGATTTGCTCGGGAGAGCTTTCTGTGATTTTCCCCAGAATTTGAATACGGAAGAAGGATTTTTTTCACACCTTTGCAGAATATGGAGCCTTATTCCACAGGTGACAATTGGTAACCTCATTCTCACTATGCCACGCCGATGTAGAGCCGTCGCTAATGCCTTAGGAGGTCCTGCAGATTATTAAAAAGTAGCTAGGAATATTATTTTTAATTAATTTTTATCTTACGCTTCTTTTTTATTGAGATAAACTTAATTTTTTTGCTCTAGCACTACGTTAGTTTTTTGTTATATTTTTCCACTAACAAGCTTTTATTCGATAGCCTAATTGGGAGGGGAACGAACTGTCGAGATGAATGTCCGCAGGTTCAAAAACCCAGGAGCACACACCTCTGACTTTTCTAAAGAAAAAGAGTTATGTGTGTATCCTTTGAATTATCGTTCGCTTTAACGGTGAAGGAAAACATCGTGAGGAAACCTGCATAACCAAAAAGTTCTTTATAAGAATTTCGAAGTAATGTGAAATCTGGCAACCCGCACTAGGCCAGCGTGGTGGATTAAGGCCTAAACCCTCTCAGTAGTAGAGGAGGCCCGGGCCCAGCAGTGGGACAGTACATAATACAGGGCTGATATTATTATTTTATTATTATTTTTTTATGCTAATCCAGGCCATGATCTACATGTGCGCCAATTGTGACTGCGAGTGTTTTTCTGACAAAAGTCAGGGATCTACTTATACTGGACAGAGGAGGATCTACTGATACTGGAGGCGTTTTGTACCAAAGTGTCGATTACCGACCATATTGCAAGATCTCTCGATTTATATCCATTTATTGTCACCTGGTACTTGCAATTATAACGAATACTGTTAAAAATGTATAGTTTGTATATAAAATGACTTTTATACCGGAAATCTCTTTAATGCGGGCGAATCCGCCGGAAAAAGCTATTATCTATAAAATTGGAAACAATAGTACTAAAAATATTATAGAAAAATGCGTCAAACAGAGAGACGCCATCTCTCAAACTATGCTCCAGCACTCTCGAAGATGTTTTCAAGAAACTGGTGGCTAGCTGGGATGGGCGGGTCATTTTTGTTAGTGGAATAAGATAAAATCTGCGTTTCGTAGATATCGTTCTGGTCACTTCTTCTGCTTCTGAGCTACAGTATTTGGATGAAGAAAATATTGAAATAAATAAAAAACATACATTTAATACTTCAGATAATAAAAATTAAAAATGTCTAAAGGCTAAAAAGTCTCGAAAATATTTCAAGCATTAGCATCGCGAAGAAGAAATTTACAAATATTGATTTAATTTACAGATAATTATAATAATAAAAATTAATAGTACATCAAATTTGCTAATAATATTCATGTGTGATAAAAAGCCGACCTTGGTGACGATTTTTTCTCATTTTTTGTGCATATATATTATACGCATAGTTGTTTGTAGACGTCAATATATAAGCTACTTACGAATGCCTGCGTTTATATCTGTTCAAATCATTTTAGAAAACAGAGGCAAAAATGGCTGTTGGAAAAATTGTGATCTTTCTTGTGGGCACAGTATTAGTTTTAAGTGAATCTTTCGACGGTGAGTAATAATCTATTGATATTTATATTATTATTATTATTATTTCAGTAGGCTGATATTAAGTATTCTATAAATGTCTAGAAATATTTACTATTATGTACTTAATTATTTCCTCCAAAAATATTATTCGCGTGTTAGGTTATAAATATTTTTTTGTGAAGATTTTTTCAAAGATCTTATTTCATTTGATACTAACAGAATTGCGTGTTATCAGAATTATAAGTATCTACTTTACTCCAATTAAGAACTTTATCGTCATGGTTTTAAAATTAAATTACTAAGTTAAAAAAGTTTTTCGTATATAATAAAGGATTTAATTAGAAACAAAATATTATTCTCTTACAAACAGACACCAAACGGGACCCTTATAGTTTGTGTAGGAATATTTTTTTATGAGTGTTAGAATATCTTTCCTATTTTTAAAAATGTTTTATATAAAAAAAGTGTTTATAATATAGGTACTAATAATTTATCAATATCGTGAAATGCAAAAACAAAATTGTTGATGAAATTTAATTTTATTTAATATTGTATGACTTAAAAAATAAATGAGCTTTCATATGTTTTTTCTGCAATTAATTCTACAAGTTAATATACACATACACTCACGCCTTTTATCTCCGAAGGGGTAGGTACCTACTTTTCGCCATGCGTTTTTCGTCCCATAATTTTTTTTTAAGGCATCGAATGACGAGACGAGTATGCCGTTCGCCTGATGGTAAGCGATACGGCCACCTATAAATAGTTGCAACGCCATCCAGCACCTTGAGTTACAAAGTCCTCTGTGGCATTCCATTGCGCTCATCATCCTGAGGCATAAGATGTTAAGTCTCATTATGTCTAGAAGCTACACTGGCTACAATGTCCTTCAAACCGAAATACAACTGTGCTGCACATTGCTGTCTGGCGGTAGAAATAGACATTGCGGTTGTACCCACCCAGACGGACTCTTATAAGGGGCGAGCTTATCGCCGTATCAGGCACAAATTCCTGGCTCCAGGATGATATTGAATTGAAAAATCCAATATCAAGTGAATACACTTAAAAAATATTTGCAAAATTTACTATTATTATTATTATTATTACTATTTCGTATCTTTCCTGCGGGAAATCACGGCACGAAGACCGGTCCTTTTGGAAGGCTTGCGTGGGGACATGGATCCAACACGTAGAGGCCCCTTTAAGATACATTACTCTTGTAGGGATGTGCACACCTTGCAGGTAATCTCTCTGTACTTATAGAGGACATAAATCCAAAGACAGTGCCCGCAAGATCCAAGGACTAGTGCAGAGAAGATGGGAACTATGCCGGGTCTATGGATAGGATATAGCTATATATAGCGTCCTGTCGCTGAAGTGGAGCGGGTTTCCTCGCTATTACGCAGATTGAGCACTTCCACCTTGGAGCTCAGATTCATAGCTCTTGCGACTTCCACCCCTAGCCCGCCAGTTAAGGCAAGCCAAGGATCAGGGGGGTCTCATTTAGCCCCCACGGAATCGGGGTACGCGGTGTCGCCACTCACCATCGGCTCGCCACAGAGCCGCCCCTTCGGGCTTATTACTATTATTATACTATATTACTCGGTGCCTCGGACTGCCTCGGTGGCGTAGTTGTATTATGGTACGACTGTAATGTTGAGGTCTCGGGTTCGATTCCCAGGTCGGGCAAAGTGATATTGAGTTTTTCTATTCAGTATCAGCTCGGAGTTTGGAATTTGCGCCCGATATGGCGATAGGCTCGCCCCTATCACATCATGGGACGGAATAACGGCGAAAAGTGGGTGCACTAGTTGCGCCTCTGCCTACCCCTTCGGGGATAAGGGGCGTGAGTGTATATATATTATTCTAACTGGTTGTAGGTCTCTTATATGTAGTTGTCCGTCTGGGTGGGTACCACCGCAATATCTATTTCTACCATCAGGCAGCAGCGTGCATGCACTGTTGTATTTCGGATTGAAGGCCATTGTAGCCAGTGTAACTTCTGGACATACTGGGTCTTAACATCTTATATCTCCGGATGACGAGCGCAGCGGAATGCTCCACAGTACTTTGTGACTCAAGGTGCTGGATGGTGTTCCTACTGTTTATGGTTGGCTGTATCGCTTACCATCAGGCAAACGACATGCTCGTCTGGTCATTCAATGCCATAAAAAAATACTTATGGATGAGTGTATCTTACTAATATTATAAAGGCGAAAGTATATAAGTTTGGTATGGATGTTTGGATGTATGGATGTTTGTTCCTCTTTCACGCAAAAACTACTGAACGGATTTCGATAAAATTTGGCACACGGGTAATCATGTCCTGGATTAACACATAGGCTACTTTTTATCCCGGGAAAATGTAAACCGGGACTTTTATCCCGGAAAAACTTATTAACGCGGGCGGAGCCGCGGGCAAAAGCTAGTATGAGATAAAATTACAAATGATCTAATATAAATTTCATAATTCAACTCATACAAAGAGCATCAACGCGATATTCCGTAAAAATTGAATTTATAAAGGTTCACAATTCTGAAATGTCAACGCGAGATGAAAGGAGTATAAGAATAAATGGGCAACGAAGTGTAAATTGCAAGAACGTGATTTATATACTAAGAAACAATAAAAAGAAATTACAAATTATATCAAAATCACTACAATCGCTTAGAACAATTTCCGTCAGACAACCTTGTGTGGACGAAGTGGACGATAGCCTAGTTAGGAAACGGTCTGCCGAGACATTATCCAGAGGTACAAAACCCAAGGAACACACCTCTGACTTTTCGAAATATCAATTATCGTTGGCTTTAACGGTAAAGGAAATCATCGTGAGGAAACCTACATACCTGAGAATTCTCCATAAGAATTTCGAGGGTGTGTGAAGTCTGCCAACCCGCACTAGGCCAGTGTGGTGGACTACGGACGAAAGCCTCTCAGTAGTAGAATAGGCCCATGCTCAGTAGTGGGCAGTATATAATATAGGGCGGATGGATTGATTGAACTTTAACTTTAAAATATGTATGAACATACAGTCGAAGGCAGCGGCGAGAATTCTCCGTGACGTCCCTAAAAAAAAAATCTTTTACTGCTTGTGCCATTCGTAAAAATGTTACATATTAATTCTAATACGCGTTCATCTGTATAAAAGTAATAGTTTTGTGAATTAAGTAATAGTTTAGAGCATTCATTTAACAAGTCTAAAATCTGCCCACACATTCTGCGCTGTCACTTTGTACTATGTAATTGAGATTAGTGATCAAGAGCGGCTGTGAGCTGTGACGTACCAAATGAGTTCTACACGCGTTGGCGCTTACTTTAACTCAGTCAGCCAGGCAATCGACAGCGAGCGATTCCAACTCAAGACTACGCTGCCTACGCTTTGGTATGGGCCTTCACTCTGCGAGGATCGACCAACACGTATAACCGGGATAAGATATACTTCTGCTTAGTCCATCTAATCATTCACAATCATGTAAAGCTCAAAAATAAACTAAATACACTGACTAGCTCGTAAGTTTTAAATAACAAAATCTTTACATATTTAAAATCCTTTCTGTGGGTAGGAAAGTAAATGTTAATTAAAAATACATAATATTAAGCTCTGAAAGAATCACAACAAGATAAAATCCGATCATAAACTAAACTCATTTGCAAAAAAAACGGGCACCTAAGCAATGAACCATTTCAAATGTTACTATTGGTTTGTTTGATAATTATAGGTAGTTTTACTTTCACAATTTTGTAAATTAATAAGCAAATAATCGTTTTCGTCACTATTATCATAAAATTTTGATAAAATTTATGGGTTTTAATGCTAAAGTTCACTAGTAGTGTATGCTCGCTAGTAGTGCATATGCTCGTGAAGTAAAAGTTAACAAAGATTTTTGTTTGTTTTTTCTTTAATAAAGTAAAAGCAGATAAATGTTTAGTATCGAGTGTGACCCCCTCTAGCTGAAATCACAGCTTGAATTCGTCTGGGTATGCTAGCGAGGATATCCCGGATACTTGCTTGCGGAATACGTTCCCACTCCGCGGTAATCACATTCTTCAGCTCTCTGATGGTTTGCGGAGCCGGTTGTACTGATCTCACGCGTCGTTTCAGAACGTCCCAGACATGCTCTATAGGATTGAGGTCGGGACTTCGAGCTGGCCAATCCAAACGACGAATGCCGACCTCTTGCACATACGCTTCCACATCGCCAGACCGGTGGGCGCGAGCGTTGTCGTCCATAAAAATTGAGTCTTCGCCTAAAGCGGCCAATGCGGGTTGTGCATGAGGAATAAGAACTTCCATTATGTATCGATGTCCAGTCAGTGAGCCGTTTTCAATGAAGACTAACTCTGTACGATCCATTGAATTTATTCCTACCCAAAACATAACAGAGCCCCCACCATAAGGTGTGATTTCTTCAAAACAAGCCTCTGCAAAGCGTTCTCCTCGTCTTCGTAGCACTCGCCGACGTCGATCTTCACCGAACAGAGATATCCTGGCTTCATCGGAGAACAATACCCTATTCCAGTCTTCTTGAGTCCATGACTCACAATTTCGAGCAAACCTAAGCCTGGCAACTCTATGCTCACGGAGTAACTTAGGGCCGCGGGCCGGGCGATGACTGCGTATATTGGCCGCGAGCAGCCTCCTCCTGACCGTCCATAGACTAATATGCACATTTCTTACTTCTTCGAGGTTGTTCTTAAGGTCCACATACGAAGACTTGCGATTTCTCAATGCGCGACTCACAAGAAAACGATCATCCCGTGGTTGGGTACATGGTTTTCTTCCAGAACCAGGCCTTCTCTCGACGGAACCGGTGTCTTGATACCGCTGCCAGGTCCTTTGAACCGTCGAGCGACTCACACTTAGCCTCTGAGCCACGAAGCATTGGCTGCAGCCCTCTTCGAGCAGCGCAATAATTTTGGTAGCTTTTACCACTTTCTCTAACATTATTGAGACAGCTAAACAGCAATAAATGAAGCTTTGACAATTAAGAATATGAAATAAATTCATAAAAATTTACTAAAAGTTATGAAAACCGATATTATCTTTTGGAACTTCGCACCAAATATGTAGGATAAAAAGTGGTTTTCTGTAAAAACGAGCATCAAACGAAAATTTTAATTTAGAACGTACTGTTTTAAACACCACGGCATTTTTAAAACCGGCCAGTAACATGTACAAGTGATTGAAATCATTTTGGTACCGTATTTTTTTAAAAAAGAATTAAAATCCAAACCGCCCGTTTTTTTTGCAAATGAGTGTATATCATGAACTAGGTGTGTCTTGTGGCTTCGCTCGCGTGAAAAGTCTTTCCGGCTACAAAATCTCCCTGAATCACTAGCGATCCATAGCGCTATCGGAAAAACGTCATGCATGCATTAAAAATATCAAACAATTTAGCGATTATATAAATGCCCAAGGTAGCGCAAACCAAAAAATAATTTATCACGAAATTATTCCAGACGCTGCACTGACACAAACAATGTTAATACAACAAAAACAATATCGCTACCTAAATACACAAAAATAGACGCGGAAATAAATTATGATTGTGTATAAAACGTGATTTACATGCGAAATATGTTATAAAATTATTTATTATTAACAATAATATACCTAAGCATGATAATTTGTTACTTTTGTGTAACTTCTTCTTTTCTGAGTTACGCAATTTATTTTCATATCTTTGATTAAAAACTGCACTGTAAAAAAAACAAAACAAAATTCTTACAGTGTCACCATTGAATAAATGTAACATCAGAGACAGTGAATGCCTGAAAAACTACTTGCAGTCAGTAATATGGGAAGCTGCTAAAAATGGATACCCACAACTTAGCATCCCAATTCTCGACCCCGTTGAGATCAAAAACTACGCTGTATCAGTAGCCGGATGGCTTGACCTCGAAATGGTTGAAGGTGTCGGCCAAGGCATGAAGTCTTGCATTGTTGACAGATTTCGGTTAGTAGGTATTTAAAATCATTTTGTTACTATTATTGGAGATGAATTGGATGACTGCCTCGGTGGCGTAGTTGTATTACGGTACAGCTGAAATGCTGAGGTCTCGGGTTGGATTCCCGGGTCGGGTAAAGTTAGTTATTGGGTTTTCCTAATCAGTATCAGCCTGGAGGTTGCTTATTATTTTTCATATGGTATTCTATTCAAGCAAATAATACAATCGTCTGGTAGCCCTATTTTTTAAAAACAGAAATGGCGGAAATTTTCCTCATAATGTCCACCAACCATCTTGTCAGGCAGGGGTGCCAATTCACACCATTGATAAAAAAAATTGAAACGAATTTAGCACATTCTATGCTCCGGTAGCGTAGTTGCGTGCGCAGTGGAAGTATAAATTCCGCGATGAGGTCATTGGTTCGAAACCCGACCCCGAATGCATATTCCGGAGTTCTACAATTAACGACTTTGTTAAAATAATATATTACCCCCCCATGTTTTAGGTTGAACTTTAACAAACGCTACGGATCCGTAGAAGTTGTATGCGACGTCAGCGTCAACGGTCATTACAAGGCTTACTCCAACAGTTCCTTAATCAGAAACTTATTGAACGGTGACTTAATAAGCGGCGATGGCAACGGCGGAATCAAACTTGGTAAGTCTTATGCCAAGTGAAAATATTTTTAAGACCACAAGATTATATCTACTTCATTAAAGGTTGACTGGTAGCCTTCGACATTAAGTGAATTCGTCATCATCATCAACAAAGCAGTCCATCTCTACCTAGTGCTGCTTATAGCCGTCCGCTCCATCACGCCACTCGTCGATTCTGTGCGTGTCTTATCCACGGCTTGCCGGTACGCCTTAAGATGTCATTCTTGTACTTTACACTGTACCTTACTTTTGGTTTCTTCGAGATAGTCTTCATAATTTAAAAACTTTTACTGGGACACTATGTTAATTAATTCTTTTTTTTTCAACAGACAAAGTGAAGTTGTCGTACGATTTCCGCTTCAAGGTTGAAAAACGTGGAGGAGATTACTTCCTTGATTGCAACTTCGAAAACTCTAATGTTGGTGTTGATATTTTGCAAGGAGTTACCTTCGCTGCCGACAACCTTTACTTGGGCCCAGTGGAAGCTAGTAAGTTCATTATAAATTAGGACACCAAGTACGTTGTATTGTACGGTATTTAGGTATTAGGATAAATTAATCCGATATAAAAAATCTTTTTAACGATTTTATTAGCTTCAGACGTGTGCATTTGTCTATGTAACGGAAACTTTAAACAAGATTTTGACCCCCTTCAAAACGTCGGATTAACAAGAAATTTGGCATACTTATCAAGGACCGATGACAACTCCATATTTTAAAATAAGAGTACGCTTTCATAGAAAATCCAACAAAAAAATTAATAAATAAAGTAAAAAAAAAAACGCGCTTTATAGAAAAACTAACTAAAAATAGAAAATAAATTTGAATTAAAAATATTATAAATAAGAAAAAGAAATATTTTATTGTAAAACAAGCGTGGGGTGCATGATATCAATAGCTATAAATATTTTTTTGACGGATAACATGAGTAGAAAGATTATCATTTTGATAATATCTTAAAAACCACCTCACGCTTTTTTACAATAAAATATTTTTTTTTCTTATTTACACTATTCTTAATTGAAATTTATTTTTTATTTTTAACCGACTGCGAAAGAAGGAGATTTAGTTGGATTATCCATAAAGTGTGTGTTTTTTTTAACTATTATTTCCGTCTATAAAGAGTGACAATAAATAAGCACACACAAATAAAAATTAAATAAAAATTTAAATAACCCCCGACACAAAAAATATCTAAAAAGTAAAATGATAATAGTGTCTTTGTCGTTTAAGTACCTAGTGATATTTTGATCCAAGCGTCCTCGTCGGGGGTTATTTAAATTTTAATTTAATTTTTATTTCAAACTTTTTAAATTACTTTATTTTCCATCATGGGGCCTTGATAATCAATTATCTATAACCTACTCGTTGAGCCCATCCTTATGAGCCCAAACACACTATATCTGCTATAAGTTGCTAAAGAGTTGGGTATCCCGCAGACTAGGTACTTGATGCCGCAGCATCAGCGCATGTTTAAAAATATATCCAAAGTCACAGTACACCAAATTTAAAATCATTTGAACTTTTTAAGTTGGAAACGAGCTGATACTCTTCAAACGCTTGAATAGATCTTCATAAATTATAGCTAAGAACCATCGCAATCACATCAGCTTTTAAACAATAAAAACAGCTTCCAAATCGGTCCATTCGTTTGAGAGCTACGATGCCACAGACAGACATACAGATACTCAGATACACACCCTAAACTTATAACTCCCCTCTTTTTTGTCGGGGGTTAAAAATCATATTAATGAAAATTTCTCTTCAGGTGACGTCATCATCAATGTCATGAACCAGTACTGGAAGATGATCTTAAAAGCAACAGGCGTTCCTATTCTTGATGGATTCTTCAAATTCGTCTTTGACTTGACTCAGAAATACTTCAACAACGTCCCTATCAGGAATTACCTTAAGGACGACGTGACATCTTACGTTGCTCAGAAATACTATTGAAATTAGACATTGCTGAAGAATGAGAATGATGTAAAGGTTACAGATGTGACCGGCAAGTATAGTTCTTTATATTATTTTTATACGGGCATTGCAAATATTTGTAAATTAAACGCTAAGTTAAATATAATGTATTACCTTTCCAATGTTAGACTTTTTTTAATACCTACACCATCGTATGCTCAAGAGGTTATAGTACAGGTTCCCTGTACCAATAAAAAAAATCAGCTGGTTAGTAATTATTTTTCATGACCTCATTTATGATACATGTTGCGAGAGGGGGGACTCGCTAACTATACCTTATATTTTGTAGGACAAATATTTTTTCACGTTATTTAGATAATTATCTCAATAATTAACAAAAAAAAATCGGTTAGTAATATTTTTTTTAATTCGTTAAATCAACATATTTCATCCTTGCTGCCCCTATTAGCTACTATTTACCAACATTACTGTAAGGAAAAAGTTGGGCGTCTAATCAAAAGGAAGCTACTCACGAAAAATCAGCTTGTTAGTAATAAATGATGAAGTGTGTACCAGGGAACCTGTACTATTACATAATATACAATATAAAGTTAGAAACTGAAGTGATTTTGATTTAATTACATAAAAAATATTTACCCCAGATTTTACAGAAAGATATAAGAGACAAGGACAGCCAAAACTGAGATCGAAAGAGCCCGAATGAGCCTACTCATCTTTTTGATGTTATACTTCTTTAAGCCTGTTGTGAAACACAATTGGACCCCCCTTATCCCCCCCCCCCTCCGACCCAAAGTGACCCCCATTGACTCCTCAAACCCATTTTGACCCCCCTTGATCCCCCACACCCATTTTTGACCCTAGACTAGACTAGAGGGAGTTTAACATAATTAACATAATTAATATTAAATGTTAAATTATTTAATGATGCCAACGAAGTATAACTTCTCACGCGCGTACATAAGTATACGCATCCTGTTTTTGTAACGTTGCCTAATCTGCCAGTAGCCTGGCAAGGGTCAACTTTTCTGGTTACACCGGACTTTAGGGTGAACGCTATAGGCGCTAGCAACCCTTCATTTAAGTGACCATGCTGAGGGCAACCCACGGGTTACAAGCCTCGGCTCAGGACAGTCCCTGGGAGAGGATGAGACATCAACGGTTAGTGGGTAAGATTGGTGTTTAACCTAATCCTATCCATTTAGTTCGTCGGCACGCGAGCCGGAACTGTTAGGGGGGTCGGGGGGCAACGGCGAACGTGGCGAGGAGCTCGTGTGGCAAGAGCCTATACGTATATTTGGAGTCGATGCCTAATGTATGAGCCGTTGGGCAACCGCCCAGGTCCTCGTGCTTCGAGAGGCTTTAGTGCTTGCAAGGATCATAAAGAAAAAGTATTACCCCTAATAGGGGCCACCGGGGGTCACAGGGGGCGGAAGGGGCCGTCCACCCATTAGTCTAGCCAACTTTTGTGACCCCCGTGATGGACGGCAGCGTGGAGGTTAGGCCTCACGCTGCCTTTGACGCCGGGGGCGTCCTTCGGTGTACGGGGGCTTCTGAGCCCCCGCAACAACAGGAGACGGACCGCAACAGCGGTACGCGCAGGGGCGGTTGCGGACGACAACTTAGACGTGAGTCGGAGGAAGCCCGTAGCCGTCCCTAATGCGCCGAAGATGGCCACCGCGGAGTTTTGGTTGGTCTGCCGTGCGGTGTACATAGGTTAGAGACTCGGCCCGGTGGTCGCCCGATGTTTTCCATCTCTCTGGGCGGCTCAACGTCGGTTCGTAAGGCACGGTGAACCCAACATAACCGCTCAGTCGTTCCCCTTGAACACTGGGCGGTAGTAATAAGTCACTTTCTCCGCGTAAACAAAAAAAAAAAAAACGTGGCGTTTAGGCCTCACGCTGCCGTTGACGCCGAGGGCGTCCTTCGGTGCGCGGGGGCTTCTAAGCCCCCCCAACAACAGGAGAAGGACCGCAATAGCGGTACGCGCAGGGGCGGTTGCGGACGACAACTTAGACGTGAGTCGGAGGAAGCCCGCAGCCGTCCCTAATGCGCCGCAGATAGCCACCACGGAGTTTTGGTTGGTATGCCGTGCGGTGTAGATACATAGGTTAGGGACTCGGCCCGGCGCGGCGGTCGCCCGACGTTTTCCATCTCTCCGGGCGGCTCAACGTCGGGTCGTAAGGCACGGTGAACGCAACATAACCGCTCAGTCGTTCCCCTTGAACACTGGGCGGTAGTAATAATTCACTTTCTCCGCGTTAAAAAAAAAACCTTCAACAATCGGGTAAAAAGGTCTCGCAAAAATTTGCTGCGCGCGCGCGTGTGTGTGTGTGTGTGTGTGTGTGTGTGTATGTGTGTGTGTGTGTGTGTGTGTGTGTGTGTGTGTGTGTGTGTGTGTGTGTGTGTGTGTATGTGTGTGTGTGTGTGTGTGTGTGTGTGTGTGTGTGTGTGTGTGTGTATGTGTGTGTGTGTGTGTGTGTGTGTGTGTTTGTGTGTGTTTATAGAAAACCCCTGAAACAAGTTTTATTTAAAATAACGAAACACCTGTACTTTGTCAAGGTCGCTGTCCACCAGGCAAACGACATGCTCGACTCGTCATTCTATGCAATAAAAAAATGGAGGGCTCTAAAAATATTATTTCAATGGATCAAAGACCCATATTTTGCTCGTTTAATATCCCAAAAACTTGAGCCTGGTTTGATTTTGAGGCCCAGCATCCATACAAAAAGCAGACATCTCTGTTCATGTCTTTATATTAAATTGATTTATTTTACTTACAATAATGTTTTAATTAACAAAAAAATGTAAAAGCAAGAAATAAATGGCTTATTTATTTAACTACATTGACACAGCAAGTCATACTTTCAACATTTAACAATAGGTAATATGTATCAACATTATATATCTTAATATATATATAAATTACGTGTCACGTTGTTTGTCCGCGATGGACTCCTAAACTACTTCACTGATTCTAATCCAATTTGCACACCGTGTGCAGTCCAACTTGAAAGATAGGATAGCTTACATCTTAATTTATAGTCGCAATATTATTTTATTGCAATTAGTAAACGAAATAATGTGAAATTCAATTGTTTTACTTTTTTTTAATAATTTTCCCTTATAGGGAAGGCAAAGGGTTCAAGCCCATACAGCCTCGTCTTAAGTGATATTTTTGGTTGGCTTTTATTTTTGTAATGTATATGGGAACGCCTTAAGCGTTCGCCCGAAAGTCCGGTGTGGTCAGAAAAGCCGACTCGCGTCAGGCTACTGACCGTAAAATCACACCAAAAAAAAGTGGTTGAGAACACTAGTATTCGACGCATGCACAATGGCTTTAAAGCGTCGTACAGCTGGCAATCACGGCCCTCGTCTGACTAGTAATATTACGCGCTAACTCTTTTTCACTCTACCTTAAATATTTTTCATCTTTATCAGCCAGCAACCCTTATTTGCCGCCAGATTTAATTAAGCAACCGTATATCATAATGAACAGAAAAAAAAATGCTTTAATTTTATACATAAATTATAAATTTACGTTCAATCAATCAATCAATCAGCCTGTCACCGTCCACTGCTAAACGTGGGCATTTCCAAGGGAGCGCCAACCATCCCGGTCTTGAGCAGCCCGCATCCATCCGCTATCCGCCGCCTTTTTCAAGTCGTCGGTCCATCGTGCAAATTTACGTTATGAGGGTATAAATGTATCAAAATCATAGCTGTTTACACTTGGCTGCGAGGAGGTACGGCCAAGTGCACAATGGCACCCGTGATTTTTCAAAGTCTTTATATATATTGCCCTGAGGTGAACGATATTTTATTTAGAAAACAAGT
Organism: Lapara coniferarum; assembly: GCA_949316025.1. Classification (NCBI taxonomy): domain Eukaryota; kingdom Metazoa; phylum Arthropoda; class Insecta; order Lepidoptera; family Sphingidae; genus Lapara; species Lapara coniferarum. Next base: position 7,684,046 of record OX438920.1, read on the forward strand.
GAGCAATTATTTCTTCCAAAAAATTAATTAAAAATAATTTATTAAAAATACTAGCGGCCAAATTTTGATAGGCAACCTAGAAGATCTATATTCTCCTAATCTTAAATATGTGAAAAAAATTGGTTTGTAGCAAATACTCGATAGGTGTAGTGATTCTGCAGTGGGATCTTAGACTATTATATAGTTTTGACATTATGTGGAAAATAAATTAAACATTTAGGTGAATGCTTCAAAATTACGGGTAAGTTCAACACTATTCAAATGATTACCAAACAATTCTATCAACATTAAAAATTTAGTAACTACATTGACATTGATTGAATGTTGCCGGATCGTAGGCGAAAAGCAGTCACAATATCAGATCTTGATAAAGACACATCAGGAAACTATGGTGAACGCGTGATAGATGGCTGCATTGTTCGGTACGATATACCCTTACTCAGAGATCTGTCGTCAAAGTATTCCTTCCACATTTCTGAACATTTTTTGAGACTACAAATAGTAGACCAGTGAAAAAGGGCTCACAACTTTGAGTATCTATTGGTATCTAAGGGTCACAAGCAAAAAACATTCCGTCCGATGTTGCTGCCTTGGCAAGGCGATCGGCTGCCTCGTTACCTGGTATGCCGATGTGGGAAGGAATCCATTGGACTTTCATAATTTCATTCTTGCTTTTCAGTTTGAGGAGAGCATCTAAAATGCTGTAGGTATGCTATCGGAGTGCCTCGAATATTCGAAGTACAACGAGCCAAATGATGAATAGCTGTCAGAATGACATATTTGCCTGGCCCAAAGGAGTCCACATACGAGATAGCCTCTGATATAGCGAACAATTCAGTGCACATAATATAAATTTTGGCTTTTACAAATACTCTTCAATTGTGGGTCAAATGCGGCAAAACCGCCTTACGAATATCGACGGTGAATTTTTCCCCTAAAATCGGGTGTGCGCTATTCAATTAAAAGCACAATCCTACTAATATTATAAAGGCGAAAGTTTGTAAGAATGTATGGATGTTTGTTACTCTTTCACGCAAAAACTACTGAACGGATTTCGATGATATTTGGCACACGGGTAGATCATGTTCTGGATTAACACATAGGCTACTTTTTATCCCGGGAAAACATAAAGCGGGACTTTTATCCCGGAAAAACTTTTTAACGCGGGTGGAGCCGCGGGCAAAAGCTAGTATTATATAATAGCTTTTGCCCGCGGCTCCGCCCGCATTAAAAAGTTTTCCGGGATAAAAGTCCCGCTTCATATTGTGCCGGGATAAAAAGTAGCCTATGTGTTAATCCAGAACATGATCTACCCGTGTGCCAAATGTCATCGAAATCCGTTCAGTAGTTTTTGCGTGAAAGAGTAACAAACATCCATACATTCTTACAAACTTTCGCCTTTATAATATTAGTATGATTCGACCCTTCCATGAAAAAATACTCGATTATAATAACAAAGAAGAAAGACAAAGGTCATTATTAGCTGAATATTTTCAACCGACGAAAAAAATTTTTGGTCCCATGTTAATTTGGGAAATAATCTACCCTAAGGATGGGAAAAAGGGGTGATTTATTGTTTACTCACAGATTTTAATGCTGACTTGTATATGAATAAGCATGTAGTTTACATACACACACACTCACGCCATTTATCCCTTAAAGGGTAGGCGCAATTAATGCACCCACTTTTCGCCGTGCGTATGCCGTCCCATGATGTAATAGGGGGCGAGCCTATCACCATGTCGGGCACATGTTCCAGATGCCAGGCTGATACTGAGTAGAAAAATCCAATATCACTTTGCCCGACCCGGGAATTGAACCCGAAACCTCAGCTTTGCCGTCGTACCTTAATATAACTTTTTTTTTTTTTTTTTTTTTTTTTTTTTTTTTTTCCCTCTTCGGCGTATTAGGGACGGCTGCGGGCTTCCTCTGACTGAAGTGTCTAAGTTGTCGTCCGCAACCGCCCCTGCGCGGTGCCGCTTAATGCAGCCCGACAACTTTATGGGGGGGGGGGGGGGGGGCACACGAACTATCTCGCGGCGGACAGTACCCGTGCCGACCAACCCGACCCCCCTAGTCCCTATTAGTCGCCTCCTACGACAGGCAGGGGATACCGTGGTGGAATTCTTCAAACGCCCCCAAACCACAGGGCGGGAGACGCCGGTCAGTCGTCCACCCGGCGCCTCCTTCGTCTCCTCTGGCGGCGGGAGGGATCTTCTCGCTCCCGATCCCTCTCGGCACTCTCCTTCTGCGAGAGGACCACCTCACAGAAGTGGGCCACCGCACGCCAGGCCTCCCGACTGCCGACCATGGAAGCGACCACGGCCGACAGCGAGAGGTCTCCTCCGACGACTGCTCTGAGAGCGCTGCGTTCCTCATCCCAGGCTGGGCAAAACTCCAAAGTATGTTGGGCCGTGTCCAGCAGGCAGTTGTCACAATGGTGACACACGGCCGACACCTCCTTCCGTACCACCCGAAACAGGAACTCACCGAAACAGCCATGCCCGGTGAGCACCTGCGTCAGGCGGAACGTTGCCGCTCCGTGGCGCCTGTCCAGCCAATCAGCAAAGACAGGACGCACTGCCTCTACGACCCTGAGCCCCGACGACGGGGCCTCCAGCCTGAGACGCCACTCCTCCACGGCGGCTCGCCGTAGGGAGGCCCTCTTGGCCTCTACCTCCTTCAGGGCCGGACGTTGCCCGCGACTGGACGCCTCCTCCCGCCAATGAAAGGCATCGGCAAGGGATTTGGCGTCCAGGTCCCAGGGCAGAAATCCGGCCAATAAACAAGCCGCCTCGAAAGAGACCGTGCGGTACGCCCTGATCGCCCGCTGCGCCACAACTCTCTGTGGGTTACGCAGGAGAGCGATGCAGCGGTCGCCCAGGGAGACGGCCCAAACAGGACTGCCGTACAAGGCTATAGACCGCACGACTCCGTGGTACAATCTTCGGCAAGGGATGCCAGGACCTTCCAGGTTGGGCAGCAGGCTAGATAGAGCGCCCGCTGCCCGGGACAATTTTGTTCTCAACTTCTCGAAGTGGGTGCGAAATTTCCACCGGCTGTCTAAAACTAAACCCAGATATTTCATGTTTTTGCCAATGGGAATCCGCACCCCGTCCACGATGATGTGGGCACCGGCCGGTGGCCCTTTCCGAGGCCCATGAAAGCATATGGCCTCGGTTTTCTCAAGCGCCACCTTTAAACCTAGCTGGCGGATCCGACTCACTACTTGGCCGGTGCCCGCCGCCGCTAAGACTGCGGCGTCCTGGAAAGTCCTAGAAGTCGCAGTTACCAGCGTATCGTCGGCGTAGCATGTCACGCCGACATCCGGGAAGTTGGTACCACGAAGCACCCAGTCGTACCCGAGTACCTTAATATAACTACGCCACCAAGGCAGTCATGTAGTTTATAGCCATAAAAAATGAAATTAAAACTTTTTAACAAAAAAACTACACCGCCGAAAACACTGAAAAGCAAAAAATAATAAACGTTTTCTATTTAACCTTATAACTAATATATTATATATAATATTTGGAGTCGGTGCCTAATTTTGTTTTCTGCGGTCTAATTTCTTTGTTAATAGTTTTTTGTAAGGTGCTCAACATTAATTTGACTAAAAAAAATTGCGAATTACCATATTAATCCCCTTTCTCCGTTTAGCCGACCTCATCGGCGGTGTCATGAATCAGTACCTATTGGGAGATGATCTTGAAAGCAACTGGCGTCCCTGTTCTCGATGGATTCTTCAAATTCGTCTTCAAATTAACGCAGAAGTACTTTTACAACGTCCCTGTCAGCATATAACTAGAGCACGACGTCTCACCTTACGTTTTTAGCAAATATTATTATTGAAATTACACATTTCTGTAGAATAGGAATGGTGTAAAACATACTGATATAAGATCATCTTCAGATAGTATAAATCTGTGTTATTGTTACGGGTATTGGAAATATTTGTTCATTAGTTGAAAATTAAATGCAATGTAAAACCTTACATAAGACTTTTCTTTACACTATTTTATGCTTAGACACCGATAGTGTTTTAAAACTATAATATAGTAACACAATATTATATTTTTGACTGCTATTGTATGATATGATGTGATGTAAGATATAATCTTCAATAGAGTGAGTTTTAGTACGTGCGGAAGAAATGTCTATTTTGCTTCGCAGTGTTTACAGCAAATAGAGTGTGGCGCTACAATTTTGGGTAATTTGGGCTACAAAATTACAAAACGAATGGGCATAAGTTTTCTTAACAACTTATGCCCATTCGTTTTGTAAGAACGTAAACCAATCATAAAAATATGGTATTTTTATGTTTCCATAGTAAATTTGATCCAATATAAGAGAATCATATTGAATTACCATAGTAAGTAGGATCCCGAAAAGTTGGAAGAATTTAAGTAGGAATGCCCTTTGTACTACAGATAAGACAGCCACGACAGCCTTATTAGGTCAATAGGTCCGTCGACACCACGTTGGGCGCCAATTATAAACTACTTGCTTCAAATGCAGCAATGTATTTAACATATATCTATACTAATATTATAAAGCTGAAGAGTTTGTTTGTTTGTTTGTTTGAACGCGCTAATCTCAGGAACTACTGAACCGATTTTGAAAATTCTTTCACTAATAGGAAGCTACGTAACTCCTGAGTGCTATAGACTACTTTTTATCCCGGCAAAATATTTTTTTCCCGGAAAAACCTTTTCACGCGGGCGGAGCCGCGAGCACTACTAGTGTAATAATATCTATGAAGTACGTACAGGAATTTGAAAAGAGATCGGGTAAATAAATGTGTCAACAGTGGTGTAAATTGGTACTTCTTTCATTTCTGGGGACAGTTGATCTGCAGAACTACTGAAAATATAACATACTTTCTGGATATTGAGTTAGTATCGACAAGGGATATAAAATTTGCGAAATTACCTACTTTAAAGTAAACTCACAAGCTTTTAATTGCAATCTAAGTTTAAGTTATGTTATGATCCTCTTTCCATGCAGGTAAAAAAAAACTGTTTTTTTTATATGAGTACTAGACAATATATGAATTGTATCGAATGTCTCAGGCTTTCCAGCACTGTTCACTGTCGCAGTAATATATTGCAAAAGAACTTCCAGGTGCGTTTACACGAGCAAGAATATTTCAATAATTCTAGACGCATGCGAGTCACCGTAAGGCCTGCAAACTTCAGAATTTGCAGAAGTCGACGGAAATAATTTTTGCAACCTTTATTGTAAAACTAAACCTTGCTTTGGACAAAAAAAAACATACGCCTAAGAAATAATAATAAATAGATATATAAATAAAATTTCCATTTTTTTTTAATGTAATGTGTTTTTGGCTAAATCTATATTGCTTTGTATAATTGTGTAATTGTATATTTGTGATCATTTGAGTTCTTTTTTTTTTATAATTTTTATTATCTCGTATTCATTTCTAATCGTTGCCGTTCACTTTCTCATAGTATGTATTAGCTTTTGGTGGAAACTTTGCTGGATTTTGTTTTATATTTATGTATGTGTGTTCAGTTGTAATTGTTCTGTGTGTTTCCCAAATACAAAATAAAAAAAATATCAAAATAACTATATAGCAAAGAGTACCTATATATATAAGTACTGTATACTACGGAAACTAGTAGCCTACCCGGACTTTCATTTGCACAGAACAGCGAGAAAGGTTATCACGGAAATAAACAAATAACAGAGTTTCAAACAACACACAGTCAAGTAAAATGGAAACACGAAGTAAAAAATATGAATTATTATAAATATTATCAAAAATTCGTACTTGGATAGAAATTATTTGTTTGACAAAAGTGTTGATGTGTATATAACATAAAATATTTTAGTCTCCATAAAAGTAATCATCGTTTAAGTATAGGTAACTTATAAGCAATACACACGTAATCTCGAAAAGTCAGAGTTGTTATTTGCGTCTTGGGCTTCGAACCTGCGGACATTTTCGTCGGCAGTCCATTGCATTCTCAACTAGGCTGTCGCTCGCGTTTATGCCTAGTAATTCACACACATACTCACGCCTTTTATCATCGAAGGGATAAGCAGAGGCGCAACAAGTGCACCCACCTTCGCCGAGCGTATTCCGTCTCATGATATGATAGAGGGCGAGCCTTTCGCCATATTGGACACAAAATGCTACTAAATAGAAAATCGAGATTTTGCCGATTAAGAGAACTTTGAATATTTTGTATATACTCGTACGTATTTAGTGTATATTAAGTACACAATGAAATCACAAGCGGGAGGTTGCTCAATTTCACTGTAAGCGACTAGAAACAATTGTGGGGCGCTTCATCGTGGATGGCATTATCTATATCAGAAATTACCTCTTTTTATAATAAACAGCAGGATAGCAGCCGGCAAACAGCTTGAGCACACTACTGGGTGATAGACAATTTATTTTCTACATAAGTGAAGTTACATTAACGTACATGTATCACGCGGTGCTCAAGCTATTTGCCGGCTATTTTACCAATGAACTATAATATACACTCAGCCACAAAGTAGTTGAACAAATTCAAAACTTCAAATCGCCGCTACAATTTTGTTCTTATGCGATTGCATCTTTTCTCTTCACAAAAATAAAATTAAAATGATTTACTTTACATCACATAAAGAAAAAAAGTGTGTCAGTTAAACTAAGCACGTAGATTTGAAATTTTGAATTTGTTCAACTACTTATGAGGCTGACTCTACGTAATAGTCATTCATTGGTTTTTTCCATATTAACTAACTATAAACATCAGATGAAGCAAGGCAAAATATTTTTAGCTAGTTATGACATTATACAGTGTAGGTACTTTATAAGGAGTTAATTACATATAAATACATATACACTCACGCCTGTTATCTCCGAAGGGGTAGGCAGAGGCGCAACTAGTGCACCCACTTTTCGCCGTTACTCTGTCCCATGATGTGATAGGGGGCGAGCCTATCGCCATATCGGGCACAAATTCCAGACTCCGGGCTGATACTGAATAGAAAAACTCAATATCACTTTGCCCGACCTGAGGATCGAACCCGAGACCTCAGCTTTGCAGTCGTACTGTAATACAACTACGCCACCGAGGCAGTCAGGAGTTAATTCTGCAAAATATTTCCACATACCTATAGAATAGAATAGATACCTAAGTCACTAACCGCCGTTTTCAGTAACGATGTCAATTGCTCTTTTGCGATTTTTCTCGAAAATGCGACCAATCATGATTGAGTTTTTTTGTTGACATGTCATCAATTTATTTATTTTTTAATAGTTCCTTCTCAGGGTGGGATTGAGCATTAAAATTATAATCAATCGTAAATCTTTAACTAGCCGGCAACTTTCAAATTTCAGCGCGACCTTTCACGCTTACAGCCATCAATGTTTGCAGCCCACAAACTTGTTTAGCGAGTGTCTAGGAATCGCATACAAAATTTATCACATGCACATAATCATTAAACAATATTTTTATAGACCGGACACCAGGGCCAAATTTTTCATCCAAAAGTTATTATCAATTGGTAATAACTCGCTGTCTTATCTGACACGTCCTTGTCACAAGACGGCTCGGGAAAGAAGATGTCCGCTGTTTGTGTGGGTGTAATACTAGCCCTGTATTATATACTGTCCCACTGCTGGGCACGGGCACGGGCTGGGCACTGTCTACTACTGAGAGGGTTCAGGACTTAGTCCACCACGCTGGCCTAGTGCGGGTTGGTATACTTCACATACCTTCGAAATGATTATAAAGAAATTAAGTATGCAGGTTTCCTCACGATGTTTTCGTTCACCGTTAAAGCGAACGATAATTGATAAACAATACACACGTAACTTGGAAAAGTCAGAGGTGTGTGCCTTGGGTTTTGTACCTCCGGAAATTGTCTCGACAGACCGTTCCATTGCCAACTAGGCTATCATCCACGTATTTTTGTATGGCTGCTCGGCCTCAAAATGTATTCAGACTCAAACTTTAGGGATATTAAATGGCTAAAATGTGGAACTTGGATCGATTAAAAAAATGTTTTTAGGCCCCTCCATTCAAAACTTACTTTTTTTAAACGTTCATATTTAGTCCTTAAGCAAAATAAAACTACACAAATCTCATAATCATAAAAAATAAAAAAAAAACACTGTGAAAGATTAGTTTTTAGGAGCTCTATCCGAATATATATAAATTGTCTTGGCTAGAATTTCAGGCTCGTTTTTGGACATATTATTCTTTGTAGAGAAAACATTTTTGAGAGGAAATATGCCAATTTGCGCATTACCATTATGTCGAAGTATGTTTTAATCAAAGAGTTCAAGATATATATTGAGGAAATTTCCATACAAAAACTTTGAGCCTGTGCGCCAGTGGCTCATTCAAACGTGAAATAGCAAAACATCTCTATGTAAAAGGCATTAGTAGTTTGATATAAATTTCAACTTGATCTCTCTACTACAAGGTTTTGATTGGTATGCCTCGTCACACCATTCAGAAGCCGCCCGAAGTCTCTCATGACATGTACATAAAATAACATTGTAGCCAGTGTAACTACAGGACATAATGAGACGTAACATCTTATGTCTCAAGATGACGAGCGCCGTGGAATGCCACACAGTACTTTGTAACTCAAGGTGCTGGATGGCGTTTCTACTGTCTATAGGTGGTCGTATCGCTAACCATCAGGCGAACGGCATGCTCGTCTCGTCATTCAATGCCATAAAAAAATCAGAAACTACCATGGAACGCTCGGTCTCGGTATTTAAATTACAAAATAATTTTGTTTTATAGCATAACAGGTAATCGAAAAAGCGCATAGGTTGGTCACAAGTTTTACAATAATGCTTCAAATTATTTCTGTTGTTTACGCAAATGAAGTCGCGGGTCACTGGTACACGGTTTACACATAGCTGAATTTGTTCGCGGCACCCGCGTGAAAAAGTTTTTCCGGGATAAAAGTACCGCTCTATATTATTTTTCCCGCGGTAAAAATTGCCTACGTTACTCGTTAATAATGTACCTTTATGTTGGTGAAGAATTTTTTAAATCGTTTTTTGTAGTTTTAGCGTTTGTCCGTTACAAACAAAAAATCTAATCTTTCCTAATTATAATATGTATTAGTATACATTATAATATTATTAATTGAAATACATTAGTATTTTGCATGATAACTTGGAGACGTGGTTTGTGGTTGCATCATATTTTATTTTATTTACTAAACAAATTTGACGACTATAAAACTAGTTAGTAAACGAATTATGACGAACTTTTAAGACTAGACACTATATCGCTTAGAATCCGGCTGTATATTTTTGTCCTCGAGCAATATTGTGCAATCGTGTTCCCTTGAAACACATTACACTATGAGACCTAACATATTATTTAATAGGATGATATGTGTAGTGAACTGTGACTGCCTCAATGGCGTAGTTGTATTACAGTACGACTGCAAAGCTGAGGTCTCGGGTTCGATCCCTGGGTCGGGCAAAGTGATATTGAGTTTTTCTAATCAGTATCAGCCCGGAGTCTGGATTTTGTGCGTCCCATGATGTGATGTCATGACCTACGGTGCTAAGACGTGGACACTCACAGTACGACTAATGCATCAGTTCAAGGTTGCTCAGCGAGCTATGGAACGTGCTATGCTCGGAGTTTCTCTGAAGGACAAACTTCGCAACGAGTTTATCCGACAGAGAACCAAAGTCACCGACATAGCATACAGGATTAGTAAGCTGAAGTGGCAGTGGGCTGGTCATATCTGTCGAAGAACCGATAACCGCTGGGGTAAACGATTTCTTGAGTGGAGACCGCGAGTCGGTAAGCGTAGTGTGGGACGCTCTCCAGCTAGGTGGAGTGACGATTTGCGAAAAGTCGCTGGCAGGAGCTGGATGCGCCAGGCCGAAGACCGGGTGAAATGGCACGTATTGGAGGAGGCCTATGTCCAGCAGTGGACTAAAGTATAGGCTGATGATGATGGTGATGTGATAGGCTCGCCCCCTATCACATCATGGGACGGAATAATGGCGAAAAGTGGGTGCACTAGTTGCGCCTCTGCCTACCCCTTCGGGGATAAAAGGTGTGAGTGTATATGTATATGTATGTAATGTACTTAAAGGAAATGCGCTAGAATTCCTGTAATCCACAAGTCGGATTGGAGTAATACGAAGACATTGAACAATATAGTAATCTATACTAATATTATAAAGCTGAAGAGTTTGTTTGTTTGTTTTTTTGTTTGAACGCGCTAATCTCAGGTACTGCTGGTTCGAATTGAAAAATTCTTTTTGTGTTGAATAGACCATTTATTGAGGAAGGCTTTAGGCTATATAAAATCACGATGCAACTATTAGGAGCGAAGAAATAATGGAAAATGTGAAAAAAAAAACGGGGAAAATTATTCATCCTTGAGGGCTTCCATTGCGTGCGCTGCGAAAACGGTTCAAGATACCAAAAATATGTGTATGAAAGAATTATTCCTCTTGAAATGATCTAAAAAAATGTCCCCGACATTATATGTCTACCTTTTAAGATTAACTCACTAGAACCGTTTTTATGGTAGGTAATCAAATTTGGTCGAAATTAATGCATTAGGGGAGACCGGGGATAGTTGACCAAATTTCAGCTTGGACGCTTATATTTTCTTTGTTTTAGTATATAATGTCAAAAAATCCTATAGGTGCGATAGCTGCACTAATAAGCTTCCGAAAGAAACACCAAAGACCTCGCGAGTGTTTATAACATAGTGTACAAAAGCAATTTTGTGGAACAAGAAAATCATGTCAACCTACCCCATGCCTGGGGTTGGTGGACTATTCACTTGGGGTAAATTGACCTACGAAGTAATTGGTATAAAATACGGCAATAAAACAAAAGAAAACACAACAAATACTTATTTACTATTATCAATGTGCATTATTGAGACAAAATATCAGTCACGTTTACATAATTGATATATAATTTGTCACTTTTTGTACGATATTCGTTATTGGGACGGAAACAAAAATTCTACCACCAGCAGAGGGTTTATTGTTTCGATAAGTTATTATTTTGTAAATCCATATGATTTTAAAATAACAAGTTTTTGATTAATTTGACACAAAACTAACTTTATTCCATGTGAAGAATATTTCGATTACTACGTAGTACATTTTCTAGGTAGTCAACTAGCCCCAACATAAAGTTTGTCTAACAACTTTTTTAATTTTCAACGACATGTGAGTACCTCAAAACTGTGGCGAAATATAAATAAATTACACTAAAATAATCACCAATAACCAAACTCTTACTTTAAATTGCTTGAAAGTAAATAACATTGAGTATAAAGGCTTCAATACAAATAATAGTAAGAGGTAAAAAATTACTCGTAGGTATCATTTTTCGTTAAATCGTTTTTTCTCCCGGATTACGTGCGCCTGCGATGCCGCATTTGCGGTGAAGATAAAAAAATAACGGTTTTTTTTGTATATCAGAACGATGCAACACTTTCAAATAGCTCGAGTTTTTGACTGTTATTCATCCTGCCCCTATCGCCAACCATCCCCGGTCTCCCCTATTTGTTAAGAGTTGTATCATCGTCATAATATTAATCTTTATCCAAATAAATGTGTTGGATAGAGTGATTCAACGGGAAGGTTTTTATGTACTTTTAGCCCGGAAAAACTTATTAACGCAGGCGAAGCCGTGGGCAAAAGCTAGTTAGTAATAGATTGGACATCAGACCCAAATTTTGTTTCCAATTGGTAATAGGTCGCTGTCTTATCTGACACATCCGTGTGACAAGTGTCTCGGTATGCGCAAATTTATTATGTAAAGAAAGCAATATTTTGAAAGGAAATATACCATTGTGCATTACGATCATGTCAAAGTATGTTATAATGCATTTTGCATAGGTGTTTTACTATTTCACGGTAGTTTGAGTTACTGACGAACAGGCTCGAAATGTTTGTACGAAAATTTTCCCATTGGCCGCTCTATATATTCATAGAACTTTATGGCGTAATACAATAATGACAAGAACGCGTCGAGATCTTCACCAGTGACAATTATACAGGCCCTAACTTACCAGCCTATTACTAGCTACCTAGGTGATGGCTACCCGAAGAAGAAAGGCAGAAAGGAACTCCGGGATTACTTCTTTACAATTAACTGTTTAGTGTCTGGATGACCAAGCCATGCTCGGGTGATTTTATAGTACTATACATGTTATTTATTACTTTAAAGATCCTAATAATGTTTTCCATTTCAAGAAATGGGGATATATATCCCCATACCAAATTTCGTTATAATCGGTTAAGGAGTTTTAATTTTTTCCCCTTTTATCACCTTTAGTCAGCAGTAAAAATCAAGAATTAACATCCCATATTTATTTTCCAGGCTTAAGATACTCCCATATCAAATTTCTTTACAGTCGGTTCGGTGGTTTAGTTTCTCCCTGCTTTTACCCCCTTATATATATAGGAGATAATACAAAAATGAATATCACATAATATTTGTTTTAATCGTTCAAGATATCCCCAAACCAAATTTCATTACAATCGGTTCAACGTTCTTTTTAACCCCCTTAAATAGGTGATAATACAAAAATGAATATCACGTATTTGTTTTAAACGTTCAAGATGTCTCCATACCAAATTCCATTACAATCGGTTCAACGGTTTAATTTATCTCTCCTTGTACCACTTTTAAATAGGAGTTAATAAAAAAACAATATCCCAAATTTGTTTAAACGTTTAAGATATCCCCATACCAAATTCATTACAATCAGTTCAGCGGTTTAGTTTCTCCCTCCTTTTACCCCCCTTAAATAGGAGGAGTGTATGAAAAAAATTACATCCCATATTTATTTCAACTTCGAGATATCCAAATACCGAATTGCATTACAATCGGTTCAGTATTTTAGCATCTCTCCCTTCTAACCCCACATGTTTGGGGTTGATAAAATACTCCAATTTCACCTTTAGAGCTCATACTATCCAAATTCAAAGTTTCATCCAAATCGGACAAACTGTTTCCGAGAAACCAATTACATATATTATGTAGCGCGTTTAAATAAGAGAGTGATTATTTTCTTTATTTTAATAGTAATGTAAAAGCATAGGTAAGTATTTTGTGGACAGAGTACATTTACATTACTCACACAGTCACGCCTTTTATCCCCGAAGGGGTAGGCAGAAGCGCAATTAGTGCACCCACTTTTCGCCGCGCGTATTCCGTCCCATAATGAGATAGGTGGCGAGCCTACCGCCATTTCGGGCACAAATTCCAGACTCGATTTTCAGATATTTCTGCGATTACTTGTGACAAACAACCAAACAATTCCACAAACTTTCACAAAAACAACATCATCCTACTAATATAAATGCGAAATTTTGTAAATATGGATGTATGGATGTTTGTTACTCTTCCACGCACAAACTACTAAACGGATTTCGATGAAATTTGGCACACGGGTACATCATGTCCTGGATTAGCACATAGGCTACTTTTTATCCCGGAAAAATATAACGCGGAACTTTTATCCCGGATTTCTTTTTATCGCGAGTCGTTACGGCTAAACCACTGACCAATTTCGATGAAATATGGTAAGGAGATAGTCTAAGACCCTGGGAAGGACCTAGAGTACTTCTTATCCCGTGAAAATATAAACTGGGACTATTATCCCGTAAAATCGTTTTCTGCGAGTGTAACCGCAAGAAAACAAGTATAGAGATAGTTCGAGATCCAGAGAAGGACATAAGCTACTTTTATCCCAGAAAAACAAACACCGGGAATTGTATTCCGGACTTTTTGATCTCGCCGTTGGACCCGTAACGACTAAGCCAATTAATCTATTTCAATGAATTTTAGTAAGAAGATAGTTTAAGACCCTGGAAAGGACCTAGGCTACTCCTTATCCCAGGAAAATATATACCGGGACTTTTATCCCGGAAAAACGTTTTACGGGGCCGGAGCCGCGGTCAAAAGCTAGTAAAATAAAATAGGAAGTAAGATAGGATAGTGGCTGATAATCATGAAACACAGATTAAATTGAATGTTTGACTTTCCGTAAATGTCACGACATTAAAATCGTTAATTGCAACCGGATCATATTCAAACTCTACAAAGACCAAGAATTTCAATCTAAAAGTTTAAGCATGTAAAATTACTTAATCTTATTTATTTGAACGTTGCCATAAATAATTTCTGAAAATTCATCATCAAAGTATTTATTTCTGCAGTTTCGCTTGCATAGTAACACGCTACAATCACCTCCTAAAATTCTTATCGTATTCCTAAATAGCAAATATGTACTGTACAGTCAGTAGCATAAGTATCCTTACATATTCAAATTTCAGTTTGCCTACATACTTTTGTGTTCTTACTAATGTCCGTTTTCTCTTCCCGAAAATAAAAACATACAAGATATTTACTTTACTTCAAACGAAGAAAAAAATGTTTCTGTTTAACTTACCGCATACATAGGCGAGTCGAAATTTTCATTTTGTTCAGTTATGCTGCTGAACAGCCAGAGTACAGTTAGCCACATAACTAGCTAAATAAATACAAAATTTGAAATCGCCCTTACACGTTATGTTGATTAACCGACCTCAAAAAGAGGTTCTGTATTTGATCTGTATGTATGTATGTATGTATGTAAATTTGTATGGCCGCGAGTTTCTCAAAAACTGCTGATGCGATTCGGATGTAGTTTTCAATGTTCAAATGATGTTTTCAGGGAAGGTTTTAGTATATAATTTATGAAGATCTGATGAAGATCTTCGGAGATACACAATGGAACTCTTCAATAACTAACAGCATATGACTCGCGAATTCTATAATTAACTAACAAGAAAGCAATAATTGATTCTACGATGTCTTTCAGACCACACTTTGACCACATATGCACTAAAGCTAACCGCATGTTGTCTTTTATTCTTCGAATTGCTAGACCCTTTAAGCAAGAAATGTCTCTAATCACATTATACTGCTCTTTAGTAAGAAGCATACTCGAATACTGTTCTTCAGTATGGGCGCCAATATACAACACTCATAAAGACCGTATTGAATCTATACAAAGGCGATTTCTGAGAGCTTTATGCAGAAAATATGGTTTGAGTCGCAAATTAACTGATTATAATGATCGATTACAGATATTCAAATTGATGAGTCTAGAGAGGAGAAGATGGGTGAGCGATCTATGCACGTTATATAAAATTGCTAACGGCTCAATGGATACTCAACTTTTAAGCCAATTAAATTTTAAAATATCAACACGATCTGTGCGTATACCACAAGTGTTTACTTTAACTGCAAGTAACAACAATGTCTCACAAAATAATCCACTCATTAGAATGTGTGGTCAATACAATACTGTCTGTTCGGAGATTGATATGTTTCAAGATAGCTTAAACACTTTTAAAAAACATTTAATATGCAACACAAGTATGCAATAACGCTAGAGTTTTATCCAAACCACTCATTTATTTGGCCACGTCTCTTTCTTTTTAAATATCTCAAAATTGTATTAAATTTATTGTATCTGTAATTATTAGGTATTTAAGGTTATAAATTCTCTTTTTTTTTATAACGAAGCTATGTAACTAGAATGTTGTGTACAGTAGTAAATAGATGCCAGATTTATAACATGTATGTAACGAATGTAATTTTGTTTAAAATTCAATCTGTTGTCTGTATCTGTACCTTTTTTTATTAAAAATAAAAAAAAAAATAAACAAAAAAAAATATCAAAAAATAAACCGACTTTAAAACCACTGCAAACCAAAAAATAATTTAACTTTATATTCGCCTAGTATATACGTATATTTGGAGTCTGTGCCTAATTAAAATTGAACAATGTTTTCGTATATTTGATATTGAATTTCTTTGGCTTAGCTGGCAATTCAAATTAGGCATCGACTCCAAATATACGTATGGGTACCTACCTATACTAAGCGAATATAAAGTTGAATTATTTTTTGGTTTGCAGTGTTTTTTTTTTATTTTTGTGAACAAAAAATTTAATTTGTAACGAACACAATAGTGTAAAGGCGATTTGAGGTTTTGATTTTTTTCAGGTATTTATGTGGCTGACTGTACAAAAATTAATCTTTTGTGAATGTTAAGACACCTCAATATGTACCAAATTAGTGTGTGACTCATTTAGAAGGGAACAATCTTAATTATCTGGTAACGACGATGAAGACAAACAATTAGAACATATTAGAAAATTTTAAATATATATATTTACTACTTCCTAAAATAAAGATAATTAAAATTAATTATTAAAGATAATTAATAATAATAGTATTTGTTAAGGGGTAAATATTAAAGAATAGTCAGTTTTCTTTCACTAGTTTCATTTGAAAACTATTTTAGCATAAGAGTCACATATGAATTGAAAAAAAAATTGTGAATGAATTATAATAATAATAAGTAGGTATAACATCGAAGTTTCTAATAATATTCATCTCTAACAAAAAACCGACCTTGATCATAGTTTTTGTCCTTTTTGTTTGTATTTATACGCACGGTTCTTTGCGGATGTCAATATAATAAATAAGCGACTTGCGGATGCCTGCGTTTATATCTGTTCAAATAAATTTCGAAAACAGAGGAAAAAATGGCTGTTGGAAAAATTGTGATCTTTCTTGTGAGCGCAGTATTAGTTTTATGTGACGCTTCCTTTGGTGAGTGATATCTATTGATAATTATGTTTATGATTATTGTTGGAGTTTTACATCTTTAGGCGCGTTATGAAAAAAATATGAGAGTGAAATTTAAAGGTGCGCGCGCATCACTGTAACGAAAAAGGTTGAAGCTGTTTAATGAAAACTTTTTGATAAAAATGAAAAGTAATATTAAATTAAGAAAATAATAAATATTTAAAAATTAATACTTAAATTCACTTTTTAAATTTATTATAAGATCTATTGATTTACTTTTAAAATATTAAATAACCGATAATAAATGTTCAAAGTTAAGAATTTTATAATATTACAAATTATGTCATAATGTACATATATATTTTATTATTCTCTAAATTTTATTTTTATTATATTTAAACTCAACTTTATTGACTGTGTTGGCTATCCTTTTCCAGTTCTTATATCATTTTATTGTAATGAATTATTTGCATGCGATTAAAAACTATTTTTTAATGATGCTAAAGAAGTATAACTTCTCACGCGCGTACTTAAGTACACGCACCGTTTGTTTTTAATAGTCTGAAATTAATCTTCGTACAAATATCGGCAAAATACCTATATATTTTTTATTTGGAGTACGTATTAAATCTGTCGTAATATTCAACAATAATAATTATTAAAGTAATGTTTTTTTTTATTTTTTTTCTGGTTTTCATATAAAATTCAACCAAACGTAAGATATTTTGCTAGGCCCTACTTCATTAGAGGCAAGCAAAATTTCATAGAATTTTGTTGGTATGATTTTATTCATTTAAACCAATAACAATTAAAAAGAAATGGTATTCAATTGCAATTTTATAAAGTAAAATTATTACTATAATTTTAAAATGTTGGAGAATTATAACTTTAAGCAAATAAAATAGCATCATTCTTAACTCTTTTCCGATGAGAAAAGAGTTTGATGATGATCAAACAGCTACATAACGACCGGACGAGAATAAGTACACAAATATATTTTTACTAACCTTAGAATCTCTTTACTATTTTTGTATTTGGGTCAATAAAATAAATAGTTACCTAATATTTTCAGATTTAATTTGATAACGTTTTTCGAACTGACAGAGCAAAATTGTGTAATGGAACATGCTTTTGGGGCGCCAGTTTTGCTTATTCGTTTTAGAGTAAACGTTATCAGTACAAGAATAAATTCCTTATTTGAGCACAACTTGGCGAGGTTTTTTATTTTCCTAGTCACATTGTATAAAATGATATAGTATATTTTTCATTTCATTTCACTGTTGTATGGAAATAAGTTTTTTAATTATATTGACGCATTAAAATTTAGTATACATAAGAAATAAAATAAATAAAGAACACGCTTAATAGAAGATCCAACTAAAATGGAAAATAAATTAATTTAATAAATTTGAATTCAGTATAATGCAAACAACAAAAAATGTATTTTATTGTTAAAAAAAAGCGTGGGGTGCTTTTAAAGATATTATCAAAATGAAAATCCTTCTGCTCATATTATCTGTCAATAAAATATTTATAACTATGACACCATGCACCCCACGCGTTTTATTTACAATAAAATATTTTTTTTCTTGTTTACACTATTCTTAATTCAAATTTATTTTCTATTTTTTAATTGGATTTTCTATAAAACGTGTTTCTAAGTTTTTCAAAAGTATTAATTATTTTTAGTTCTGTTCTACTATTGCCTAATTACAGATGCCACAAAAAAATAAACGAAAGCGCCATTTTGTGACAAGTAGTAATGTTTTATACATAAGAGTAGCCAGTTTAGTCATAATTCAACCATGGTCCAACACATGTCACTAAAAATTAATAAACTATTATTCATTCATTTTTTATTTGGATTTTCTATAAAGGCGTGTTTTTAGTTTAAAATATTGAATTGTCATCGGTTCTTGATAAGTAAGCCAAATTTCGATTTAATTTGACGTTTTAAAAGGGGTTAAAATCATGTTCATACATACATACATACATACATACATACATCTGAATGTAATAAAAGCGTGCTAAAACAATTAACGTCCAACAACTCCAAATTAATGATATATCGCCGCACCCCGGCATAAAAGTGCCACAATACAAAAATACCTGTTTCGAGTACATGTAACTTTTATAGATTTTTGTTCATTTATAAGACAATAATTTAAAAGCTATAATAGATTACTGAAATTATGTGTGTAAATAGCTTATATAATTTTTTATCGAATGAAATGTAAAAAAAGGGATCCTGTACAGGTTATGTCTTTTTTTCATATGACGTGGCAATATTTACAATGCTTTTGCGTTAACAATATAGTCATAACTGCCTCGGTGGCGTAGTGGCATTGCGTACGCATTACGAGTACGATTTGCGCGCTGAGGTCCTGGGTTCGAATGCCGGGTCGAGCCAAAAAAAAAAAAAAAATTGTGACTGGGTTTTTCCATCTTAAAATTTACTCAGTCGCAGCTCGGAGTCAGGAAGTTGGCGGTGTGATACCCCCGTGCCTCGGAAAGCACGTAAAGCCGTTGGTCCTGCGCCTGATCTCTCTCCGGTCATGTCGGATTGCCGTCTCACCGGACTATGAGAGTGAAGGAATAGCGAGTGCACCTGTGTATTGCGCACACACTTGTGCACTATAATATCTCCTGCGTACCTGTCTGATCTCCGTTGAGATTGGCCGCCGTGGCCGAAACTGGCTAGGAGGATTTTCATTTCATTTCATAGTCATAACTCATAACACATGATTGTGTTGCCTTTTTCGTAAAAAAAAAAGACGTGTAGCACTCGGAGACTGCCGCGGTAAAGCTATTGCATTGCATTTTTTATCAATTTATGTAATCATAATTTTTTTTCTATTGTCCAAATTTCACTCGTGCCCTAACGCCGAAACTCTAAGCAGGCAGTTCTAATATTTATAACCTCTTTGAACATAGATAAAATACAAACTTTTTAAAAATTCAAATTAGAATCACGACATTCTCATCAACTGCGCGCGTTTGACATTTCGATACATTTCACTAACTGGAACAATTTTTAAATACACGGTAATTTTTACCTTTTCTCGTTTAACATTCAGCTCATATGCTCTTACATATTGTATTCTTACAAGACTGCAATATTAAATTTACTTATGGAATTTTAAACTCTACGTGGATGTGATAGAGTTTAAAATAAAATATCACCGCTGTGCCGGTCGGAGTGAGGGGTGTTATTAGAGGGGTGGTTATTTTTTCGTTACGGAATTTCTGGATTCGGTCTCCACGCTCAAGGCCCGCGAAAGAAGCTATGCAGTAGCTTAAAAACATTATTTATTGTAACGTGAAACTTACCGATAGAAAGTCACATCACACGATAAAACACTGTTCACGCCGGTGATCGGAGCGAAACGGCTCCGTGAAAAAGAGTACTTAGTGCCATCTAGCGGTAACCATGCGCTGAATAATAACGACGTTTTTGCAGCCGAACAAATGAAGTGCGCGCTATTTAATGCTGTGATAATATCATTTTTTTTACACAATATTATGTGTTGTGACACTTTTCTTGCCGGGGTGCGATATATTTTTTTTTATTTAAACCCTAAAAGAATACATTTTTCGACCATAAACTCTTTCCTAAATTATAACTTTATGTAGGTATACATACTGAAAATAATTGTACAGGAGAATGCCAGAATAATTTAATTTTGTATGATAGTGAAAATTACACAAAATAGAACGAATAACGCAGGGCCCAATAAAACAACAATCATTCTATTTTATTGTGAGGTTTTCGTACAATTTCAAATTTTCATTATTATTTTGAGGTTACCTATGGAAGAAGTCATTATCCTTATTAATTCTAATATAACGATGATCAACGATCATTAGAATAAAAAAAAAAACAAAAACATCGCATTGTAATATTTTACTAGCTATACCTAGGGCTGCCATCACATAAATTGCCGACGCCGGATATACACGGCAAAAATCCCGGACATTTGGGCGAAATATGGGGTTTTCCCCTGACACCCCTGAAAAAATATTTTGCCGTGCCTTCTTGAATGCGGGTTATTATGAATGAATTTTTAACTAAGGTTTATTTCAATTTATCGCTTATCTATAAAAAAATGATTTCCCCTGACAACAAGTGTCCGGGTTTTACCCGGACAATTTTTAAAACCCCGGCCGGACGGCCCCCGGACGCCCTTCAAACTAGGACAAATCCGGGGAAATCCGGACGGCTGGCAGCCCTAGCTATACCTAATATAGCATTATGTCAAATATCGGACATGACCACGCTTACCTAACGCTGATTTAATTTGCTGGTAGGTCTCTCTTATGTATGAGTCCGTCGGGGTGGGTACCGCAATGTTTATTTCTACCGCTAAGCAGCAGTGTGCATGCACTATTGTTTCGGGTTTAAGGACATTGTAGCCAGTGTAATTACTGGACATAATGAGTACTTTGTAACACAAATTGCTGTATTATGTTACTACTGTTTATGGGCGGTCGTATCGCTTATCATTAGGCGAACGGCATGCTCGTCTTGTCATTTAACGCCATAAAAAAAACTTATCCCATATTATTATTTTTATACATGTTAATAGCCATGTAGTGCCTGGATAATTGGACAGCCAAGAGTAGGGTCGAAATAGCTCAAATGGCAGAGCACCGGCACGGTACGCTGGAGGTCGTGGGTTCAAATCCTGCTTTCGACTGTATCTTTTTCAATGATTCTATAAAAATGTAAAAACAAAAAAAAAACTTGTTATTTAATACACCCGACGATTAAATGTCCAGATACCGACATTGAGATTTATAGAGGTCATTCATCCGACATATTATAATAATAATATATTACCCTAGCATTTGTACGCATTTCTAATGAACATTAATTCATTCTTTCAGTATCGCCATGCAAAAAATGTAGCCGCAGCGACGGTGCATGCTTGAAAAGCTACTTTCGGTCAGTCGTGTGGGAGGCTGCTAAAAATGGATACCCACAACTCGGTATCCCGAAACTTGACTCCATTGAGATCAAAAACTACGCCGCATCAGTACCCGGATGGCTTGATATCGAATTGGTTGATGGTGTCAGCCAAGGCCTGAGGACTTGCGTTGTTGACATATTTTGGTTAGCTAAGTTATTTTGATTTAATATAATTGGAAATTAAGTATCAACAATTTTAGGTGAACTTTCTTACAAAAATCTCCTTAATGATCAATACAATAACGTTTCTCCTTGAAGCGCTGTCTTCAGAATATGACATGTAAATACTCACACCGCTACCAGCTAGCTAGGCAGCAATGGAATGCCACACAGTACTTTGTAATTCAAGGTTCTGGATGGAATTTCTACTGTTTATGGGTGGTCGTATCGCTTACCATCAGGCGAACGGCATGCTCGTCTCGTCATTCAATGCTATAAAAAAAAAAGCTACACTCACAGTTTGAGCAACTTTGGTCTCGTATGCAAATGTCGTCTTATTACTCATTTTGTTTCTCATCTTATTTCTATAGGTAGTACATATTCCAGAGTTCTAAAATCAATGTCTTTGTTGAAATAATAGAATTTCACCCATATTTTAGGTTGGACTTTGACAAACTCTACGGATCCATAGAACTTATATGCGACGGCAGCGTCAACGGTCATTACAAACTTTACTCCAACAGTTCCTTAATCAGAAACTTGATGGACAGTGACCTAATCTGTGGAGAGGGCAACGGTGGAGTCAAACTTGGTAAGTTTTATGCAAAGTGAAAATATTTTGTAGACCATACAGACTATTGTATAGCAGAGACGCTCCCGTGCACGGTGCAGCTATCTTAGTGCAACAAGATACCCCGGGGCCGTCTCGTATGCGCCGAAGAAAGCCACCGCGGTTTTGGTTGGTATTCCGGTGTGGGATGTACATAGTGTTATGGACTCGCTCGAATGATGCTATAATTTTGAGTATCGACATTGGACCGTAAGACTGTGTAAAACCAACATAACCATTCCACCCCCCCCGTGGGGGTTTAAATCGGGGTGGTTAAATCTGCCTTTATATATGATTGTATAAAATGTGCAAATAATAAAAATAATACCCTTGTAATCCACACCATACTTCAGGTCATACTGATTATTTCAAGTAAATCTTCGTATAAACACTCATACTATGATGCCATATTTATAATTTTTTCTCCTTGGCAGACAAACTGAAGTTGTCATACGATTTTTTCTTTAACGTTGAACAACGTGGAAGTGATTACTTCCTTAACTGCAACTTCGAAACCTCTAAGGTCGGTGTTGAAGTTTTGCAAGGAGCCTCCTTTACTGCTGACACCCTTTACTTAGGCGAACTGGAAGCAAGTAAGTCAATTAATGTATAATATTATATAATACCTACATAGAAATGTTTTAAACTCCAGAAATAGAGTGAGAGAGATGAAAAAATTCAGGAAATGAAAACAATGAATCAGATAAAAACGAAGGTATCATTGAACAACAGTTTAAAACTGCATAATACAATTCCAAGAAAACACGTTCATGAGGGTAGAGCAAAATTTTGCCTGTCATAATTTATAGCATTATTATTTTTGGATACGGTCACTGACTTCTTGCCACTTGGTACTTATTACGCATTGCGGAACTCGAAATTCATGTGTATAGCCTACGTGGTCAATTAAATACATCTTAAATGTGGGACTAGACTTACTGGTGGTAGGTATCTCATACGTAAGAGTCCGTCTGTATGGGTACCACCGCAACATCCATTTTTACCGCCTAGCAGCAGTGTGCATGCACTGTTATGTTTCGGTTTGAAGGACATTGAAGCCAGCGTAACTACTGGACATACTGAGACTTAACATCTTACGTCTCAGGATGAAAAGCGCAGTGGTACTTTGTAACTAATGTTGTTGGATGGTGTTGCTACTGTTTATGGGTGGTCGTATCGTTTACCATCAGGCGAAATGCATACTCGTCTTGTCATTTGATGTAATAAAAAAAACTAGAAAACCATATTAATTTTCTTTCTCCCTTTAGATGACCTCATCCTCGGCGTCATGAACCAGTACTGGAAGATGATCTTGAATGCAACCGGCGTCCCTGTTCTGGACGGGTTCTTCAAATATGTCTTCGAATTAACCCAGAAATACTTTTACAACGTCCCTGTCAACGATTACCTCGAGGATGACGTCTCGTCTTACGTTCTACGCAAATATTATTGAAATTAGTTCTTACATACTTATACATATATATGCATTATATTTCTTGCCTTGTCATAATATGTACTACAAACAAATTAATTGTGTTTGTATGTAAATTAGACATGTTGAAGAATACATATGGTGTATAACTTAGTGCAGTAGTATAATTTTTATGTTAGTTCTAGTATATCACTACAGGCATTGGAAGTATTCGCTAATTAATTGAAAATTAAATATTATGTTTCACCTTTCCTACTTAAGACTTTTTCTTATATTTCCTTATACCATCGTATGCTCAAAAACCGATAATGTAGTAACACAATGTTTTATTTTGGCTGCTATTGCGTGATATCATCTTCAATCGAGTGCATTTTTTGTACATCCAAACGAAATTAAACTTTTTGTTTTTTAATGCGTAAATCTGTCTTTAGCAGCTCTAGATTATAAAAATGCAGCCTAACCTAACCTAAACCCAGCAAATTTTAAATATCTTAACACTACAGTTTACGGCCGTTGTTTTATGTTCACACCATGTATACCTACATACCACACACAATCGGTAAAGTACTTAGTATCATAATGATTTTCTTTACGAACAATTCAACAATAGTGGAGCAGTTTGTTTTACGACAAAAGATGTCCGCTTTTTTATGGGTGCTGGGCCTCAAAATCTAACACGGCTCAAACATTACGAATATTAAAAGGACAAAAATATGGATCTTGAATCCATAAAAAAATTTAGACCACTCCATTGATAACTAATATATTTTAAACTAGATTTCTGCTCGCGGCTTCGTCAGCGTGAACGAATTTTTCTGGGATAAAAGTCCCGCTTTATAATCCCTGGGATAATGGAGCTTTATATTGGTGAAAGAGTTTTTCAAATCGGTCCAGCAGTTTCGGAGCCTATTCAATGCAAATAAACAAACAATTAAATCTTTCCTCTTTATTATATAAGTGTAGATAAGTCTATACTTATTTTATTTTAGTTAAAAACTACACCTATATGTAGTTTTTAAATAAAATAAAATTACATACATCTCAAAATCTGACGACACACACATACACTCACGCCGTTTGTCCCCGAAGGGGTAGGCAGAGGCGCAACTAGTGCACCCACTTTTCGCCATTATTCCGTCCCATGATGTGATAGGGGGCGAGTCTATCGCCATATCGGGCACAAATTCCAGACTCCGAGCTGATACTGAATAGAAAAACTCAATATCGCTTTGCCAGACCCGGGGATCGAACCCGAGACCTCAGCATTGTAGTCGTACCTCAATACAACTACACCACAAAGGCAGTGACTGAAATCGGAGGACTTTCAAATTATACGATTTATTGCGAAGGGCCTACTTTTGGGAGTACTATCCAAACATAATTATGTACCTATG
Source organism: Lapara coniferarum (assembly GCA_949316025.1). Classification (NCBI taxonomy): domain Eukaryota; kingdom Metazoa; phylum Arthropoda; class Insecta; order Lepidoptera; family Sphingidae; genus Lapara; species Lapara coniferarum. Next base: position 7,709,237 of record OX438920.1, read on the forward strand.
TCGCAGACTGCGGCGGCCGCAATAGGTATACGTATGCATACATAATAAAAGTTAGTAATGAATTATCTCTTGATCTCACGATTTATTGTTCGTTAATCAATGATTACGCAATCAAATGTACACAGAGTACAATACCACATCGGGATTCATTATTATCTTTACTTGTTATGACACTGCCTCGGTGGCGTAGTTGTATTACAGTATGACTGCAAAGCTTTTTTTTTTTACTCGGAGAAAGTAAATTATTACTACCGCCTAGTGTTAAAGGGAAAAATGACTGAGCGGTTATGTTGGGTCACCGTGCCTTACGACCCGACGTTGAGCCGCCCGGAGAGATGGAAAACGTCGGGTGACGGCCGGGCCGAATCCCCAACCTATGTACACCGCAGGGCATACCAACCAAAATTCCGCGATGGCCATCTTCGGCACATTAGGGACGGCTGCGGGCTTCCTCCGACTAACGTCAAAGTTGTCGTCCGCAACCGCCCCTGCGCGTACCGCTATTGCGGTCCGTCTCCTGTTGTTGGGGGGGGGGGGGGGCTCAATCCTACTAATATTATAAAGGCGAAAGTTTGTAAGAATGTATGGATGTTTGGATGTATGGATGTTTATTCCTCTTTCACGCAAAAACTACTAAACGGATTTGGATGAAATTTGGCACACGGGTACATCATGTCCTGGATTAACATATAGGCTACTTTTTATCCCGGAAAATAAAGCGGGACTTTTTTCCCGGAAAAACTTTTTAACGCGGGCGGAGGCAAAAGCTAGTATGAAATGAATAAATGAATAATAGTTTATTTATTTTTAGTGACACCTGTTGGACCATAGTAGAATTATAACTAAGCTGGCTACTCTTAAGTATATAAAATCCTACTTGTTTTTAAGTGACATCTGTAGGACATAGTAGAACAGATCTAAAAAAATGAAAAATAAATAACACTTAGAAAAAAAACTAAAAAACACGCTTTATAGAAAATCCAACTAAAAAATAGAAAATAATAAATTTGAATTAAGAATAGTGTAAATTAGAAAAAAATGTACTTATTTTACTGTAAAAAAAGCGTGAGGTGCTTTTAAGAAATTATCAAAATGATAATCCTTTTACTCATATTATCTGTCAATAAAATATGTATAACTATGACACCATACACCCCACGCTTTTTTTACAATAAAGTATTTTCTGTTATTTACACGCATTAAATCCAAATATGATGCTTTATATTTCAGCAAAAACAAAGAACGCTTGACACAAGTATGCCGACGTGTTTTAAAGAAGAAAGAAAAAGAATAGGAAAGATTCATAGAAAAATTCATCTATTATAAATAAGAATCCATAATTGTTGTTCAAAAGTAGTTGGTTCCTTTTCTGCATAACGCGATCTAACTATAAACAAAAGCTGTCAAATACTTCGATGAATTAGTGGCAGCGAGCGCGAAAAATTGACGTAGGTCCTACCTCGACGGCGCCTCGGGCGCATCTGAAACAAGACGCGTTGGCGGAATTGTTAAAAAATTCGTGTTTTTTTGAATTTTGGAAAGTGCGAATTACTTTTGTGAAAATTTTTTTGCATAGCAATCTGCTAAATGTTATTACCCTTTTATTGACTTATATTTTTAAAGTAATTGTTTAATATACTATAATTAATTTTTAAAAATAAAATCCGAAGTTTCTCTGTTTTCGTGATTTTTTATGATCGAGCGAAGTTGTAAGTATCGTGTTTTGGAATCTACACCAATGTAGAATGATTATTTTACTATTACATATATTTTTCTCGGACCGAAATGTTGATTATTTCTTGGTTTAAAATTGAATAGAAAAAAAGGTGTTTTGGGATATGGCAGCCTTAATCCCGCAATCCTGCAACACGCGCAAATGTCGTGAGATCCCGGAATACCGGGATCTCGGTATTCCGTGATTGGAAGCCCTACTTGCGATATAGCGACGAACATTTTTCATCTGCGACGCTTTTCATGTATGTCCTGAGTCGAGTGGACTCTTAAGCCTCATCTTCAAGAGGATGTTCTCTGAAATGTGTTTTTGTTACACGCTGTAACCCTTTTTACACGAAATATTTCTTATTTCGTATGAAAATATATTTTTATGTTTTGGAAAGCAATCATTCTTATTTATTTGTAGGTATACAATTATTTGCAACATGATATATGGTAACATTTTACTTCGAAGTCTAAAATTTTTGTTTGTATGTTAATATGGCGTCAATGATAAATGTTCATTAGTGTTTCCCAATCACTCTAAAATATAAATCCCAATGATTGTCTCTTTATCATATCTAAACCACTGGAAGGGTTTTTACAAAGCTCGGTTTAATACATGGCCAATATCCTTGTTTCAAAAATAGTCTTATTTCCCAAATTATAATTTTAATTCACAAACACCTTAGGATAAATTATCGTAATCTAGGAAAAAATCTATATGAAAAACAAGTGGCTACAATAAGGGTTGATAAGGAAGACACTGATGAAATCCAGATTTGTCGTGGTGTTCGGCAGGGATGCATTATGTCTCCATTGCTTTTCAATGTTTATTCTGAGGCTGTGATGTCTGAAGCCCTTGAAGATCTTGAAGCTGGAGTAAAAATCAACGGCACAGTCGTTAACAACTTGCGTTACGCAGATGACACTGTTCTCATCGCAACTTCAGAAAGCGACTTGCAAGCAATTGTAGATAAAGTCCACGAGAGTAGCCAAAAGGCCGGTCTGACGATAAACATCAGCAAGACGAAACTGATGATAGTCTCCAGAAACCCAGATTTAAATCCTAACATATCAATAGCTGGGAAACAACTAGAGCGAGTACGACAATTCAAATATCTCGGTGCCTGGGTAAATGAAACATGGGACTCTGATCAAGAAATTAGGACCCGGATAGAACTTGCCCGCGCCTGTTTCAATAAAATGAGAAAAGTTCTGTGTTGCCGTCAATTGAACATAACGCTCAGAGTTAGGATACTTCTGTGCTACATCTGGCCTGTTGTCATGTACGGCTGCGAAGCGTGGACTTTAAAAGACGACACTACCAGACGCTTAGAAGCATTTGAAATGTGGTGTTACCGTCGCATGTTGCGCATCGGTTGGACGCAAAAAGTTAGGAACGATACCGTGCTCCAGCGTGTCAATATGCCCCGAAAAATGATGCAAACCATCAAACAGCGCAAGACAGGATATCTCGGCCACGTGCTTAGGCACGAAAGATATATGCTGCTGCAACTAATAATGATGGGCAAGGTAGAGGGGAAGAGACGCGCTGGGCGAAGGAGAAAATCGTGGCTAAGAAACATCCGGGAGTGGACGGGTATCAGCTCCGTTGAGGACCTGTTCCGCCTGGCCAGTGACAGGGACGAGTACGGGAAGCTGACGGCCAACCTTCAACATTGAAGAGGCACTGGAAGAAGAAGAAGAAGGAAAAAATACTTCGTCGTGTTTTTTAAGCTTCCAGAGCCAAGCTGACAGGTGCACCGTGCAATGTACAATCAGCAGCATAAATATCTGTACAAAATCAAAAATTTAAGTCGCGTATATACGCGTTAAGTTGAACTGAAATATTTTTTTCTTCAAATGAAGTAAAGCAAATCTCTTTTATTTTAATTTTGTCAAGAGAAAAAAAAGATTAATAAGAACACAAAAGTATGTAGGCAATTTGAAATTTTGAATTTGTTCAGCTACTTATGCGGGTGACTGTACCTATGCAACGCCACCTGGAACAGATACAATAAACAAAACCCAAAAACGTCGATAATTTCAAGAGTTATAATTGCACAGTACTTGAATAAAATACTTTACCAGTTGAAAATAGGAAAATTATTAGAAGTAAGGTATGTGTTTATTATTGTATGTGGTCAGCAAGCTAAAGCGACAGTTTGCAGTGCAAATAGTTGAACTGAGAAAGTTTAGACTTTAAATCCTACTATCCTACTTCCTACTAATATTATAAAGGCGAAAGTTTGTAAGAATGTATGGATGTTTGGATGTTTGGATGTTTGGATGTATGGATGTAAGGATGTTTGTTCCTCTTTCACGCAAAAACTACTGAACGGATTTCGATGAAATTTGCCACACGGGTAGATCATGTCCTGGATTAACACATAGGCTACGTTTTATTCCGGGAAAATAAAGCGGGACTTTTATCACGGAAAAACTTTTTAACGCGGGCGGAGCCGTGGGCAAAAGCTAGTAAGAGTATAATTGCAATGTTGGACATAGAGTTATCTATGTGTTTACATCTTTTCAACACGTGACATCTATTATGTCAAGACTACAATTGAATTAAATGTACTTACCTAAACATTTATTCAAATCTAAACGTGCATTATAGTCTAAGAGCTAGAGAGCTAGAGATATTTTTGATATGTTGAGACAATGTAAAACATTGTCAAAAACTTCTAGTGGTATCACTGCAAACGGATGTTCATCATCCGAAGAAGTCAAAGCTACAATATCTAGCTACGTTATTAAATTATACGATTTTTTAAAATCCGACCTATCCAGAATGACCTAATAACGAAGAACAAATGAATGATCACCCTGTTCCGTGACCATAAAGTGTGCAATGTCTTCGAAATATTGGGAAAAAAACATAAAGAACCCCAATTTAGTAAATAAAATCAGAAGACTAGTTTAATTTCAAAATCTAAATCGTTAAGTCTCCTGAAGACCTAATATCTCGTATTACTAGAAGACATTTTTAACAATGTATTACATTGTCTCAAATACCTTTCCAAAAATGCCTACGAGCTCTTAATTTAATACTTAATGTTTCCATAAAAAAACAATCATAACACATAATTTCGCTAGCTATTCGACTTAAATACACTTACCTATATCCACTGCCCATTACAGCAAAATATTCAAGCAACCATAAAGTTTGTCCATAAACGATTCTTTTGAAATTGTTTTGCATTGCCTGTTTTGTACATAGAAATCGTACTAGTTTCGAACATAGCAGTCCATGGATATAAAATACAGCAATGTATTGGAGGAAAATACTAAAAGCAGACGCTCCTCGCGTGCACTTGTACGCACGTGTTGTCGTGAGATTGATGGGTGTGTACTTCCTTAATGAAGACTGCAAACATGCAATTTTTATAGTTTGTTTATAAAATGCTGAACTACACTGTGGAGTGCAGTTTCGCTAACTGCGAGCGCCATTCATACCGTGGACTTAAAATGTTGCATTTTTTGTTATTTTTGTTAGGCACGCTGAATAATGTTATGTCAATGGGACTGCGTAAGTTTTAATTAACTATTTACCCTATGAATGGTTGCATGGTTTTTTGTTACTAACATTTTTTAGAGAAGAGCTTGTGATACTGAAGCTAAGTATTACGCTTAACAGTAACAACATTAAGCGGTTACATGGTGTAGTTTCTTATCAATTACTGGTGCCTATAGCGATAACAGTAAATGAGGTGCAAAATCCTATCATTGTTCGTTTCAACGAATTTGTAGAGCCCAATCGATGTACATTCAGTGAGACTAATTGATTCATTTCTAGCGACCAGAGCGAAAGGCCTCGCCTCTAGTTGGCTGGCACAATAATATTGGGTCTAGTTTATCCCAAATTAATTATTTCGCACTACCGGGACAAAAAACATTGATTCATAAATTAATTGTTCTACGCTCTAAATACTTTATCTTTTTTTAGCTGCATACATAAACTCGTGTTCAAGAAATGATCCTAATTTGAACGAATGTGCCTTAAAATCAGCGAGGGATTCGATACATCGTTTCTCTTTGGGAGATACGAATAGAGGTCTCCCCCCACTAGACCCCTTGTACGTTGAGAAGATGGTCGTGTATGTACCCAACGAGAGTGGCTTCAAGATTGTTTTCAAAGATAATAATTTTACGGGACTTTCGGATATGCAGATGAAAAGTCTTCGGTAAGCTATGAATACCATCTAATATTTTAACTGCTCAGCAAAGTTTACTCCAACTTGTCATTATTTGGATCATAACGTAGGTAAACGGGTCTGACGTATACAAGCCAATAAATGAATCAGGTACAACACAATTTTATCCAAGAAGAGCATATTTATTACAGTATAGAATAGGGTAGTTGTCTAGGGTTGTTGTTTTTTTTAAATACAGTTATGAAAAATTTATGCTATCCAAAATTTAATGGAAAGAAAAGTCAAAATAAACGCAATAGTTAGTAAGTTATAAAGCTTTGAAATTTGGTAGAAGAAGTAGCTGTCAAATGACAGTAATACTAGGCTGTGATGTCACCAAGCGCTGTCGGCCATAACGCTGCCTGCGTACGAAAGAGATAGAGCGATATCCCCGCCACGCCCCCACTTTTGCTGACAAGCATATTTTAAAATTGAATAACTGCTTTATTTTTCCATCAATTTTGATGCTGATTTCACAGAAGAATTTCTTTTGAGTATTATTTCCTGTTACATCTAAAATAATGTACAAAATCATACATAGAAAACTACCCTATTAGAAGTGTCTTATAAGGTATAACAAAGTGAAATATTACTGTTTATGTTTCATAGAGTGTCTTCTGAGATTTCTGTATATACACACTACGCGGCGCTCCCCTAAGTCATATAACTTTCCTTAGAAGGCGTAGCGATCCTGTCACACTTTTGAAAATGTGGTTGATAGGAATTATGCAGTTTTTATTATGAAATTGTGATTACCATTACATAAAATGTAAATAAGTAAAGTCAAATAATAAAAAAATCTGGACAAGAGCGAATTGGACTAGGGTACCGAGGGTTCCGAGAAACTTTTGGATGAGGTATCTTAGTATATAAGGTCAATAGTTCGACAAAATTAATTAATAAAGTAATGAAATTTAAAAAGTTTGTAAATTTGATTTTTTATTTGTTACTAAAGTACTATTTACAGTTTTCAGATTTTTCCCTTAACATGTTCTATAAAGCCTTTATTTTTGCCAAATTTTATGCTTCTTGGTCAACGGGAGTACTTTATATGTTTAGATTCCCTTGCAAAATTGCAAAATATGCCACATAAATGGTCATGTCCTTTGATGGTGTTTGTCTGTCTGTCTGTCTATCCCGATCCTTTTTCTCAAGAACGCGAAGACATATCAAGTTAAATTTTATATAAAATACTCGGGTAAAGCTGTGGAAAGTCGGGCTGGGCAACGCCACCAAAAACCATAACCGTTTATCCTACTATCCTACTAATATTATAAAGGCGAAAGCTTGTAAGAATGTATGGATGTTTGTTACTCTTTCACGCAAAAACTACTGAACGGATTTCGATGAAATTTGGCACACGGGTAGATCATGTCCTGGATTAACACATAGGCTACTTTTTATCCCGGGAAAATATAAAGCGGGATTTTATCCTGGAAAAACTTTTTAAAGCGGGCGGAGCCGCGCGCAAAAGCTAGTATAGCATATTTTCGTATATTTTGCTATTTTGAAAAATAAAAAAAAATACTTTATTCATCACGTAGGCGAACATAGTTGCACTTATGATATGTCAAGATACATTCAATTAATAATTATTATTATAAATAGTCACTTACATAACTAAAGACATTTTTAAAGGGAGCAAAATCAATGTAAACTAAATATAAAGAAGCCAAGCTCGGGCTGGCAGGAAAGAGATAAAAAAAGAACATTTTTTATTAAAATTAATGGGAAGCACGCGTCGCGATCCTCACCGGTGAGGACAGTACAGATCCTCAAGAAAGAGAATCAAAACCTATAGGGTACTTCCCGTTGAGCTGAATTCATGAAATTTGGCACTAAGCGAGGTCTTACACATGCAAAGGGAAAAGTCTGAAAACCATAAATATGTACTTTAATAATAAAAAATAAGCGAATTTACAAACTTTTTAAATTTGATTAATTTATGAATTAATTTTGGCGAACTATTGAAGTTATATACTTAGATACACCACCTACAAATGTTTTTATTTATTTATGGACAACCAGTAGGATCCAAATTTGTTGGGACCCTCGGAACGCGAGTCCAACCCGCACTCGTCTGGTTTTTTCCTTTCCAGTGCGGAACCCTTAAACAGACTGAACTACGCCCGAATACTCAAACGCTACTTAAATATTTGAGATGGCCTTACGGATTTATGCATTCGTTATTGGTGAAATTGGTATAATGAAACGTCACTTATCTCCTAACCTTAAATTTAAGGCGACTCAGTTTAAGGTCCGCTTATTGATTCAAACGGTATTTACAAACACTGCTTAAAGTTTGACAGCTATGTAAGGCCTCCAAATATGGCTGTTAATCGAGATCAATTTGAGAGTGCTTAAGACTAGTCTCAAATATTTACGTTCAAATCTTTAATAATTTTATTGCGTAATAACTACTTATTATATCCTCTTTGGATTTAATAAATCGTTTTTTTCTTCATTATCATTATTGTCTGAAGAGGAGTATGGTGTCAAAGGAAGAAATCGAGAGAAATTAAACGCTTACGAAGAATACAATAATGATAATTTAATGTTAATGTTTGACAAACAAATATATCATATCTTAACTTATCGTAAAAGAAGATTCCGACTCAGCAAGGAAACAGTTCTTCATTTATGGTCTTTAAAATCGGAATTATATCCAGCCGAACACAAAAAGAAACCAAACAATCCAACCGATAGCCCAAGGTCATCGGGGTTATTTTTCACGGGAAACAACCAACGTTAGTACATCGTATTGTGCGTAGTATGGCAGTTGAATTAGCATATTTTGTAAATGTTTGTAAATATGCCTACTTCTGATGATAAAACTGAAATAAGAATTATAAATATTATTGTTGTTGACTTGTTTATTTTTTTTCTAAAGCGGCTAATGTCAACCCTGACATACTGCCAAGTGGCAATATAATGCCAATATAAGCTCATCACATCAATGTTAACAATATAATAATTAATAAACTATTTCTAATAATGAATATGCCATTCCTACATATTAAAAACCTAGGATGGTTTTTAAACGTACTTACCATTTTTACTATGTAGCATCTGCACATAGTACATAAAATACACACGAAAATTAAATATAATAGACATATTATAACATTGTAAATCATTTTCAAACTGCGCATTGTGTTATTCGATTTATTTATATTTAACAATTTAAAAATTTTACTGCGTGAAACGACACATAAATATCAAATTTATTAAAATTGTAATAGAAAACAAACTTTTTATAATCTGTAGCCAAATGACTGCTCCTCGGCTGAGTTTTCCACCAAATCTTTTAAAGTGCGTTTGAGAATGCCATTTAAAATAATAAGCCGGCTAAAATTAAGTAGGCCTCAGATAACTTGGTTGGTTGAGTAGCGTTTGAGTATTCGGGCGCTAGTGTAAGAGACCGATTGGAACGTGTTTAAAAGATTTCGTTGGCATTTTTTGTTTAAAAAAATATAAAAAATTATGTTTGGATACGCAATAATATTTTCTTTGGTTGATATGTTAAACAAACCAGTTTTGGAGAACAGACACATCAAAGTACGACTTACATAATGTGTAAATGTTTTATTATTTTGCTCGGAAGACATAATATTATAAATTAGTAACTTTTGCACGCTGATACGGCCGAGTATATAGAGATTCCGAGTATATATATAGAGGGATATATCTTATTTCAATTAAGCCAGCAGTGCTGATGTTTCGAGTTCGATCCTCGGGTCGGGTGAAAGTGAAATTGAGTTTTTCTTCTTAGTATCAGCCCGGAGTCTGGAACCACTGCCTGATGTGGCGATAGACTCGCCCCCTATCGCATCATGGGATGGAATACGTACAGCAGAACGTTGCGCCTCTGCCTAACTTCGGGGATAATGCCAAAGCTCATTTTAGGCACATATTTTCGCTATTAAAAATAATAGATGAAAGACGGATCACAAAAGGTATTTATCGAGCGAATGTGGATGGTACGGTTGGAAGAAGACGCCCGAGGAGAACGTTCTCTGACCAAATAAATGATCTTCTCCGAAAAGGATTACCCTTAACCGACGAAAATGGATGAAAAGAACTATGAATGTGGAAGAGGCGAAAAAGGTGTGTCAAGATCGTAGCATGTGGCGCTCAATAGTCTCTGCCTACCCCTATGGAATAAGGGCATGAGTGTGTATGTATGTATTTGCGCTCTTATGCGATATTACATAAAGTAACCAGTTATTTGTTTTCTTTAGGATAGCAAAAAATAAGATAAATATTACGATACATTTTATCTGACCATTTCGACCGGCCGGGGGTAGCGTTTTTAAATGGGCTAAGCTAAAAAATAACGCAATATTTGACATGTTGCATCATTATCATCACGACCTAAATCGTTGGGGGAGGCCTATGTTCAGCAGTAAACTTCTAAAGGCTGAAGCAGAAGACGAAGTAAAAAGACAATAAATCTTTTATTTTCGTTAATTAATTTCACATCACGTTTTTTTATTGATATTTAAACCATTTTTCATTCTTATTTCGGGCTTTTAAGTTGCACATAGTCCAGTCACTAATTTTTATGATTCAATGTTACTTTAATAATATTTAACATTGCCCTAAGCCCGAAGGACAACAATCTTCGATTTTCGACCTAGAAACAGGTTTGGCTCGACAGTCGTCAAAAGAATTCTCGAAAGCGTAGTCACAATCTAATTGTGCATACACTTTTCATGTATTTTAAACTAATATTAAACAACTAAATAGCCATCTCACTAAAGAATATTTTTACTATAAATTAACTTCAAGCTTCCAGCATAGTTTATTCTCTTTAAATTTTTATGTCAACAGTAGCCTACTATAATGAACTATGTGCGCGACTAACGACAGCATGACTCACGGACAATTAGCTTCGGCCGGCCGCTTAATTACGAATAATTTTATGAAGGCGCTTTAAGTTAAGGCTATTGAAATAATTAAGCGCAGGACGATGATTCTGCGTGAACAATAGGCGTAATGGTGTGAAAAACCGACGCCATGGTCGGGCCAATGTTTTCATTGCAAATAATCTAAAGAATATTGGTGAAATTAAGACGGTTTTTTGAAGTTTTCTTCAGCTGTTTTTGTAACGTTGCGAGTTTTTCATATGCCTCGGTAATCAAATTTTAAATCCATTTTCTATTTAATGATTAACTTAGAGGAATATAAAAGTAAAAGTTTTAGTTTCGCTTTACTATCATACGAATGTTTATTTATAAAATATCAAAACGAAAGCTATAATCTTTATCAGTACGTGAAAAACTGAAGTCAATATCTTTTTATGAAAGTGGGAAGATACGCGATGAAGTTTGTGTCGAATACATAACTCGTTATTTTATTTAATAATCGTACCTCTATAACTGAAATAACCTGTATTCTGACCCCTATTAACGGATCCCTCTGTAAATGAGACAGATATTTATTTATACCTGGATATCTGAGACACTGGGTAAGTGGAATACCTCTATAAGTGAAATAATATTGCAGGTCCCTTGAAGTCTCACTTAACTAGGTTTCTGACAATCCCTAGAGCTCATCTATTCAGTTGATGAGAGACGGACAGATAGGAGCGCTTCGAGATGACAGTGTATCAGATCGGACAAACGAGTATTTTTATTGGATGTGCTCAATTTCCGGATCATATTTTTAATTTATTTTCAGTCAGAAGTCAGAACTAAGCAACTACAGTCTTTGGAGGAATACAAAAAAGATAGTCAGATAGCTTTGCTTTGGCAAAGTCAAGGGCACGCACCACAAAATTTTGAAGTTATACTTCTTTACGCGCGTTATGAAAAAATGATGAGAGTGAAATTTAAAGTGTAACGAAAAAAGGTTGAAGCTGTTAAAAACAACTGAAAACTTTGATAAAAATGAAAAGTGAACATTAATTTAAGAAAATAATAAATATATTAAAAATGAATAAACTTAAAATCAATTTTTTTATTTGCTAAATGAATTTATTTACCTTCAAAATATGAAATCATCAACAATAAATATTTAAAATTAAGAATCTTATAAAATTTAGCACAAATTACGCCATTTATTATTCTCTAAATTTTATTTTTACTGTGTTGACTAATCCTTTTCCAGGCCTTTTATTATTTTATTGTAATATTAATTGACTGCCTCGGTGGCGTAGTTGTATTGTGGTACGACTGCAATGCTGAGGTCTTGGGTTCGATTCCCGGGTCGAGCAAAGTGATATTGGGTTTTTCTATTCAGTATCAGCTCGGAGTCTGGAATTTGTGCCCGATATGGCGATAGGCTCGCCCCCTATCACATCATGGGACGGAATAACGGCGAAAAGTGGGTGCACTAGTTGCGCCTCTGTCTACCCCTTCGGGGATGAAAGGCGTGAGTGTGTGTGTGTGTGTGTGTGTTGTAATATTATTAGAAAATTAAAAAAATATATATTTGCATGCAATTAAAAACTGTTTTTCAATGATGCTAAAGAAGTATAACTTCTCACGCGCGTACATAAGTACACACACCCATTTTTTTAACCCTTAAATTGGCAGTACCTAATCCCGATGATTTTTTTAGATTTTTTTAAAATTATGTGTGTTGTTAGGGATAAATAAAGATAACATGTCTGAAAATTAAACTAATATATTATGTCTTGACAGGTTTTTTTAATGTCACTTATAAGTGACATTGCCAACTAGTCTACAGAAGCGCGCATATTTGAGCGCAGCATATATGTCACATAAAAAGTACATTGCCAGTTTGGCTAGTTAATAAAATAATACAAAGTAATATGAAATTATTAAAAAACATTCGGCTTATAACAAATTTTGAGATCAAGTTACATTTTAGGAACTATGGAATACATAAATGTTACATACAATTGGGAATGGAACGGTCTGCCGTGACAATGTCCGGAGGTTCAAACCCATGGCACACACCTCTGACTTTTCGAAGTTATGCATATATTGTTTATCAATTCTCGTTCGCTTTGACGGTGAAGGAAAACATCGTGAGGAAACCTACGTGCCTGAGAATTCTCCATAAGAATTTCGAGGGTATGTGAATTCTACCAATCCACACTAGGCCAGCGTGGTAGACTAACTTGGTGTCAGTGGAGATCTTATGGAAGTTGTAGATGGTGTTTCCGGTACGACGCAAGCTGGTAGAACTTGAGGTCTAGCTACTAATGAAGATGGTGTTGATGTCATAGGCGGTGTTTCGTTTTGATTTACGTGGTTCTCTAATGTAAATCCCCTAAATCTGCCATTGCTGGTTTTTCGAAGTCACTGAGATCCTGAATTAGGTCATAAATAGCAGGCGAAATACTTCTCACTAGTGAAGAAGTATGAGAGCCAGTGTAGTTATTTATGAAGTGCTCACGCGCTAATATTTATCTCTCCTCATCATCTTCAGAATCAATCTCCGAATGTTCATAATAGGTAGGAGATAATAGCGCAAGAATTTGCTTAGACCTCCAACCTTCCCTCGCCATATTACTGAAATGTATATCGTCAATTCTTAAACTTATACTGTAAAAATGTGATATATATCTATATTACATATGATATAACGTAAATATATCTTAAATTCTACTAGTAACTGACTGGCAATGTCCGTTAAAAATGACAACCACACTTCGTGGGACTTTTAGGCAAAGTCCGTTATAAGTGACAAACACGAAAGTCACTCCTTGTGAGACCTAATTGGCGATGTCAGTTTCAAGTGACATTAAGATTTATTTAGATATCGCAAAAAAAATACGAATACTACGGTAATAAAAACAATTGAACACTATTGATTTATCATTATTATACCTAAATTAAACATAAAAAGGATATAATACAAAGAAATACTTACGTAATAACAATATTTTTAACGAGTGCAAACTTAGTCCGCCGTTGCAATATTTCAAATGATCGATACAACGCATCTATCGATCGAGATAGAGATTCAAATGCGCGAGATCGAAGAGAATAGCCTATTAGACACGACGTACTACGTGACAGACGCAAGCGTCACCTCAAATCACACTTGTGTGCGTTTTTACAACACGTCACATAAAAAGGACAGAAACAATTTAAGGGTTAAGTTAGGTGTGTATTTATTGTAACTTTTTTGGCAGCTGCAATAAAGAAAATATTTATCTATCTATATTATACCTAATAAAGCAGTAGATCTATACATTGACAGAAATAGACATAATAATAATAATAATAAATTTATTTCATATAACAAAGGTTACAAACAGGGCAAAGTACAGTGTTCTTAAAACTAAGGTCACAGATACATTTCGGTGAATTAAAGCACATTTTACAGTCGCTAATGACTAAACTAGATTCCTAGGAATCTGTACGATGGCCATCATCTATCTCCTCGAACATAAGGTCACAATGTTTAAATTCCAGGTTTATAGGAATAAGTTTTATAAAAAGAAAGAGGGCGGCTAAAGAAGAGTAATGTAAAACAAATCACCGATGTTTATAATTAATATCTGTCTATTAATCTCTTGGTTTGTTACTGCACATCTCCGAAACTGCTGAACGGATTTCGATAAAATTTGATTTGGAGATAATTTAAGACCCTAGAAAGGATGTAGGCTTTTTATCCCGAGAAAATATAAAGCGGGACTTTTTCCCGGAAAATCTTTTTCACACGGGCAAAGCCGCGAGCAAAAGCTTGTCGTAAATAAATTAATATACTAGAAACTAGAAGTTTTTTTTAAAATAACTGAAGTGTTTTTTTTTTTATTTCATTTAATAATGAAGCAAGAGTCTACAATTTATAGATGTTCCTAAAACAGCTAGGGCCCAAGTTTTGGGGTTTTTCATTAACTATTTATTGGAATGCGTTTATAATGGAGACAAGTTAAAACGTATCTAGACACACAGCAACAGTAATATAGAATTCAATATTATATGCAAAGTAGATATGTCACTGAACTATTTTACTAAGACTTTTATGTCTATTTTTTGCAGATTTGATCTTGACAAGAAGCTGATTACAGCCGAAGCATTAGTAAATTTAGATGTCAAAAACACTTATGAATTGAGCGGCAGAGTTTTTATGGCACCAATTAATTCTAACGGAGATTCTTCAATAAAATTGAGTAAGTTTGAATTTTAAGAAAGATTAATATTTGTAAAAAAATACAAGCGACAATTCATCAAAAATGTATACAGTTTTCAGTGTAATAGTGATACTATGTATATCAATAATTATGTAGTTCATTCATTTTAAATTTAATCAAAATTGGGTAATATACACGTTACTTATATGTGTTGGTAATCGAATTGTATACTAAGAATTGTATACTAACAACAAAAAAATATTTATGATTATATATCACCATTTTAGCCACACATCCAAGTACAAACCAAGCTTAATTAAGAAATATAGCGATTATTTATTTTTTCGGTGCAATTTTTTTAGAGAGCACAATGCTTCACATAAAATATTGGTACGAGCATGTGGAAGGTCCTGACGGTAATATTCACTGGAAAATCTATAAACACGACATAAAATACGACGTGGGAAAGGCAATATTCCGATTGGAGAATTTATTAAACGACAAGAATTTAGGTACGTATTGGTTACATTATTAGGTATATTCTAAAGGGAATTACAATTTTCGTGAATTGAGTTCCAAACATATTTGTAAGATTATAAGTTTTACCCATGTGAATAATATGAGATTGAAATTTAATACTTGGGATAGGCAGCACAATTTTTTTGCAAATGGCGACGGAATAGCTGCTTTTTTGGATCTCAGCATTTATCGTTACCCACTATTTTAAATTATGCAGAAAGATAATTAACATCATTGTTATATAATTATTGTGATGTTATTGTACGAATGTTATAATGTTATTAATGTTGACTTTGAATGTATGTATACTTTTATCTTGCAATTCATTTTATAATTTTATACTTTTTCAATTATCTCTGAAATTTCAAATGTTGTATACACCTGTAAAGGCATCTCACATTGTATAAATTCCTATATATTAAGTATCATTATATTGTATTTTTTTTATTTTATTTATTTATTTAATACGATATCTATGTTAGCTGACATGAAAATTGTATTCTATATTTTACAAATATACCTCAGAGAGTACTGATGACCACGGCGCTTTCTAAACAAACATTTCCGCAGTTTTGTGATTGATTGTACCGCTAGGGATGTTCCGAAAACCGATAACAGTAAAGCAGAACAATTTATGACCAGAAAGTTGCCATACTCGCAGACAAATGGCGTGTTTGTGCCATGATTTTCGATGACTGGCCATAAGTTACTACGTTAATAATTGCTATTTGGTCAAGGTACTTCCGAGTCGTCACCTCGAATACAGAATGGGTTCGATTTCTATGTTAGGTGACTCTCAGATTCTGTTATCTTTCCTACAAATATAAGGTTTATGTATACTTTAAGACTAACTTCATCTAAATAAATTATGGTGTGCAAATTCCCCATTATCACTCGTTTGGATTCTGTCTTATAAAAGAGTGGTAGGGTTTATAATCTAATCACGATAAAAACGATTGTAATTAATAAATCAAATAGCTTTGATGACTAGTTTTTATCAAGGTGTCGGATCTTTTATTAATTTATTATAATTTTTTTTTTACTTTATATACGCTGATCTGGTTTTGTGCCGTATTTTATTCATTCGCAGTTTAATTTTGTCATTAATAATAACTACAGGTTAATGACCTGATATAAAGACATTAATATAATAATAGGCATTAAATTATTTTGAAACTCCTAATGTTGTATAAGCTGTAAATGCCCAATTTTTGGAAATGGAGTGTGAAGTTTTTCTTTCGCCATATTGAGTTATAATAAGTAGCTTCCCACCTGCAGAGAATTGCATTGCATTTTTCAAATCCGCGTAATAACATACCAGAGATGCCTCATCAGCCAAAAAGCGATGTGGGCTGTATTTAATTCCGAATACATGGTATCTACCATGAACGAATTTGTATATTTAGGATTTATGTTCACTCGAGACGGAAAGTGTGACGGAGATATTGAAAGAAGAGTGAAAATGGGAAATAGTTAACAAAAATATCTCTAATAGTAGTGCTCGCGGCTCCGCCCGCGTGAAAGAGTTTTCCGGGACAAAAATATTTTCCCGGGATAAATAGCCTATAGCACTCAGGAATTATGTAGCTTCCTATTGGTGAAAGAATTTTCAAAATCGGTTCCGTAGTTCCTGAGATTAGCGCGTTCAAACAAACAAACAAACTCTTCAGCTTTATAATATTAGTATAGATAACGTTCGGTTAGCCATTCACCAAGAAGTTCTGGCGCCAACACTGTATGGGCAAGCATGTAAGGTAAATGCAGTGCAGATGAGAGCTTTGAGAAGTATATGTGGGCTGAAAATGTGGATTGAAAGAAGATGTAGTGACTAAGATTGAGAAAGGAATTCTTAGGTGGTTTGGCCAAATTGAAAGAATGAATAAAAGGAGAGTAACGAAACAAATTTATGTCGCGAAGGTGAGTGGTAGTGTCGGACGGTGACGTCCTAGACGTAGCGTCATGGTCCAAATTAACGACCTCTTGAGGAAGGGTCAATTAAGGAGTTCTCGTAGCCGACGAGCATGTATGAAGAGACTGATGACTGTGGAAGAAGCGAAAGAGGTATGTTTGGATCGTCACACTTGGCGCTCCATAGTCTCAGCCTACTCCAATGGGAGAAAGGCGTGAGTTAATGTATGTATAGTATCTACCAAGTTTTGTCTTCACATAAGCTCTGCCTTACTAGGCATTACTACTACTATTACTACTTACTAGTTACTACTAGGGCTTATTTTTCCTTGCTAGAATGTAATATGAAGTATCTACTCTGTTAACAGGCGACCAGGTCAACAGAGTCCTTAACGAGATGTGGCGATATATCGTCTCCGAAGTCGGACCTACCATGTGCCATTCCCTGAGTTCAGCCGTAGTGGAAAATTTGGCTGTTCTCCTCTCACAAGTATCTTACGACGAACTGATGCCTGAATAAACAAAAGCATAAATTAGCCGTACGTTTTTTGTCACTTTTTGTTGTTATTGTTGATTAATAATTCAAAAGCATAAATGTCAAGGCACCAACGCCAATTTACAATGAAGATAAGAAAAACGATAATTTACAATGAAGTATATGTAAATATAGTGCCTACTGAGTTTTACTTCAATTGTGTAATAATGTGCAATAGAAATATTTTTATCCCATGTCTCTTGTCTGTCGTTGCCGATAACACTGTCAGTGCCCAAAACCGCCATTTTATACTGTCCACTTTAAACTAAATTTAACAATTCTATAACCACCAATAGGCGTATCGCTTACCATCAGGCGAGTGACATGCTCGTCTAAACTCGTCTAAAACGTCGTAAATCTAGACAAGTTAGTAACATAATAATTTATTTACAAAATATAAAAATATTTAATTTTCTTCTTCACTAAACTATATACTATTTGTTGGATCTGTGAGCCATTTAGTCAAATAAAGCAATTTTCTTTTGGGGCAAATGACACCGAGATGATATCTTCGTAGCCTATTGTAACAAAGCGTCCTAGCCAATTTGCGTTTAGATTGGGATAAGACGTACGCCCTTTTTTTACCTAGTTTTAGTAAGATCGACTTTTGTTTGAAGAATGTTTTTATTCTGTGAAATCTCAATATAATACAAGTAATTTATGTGTTTAGTATTTGAGAATCATGATATGTATACCTTTATGAAATTTCGTCGAAGCTACAAAAATAATTGAGTTAAGATGAAAGGCATCACTTTACCGGTTGCGGACGACAACTTAGACGTGAGTCGGAGGAAGCCCGCAGCCGTCCCTAATGCGCCGAAGATGGCCAAAGAAAAAAAAAAAACACTTTACATTGAATGCAACCCGTGGAATACTGGTTTCTATAACAACGTAGATTAATTTTAACGTTATAAATAACTAATTTATTGTTTAAAATGTGACCTAATAGAGGTGATTTATTCAAGGAGTAGCTAGATCTAAACCGCTTTCCACAGGTCGATCTGGCAATCTGTAGGGAAAGTTTACGTTCATCTACGAACAACCTATAGCAGATGATCATGATGTTTTTTTTTTATTGCATCGCATGACGAGACGAGCATGCAGTTCGCCTGATGGTAAGCAATACGACTGCCTATAAACAGAAGCAACAACATCCAGCACCTTGAGTTACTGTGTAGCATTACACTGCGCTCGTCATCCTGAGACATGGGATGTTAAGCCTCGTTATGTCCAGTTACACTGGCTACAATGTCCTTCATATTTTTTAATAAAAGTTCAGGAAACCAGTAACCATAACCATTACTGTATTGTTAGGATAAAAGTTTTGTAACGGTATGTGTAACATGCTAACCAGCCCCCTTATTCTCTATGACACGCGTTATTTTCACCGTTCGTAACAAGCGCGTAACGTAACTCGTCGCGTTTATCACTATGGAAATTGGCATACAGAATACCATTTTACGCACATTACACGAAGTGAACGTGACGCGGCCGCGTTACGAGTTAACAATGTCATAGAGAATCATGCCTCAGTTATGAAAACAAGTCGAAATGTCAAACTATTGGTGGGAGTGACAGTTGAGAGTATAAATAAGGCGTATCGACATTGAAGGGGCAGTCTTAGTTCAGTCGTCGTTGAATGCAGTTCAGTAAGTTTTACATTGACTTTTATGCTGGTCGGTTAGTTGCAGATATGTTTTTAAAGTCAGTAATAAATCGTTTTTATTTAAATCCAAATCGCTTCCGTTTCTAACGGTATTATTATCACAAACTCTTTTTTTATAGCGGGGAAAAACGCGTTATCGCTACCACTACTGTGGGTTGAGTGGAATGGTTACGTTGGTTTCACCAATCTTCCGGCCCAATGTCGACGCTCGAGAGTATAGCCTCATCCGAACGAGCATTGAACCGAGTCCATAACACTATGTACACCCTACATTGGCATACCAACCAAGACTTTCTTCGGCGCATACGGGACGGCCCCGGGGTATCTTGTTGCACTAAGATAGCTACACGGAACCGCCCCTGCACAATGCCGCATTGCGGCCGCTCTCTAAACCCTAGACTTAAAATACCCCTCTTTTTCTGTCAGGGGTTAAAAACAAAGTCACCCGTCTCCTCTGTTCGCTATAAACTCAAAAACTACCTAACGGATTTCAATGAAATTTTGTATGCAGATACTTTGAAACCCTGAGAAGGTTTCATTTAGGTTACTTTTTAATCTGGCAAAATATATAGCAGAACTCTTATACCGAAAATACCTTTCGCTCTGACGAAGCCGCGAGCATAAACTAACTTATGATACAAATAGCAAAACCGCTTCCCGAAACTCGAAAACATTCCATTAAATAAATCTCCATCATAATGTTGCACTGAAGATGATTAAGTGTCGTCATGCGAGCCTGTCATGGAGCTGTAAACATTGCTCGTAAAAAGTGAGCATTACCAACTCTCAGACAGATGAATGGTCGTACTAGTAAAATGTAACAGAAAGGTCAGTATGTCGCGTAAAAACATCTATTTGTGTGTCACCAGCTGATGTATCACTGTAATCCTTTCTTCATTTGATACTGTTGTTTTATTTAACAGATTCACTGGAGGAAATTAGTATATAATACAACAGTCAAGATTCGAAATCCATTGTAAGCAAGCGTACAAAACAAAGTAGAGAAATAAATGCTACGGCGTTCTTATATTTGCGTTTACAAAATACTAATCCTTAAATTGATGCCTGAATAACTTAAAACATTAACAACAAAAACAAATAAAAATAGCCAGAATGTGAACAGAAACATATTATGTATCAATTCTATAAATTTTAGTCCTAATGCAGGGACCTGTCCTGCTGATGTACTTTTGGTTGGTATCATAGTGGTCTATGGTATGGTTACCATAGCAGAAGCAAGTTATCAAACCCAAATGGTATTAGGAACGCTCATAAACAAGACAATTCTAAGTAGTAGAAGACATCTTGCTCACGATGAAGACATTTCATGATTTAATTAAAATTTAGGATCATCCACCCGGAAACCGTCGGTATCCGAGTGACTTCAATTATTACTAAACACCTTAAGGGAAAATTAAATGAGGTCTCGGAGCTTTACCGTGTCACTAAACCACTGCCATCAGTGTTCTGATACTCTGGCAAATCTCTTACTATTGTGTTACACTATATATCAGTCAATTTGTGAATGTCTTTAGTGCTTTGTTACTGTCAACTTTAATATCGCATTATTGCGCATAAATATAAAAACTAATAGACTAAAAACACCAAACTGGTTTACAATAAGCGGTTTACCTTTGTAAAGATTTAAAACTAAAGTTGCAATTACAGCTAGGAAGTCAAACAAAGGCGACAGGGGATATCTGAGCCCAAACGTAATTTAGCAGTGATAAAGGTGAAAAAATGTGCTGGCTCTCGGGGAAAATAGATACGATTACCAGGAATGAGAACCATAATGCTGTTTGTAGCGGTGCTTTCAAATTTAGTGTTTAAAAATTGTATAGCGATAAGGTTGTGTGGTGCATGCTCATAAATAGCTCTAAATGAACGACGATAAACAAGATAACACATCAAAAAACATTTGTAATTTTTATTCGAAAAAATATTGAAATAACTTGTCCAAAGGAGATTTCCACTTTTTGTATGTGTGTTGGGCCTCAAAATCTAACCAGGCTCTAACTTAATTGATATTAAAGGGACAAAACTATGGATCTTGGATCCAAAAAAAATATTTTTAGACCCCTCCGTTTGTAACTAACATTATTAAAAAACGTTCATGTAAGTGTAGTTTTAAGCAAAATTAAATCTCAAAATCAGAATAATAAAAAATTACAAGATTTATTGCAAAGGCTTAGTTATTCGCGGTACTAATCAAATATATACAAATAGCTTTTGCCCGCGGCTCCGCCCGCGTTAAAAAGTTTATCCGGGATAAAAGTCCCGGTTTATATTTTCTCGGGATAAAAAGTAGCCTGTGTGTTAATCCAGGACATGATCTATCCGTGTGCCAAATTTCATCGAAATCCGTTTAGTAGTTTTTGCGTGAAAGAGTACCAAACATCCATCCATACTTACAAACTTTCGCGTTTATAATATTAGTAGGAAGTATCTTGGTTGGATTTAAAACCCATTTTTGGGCATGTCCTTTAAATAAATAAATGGAAATTCTAATTTTAGATTCCCTCAATTTACACAAATATAAATTAAGAAAATTTGGACCGAAATTTAATTAATTAGCATAACTCAAGAATATTACATTTCAGCTTTAGACATCATGATACTTAAATCGACGAACTGTTGGTCAAGCATTGATTTTATAATAATTTGAAAACAGAATAGTGTTATTGAAAGTAAGTATATATAATTGACTTTTACATATATTTTCATATTATAAAACTTTATCCAGTTCAACATAATAATCACTATTCATAGTCTAAATTTGCTGTATTTTGTACCAATCCACGTATATTTATGTTAACATGCAACAATTCTCTCTCACTTCCTCCCCTTTAAAAGCTTCTAGTTCCTTGGGCTTGTTAAAAGCCTTTAAAGCCAGTATGAATTGAGCCTCCACCGCTCACACAATAGGCTGAAAAGGTAACATTAAGACCAGATTTTAGTCTTAAATGAAGCAATGACTTGAGATACTGTAATGCAGACATCTCGTGGATTCAAGCTAATGTTTGTGAAAAATAAATCTGTTTTTATCCCGTGCTTATCATAATGAGGTAATATTTTATCATTTCAGACAATATTTATTGCTAATTCGATTATCATTTGTGGATACATTAACACATAACTGCTAGAAGATTTTGCTTCATCATTTGAATAATTATAGATGTTTAAGATTTTACTAGCTTTGACCCGCGGCTTCACCTGCATTAAAGAGTTTTCCGGTATAAAAGTCACTTACTTACACTACTATACATTTTATACAGTACATACATATACATATACACTCACGCCTTTTGTCCCCGAAGGGGTAGGCAGAGGCGCAACTAGTGCACCCACTTTTCGCCGTTATTCCGTCCCATGATGTGATAGGGGGCGAGCCTATCGCCATATCGGGCACAAATTCCAGACTCCGAGCTGATACTGAATAGAAAAACTCAATATCACTTTGCCCAACCCGGGAATCGAACCCGAGACCTCAGCTTTGCAGTCGTACTATAATACAACTACGCCACCGAGGCAATCATAAAAAAAAATATTAGCTTTAATTAAACTTAACGCGTTTATGCGATTTGAAATTTTTAGTTTGTTTAGCTTATGTGGCTGACTATACAGTAGTCACTATCATCATATCAAGTAAAGTAAATCCTTTGTATTATATTATTGTGAAGAGAAAATACAATTCGGTAGGAACACAAAAGTGTATAGGCAATTTAAAGTTTTGAATTTGTTGAGCTACTTATATGGCTACCTGTACATTCACCAGCATAAGTAGCTGAACAAATTCAAAATTTCAAAATTGCCTACATACTTTTGTGTTCTTACTAATCTTTTTTTTCTTCACAAAAATAAAATAAAAGAGATTTGCTTTACTTTATACGAAGGATATTTTTTTTCTGTTTAACTTAAAGCGTACATAGCCGATTAGAAATTTTGTCCAGATATTTATGCTCCTGACTGTACATAAGATGTGAAACCTGTAATAGGGACCCACGGTAAGTGTTTCGCTTTCCTTGATTAGCCCGTGTATATTTGGTTTCCACCAAGCCAGCGTCCTTGCACTTTGCGAGCGCTGTCTTTGGCTGTATTTCCAGTACATACAAAGACAGTACCAGCACGGTGTACAGTTGTACACATCACAACTAGAGCAATGTATTTTATAGGGGCTTTTACGTGTTGCATCCATATCCCACGCAAGCCTCCAAAAGGATCGGCCTTCGTGCCGTGATTTCTCGCAGGTAAGATACAAAGTAATAATAATGTATTTATATAAGTAATCCTTGCCCGCGGCTCCGTCCGCGTTAAAAAGTTTTTCAAGGATAAAAGTTTCGTTTTATATTTCCCCGGGATAAAAAGTAGCCTACGTGTTAATCCAGGACACGATCTACACGTGTGCTAAATGTTATCGAAATCTGTTAAGTAGGTTTTGAGTGAAAGAGTAAACTTTTTAACGAGGGCGGAGCCGCGGGCAAAAGCTAATACATCCACACATCCATTCTTACAAACTTTCGAGTTAATATTAGTAGGACTTATATAAAAATGTATGAAAAAAATTAAAATCAAAAGAAATAATAAAAAAACACCTTATGAGTTATGTAAGTACTTGCAAGTATAATCGTAATATAAATAATAGGAGTTTTTAAACGCTCAACAGCGTATACTATTTCTATTCATTGAGTCCAAAATTCAGATCCCTGGATTCTTCAAATTTGTAACAAGCATCTTGAATACAAACCCCTGTCGCGCCTGCTCTAACTGAAGGTTGTCTAAAATGTGACCTCAACGCCGTCAAGTGTCATCAAATTTTTTCCTGATCCCATCCAAGTTTCTTTTGGTTAAATTCGTGCAGTCATCCAAAAGAATTTTCGCCAAGGCGAGGTTAGTGAGGACATTCAAGAATTAATAAAACAGCCTTGTAATTAGCAAATAACAAGCCCTATGTATCAACGATTTAATAAAACATAACAAACGAATTACCTAATCAATTAAATTATATTAATATATCCATACATACAATAATACATGTGCCTGAGAACCGTTTCCCGCATGAGAGCAAATTACCGGGATAAAAGTAGTCTTTGTTTTAATATATGATCCACACGTTTGCCAAATTTCATCCAAATCCGTTCAGCTGTTTCTGCGTTTACTTTTAACAAACATAGAAATATCCGAAAATTTTCACTGTTTTCGCATTTATAATATGTGTTAGTATATATGTGTAGTAAAAGAAAGAAGTAAGATAGTAAGATAAACGTGGCGTTTTTATACTATTGTTGAATGCGAAGTAATCACATTTATTCTACTTACAAGCAGAGAAAAACATGTTAATGAATTTAGCTCATCTCCAAAAATCGCCAATACTATTACACACTCGGTGTGAATCGCCGCTTTACCCGCCTGAAAAGCCTTTCCCATTTCAAAAGACCCTAAACCACTGCATCGATCCATCGCATAATTTTACGACGTCAGAGCCATCTATTTTTTAAAGAATCATATTATCAATTTAACAGGTTCCTACGGGTGGAAAGTCCCGGGATGAAAAAAAAAACCAAAGACAAAATTATGCAACCAGGATACCCACTTTCCACCACGTGCGTTTCGTGATCCGTCTCATTATGTGGTAGAGGTTGAGCCCATCGTTATATGGCGCACCTATTTCAGACACCGTGCTGAAAGTGAGAGACTATCCCGCCCTCACACCCACCACTGCAACTCCTGTAAGCCAGGATCAGCAGTGGCACGCATTTTATGACATCGAGCGGTGAAGCTCGGCGAGTCTCAGGGAACACTAATTAGTCTTAACCCGCAACGAAGTTAATCAAACAGAAGAATAGGGAGGAGTTAGAAATATATTTTCCTGAAAGTGAGCAGCAAAAACTCACTTTTAACGACCCAAGATTTGAATCGGGGACCTGAGAATGGTGGTTATTCCGCGCACGCAATACAACTAAGCCACTACGGCAGTTGAAAATTAAAATAATATTAGAAACTGCAACGGTTTTGATTTAAATAAAAATATGTACCACTGATTTTACAGAAATACTTTCACAATAAATATCACCAAGCGAACGACCGGCACGAAGGCAATGACCAACTCACTCGAACTATCAAACGTTCTATGCTTTTATAGCAAAAATTATAGATCATGTCATTAATACCCGCACAAAAAATATTTTTGCTCTAACAATAAATTATATTTTGTTAAATCATGGTCTACCTCTGTGTCGAACATCTATATCCCCTTAATGGTTTTTGTGCTTAGGTTGTAACATACATCCAAACATTCCCATTTATAGTATTAGTAAGATAGGTACATAAGATTATTCCTCAATTACATAACTAAGTCAATGGAAAAATACTGTATCGATTTATTTCTGACGTCAAGTAATTCTTCGCTGCCACGATAATGTTCCTATTCAAGGTATCATCGGCAATTACGTGAGAGCATTTCCTTTCATAAAATATTTTTCATACGTATTTCCATGTATAAATAGTTTTAGTCGATCGGCTACTAGAAATAAATCTCATGCCAAAGGTTTTTAAATGAAGTGAAGTGAGGAGTCTGAAGATCATTAAATATTCAATTTCAATATCATGCTTTTCATGTCGCTCGTAAAATTTTTACTGTATTTCTTGTTAAGAACAACAATCTCATATTTTGTGAACACTTTCACTGTTTTATTACAAAAAAGACGTGTGGCACTCGGAGACTGCCGCGGTAAAGCTATTGCATAGCATTTTTTATCAACTTATGTAATTATAATTATTTATTTATTTATTTTTTCTATTATCCAAATTTCACTCGTGCCCTAACGCCGAAACTCTAAGCAGGCAATTCTAATATTTAAAACGTCTTTGAACAGATAAAATAAAAAAAAAATTAAAAATTCAAACTTAGAATCACGTCATCCCACCACAGGGACATTCTCATCAACTGCGCGCGTTTGACATTTCGATACGTTTCACTGACTGGAACAATTTTTAAATACACGGTAATTTCGACCTTTTATCGTTTAACATTCAGCTCATATCCTCTTACATATTGTATTCTTACAAGACTGCGATATTAAATTTACTTATGGAATTTTACACTCTACATGGTTGTGATAGAGTTGGAAATTAAATATCACCGCTGTGCCGGTCGGAGTGAGGGGTGTTAGGTTATTTTCGTTACGGACTTTCTGGATTCGGTCTCTACGCTCAAGGCCCGCGATAGAAGCTATGCAATAGCTTAAAAATTGTTTACTTTGTTTCGCAGAGCCCGCGTAAAAATCTATGTAATTTCCAAGTTAATATCACTCAAATATGATTATTTGATCAAATTCTAACTACTGGGCTTCGTAAACGCATCCTTCGTACTAAGCAAGCCTTTCTAAGACTTTACCTTTCTTATCCATGTACATACAAAGTACAAGCATAAATAGCGTGCTTACGAGACACAGACGCCGCTTAATATTTCTCAACACCGCTTGCCACTAGACAGCGCAAACCGCCCAAAGGCACAAAACCAATTTACTCCTCTAAGACCAGTTTTATAACTGTAGGACTTGGCAAAGCATCCTGCTCTTGTACTTTTAGAAGTCTATTTCCATCACAAAGTCGTACCTGAGGCTAGAAAAGAACGGACCGCCTCATCCCTTCCGTTGTAAAGATTCTGATTGTCTTTCTAGTGAAATGGACAGATGTAGACACTGTCACAGATTACAGCTTTGTTCGAATAGAAAGTTGTTCGGTACAGTCGGAGTGTTTCATGTCGATTGGATTGTAAGTTGAACTTTTAAGGTTAAGTTTGTTAGTAACACTGGCTACATCTCGACGGCTCCGTAGAACAAAGTCGTATATGCAAAATGAAGCTTTTCAGTAGAGCGCTTTGAAAGTCTAAGTTAATTGTGAAAATCACAAGTTATAGTGAACAAAACATTATATTCTATAGGGTTCAGTAACAACTTTGAACTTAATGTGTGAAAATAGCACTAATTCGCACATGAATACAAACTAACGACTTTCAAAGCGCTCTACTGAAAAGCTAACATTTTGCATATACGACTTTGTTCTACGGAGCCGTCGATCTGTAAGTCGCCTGTTTACTTAGTGGTGTTTTCTCTTTTTAATTACCATATGTAGATTCAAACAGAATGAATTATGTTAGATTATCTTATAATCATTTAAAAACATGTTTCTATATTGTTGAGTATTCATAATATTCAACTCTATCATAGTTAAAAAAAAAATTATCGTATAATTTAATAAGGTTTAGTTCGGGCGAAAATAGTTTCTATTTACGTTTATGCTGTCCGATTTCGAATGAGAATAAAAATCCTAGTTGGGGACCCACCATTTAAATCCGACACGTGCATTTTGAGTACAATCCAGGGATTAGAACGACAGGTGCTACGAAGTAAAAATGTATTGTGAAATATACGAATAAGGTAAGGCGCTGGCCAATAGAAATATATTAACTTAAATTCCAAAGCGATTTTACATTCTTAAGGAAATTTTAATGGTATAACTCGTAAATTGTTGAGATTTCACTAAAGTTACTTTTACTTAATGGACTTAATTGGCTAAGGTAAGAATTACTTGAATATTTGAGATTTACGTCGATTTCCTGGTAATTAGTCTGGTAACCCTTGGACAACTTCCGTGGGTTGTCTTGACTTAGCATAGTTTATACTGTTTTGAACATTATTTTCAGGCTACTGGCCGATTCACATGTTATAATGGAGCCTTGCCAGTTGTTTTGTGTGATTAGTGCTTTATAGCTAGCGTGTTTGACGTCATAACACATGCGGTCACGCCTCCGCACGACCCCGCTACATCAGTAACGGAGAGTCCCCCTTTAGGGGGTAGAGTAAAAGTATTTTCTACTAGCTTTTGCCCACGGCTCCGCCCGCTTTAAAAAGTTTTTCCAGGATAAAAGTCCCGCTTTATATTTTCCCGGGATAAAAAGTAGCCTAGGTGTTAATCCAGGACATGATCTACCCGTGTGCCAAATTTCATCGAAATCCGTTCAGTAGTTTTTGCGTGAAAGAGGAACAAACATCCTTACATCCAAACATCCATACATTCTTACAAACTTTCGCCTTTATAATATTAGTAGGATATTGTTGCATTGAGTAAACAAATTTTGTATGTGGTATATCATTACTTCCCAAAAGTAGGCCTTAACTTCTATTAAAATCCCATTCCACTATTACTCTTCCAATTAGTATTCACGAAACTTGTCTTTAACACGCTTTTATTAGCTTCATACCTGTGTACGTATGTATGTAACGGAAACTTTGAACATGATCTTAACCCCCTTCAAAACGTCGGATTAAATCGAAATGTGGCATACTTATCAAGGACCGATGACAATTTGATATTTTTAATTAAAACCAGCTTTTATAGAAAGTCGAACATAAAAATGAATAAATAATAGATTATTTATTTTTAGTGACATATGTTGGACCACAGTAGAATAAGTATAATTTAACTGGCTTCTCTTATTTGCTAGAAATCCTACTTGTCACAAGATGGCTCTTTCGAGTATTTTTTAGTGACATCTGTTTAACAATAGTAGAACAGAATTAAAAAATGAAATATATATAATAGGTTAAATTAACTCACGCTTTATAGAAAATCCAACTAAAAATAGAAAATAAATGTTAATACATTTGGAATAGTGTAAATAAGAAACGAATGTATTTTATTGTAAAAAAAAAGCGTGGGGTGCATGATGTCAATAATATAAATATTTTATTGACATTACATTAATATCTTAAAAAGAACCTCACGCTTTTTTTGACAACAAAATTCATTTTTTTCTTATTTGCACTATTCTTAATTCAAAATTATTTTCTATTTTTATTTGGATTTTCTACAAAGCGTGTTTTTCAGTTTAAACTATTATTTTTTATTGATATGATATTTTCTATTTAAAGTAGAACGGCAACGGTTTTAGGTCGAATTACATACCTAAGTATATATGGGGTTTATTAGATCGTATAAATATTATATTGACAATTATATTTAATTCTTTGCCTTATTTATATGATTGAACAACTACTAATAAAACTAGTCTACCTTAAAAGTCAATTTAGAGACAGGGTGTTCCATCTCATCGTTTTTATTTACTTACAGCTTGTTTTCTCACTATTTGCAGTGTAGTTTATGTGACCGTTTCCAGAAAATACTCATTAGAAATAAGATCTAACCATCACACCCAAATAAACTGAATACAAAATCTCATCCTGTGTTGCATTAAGAGTATACAGGGTGGAATTATTTAACCGCATGCCACATGCCATTAATCGATAGGGTCAATCGTAAGGATAAACTCACTCCAACAAAAAGTCCTGTACTTTTTGTTGGAGTGAGTTTATCCTTAATAATTGTAATTTTTTTGGTTTTTAACTTTCCCGTTGAATCACTCTATCCAACACATTTATTTGGATAAAGATTAATATTATGACGTTGATACAACTCTTAACAAATAATGCTTTAATTTCGACCAAATTTGATTACCATAAAAACGGTTCTAGAGAGTTAATCTTAAAAGATAGACATATACTGTCGCGGACATTTTTTTAGATCATTTTAAGAGGAATAATTCTTTCATACATATATTTTTGGTATCTTGGACCGTTTTCGCAGCGCACGCAATGGAAGCCCTCAAGGATGAATAATTTTCCCCGTTTTTTTTCACATTTTCCATTATTTCTTCGCTCCTAATAGTTGCATCGTGATGTTATATTGCCTAAAGCCTTCCTCGATAAATGGTCTATTCAACACAAAAAGAATTTTTCAATTCGAACCAGTAGTTCCTGAGATTAGCGCGTTCAAACAAACAAACAAACAAACAAACTCTTCAGCTTTATAATATTACTAGCTTTTGCCCACGGCTTCGCCCGCGTTAATAAGTTTTTCTGGGCTAAAAGTACATAAAAACCTTCCCGTTGAATCACTCTATGACTATGACGTTGATACAACTCTTAACAAATAATGCATTAATTTCGACCAAATTTCATTACCATAAAAACGGTTCTAGTAAGTTAATCTTAAAAGATAGACATATCGACGGCTCCCAAGAACAAAGTCGTATATGCAAAATGTTAGCTTTTCAGTAGAGCGCTTTGAAAGTCGTTAGTTTGTATTCATGTGCGAATTAGTGCTATTTTCACACATTAAGTTCAAAGTTGTTACTAAACCCTGTAGAATATAATGTTTTGTTCACTATAACTTGTGATTTTCACAATTAACTTAGTCTTTCAAAGCGCTCTACTGAAAAGCTTCATTTTGCATATACGACTTTTTTCTTGGGAGCCGTCGATATACTGTAGCGGACATTTTTTTAGATAATTTCAAGAGGAATAATTCTTTCATACATATATTTTTGATATCTTGAACCGTTTTCGCAGCGCACGCAATGGAAGCCCTCAAGGATGAATAATTTTCCCCGTTTTTTTCACATTTGCTGCAGGCGAATTTACTGAATTTATATGGTTGTGTATCGACTGCCTTGGTGGCTTAGTTGTGTTAATATCGATAGCAGTGCTGAGATCTCGGGTTCGATGCCCGGATCCGGCAGTTATATTAGGTTTTTCTGATCAGTGTCAGGCCGGAGTATGTAATTATGCCCGATATGGCGATGGGCTCGCCCCATATCACATCATGGGACGGAATACGCACGGCGAAAGTGGGTGTTCTGGTTGCGTTTATGCCTACCCCTTCGGGGATAAAACGCGTGAGTGAGAGTGTGTGTGCGTGTGTGTTACTTTTTACAGAGATGAGACGAACCTCTCGCCAATAAGAACACAATACTGAACAAAAATAGTGGCGACACCATCCAGACTTGAATTTACAAAGCTGTAGGTATATTCGGAATGCAGTTATTAAAAAACATAATTAGCTAAATTAAACAATAACAAGATATGTTACATAGACATTGTTTTAATATTATAAAAATTGTGTCTATTGACCGTAAATAAGTACTAAAAATTTTATGTAATGACCAATTGAACATTCATTAACGTAAAAACGTCTTTAAAGGTAGGTTATTGCCATTAATTAAAAGGCAACAGATGTGCTCCAGAGTTGCAATTGGCCGGAGGAGGGTAAAATGGCGGCCCTGAGGGAGACACTCCTCACTTTTATTGCCTACTATTACTTTTCTACGCGGGAATTTATTCCTAAAATGTGGCATTGTAGTGATCTTAACGTTGAATTTAGTTATTGCCAGTATAATTTATTTTGAATCGCGTATTTAATTAACGTGTAATCCTGCAAGTATTATAAACGCGAAAGTTTGTAAGCATGTATGGATGCTTGTTCCTTTTTCACCCAAAAACCACTGAACGGATTTCGATTGCATTTGACGCACAGGTAGATCATGTCCTGGATTAACACATAAGAAATAAGAAATAATAAATTTATTTAGGTACAAAGAAATTATTTAACAAACAGTACTGTCAGAGGCCTTTTTTTAGGTAACATTATACCTGTGCTAAAAGGCCCCCCTCTTCCATTACTAAATTAAACAAAAAATTATAAAGAGGAGAAAAAAAAAATCCTAATTAAAATTAACTTACTGAAGTGTATTTGTGTAAGTGTAAAGGTGTATTGAGTATGTGTGCGTGGATGTGTTTGAGTCTGAGTGAATGTGTGATTTTGCTTTTGTTTTGTCATTAAACTAAGTCATACGATTTAGAGTTAACTCGGTTTCATCACATGTGAGTGACATGAGCCAATCAGTTAAGGATTTCTTACATTCTCTATTAGTTTTTTGGTAAATCTCCAGTAATTTGTTAATTTTGTTATATAGATAGCTGCTCAGTCCTAAGTACTGATGCTGTGCAAAAGATGTTTTGGATTTATACGTAACAGCTACTTCATACTTTCTTCTTTTTATAAGATTTGGGGGTTCAAAAACTATACTTCGGTGCATTTTTAGAGTACAATTTAATATGAAGAGCTTTCTGACGCTTAATAAACCACATGAACTGTATAAGCAATCAGTAGGAAAGCGGTAAGATTTAAAAAACATAATTTTTAACAGCGAACGTTGAACCCTTTCTAGGACTAAAAATTTTGATTTGGAAGCACCTCCCCAAATGCATATACCATAGGTCATTACAGATTGAGCCAGAGAGATATATATTTGCTTAAGAAGGTCCCCAGAGGCCACATGTCTCAATTGTTTAAATATCCAAAACAGTTTTCTGATACGGGTACATACTAAATCAATGTGGTCATGCCAAGACAAGCGCTGATCCAAGACAATGCCTAAGTACTTTGCTTTGTTTACTTTTTCGATAGTTGGACAATTGCAGAAGCCGGAAAAACCACACTCATGAATTTTTATTTTGAAAGATCTATCAGGTTGAGTCCTGGTAGTCAAAGAGAAGCACATCAAATTAGTTTTCTGCGTATTTAAAATCAACAAATTATTATTTAGCCAATGTACAACTCTAGACATGCCCATCTCAGTATTCCTGCGGATTTGTTCCCAATTATTTCCTGTAAAAATTATTGCAGTATCATCTGCATACGAGAACACTTTAGCCCCACCTAAATCAAGTTCACACAATTCATTTATATAAACCAAGAACAAGGTGGGCCCCAACACACTGCCTTGCGGAACACCAAAAGCTACAGATGAGTCATCACTAATATATTCATCTATTTTAACTCTTTGAATTCGGTTTGCCAAATAATTACTAAACAGTTTTAAGGGTAAACCTCTAATACCAATTCGTTCAAGTTTATCTAAAAGAATGGGGACAGAAACAGTATCGAAAGCCTTTTTTAAATCAAGGAATACTGCGAGACATTTATTTCCACAATCAAGGTGATGAGTAATAAGAGAAGTTAAAGCATCAACAGCATCTTCCGTTGATTTACCCTGCCTAAAACCATACTGTGACTTCGATAAAAGCTCAAACTTGTTTAAATAATTTACCAATCTTTTATTTAATATTTTTTCTTGGATTTTGGATATTGATGGTAATATAGAAATTGGTCTATAGTTATTAATGCTGTTCCTGGTCCCATTCTTGTATATCGGTATGACATTCGAAATTTTTAAAGCCACAGGAAAAATACCCTGATGGAAACACAAATTTGCTAAATGAACAATAATCGGAATAACACATAGACTTTTTGTTTCGAGAAAAAATAAAGCGGATCCGGATTATCCCGGAAAAACTTTTTAACGCATGCGGAGCCGCGGGTAAAAGCTAGTCTTTAATATGACAAGCGTCATTACTATTTATACATACACATACATTCACGCTTTTTATCCCCGAAGGGGTAGGCAGAGGCGCAACTAGTACACCAACTTTTCGCCATTATTCCGTCCCATGGTGTGATAGGGGGCGGGCCTAATTGGGCACAAATTCCAGACTCCGGGCTGATACTGAATAGAAAAACTCAATATCAGTTTGCCCGACCCGGGGATCGAACCCGAGACCTCAGCTTTGCAGTCGTTCCAAAATACAACTAAGCGACAGGCCGTCTACTACTACTATACTCTACTACTACTATTTATACGAATTTGATTATCTATTTTAATCAACAAAATAAATGAATTATGTAGCTATTTATGACGACTATCTAGTTCCGTGATAAAGAGATATTCAACCACATTTTTCATTGAAAAACGCTGTTAATTTTTAAATTATTCAGAATCCGATAGGCAGTCATGTTAAACTTGTTCTAAAATAAATATATGCAAATGGGTTTGATAAAGATCTTATGTGATCGGTTTGATAAAATTCTTATGTAAAAAGATCTTATGTAATAGAAACAAATAATTTAAGACAGGAATATTGATTAATTTGTCAACTAAAACATTACTTGATCATAATACCTAATAAATAATATTTATTTATTTTTATTTATTTATTTATTTACCACTTAACAACTACTTTTACAGGGTTAGCCCTAATACAGTAGTGTTGATCTACTTATACACTAATATTAAACTTAAATCTATGTTATTTATCTTGAACACTAACTACTATAACAAATTATATTTAATGATATTTTAGTGAAATTACTCAGAGAGCACCAAAATATGTCAATTCTTTTGGCAACTTCATTAAGAGTGCGTGAGGCACGTGTAATAGGGGCCTTGTTAAGTGAGTTGGTCCTACCACGCGGAACAACCAGCAGCCGCGGCCGCCTCCGTCTACCGAGGTAATTGTCAGGCACGAAAAACGTCACCACTATAAGTAAGCCAGGGTTGTCGATTTTGCCACGTATTAACTGAAATAAATATGTGACCAGTGTTAGCTCTCGTCTAGTTGCCAACTCCTCGTAACCAACCATACCTAATATAAACAAGTTTGGATACCTTAATGGATATTAAGATTTCAAGAAGAAAATAATGTATATTCGATTTAATGACTTAAATTTAAGCATAAATTATAATACATTGGTACACCTAATACTGCCAAAAGTCTTGATACGACTAGTATGTCAGGATCTACAATACATTTTCAGTCCCACAATGCCTTCCATCCAAGCTTTGTGTATAATCCCGAATAATATAATAATAAAATCAACCGGAGAAAATTGATTCCTCTCAAAGAATAACCAAAGTACTTCCTGAAACGAGGCGCGAGCTGTTTATAGATAGGCCAAAAATATACCTTATGTATCTATGCTTCACATTCGCGTCTACATTTTTCTAAGAAAGGCTCCAAAACACACGTATATACTTTATATATAGAAAACTAACATTCGCCTGTGAGTCAACTTGTATTAAGTTAGGTTTCAGAATAAAATATTCCCATAGCCCACGAGGGAAATGAAGCTCTGTACCATAAAACGTTCTAAATAAATCCTCTAATTTTATTTTTAGAGGTAATTTCGTATATAATATGGACGCTTAATATGTTAGTTAATTAAATCTATACATATAAATAAAATTGGAGTGTCTGTTTGTAATATTTAAATAACCGTTTTTTACTACATGCATATGAGTATATATACGGTACATGCACCAAAATAACATTTTTTACAATTTTTGTCTGTCTGTCTTTCTGTCTGTCTGTCTGTTTGTTCCGGCTAATCTCTGAAACGGCTAGACCGATTTTGACGGGACTTTTATTGGCAGGTAGCTGACGTAATAAGGAATAACTTAGGCTACGTTTTATCCCGGGAAAATATAAAGCGGGACTTTTATCCCGGAAAAACTTTTCCACGCGAGCTGTATAGATAGATGTATAGAAAAATGTATAGATATGTATAGATATTCCGTACATACACCAAAATAATCTTTTTTACAATTTTTGTCTGTCTGTTAGTTTCGGCTAATCTCTGAAATGGCTGGACTGATTTTGACGGGACTTTTGTTGGCAGGTATCTGATGTTATAAAGAGTAACTAAGGCTACGTTTATTTTACAAAAAATTTTTTATTTTAAAAAAATAATGTTGCAATGTCCAAGTACTGTCCAGTACCACGCGCAGCTCACGCGCATGCCACCACTGGGCCATCACGTCGGGCGCCTCCCGCCACTTCTCCCCGTTGGTGGGAGAAGTGGCGGGAGAATTAATATCACAAAGGCTGCCTATCCCGCGGGCTTAGAACGCGCGAGTGGGCTATTGTTGATGGTTGTGTCTCAACGAGTTCATTTTTTTTTGTTTACGCGGAGAAAGTGAATTATTACTACCGCCCAGCGTTCAAGGGGAACGACTGAGCGGTTATGTTGGGTTCACCGTGCCTTACGACCCGACGTTGAGCCGCCCGGAGAGATGGAAAACGTCGGGCGACCGCCAGGCCGAGTCCCTAACCTATGTACACCGCACGGCATACCAACCAAAACTCCGCGGTGGCCATCTTCGGCGACCTAGGGCGAATCATTCCGACTTAGGGACGGCTGCGGGCTTCCTCCGACTCACGTCTAAGTTGTCGTCCGCAACCGCCCCTGCGCGTACCGCTGTTGCGGTCCGTCTCCTGTTGTTGGGGGGACTCAGAAGCCCCTGTACGCCGAAAGACTCCCTCGGCGTCAAAGGCAGCGTGAGGCCTAACCGCCACGATGCCGTCCATCACGATGGTCACATAAGTTGGCTAGACTAATAGGTGGACGGCCCCTTCCGCCCACCCGTGACCCCCGGAGGCCCCTATTAGTCGCCTTTATAGGCAGGGGATACCGTGGTGGAATTATCTAAACGCCCCCAATATACAGGGCGGAACGACTTCATTTAGAAATTGATTTCCAGTGCTTATATCAAACTTTTGATTGAGAGTTTGATTTGATTGATAGATATCCTACTAATATTATAAACGCGAAACTTTGTAAGTATGTATGGATGTATGGATGTTTGTTACTCTTTCACGCAAAAACTACTAACCGGATTTCGATGAAATTTGGCACACGGGTAGATCATATTCTGGATTAACACATGGCCTACATTTTATTTCGGGAAAATAAAAAACGGGACTTTTATCCCGGAAAAACTTTTTAACGCGGGCGGAGCCGCGGGCGAAATCTATCCTACTATAATCCTACTAATATTATAAACGCGAAAGTTTGTAAGTATGTATGGGGATGTATGGATGTCTGGATATATGGATGTCTAGATGTTTGTTACTCTTTCACGCAAAACTACTAATTGGATTTTGATGAAATTTGGCACCCGGGTAGATCATGTCCTGGATTAAGACATAGGCTACATTTTATCGTGGGAAAATAAAAAAACGGGACTTTTATCCCGGAAAAACTTTTTAACGCGGGCAGAGCCGCGGGCGAAATCTATCCTACTATAATCCTACTAATGTTATAAACTCGAAAGTTTGTAAGTATGTATGGATGTATTAATTTTTTTTTTGTTTATGCGGAGAAAGTGAATTATTACTACCGCCCAGTGTTCAAGGAGAACGACTGATCGGTTATGTTGGGTTCACCGTGCCTTACGGCCCGACGTTGAGCCGCCCGGAGTGATGGAAAACGTCGGGCGACCGCCGGGCCGAGTCCCTAACCTATGTACACCACACGGCATACCAACCAAAACTCCGCGGTGGCCATCTTCGGCGCATTAGGGACGGCTGCGGGCTTCCTCCGACTCACGTCTAAGTTGTCGTCCGCAACCGCCCCTGCACGTGCCGTTGTTGCGGTCCGTCTCCTGTTGTTGGGGGGGCTCAGAAGCCCCCGTACGCCGAAGGACGCCCTCGGCGTCAAAGACAGCGTGAGGCCTAACCGCCACGATGCCGTCCATCACGGGGGTCACAAAAGTTGGCTAGACTAATAGGTGGACGGCCCCTTCCGCCTACCCGTGACCCCCGGAGGCCCCTATTAGTCGCCTTTTACAACAGGCAGGGGATACCGTGGTGGAATTCTCCAAACGCCTCCAATCCACAGGGCGGATATGGATGTATGGATGTATGGATGTATGGATGTATGGATGTATGGATGTCTGGATGTCTGGATGTCTGGATGTCTGGATGTATGGATGTTTGTTACTCTTTCACGCAAAAACTACTAACCTGATTTCGATGAAATTTGGCACATGGGTAGATCATGTCCTTGATTAACACATAGGCTACATTTTATCCCGGGAAAATAAAAAACGGGATTTTAATCCTGGAAAAACTTTTTAACGCGACGGAGCCGCGGGCGAAATCTATCCTACTATAATCCTACTAATATTATAAACGCGAATGTTTGTAAGTATGTATAGATGTTTGATACTCTTTCACGCAAAAACTACTAACCTGATTTCGATGAAATTTGGCACATGGGTAGATCATGTCCTTGATTAACACATAGGCTACATTTTATCCCAGGAAAATAAAAAAAATCGGACTTTTATCCCGG
Organism: Lapara coniferarum; assembly: GCA_949316025.1. Classification (NCBI taxonomy): domain Eukaryota; kingdom Metazoa; phylum Arthropoda; class Insecta; order Lepidoptera; family Sphingidae; genus Lapara; species Lapara coniferarum. Next base: position 7,747,642 of record OX438920.1, read on the forward strand.
AAAAACTTTTTAACGCGGGCGGAGCAGCAGGCGAAATCTATCCTACTATAATCCTACTAATATTATAAACTCGAAAGTTTGTAAGTATGTATGGATGTATGGATGTATGGATGTCTGGATGTATAGATGTTTGTTACTCTTTCACGCAAAAACTCTTAACCGGATTTTGATGAAATTTGACACATGGGTAGATCATGTCCTGAATTAACACATAGGCTACATTTTAACCCGAGAAAAAAACGGGACTTTTATCCCGGAAAACTAAAAAACGCGGGCGAAGCCGCGGGCAAAAGCTAGTTTACAATATAACTAGCTTTTGCCCGCGGCTCTGCCCTGGTGAATAGTTTTTCCGAGATAAAAGTACCACTTTATATTTTTCCAGGATAAAAAGTAGCGTATGCTACTCGCTGATATTGGTGAAAGATTTTTAAATCGACCCTGTAGTTTATCCGTTACAAACCAACGAAAAATCAAATCTTTCCTTTTTATAATACTAGCTTTTGCCCGCGGCTCCACTCGAATTAAAAAGTTTTTCCGGGATAAAAGCCCCGCTTTTTATTTTCCCGGGATAAAATTTAGCCTAAGTGTTAATTCAGGACATGATCTACCCGTGTGCCAAATTTCATCGAAATCCGTTCAGTAGTTTTTGCGTGAAAGAGTAACAAACATCCATACATCCAGACATCCATACATCCATACATACTTACAAACTTTCGCCTTTATAATACTAGTAGGATTAGTATAGAATATGTTTACATTACAGTACATACCTATTATAACACTCTTGTACAATAGAACATAGGGATTTTTTTTATTGTGTCAAACGACGAGACGAGCATGCTGTTCGCCCGATGATAAGCGATACGACCACCCATAAGTAGCAACACCATCCAGCACCTCGAGTAACAAAGTACTGTGTGGCATTCCACTACGCTCATCCTGAGACATATTATATGATCTTATTAAGATCTTACATCTCATTATGTTCAGTAGTTACACTGGCTGCAATGTCCTTCAAACTGAAATACAACAGTGCATGCACACCGCTGCTTGGCGGTAGAAATAGACACTGTGGTGGTACCCACCGAGAAGGCTCTTATATATGAGAAACCTACCACCAGTAAATTAAACTGCCAACTATAAAAAATAGTAACAGTAATAAATCTGCACGTTCATGTCCACAAGTCCATTACCGCAGGGAAGATCCACGGCGCATTAACTCCGCTGTAACTGGCTTTCAGGGAAATCGTATGATATCTATGTATCAGATTTACATAATAAATGATATTTGGTTGGAATAAACTTCGTTTTATTTGTATTCATGGCTGATGAAAACATGAACCTTGAATACTTGAGTTCTGTATAAGAATTATCGTCAATTACGCTATGGAAAGTTCTTGAGTATACTTCGGAATATTAACGCACTTTAGAGCTACGCGTCGTGATTGAAAAGTTGCGCAATTTCTCTAATTTGAAGAAGAAGCTCATGCACAGCATTAGAAATTATAAAATGTCAATATAGGGCTGCAATCGCTAATCATTGCTCATATGATCATGTGTGGTAGGTAGGTACGTATTGATTTTCACTATAAGTTACAATTTAACTGTGGGCAAGTGTTACTGCATCGACTTGCAATAACACAACGATAATAATATTCATGCATATATCTATCCCGCTCACTGAATTGTCTGTCTGTTACGACTCCTTAAAAGAAGCCGAAAACCGAACGAAATGGAAAGGTATAATTGATAAAGCCATGAAGGCCTTTTAGGGACACGACTTTCAGTACCTAATAAGGCACGCAACCAAGAAGAACACCTATCCCACCCTAAAACGGAAACAGTTACCTTATTGCGGAATACAATGAAAATTCAAAACAAATAAAGAACTAGATCTTGTCCCATTCCCGTATGTCACCACAAAGTATTGTTGTAATATGAAAGTAAAAAGTGTGATACAAAACATGCATTATGTTCCAGCAGTAACAATAACAACTGAAAAGTGAAAATTAAAAACGTCCCATTCTATTTTAAAACAAGCAACCTGTTTATAAAATATCAAAACACCGCAACTCCAAGTCCGCAAGTTGGGTGTACGAAACACACAAACAAAGCGACTTTTCTAGAACAAAGCCACGACCCGCGATGCCATGACGAAAACATGCTAACAAACTTAAATTTCCACTTTTCTCATTCTTTAAACGGTTGCAATAGAGGCTAGTTTTCTTCGACGCAAGTTGTTCCCAAGCTTGTTCGTCACGAGCCCGCGAAGAGCGCGTGACGTTACAGAATGTGTGTTTTCCGTGAGTGATAAAGCCGCGTGGTTTTCCAGGGAATTGAATTTTGAAGTTCACACACTCAACATTTATGAGATTGCCGTAATAAAATCTTATTAATACCAGGCAGTTATATTCAACGTCATAATTTTAATATTTTGATCCGTATTTCGGCACACGTTTGAGCCTCTTCGAGTTTGAGGCTATATTGAGGGTTTGCATTTATATTGAGCATTATGAGATTTCATATTGATTTTTGTATTGTGATGCTTAATTAACTTGCTATTAATTTATAATCTAATTTTTTTTATAAATCTATTGTAATTTTTTTGCTAATCTGTACGATACTAATTTTATTAAGAAATCCTAAAGTAAGTCCTAAATAGAGATGCTGCTGGGAAAAAATTCAATCCTATATCAACCCTGTATTAGATGGAATAATAATTTATTTTAGCACATTCGCCACTCTTTGGCCGTGATCGCAGTTAAGTTCCAATGTACGCGATAAAAACATGCAAAAATTCTGCTAAAATCTTTGTGCGGTATTTCAATTTATTTTATTTATATGCAACAAATTTCGGAGGCTCGATTGCGTACACTTTAATGTGCCTAAAAATGTGTGACAGTCAGAATTTTACCCATATTTTCAACGCTTTATAAAAATAAAATGTGAAAATAGGGATATCGCCAAGGCCGTATTTGCTAATATGGAAAAAACCAGCGCAGATAAAATCTAGGAGAGAATTTGCAATATTCAAGACGATGAGATCGCCATTTTACTCGAGTGGCTAGCAATTTTTTGATTCTAAGAGAGATTTTGTATTCATAGCCGATCATAACAGATGTGTATATTTTTAAACAGATTCTTATAATTAACAAGTTATTGTAAAAGTATGGATAACATACGAAATTAGTTTGGATATGTGCTTTTAGGTTTAAACAAAAAAAGGACTTTAAAAAATATTTGTACAAAGATGCAATTATAGTTCTTCATAGTAAAATAAAATCAAACACAAGCATGTTATAATGTACCTTTGTTAATTAATCACATTCATTCAAGATTTTGTTGCTTTTTATTCGCATTAATTCAGTAAAAATATTAAAAAGCAACAACTACACTCAATCCAGAAAATTCCACAAAAAAATATTTTCAATAAAATCCATTCGAGAAACGTCCTCAGCCATGTAAACGTCAAACAATACAACATATTACCGTGTTACGAAACTACGACAACGGAAAGTTAAACAATAAACTAGTAACAGAACTGTCACAAAGTACAGACAGTTTTAAACAAAGCATCTAAGTAGCTCCGCACGTACGTAGAAACCGAGTTGAAAACAAATGTACTTGATCACCGAGATTAGGAAAGGCCTTATAATGTTGGTGGTGTAAAAGACGGTAAAAAGTATTTTCGTATCCCAAGTCACGTCAAGAGACATTTAAAACGCTGAACCAATTGTTGGTTTATGTTGATCTTTAGAATACGCTGTTTGCTTTTTAACCACAAGCAGATGTTTAGATTGAAATCATAAATTAGTTCGGTCGTGGCAAGTTTTGCTTTTTACGTTTTAGTTATTTTTGTAATGCAGTAGTTTACTGCCACTTTAAATTTTAGATTAATAAATAAAATTTCTTAGTATAATATGGGTCGTTAAATTTTCTATATGAATCAACCATAACTTAAATAACTTTACCTACCGATGTTTTTGTAACATTGTCAACCCCATATACGTTCCACAAAAAACGACTTGGACTATTCATAATTTATAAAAAAAACTCAAACTTTACGGGACCCTTCCAATGCAGTCGGGTTAAAGAAAAAACTATGAATAAGGAAACAATTTAGGTTTATAACAAAACGTATGCAAAGCTATTTGTGATATACACATGGAAAACGCAAACTTGCGTTGATATGTAGAGGGATTGATGAGTACGCAGAAAAATAATAAAACATATAAAACAGGGAAAAAGGAAAAATTTCCCTTCCGTGCATTGTGCAGAAATTTGAAACGAAATGAGCTTAATATGAGTTTATTTTGGTTCGATATTCTACATTGGAGATGTAATATCAAGTGCAAATATATTTTCTTCTTTATTGGAATTTAGATAGATCAAAGAAAATAAATCACACTTTATTTTGATCACAATGTTATTTTTAAAAGAATTACATTCAAAATAATAACGTTAGCAATTTCAATATGCACGAAAATCGTAGACTATATATTTTTTGGATTTAGTCGATAGTAACCGGTCGAAAGGCTGCAGGTAGATGCTGCAGTGGCATGGGCACTGGATGCAGCAAGCTGAAGACAGGACGCTATGGCGCTCATTAGGGGAGGCCTATGTCCAGCAGTGGACTGATAAAGGCTGATGATAATGATGATGATGATGAACCGGTCGGCATAATTGATAATCGTAGATGCAACGTCTCTAGTTACCAAGTACAAACGTTAGAAATATCAAATGCTTTGAACGAAGACTTAAGTGACGAAAAATTTGTTCGGATTTTAGTTGGTGGAAACCGGTCGATATAATCTGCGGCTTAGTGACAACCGTCCTAGACGCAACATCTCTAGGTGCTTGAACTAATATCTTGTCATCAGGCGCAATATAGCTAATGCCGTATCAGGAAAAGCCTTTAATGACAGAAATGCTCCAATAATGGAAAGCATCCTCACGATAATTAATACAACAATTTCAGTCAACGTAATGCTGTGACAACTCAAGCCAAGTCACATTCCTAAGCAGCATCCATTACTCTGTACGACAAATGACCCCTGCCACATTCGTTCGCTAATGGTTTCCGTGGCGCCATCTTGAATCTCCGACAAAACATCTTGATACAAATGTGAATATTATTTCACCAAACTGATATGAATTGGTTACATAGTAATTTTCCTTCGTCCCAGAGGTCTGGGCAACCTTGGCGCTAAGGTCACGTATGAGGAATATGACGCAAGTTTCATAATAACTTACTTTAATATGAACCATTCGATAATGTGCCGTGAATTCTAGAAAAAGCTTTTATAGTTGTAGAATATGAACGAATTACAAACGACAAAGTAAGAGGTAAAGAAAAGGTATTATTATACAAGAAAAAATGAAGTAATCATGCTTTCGTTGCAAATTATAATTTGAGATAATTTATATACCATAATAATATACTGCGAGAATACATGCGGTCAATTTATGATGAGACATAAATGACTAAAAATTATGATAATGCGAAATATAAAGGTAACCTTACTGGCATAATAATTAAAATGCCATCCCCACATATATTAAAACCCTTGGTCCCATTTGTGAAATGGGCACATAATAATTATAAATTTGTAATACGAGGTAAACCCGTGACTTTCAATGGTTTCAAAACAAATTATATTCAGACAAGATTTATCCGACACTAAATCTTTGAGAGATATAAAAACTAATCTCAATACAGCATCGGAATGGGATAAGTTAAGTGCTAGAACAGTTGAATATTAAACAGTACATTTATTCCTACGTAATAAAGGCGGCCCAAAATTTTTAACCTTTACAAATGGGCGTTAAAACATGTTTCAGGAAGCCAGTCCTTGATGAATATCAATTGCCAATTTATTATTTCAAGCAGTTTTTAATGTCTTTGGGATCAATTTCCCTTTACCTATAGCATCATAAATTCTATTGCGTTTCTGGTGCGTTGACAGAATTTTAGTGTTCATTCGTAAGGGTTTCTTAAGACAATTTTAGTTACATCACATACAGATTTTTACTGGGTTAGTACCTACGGGAAAACTCAAACCATAGAAGGCAGAGAAACTGTTTTAGGAACCACTAGTCCTTTTTTGTGAAAACAATTTTGGCATAATATTTTTTGGCCAAGCGTGAGTTGTCCATAAAAATGAATTAAATTGATCAATGTTTTTTTTTAATGCGGATAGACTCAGTTTCATGTAAAGATCATTTCCTTTTACAGGAGAAAAAATCAGAGGAGCAGAAGTTAGTCAAATTTTATTAACCACTAGTAGTGCTCGCGGCTCCGCCCGCGTGAAAAAGTTTTTCCGGTACAAAAATATTTTCCCGGGATAAGAAGTAGCCTATAGCATTTAGGAGCTATGCAGCTTCCTATTAGTGAAAGAATTTTCAAAATCGGTTCAGTAGTTCCTGAGATTAGCGCGTTCAAACAAACAAACTCTTCAGCTTTATAATATTAGTATAGATAAAAAATCGTTCAGTAGTAACAAGCTATTCTTGTAAGACCTAAATTGAGCAAAGTACTAAGTAAATTTTGTTATCCTTCTTAACTAAGACCGGGATTTTTCAACTGCAGTTTTTATTTTGTCAGGATCTTGTTAAGCTGGACGCGCTCGCAGAGCTTCGAGTGCTCCGGCGCGGCGTGGGGCGTGAGGCGTGACGCATGAGGTGCTGCGAACGCGTCCAGCTCAATAAGACTCTGACAAAAAGATAACTACATTTGAAAAAAACGGGGACAAAAATATTGATTGTTGGTATGCTTACTTCTCGTGAACGTTTACGTTTGTGAAAATGTTTGGACGTTTGTATATTACGATGTTCCTCAGAAGTAAACGCAGAAACAGCTGAACGGATTTGGGTTAAATGTGGCATGTGGGAAGATGTCCTAGATTCATCAGATACTTTTTATCCCTCGGTGGCGTAGTGGTATTGCGTACGCATTACGAGTACGATTTGCGCGCTGAGGTCCTGGGTTCGAATCCCGGGTCGAGCAAAAAAAAAATTGTGACTGGGTTTTTCCATCTTAAAATTTACTCAGTCGCAGCTCGGAGTCAGGAAGTTGGCGGTGTGATACCCCCGTGCCTCGGAAAGCACGTAAAGCCGTTGGTCCTACGCCTGATCTCTCTCCGGTCATGTCGGATTGCCGTCTCACCGGACTACGAGAGTGAAGGAATAGCGAGTGCACCTGTGTATTGCGCACACACTTGTGCACTATAATATCTCCTGCGTACCTGGCTGATCACCGTTGAGATTGGCCGCCGTGGCCGAAACTGGCTAGGAGGATTTCATTTTTCACTTTTTATCCCAATTATTTCGCTAGCATAGGAAATAACGTTTTTTTTTTATAAGATAGCGCTGGCGTCTTACGCTATAAATCGCTATCTTGTTTTGAGGACTTTGGTAGCGGGAAAGGTTTTTCACGCGGTTGAAGCCGCGAGCAACACCTACCCACGTATAAGGCAGCCTCTGAAGATACTCGTGCCATCTACCAACCAACAGGGAGCATCCACTAACTTGAAATAAAAAAAAAAAACATGATTTATATCGTGAGATGAGCACTTTTAGCTATGTTTTGTATTAATTCTCAATCATCATCATTGCGTATGGCTTATTATCCTGCATGGATCAAATTTCTAGGTCTAGTTGCCTCAACCAGTTAGCTGCGGCAGGCGTGAATTCGTGAAGCTCAGCTATACCGCCGGAAAAACAGCGAAGCGGACATTCATTCACCACATGGGAAAGGGTCTGGTCAGGTGCTCCGCAGTCGCATTGTGGTGACTCCCTCAATCCCCGTTTGTGTAGGTGGTAGTTTGATTTCCCATGGTTGGTCCAAAATCGATTTAAGCGGCTCCACGACTTTCGGTCGGCATTAAAGCCGGGTAGCTTTTTTGTAGGGTCCTTAATAAGGTGTGAGTTAAAGTTTTTAAAGAGGCTCCACTCCGAACGCCATGCCTCGTTGAGTTGAAACTGGTGTTGGATCCTCTCGTCTGTCCAGATTGGAGACCTGGAGTTTAAACGGAGACGAGGGAGCTCGTCCAGTGTTTTCCTGATGGGCATGGGTTCAGAGTGGTTTAGCTGAAAACATTTCTCCCATTCGTTAATTCTCAATATTCAACCGATATTGAATTACAAACTAAACTTAAAAACTTAATCAAAATTGGTGGTAGGTCTCTCAAATGTAAGAGTCCTTCTAGGTGGGTACCACACCGCACTGTCTATTTCTACCGCCAAGCAGCAGTGTGCATGCACTGTAGTATTTCGGTTTGAAGGACCTTATAGCCAGTATAATGAGACTTAACACCTTATGTCTCGGGATGACGGGCGCAGTAGAATGCTACACAGTACTTTGTAACTCAAGGGGCTGGATGGTGTTGCTACTGTTTATGGCGTATCGCTTACCATCAGGCGAACGGCATGCCCGTCTCGCCATTCAATGCCATAAAAAATATTAAATTTAAATTACTTGCAATATATTATAACATCAGTCCTATATTACACACTATCTCCACTGCTGGGCACGAGCCACTGCTACTGACAGGCTTTAGTCGTAACTGGCCTACCCTCGATTGGCAATATATAAAAAACGCATTCCAAACCTCACATTTATCCCACCGCACTATGAAATTAAACCCGCAAACAAGTAGCCAATTGTTTAGCGTGTTCATCGAATTTTTCACTAGAACATTTTTCAGCAGCAACATGACAGTTGACAAATGATGATGTTACACGGATGACGCGGTACAACGCAAGGTTTTGAATGCTCGCGACCTATTTCATCTCGTGGCACGTTTTTATGCTTTTCACACGTTTTGCGCAGTTATATTCAGCTTTGAGGTTTAAAAAGAGCTTAGTGTTGAATATAGTTATGATTTTGAGGTTTTATTTCGCGGCAAAAGGGTGTCAAATACTTTTATTTTTAATTAAACGGAATTGAGTGTAGTGGCACAGAAGTGTTAGTATGTACAATCAGCTACATAAGTAGTTGAATAAGTTTAAAATTTCAAATTTTCTATACATGTTCAGTTGAAATGAACCTTTTTTTTTCGTTTTGTGAAGTAGTCTTTTTTTTTTTATGAAAAAAAAATCATGTTAAGGACACGAAAGTGTATAGGGGAATTTTGGAGTTAGTTCAGCTACTCGCGTGACTGACTGAACTTGTATGTAAGATAGGACTAGGGCTGCATACGTGCGTAATTTTTCGTACATGTCCGGTCATATAAGATATAGGTCTTTGTCCAGAGTGTGAAGGGAATCATAAGCTATCCGGAAATTCAACAGCTTAAGTAAAAAGTGAAATACATAAAACTAATTGCACCAAATAAGAGTCCCGCGTGCACCCGCCCCCCCCCCCCCCTATCACCAACGTAAAAAATAAAAGGGTTTCATTTTACGCATTTTGCCGCCGCTATAAGTGCCGCCCTGGGAGCCCCTGCCACTCCCTCCCGACCACGCTACGCCACTGACGATGCGTAATGACATTAATATTATTATACAGAAGAGAGTCAGGACTCAAATTTTTCATCATATTCAGGATTTTCATCAAATGTCCGGAATTTTGATTTTTCGATCTGGAAACTCTAACTGGAGCCAATCAATAAATGCACTATTATGGAAATAGTTTGACCACAAGACAATGTATATTTTTGTTATTACAGCTAATCTCTATTTCATTAACACCCGACAGAAAAAAGGGGGTGTTATAAGTTTAGAGTGTATATCTGTCTGTCTGTGACATCGTAGCTCTCAAACGAATGGACCGATTTTATCGCCGTTTTTTTTTTAATATTAAATCTTTGTAATGTAATTAAAAACGTTTTTAGGTACTTTCCTATTTTATGAGAGCCCGTGTCCACAAAAAATACCCAAAAGCAATTACTCTCTGTTTACTAATAGCACACTCACTCCATATCCTTTATAAGTTATTCTTAGAATAATTTATAGCTCCCCAAGTCCCAATAACGAAAACGTCTCGCTAAACCGCCTTTTTACCTCCATTCATTCAGTCTTTAGGCCGCTTCAACTTAACTTTTATTCACAGTTTATTCAGATACTTTTTCAAGCATACATTTATTACATACAGAAGCAAAATGAGTTGACTCTTTTATTTTTCTATGGCCATAGGATTGGTATCAGATGATTCTTAATACAGTAAATGCTAGTCATCGACAGTATTCATCATGATCATTTTCCTAAGAATGATCTATTAAAATGAAGGTGGTAGGTCTCTCATATGTAAGAGTCCGTCTGCGTGGGTCTCACCGCAATGTCTATTTCTACCGCCAAGCAGCAGTGTGCATGCATTGCTGTGTTTCGGTTTGAAGGACATTGTAGCCAGTGTAACTACTGGATATAATGAAACTTAACATCTTATGTCTCAGGATGACAAGTGCAGTGGAATGCCACACAGTACTTAGTATCACTCCGAAGTCTGGAATTCGTGCCCGATATGGCGATAGGCTCACCCTCTATCACATCATGGGACGGGAATACGCTCGGCGAAAAGTGGTTGCATTAGTTGCGCCTCTGCCTACCTCTTCGGGGATGAACGGTGTGTGTGTGTGTGTACAGCGTTGCCAGTAGTAGGATTGTGACGCACTCGCAGTAACTTAGTACTCTACAACTTATAACAAGCAAACACTTAACTTTTAGCAAATAGTCAAGTGCCATTTGCACTTAAAACAAAAGTTTTAATTAAATACAAGAGCTTTTGAGATTGTCTGCTGTTTTGCCAATGATGAAATAAAATAAAACATAAATTATATTGGAATTTTATGCGAATAATTATTGCAATCGGCTCCAATCAATCAGTAGATACCGTGCATCGATATCTAAATCAAGCAGTAGTACCTACTATATGAAGTAGCAAAACTATATAAAAATGATAACTGTTCCTACAACTTTTATATTTGGTCGAAATCGCCCTAATAATACTAAATATGGCACGACAACCTCTTTGTACGGATATTTCAATAAGAGTGAAAATCCTTCCGTTAAATCCGATACCGGATGCTTTTTATTCAGACCTTTTTGAGCTCACGTGAACCCATAAGCCCCTATTAAAAATACATTTATAACGGTCGTGCTAAAAGGATTCTTAATAATTCTTAATACGGGAACTGAAAAGTATAACTGAACCGTTCTTAATACAGGATTTTTCTATAAATAGCACAAAATGAAAATGTACTTGGTAGTACTTTGCAAACAAATCTTAGACAGCATATTGTCTCAAGATGACGTGACTTTGTAAGTTTGTGATTATTTTGATACTGTTTGATGGGCAATTATAGCCTTTACTGACAAGTAATCCACTAAATGTCTTATCATTTAGATGTAAAAAAAACACAAATACGTAGTATTAGGATTTTAGTGAAATTTTACTTAAAAATAATCTAAATAGGTAACAATTTTTTACTATATTATTAACAAAAATCATAAACTTGTACCGTAAAATGGTCCTACTTTGCTCCAATATTTGCTCCAAAAAAAGGGAATTATGAATACTGTTTAAACTATTATTTGTGAAATATACCCAGATGTATTAATTTAAAGAATAACATGTTATCTAACGTATTTTTAAACTTAAATCAGCGTAATTAAGTATTTCATTACATATATAAAACTATTAATAAGGAGCAAAATTACCCATTATCATGGGTAACTTTGCTCCTGGGCATATTTCACAAGGAATCTCTATTGAAGAAGCTTTTTGAGCATAGTTTTGCTTTCCTTATTCAAACTATGCTCTAGTGCTATTACGCTTTACTATTTTTGATAGTATTAATTAGCGAAAATTGGGTAAAAATTAAAACAAACCGTGTTTTTAAAGAAATAATGTTACATTCTTAAATTAAGTTACAAAATCACTTTGTTTCATTGGCTTTTTTATATTCTTAAATTATAATAGGCACTGCTAACTTAAATAGTAACTTTGGTTACAAAGTTGCAGTTGACAAATAAGGCTTCTTCTTCACTTGAAAATATTGTTGGAGAGCCTGGAGGTCGAGATGGCATTTTAGTTCGTAGGAGTAGGATGAGGAGCTGATTAATAATGGTTCTGCGTGGGATGCCATACTTGTCACTGGCTTTTCTTTGCGTTAATTCTTTATTTCCCATGGAAGCAAAACATTGTTTTAGAGCTTCGGAGCTGTAATTTTTCGACCCTATATGTTTTTATATAGTTTCTTAGCATCTTTGCTGAAAATAAATAGGTAACAATTTCCTAGATAAAAAATGTATTAATAACCACTTATCATGAATAAACTATTTACTTTTGAATGGCTTATTTTTGGTTTTACCCCAGGTGCAAAGTTACCCCATAGTACGAAAGAAAATATGAGCACGCCAAAAGGTGTGGTTAAATTATGACGAATTCAGCAATTCCATGAAATATTTACATATTCGTTTACCTAATTATATACATAATAACATTAGAACATAATAACCTTAATGCGCCATGCAGATTTCAAGATGGAAGTGACTTTTTCGTATTAAAAAAAAAGATAACTTTTGATGTTTGCCCTACAGCTGCACCTGACATAAAAAAAAAAATGGCGAATGGATAATTTGCCAGTTCAGTGTTCCACTTATAAGTAAAATGTTTCGGGTGCGTTCACAATTAAAAGAAATGTTGCAACGATTTGGACATATTAAGAGTTAAAACATTTTAGGAAATTGGAGCATAATTAACCCTATAGGAGCAAATTAGGAACATTTTACGGTACTTGATAGAAATAACCATCCAAAAATAAATCATAAAATATTATTAAAAGAGCACAATCCCAATACAATGTTCACGTGTGCACGTCTGTTGACAGAATACTCTGACACGCTGATTTCCAATGGAATTCCTCATACAAGAATTTGGTTAGTGCTGTCAGTATTTACTACCTTCTATAAATAAATTGACAGCTAACAGTAATATAAGCATGAACACAGATTTAAATATAAATAAAATCGAACGTCAACCTTGCTGTATTCCAGTAAAAATAAATATAATATTCACGTACGCAAAGTTACTTATCCTTAACTTGTGAGGAAATTGTTTACCATCAAACTTATTCAGGAAGCATGATAGCAAACTTGTTGAAGTAACTTTTTTATGAAAAAAGCTACTGAAGGCAACGCCATAACATGTTCCTCGCTAGAATTATGACTTTGTGAATTAGGAGGGAAAGAAACTTACTTGTCTCAGCCTCGTGTCTCAATGTAAGAGCTATATGTACGGTATTGCAAGATCAGAGGGAATAACCATATATTATGTTATAATCCCACCTTAAAATATAATGCAGATTTCAAAGAATGACAATTTATCCTCCTTTTTATTTAAAAATGTATCGTTAGACGAGAAACAATGAGGTACTTATCGTTTTGTATTTAAATTAAACATCTACTATTAATAATTGCTTTACTAGCAAACTAAATGTAACTAGTTCAAAAACAGTGTGTAAAGTAAGTAAATTTTCAAATCGAAATACCGCACCAAGTTTCCTAGTAACACGTTTAAGTTTCCATCGGAGAACCGTCAGAAGTGGGTACCTTCGCGTCGGTAGTAAGTGACCTAATTGAGTTGGCGACCCACACTTTCAAATCCTTAAAATGGATCGATAAACAGAAATCGACTTTATCTTGGTTTTGTTAAAGTTGATTTTGTTACATCTATGATATAGGAAATTGAAGATTCCATCTTCTCAAACCAATATATCGTAACTCTAAGTAAAAAAGAAGTAACGCTGATGTCTTAGACGTTAATCCAATAAAGGAAGGCAATTCCATTCCCCGGCTATCATCCTGTGCAGATGTCATTATGGTTCGGCTCCAGGAAGTCCTGCTTTTAAAAAAAATAAGATATATTTGTTGCTCTAGAATTCGGATGTTATATTTAAAACTAGCTTTTGCCCGCGGCTCCGCCTGCTTTAAAAAGCTTTTCCGCTATAAAAGTCCCGCTTTATATTTTCCCGGAATAAAAAGTAGCCTGTATGTTAATCCAGGACATGATCTACCCGTGTGCCAAATTTCATCGAAATCCGTTCAGTAGTTTTTGCGTGAAAGAGTAACAAACATCCATACATTCTTACAAACTTTCGCCTTTATAATATTAGTAGGATTTATAACTCTTATGTTTTTTAGGGAGGCCGATGATAGAATTAAATATTATAAATTTTCACTTAATGATTATTTTAAGCGCATGATCAACACTCGGTGGTCGATGGTAGTTGGTCAGCATGCTTCAACTTACTGAATCAAAATATAGCTGCTATATTAAAATTTTCCAATAATCGACCCGATTGTAATATTTGTATTCGTTTTTAAAAACAACACACAGACACACAGTCACGCCCGTTATCCCCGGAGGGGTAGGCAGAGGTGCAACTAGTGCACCCACTTTTCGCCGTGCGTATTCCGTCCCATGATGTGATAGGGGGTGAGCCTATCGCCATATCGGGCACAAATTCCAGTCAACGTCGGGTCGTAATGCACGGTGAACCCAGCATAACCGCTCAGTCGTTCCCCTTGAACGCTGGGCGGTAGTAATAAGTCACATATTCCGCGTAAAAAGAAAAAGACTCCAGGCTAATACTGAGTAGAAAAACCCAATATATAGTTTTTAAAAACAAACTACGCTCAATTACAGTAACAGTAACTAGGTGACGCTTGCTGCTGCACCCGCGTGAAAAGCTATTCCCGCTCCAAAAGTCCCTAAAACACACTACAATGCCAGCGCCATCTAGCTAAAAAATCGGATTAAAAATAAGGATTAATTCCCATGGGAGCAAATTACCGTAAACAGTTAATCCAGGACATGATCTAACCGTGTGCCAAATTTCATCGAAATCCGTTCAGTGGTGTGTCTGCGTTTACTTCTAACAAACATCCAAATATCCAAACATTAAAACACAAACTTACGCATTTATAATATTAGTAAAAACTAAAATTGGATGCAATCGAATATGTTCATCATTTTCCTTAATCGATAATGTCTCATCTTCTTTCAGTAACCAGCCTGAGCCGACGTTCGTAACCCATTAGTGGGTTGCCCTCAGCATGGTCACTTAATTCAAAGGGTTGAGAGCGCCTTAATCGTTCACCCTAAAGACCGGTGTGGCCAGAAAAGTCAACTCGCGTCAGACTACTGGCAGTAAGGCCAATAACAAAAAACTAAACGTTTTCCTACTTTGAACTCCAATTTCCAATACACCATGGACGTGTTTTATTCACTTGAATTCAACTGTAAGTCAGTCCGGGTACCGCATGTGAAAACCTATTTCGCTTGGGTTAATAATGAATTGAATGGTCGACAAAAGTCAAATACCCGGCAACTGTTAATTGAGTAGAATCGTCCCGGCGAATGCTGATCGCGAATATTTTCCGCTTTACTGCAGTTTCCGCTACGGACCGTATATTTTAGTGGCTTTTTAATATCACTAATGTAATAAATTTGTGTTGACGTTTGTCTGTGGAATTTACTTATTATGCCATTAATATTATGAGTTATAAGAATTATTACGATTCTTACCTCTTTAGAATATTATAATTTGTTTCACAGCAAAGATACAAACACGAGTTTCCAATTATAATATGATTTTTAATGAAAAAGCGGCAATAGCCTAGTCGGGAGTGGAACGGACTGCCGAGACGAATGTCCGCAGGTTCAAAACCCAAGGGCACACACCTATGACTTTTCTAAAAATGTATCTGTGTATTCTCTGTGAATTATCGCACCCTTTAACGGTGAAGAAAAAACTTAAGTGGTAACCTGCATACCTGAGAAGTTCTCTGAATTTCGAAGGTATGTGAAGTTTGCCAACCCGCACTAGGCCAGCGTGGTGGACTAAGGCCTAATGCCTCTCAGTTGTAGAGGAGGCCCGTGCTCAGCAGTGGGCAGTGTATAATACAGGGTTGGTGATTGATATAAAGAAAAGACAAAACCAATGAATACTTGGTTTTATTCTATTAAAGATTATGCATGAATGACAATAGCAATGTCAGTACGTAATATCTACTTATAATGTAAATGTGGCATAGACTAAATACCATTATGCAGTATTCATATTATACCACATTCACCCCTCCGTCAAAGTCAGTCACATTCGTAGTCCCACAGATGAATTGGAGGTCGTCTCTCTCTGGTAGATTGTCGAGGCACAGACAATTCAATAGGGACATTGGCCGGTGAAGGTTCGACATTCTCTTCCCCCCCAACAGCATCCTCAAAATAATCTAGTTCTGATCCAGATTCATCATTTGATGGTGATAATGGAGGAAGAGGAGCTAGATGTCGGTTTGACACAGTACTTTCGCGTCCATCCGCTAATTTTACATATGAATAGAAAGGATTAGCTTCTAGAAGTTCTACTTCTTCCACCTCCGAGTCATATTTCGAACGTTTATTTTGATTTCTCATCAATATTGGGCCTGGTTCCAGAAGCCATGTTGGTAAAGAATGACCATTTGCTGTTCGACGTGGATGTTTGAAAAATCGCTCATGAGGTGTAGCGTTTGTAGAAGTACACAACAATGAGCGAATTGAATGTAGAGCGACTGTTAGAACTTGTTCCCAATCTGATGTATCGAGTTCCCTTGACCGAAGACATAGCTTTATAGTTTTCCATAAGGTATTATTTAGGCGTTCTACTTGACCATTTCCTTGCGGGTTATATGGAGTAGTTCGACTACATGCAACGCCATTTGAAACTAAAAAGTGTCGTAATTCTTTAGACATAAATGCTGTCCCCCGATCAGAGTGTATGTATTGTGGTGCACCATAAGTGGAGAATAAATCCTTTAAACATTTTATAACGGTGGCAGCAGATAGATCTTTGCATGGTTAAGCGAACGGGAATCTCGAATATTCATCTATAATTGTCAGGATATAGGGATTTCGTGAGTTAGGTAGCGGTCCTTTAAAATCGACGTTAAGCCTCTCAAAAGGCGCTGTCGCTTTGATAAGATTTCCGTAACTTTTTCTAAATCTGGGCTTGATTATTGCGCAGACGGGACACCGTGAGGACATCAACTTAATATTGTCTGTTGCATATGGAAGATTTTTAGAACGTACCCAGTGCGTCATCCTCACAATACCCGGGTGTCCCATTATATCGTGTAGCTCATATAATCTATCGTCACTGTTAATGTTAGAACATGCACGTGATAAAGTGTCAGCAGTAACATTTTCTTTACCTGGTCGGTTGCAAATCTTAAGAGGTTTTTTAGGGCCTCCAAATTTAAGCTCAAGAGAAGAATGATCGTTAAGGATGTCATGTCCAATAATGATATCGTAGCAAAGTGAATCGAGTATGCAAAGAGGTTTTCTGGGATAATTATGCTCATTTATTTGTAAGGTAGCATAGCAAATTCCATCCACTGATGAAATACTGTTCTTAGAGGCTAAAACTACATTTTCTTTCCAAGGATATCGCTTTAGGTTTAGCAAACGGGCAAAATCTTTGTCAATAAAACTAGAAGAGCTCCCACTATCAATCAACGCATCAGCTTTGTAGTTGTTTACTGTGATAGGTACTGTAGCTTTTCGCAAGGTAGAGGGAGATGCTGCTAAAAAGACTCCAAGCTGCTGCTGGTCTAATATCGTTATAGTGTTGGCAGTAGGTTTAGTTTTCGAGCTTTCACTTCTACAAACTTTAGCAAAGTGTCCCTTTTTTTTGCAGTTCTGGCATGTGGAATGAAAAGCGGGACATTTTATCCTTTGGTGGACACTTCCACCACAATAAAAACAACGTCTGCGTGACAGATTAGCAGCAAGGTTCGAGGAGCTGCCTGTTTCACTATCTATATGATTAAGTTCCATGACTGAAGGTTTATTTGTGAAATCTTTGGAATTGTTTCTCGCCATTTCGAGGGAGACTGCTTAATTTGTTGCTTGGTCGAGAATTATTTCTGTATTTTCTAGTAGTCGTTGTCGAATTTCTTGCGAGAAGAGCCCTGCTATGAAAGCGTCCCTTATATACTCCTTTCGATACGTATCAGCGTCGACAGCATCAAAGTAACAATCTTGTGAGAGTTGATGTAACGTACGCAAATAGTCAGCAACAGTCTCATCGGATTTTTGTTTAGTCGCCATCAAAATATAACGAGCGTGTACCGTATTTTTTGATTTCGTATAAAGTTTGTCCAACAGATTTATGGCAGTCGAGTAGTCCTTCGAATTGCCAATGTATGAGTAAATGTTCGAAGCCACGCTGTTTAACAATACCTTAAATTTCACGTCGTCTGATATTTTTGACAGTTCTGTTTCTTCACTTAGATAATTCTCGAAAGTTTTTTTCCAATGTTGGTATTTCAGTTCGGCGGCCGGAGATCCTGGATCGGTATCGAATTTATCTGGTCGTAGCATACGCGCTATGGGATTCATTATTGTGCACGTTTTTATTAATAGAATAAATTGATATAAAGAAAAGACAAAACCAATGAATACTTGGTTTTATTCTATTAAAGATTATGCATGAATGACAATAGCAATGTCAGTACGTAATATCTACTTATAATGTAAATGTGGCATAGACTAAATACCACTATGCAGTATTCATATTACACCACAGTGATGATGCTTTTATTAATACTCGGTAAAAAACATATAACAACAGTTTAAACTAATTGTTAATGCGTTGAAAGTTCTAATAAAATACAGTTGATAAAATAAAAAACTGCCCGTTTCGGCTATTATCGACATTAAGATTCTTTAAAAGTAGCGTCCCGGACTTAAAAAGAAGAAACCGGACATGTGCGAGTTGGTCTCGCTTACCGAGGGTTCCAACAAACCTGTAAGTAAGTGGTCTCTTTCAGCTGTGAAAAAATGAAACTTGTAAGTCAACGCTATCAAAAAATATGACCGTTTATATTGCATATTTTGCAAGGGAATCAAAATCCATAGGGTACTTCCCGTTGACCTAGAATCACGAGATTTGCTAAGAAGCAAGGTCTTATACCACATTTAAAGGCAAAGATGTGAAAACTGCAAATATGTACTTTAATAACAAAAAAGTGAATTTACATACTCTTTAAATTTGATTAGTTTATTAATTAATTTTGGCGAACTATTAAGCGTATACCTACAAGTTTGTCAGAGCCCTCGGTATGCGAGTCCAACTCGCATTTGTCCGTTTTTTTTTTATCTTTATAACACTCTAAGAAATTTCTATAATAAAAAAAAGTATTTTTTCCTCATTGCAGCACCCCAATGTTTATCCTGAATAAAGTAATTCGATTTTAACTCGCGTTAAGCGCTCTTAATAAATATTTAGCGTTTTAATGTAATTGAGGAAAAATGTTTACTTCACAATGTTGTTGACGTTAAATTGTTTTGAGTATGAAATTATCTTAGAAATTCTGCAATACTAAGATGGCATCTTAATATTTTCTGTATTACTCTGGTTTTCTTTAGTCGGTTATATAAAAGGAAAGTTCACTCACTCATAACGAAATAAAACAAAGTCGCTTGTCGCGTTTTTACGCGACAAACTCAATGACTACCGAACGGATTTCGATGAAATTTAACAAGGCTACTGTTTATCCCGGGAAAGTTTACAGCGGAACTTTTGTTAAGAAAAAACTCTTTCATTCGGGCGAAGCCGCGGGCAAAAGATACTACCTAATCTAAGGATAGTCTAATAAGTACAGTCGTACATAAGTAACTGAACAACCATAAAATTTTTAAATCGTGTTTACCCGTGGAGGTTAATTGAAGTTTTGAAATTGTTAGCTATTCGTGTGGCTAATCTCATTTAGCCCCTGCAGTGAAGGCGTGGAGCGTATACATTTCAAGCTAACTAAGCCTTCAAGGCGGAAAGACGACGTGATAAAGGTCGCAAGAATATGCTAGACGCAGGCTGCTTTTACCGGGTCCGTCTGGAAAACTTCAGGGTAGGCCTATGTTCAACAGTAGATTTCAAGTGACTCATGATAAAACCTTAAAGTTGTTAAGACTGTTGACGGTTGGCTTTAGTTTACAACCAATCAAGTTTTTGGGTATTTGATTCGTATAGTAATATTCACTTGACAATCTTGGAATCTCTCAAATACGTGTTTGTAGAGAATGCCCTTCATGTAGGTTGACTTTTATCTTCAATGACAAGACGTAGTCATTAAAGAATTCCAGATCCATTAACAAGATAAATTTATAATATTCCATGATCGAACTCCATTATTCCATATTATAAAAGAGAAATTCTTTCGCGTATCATCTTTACGCTCGAACAGAAAGCCGACGTCGGAGATTTCAATTTTGTAAGTCACGTTACAGCACAATTTTAACTCTATTCATAAAAATAATTATGTTCGCAGGCATTTTTGTCTGCGAAAGTCGTGTATTTATTGAAATCCAACTGAAATTTTGAATGATTTTCACCTACCTTGGCGATATTTCATAAAATTATAATGAAAGGAATTATGTACGTATATTAGTTTCTCGTTTCTTTGTACACACACAATGGGGTTATGTCACATGGCAGATGCTTTGTTTAGTTGGCAAAAAAGTCTAAGCTCTGTTTCTTATTCTTTTTTGATTATATTATTCACATTAATTGGTAAAAGCCATAAGAGTATTATAACAACAAAAAAAGCAATATACTCTTAATATTTTATATTACAATCCACGCGTCTCTGAGTTGGGGGTTAATAAACTTTAAATACAAATGGTTGATGATTAATGCAGTTCTTAAAATTAATTGTATAAACATAAAACTAACATCTTTTAACACGCTATCTTCAGAAAGGCACTGGCTTACCTAAATTCGCCGAGGCTAATTCGAGCGACAATATCTAAAAAATACAATTTTCAGAAATCTATTAAACTTTCTAAATTAAAACTGTTCAACCTCTGATTCGAATTTAGTTACTAATTTACAGCTTAGGAAAAATCGTTAATTTAAAAAAAAGCACTTTATATACCTACTTCTATATAGATAAAATAAAATAAAATAAAAATAAAAAGCCTTTTATTTCACACTTAAAATCTTAAAATTACATGCAATAATAAACTACTATTAATTTTATTAGCTATGAATATTGAATTGGAATAACATTTGATTAATTAATTAAATATGATTAAATTAAAATTGTGATTAGGAAAAATTAAATAATCTAAAAAATAGTTGAAGAATTCATTAAAAATTAAAAAATTCGATTAGTGATAAATTTGAATACAAAATTTTAAAAATAAACAATAAAAAATTTGATTAATTAACATAAATTACCACTTTAAAATATTAGTGAGGTTTGATATTTTATTTGACTATATTTAAATCTAATATTAAGTTTATTAATAATTTGATATTATGATATGGGGGTTAAATAATATAAAAATATGAATGTGCGTGAACCCCTCTCAGTTGAGGGTAAAGGCCTCCTCCAGAGATGCCCAGTTGTCTCTATCCGCAGTTTTTGCCATCCATCCTTTTCCAGCAATTCCGGTAATGTCGTCCTGCCATCTGGTTATAGGCCTTCCTCTCTTTCTTGTTCCCGAGGGCCCTTGCCAGGACGTTACCCGGGTTGTCCACCTGTCGTCGCTCATTCTACCTACATGTCCTGCCCATCGCCATTTTAATCTCTTAGCGTAGCTGAGAGCGTCTATTACTCCTGTTGTTTTTCTTATCTTTGAATGGCGTATTTTTTGTATTATTTGTCTATATAGATAACGAATATGAAATAATTCATTACGCTAAATAATTACTCTAATGCTCCATAGCGTAACGAAGCTTATTTTTTAATTAATTTAAATAGAAGGCTAATCAATCTTGTTGACACAAATGCCGAGCGGCCCTATAACGGCTGGTATAAAGGCCATTACCAAATTCATTGCCCAGTAAAGCTAAAGCGTTGATAACTTACGATGACGTGTTAAAATAAGCGTTTTAAAAACGTTTTTTTCAAACAGGACACTCGCGTACGCTGTACGTGTACGTACATATTCTATCATATGACTGCCTCGGTGGCGTAGTTGTATTGCGTACAAGTTACGAGTACGATTTGCGCGCTGAGGTCCTGGGTTCGAATCCCGGGTCGGGCCAAAACCTTTGTAACTGGGTTTTTCCATCTTAAAAAAAATACTCTCTGTATATTCGGTCGCAGCTCGGAGTCAGGAAGTTGGCGGTGTGATACCACCGTGCCTTGGAAAGCACGCAAAGCCGTTGGTCCTGCGCCTGATCTCTCTCCGGTCATGTCGGATTGCCGTCTCACCGGACTATGAGAGTGAAGGAATAGCGAGTGCACCTGTGTATTGCGCACACACTTGTGCACTATAATATCTCCTACGTACCTGGCTGATCTCCGTTGATATTGGCCGCCGTGGCCGAAACTGGCTAGGATGATTTTCATTTTTTTTTTCACATATTCTATTGCATTTTTTTAGAGCGGCACAACAAAGTAGCCCCGCTGCTCTTAATAGTAAGTGGAGTGGAGTCCAGTAACCCTTCCACGATCTTCCGCATTATCGTATAATATTCGTATCGAGTAAGTTAACGTATTCAGTATTTCGCACCTTTAGGATGAAAACGACACAATTCAAAAAGATAGAAATTGAGTTATCGTCATAAAATTACTTAAAACGAAGTTCTCAATACAGCAATAATTCAAACACAGGCATATTCCAAAAGGAAAAGGACAAAACTTTTAGATCAGTCCCTTTTTTATTTTATTTTTATAAATAAGGGACTAGTTTTTAGTCATTTAAAAATGACAACTCAATTTTCTATTTTTTGAATTGTGTCGTTTTCGTTCTAAGGGTGCGATTTGTTAGACTTTATAATACGTCATAAAGAGAAAAGTGCTGCCGTTCTCCATACATTTTGACACATGCATGGTTACACGATTTAGTATTCCACACGCGCATTATTCACGCTGTCGTATTTTAGTTCCAAATACACACACCGTGGCGCTGTTCAAATTTCCATACAAATATTAACTTAAATGAAACTGTTACGTTAACGATGCGACAACGCGTAAATTCGGCTGGGGATACACATAGATATACACAAACTGATCCCGGGATAAGACGCACTTGCGTAGGCCACTATGTCTGGTTTAAGCCCTATGTACGATGGTTGCTATCCAGGCGGATGGAGAATTTATCATACCATCTCCTAAATACAGAATATATTTGAAGCTGGTACTCTACAAGACATCTATTTTGTTTTAGGTACGAAAGATAATCTCATAAGATTTTTACCACAAAAGCGTATAGTAAATTTGATGCGACATAATCGGCTTTGCCATATACGCTGGCAATTAAAAGTGGCTTATACTCGTTTTTTCGTTAAAATGGAAAGCGCTATTAAAAGTTGGCCGAACAATTTTCGACGTGTATTCAACCAAGTGAGACTTGTTTACTATCTCATCAAAATGATTCTGTCGCTGTTACGTCGTATAAACGATTAACTATTTTTGTGATACTTAAAGTACAAATTCATGTAAATATATCGATGAGGTTTTAAGAAGTTTTCTTAAAAACCAATGTAAACAAACGTGATTCTCTTTTTAAAATATGGACACACTTTTATTTTATTGGAATCAATCATAATTATTACAAGGAGAAAATTTTGTTTATGGAAAACACACACACACATACACACATATGCGCCCTTTTATTCCCGAAGGGGTAGGCAGAGGTGCAACTAATATTCCAACTTTTTGCCGCCATATCGGGCACACATTATAAACTCCGGGCTGATATTGCATAGATAAACCTAATATCACTTTGCCCAACCCAAGGGTCAAACCCGAGACCTCAGCATTGCCGTCATACCGTATTACAACTACACCACCGAGGCAGTCATTATGTTTGAGGAACATAATAAATATATCATAATAATATAAAGTAAAATGCTATTTTAATTTTCACGATATTATTTTGTAGTCCTCAATATTTTTCTTTTAGATCAGCGAAATATATTCGTATCTATAATTCTTCAAAATAATCATAGATTCAGCAAAATTCTTCGCCTAAGTATAGACAGTAGGTTATTCAATTTTCTTTATACAAACGCAGTAAAAGTATCCCGTAATATTATGATGTCATTCTGCACACTAGACAATTGTCGGTAGGTACTAAAACATGTTACACATTACTGTCAAAGTGTATTTATTAATAAACATATTCCCTAACGATCCGACTGTAATTAGACGAAACGTAAGCAGAAATATTATAATACAGAGAATGGAACAACGGAGTGCTCCATAAGTGATACAAAAAGTCACGGTTGACGCTGTTATTATAATTTGTGAAACAACTATTTTAATGTTTTTATCCACATTTATTTATTTACTTATGTTACTTTGTTAACAATCATTTTTTAAAGACGTACTTAATTTTTCATGGATCCACCATTATTCCACGAGTAACTTATAGTATAGACAAAACATAGACTTAAAACTATTAGTGTTGCCAAATATAAATGTATACCATAACCAACACACCTCCTTACATTTATATTGCAACACATATAACACATTACTATCATCTTTCACTATCGTTACATTTTTAACCTTAGTAAATCTATTTATCTTATGTATTTATATAATATAAACTTAATAATTTCTACTTTACTCTTTTACATTTAACATTTCTCTAAATTTAATAAATTTAACATTTCCTAATGCTTTTGTTAATATATCTGCAATATTATTTTCTGACTCTATCTTTACAACCACAATATTTCCTTGCTTAACATTTTCATGTATAAAATGATAGTGAACCTCAATATGTTTAGAATTTTTTGTATAATTTCCATATTTAGATATAGCTATTGCTCCTGAATTATCCTCATATATTTTAACAGGTTTACAAATTTTAGTGAAAACATCATTTATCAAACAAATAAGAAAATTTACTTCTGTTACAGCTTCTGATAAGGCAATATACTCAGCAAATGTAGAAGACTTAGTTACACAATTCTGTTTCTTTGATTTCCAATTAATCACATTTCCAAACAATCTTATAACATATCCTGTAGTAGATTTCCTATCAAGAATATCTCCAGCCCAATCGGCATCCACATAACAATCCAAAATATCAGCATTATTATTGTTACAATACTTTAATTTAAGATCTTTCGTTAAATACAAATACTTTAGAACTCGCAGAGCATATTTAAAATGTATCTCTTCATAACCATTTTGAAATCTGCTTAAATAATTTACGCTGAAAGAAATATCTGGTCTAGTACCAGAGCTAATATACAAAAGAGCACCAATTAAATTTCTGTACTTTATATCCTCATTTACATCAGATTTTTCCAGTTTCAAATTTATTTCCATAGGTGTTTTAAACAATTTTGCATTTTCAATATTATAACGTTTAGCTAAAGACTCAATGTAACATTTCTGACTCAAAGTTAAGACATTATCTTGATCATAACAATATTCAATATCAATACCAATATAGTTTTTGACTTTACCCATATCTTTCATTTTAAACTTATCGGACAATTTGTTTTTTGTATCAGTAATAATTTTTGCATTTTTACAGCAAATCAATAAATCATCAACAAATAATAGAATGTAAACAGATAAATCATTTTCCGTTTTAACATATAAACAGTAGTCATATTTACTTCTACGAAAACCAAGAGTAGTTAAAAAATCATTAAAACATTCGTACCATGCTCGGGGACTTTCCTTTAAACCATATAATGATTTATTTAATTTATAAACTCTGTCAGTACCATCTTCATAACCTACTGGCTGTTTTACATATACTTCAGACAAAATTTTACCATTCAAAAATGCTGTTTCTACATCCATTTGATGGATGTTCAAGGAATGTTGACAACAATAAGACAATAACAACTTTAGAGTTGGCATTTTAGCCACAGGAGAATATGTATCATCAATATAATTAGTTTGTTGGAAACCTCTTACCACCAATCTAGCTTTGTACTCCTTTTCACTCTTCTTTTTGTAAATCCATTTTACATCAATTACCTTTTTGTCCTTGGGAGGTTTGCTTACAAGGGTCCATGTATCATTTTTCACAAGACAGTCCACCTCACGGTCCATAGCATCTTTCCATTCCTCAGACTCATCACATGTAATCGCCTCCTGAAAGTTTTCTGGAATCATAGCATCACAAAAATTAACATATATACAATAACCAAACTCCTCATCAAAACGAAGTGGAGGTTTTCTTTGTCTTCTTGATCCTTTCATTCTTTCTTCATCATCTTTTATACCTTTATCATAATCTACTTCCTGTTTATTATCCTTTTCTGAACTTGTTGTCATATCATTTTTCTCCTGATTTATATTTGTTGAATCTTCCTTTTTTATTTGTTTAATTATATTTTCATTTTCTACCTTATTTTCTTCCTTGTCTTCAAATCCACACAACTTTATATCTTCCTCTATTACATCACAGTGTCTAGCAACAATTACTCTGTCCTTGATTAATACTCTGTACCCAGTATCAGTGTATCCAATTAAAATTCCAACTTCAGCTTTCTTGTCCCACTTAGATTTTCGCCTTTGTTCTGGTATTCTCGTGAAAACTTTACTTCCATACATTTTTAAATAATTTACTGATGGCTTACTTTTAAAAAATATTTCATAAGGCGTTGCTCTCTCAAAGGTATTAGTTAATGTCCTATTTTTCAGATATGCAGCTGTTTTAATTACTTCTGGCCAAAATTTTCTGTCTACTTTTGCTTCTGATAAAAGACATCTGCCCATATCCATTAATGATCGGTTGTATCTCTCAGCGGTTCCATTTAGTTCATGAACGTATGCGGGACAGGGTTTTAGTACTATTCCTTTTTCTTTCGCAAATTGAAAAACTCTTGCATTCATATATTCCTTCCCGTTGTCACAACGTAGTTCCTTTATCATTTTTCCAGTCAAGTTCTGTACCTCATTCACATATTGTATAAAGTAGTCACACACCTCATCTTTTGTCCTGATACAATAAACTTTGGTTAATTTGCTGAAATCATCAATAAAACTCAAAAAATATTTTTCCCCATTATTTCCGGTTGTCCGGTGTGGTCCATTTAAATCTGTGTGTACAATCTCTAATATCTCCTTTGCTTTTCTTCGATTATTATGAAACGGTAAGTTATGCATTTTGTTTTCTATACACGTAGCGCACTTTAGGTATTCGCTTTCTATCTCTTTAGGTAATCCACTCAATGACTCATTTTTACACATTAACTCCAAGTTTTTAAAATTTATATGTCCCAATGTACGGTGTAGTTTTTCTTTTACGGTCATGTTAGCTTGTAATTGTTCTTCGAACACATAACTTTTTATCTTATATAATCTCTGATCTTTAAATGCAATTGCTATATTCTCTCCATATTTATTGTATATTTTTGATAATCTCCCTCTTGAAACAATTTTGTGTTTGTCTGTAATTTTTGAATAACTCAACAAGTTTGCTTTCATCTCTTTTACATAAAAAATATTTGTTAAGGTCACTTCAGATTTTTGTCCATACACCAAAAAATAAGTTTTTATATTACCATCTTTTGTCGCTTCTAATATAGTTCCATCTCCTATTTTTACTTTGACAGGTTTTTCTAGGGTTTTGCAGGTTTGAAAGTATTTATCAGTGTTAATAATGTGATCTGTACATCCACTATCAAGTAACCACTCTATTTGGTCTTCCTTTGGCTTGTCATTTTCACACGTGTAAGTATTGTTTGCAATTGTAGTATGAAAACAGTTACCTTGACCCTCAGAACGGGTATTGTAATAATTACCTCGTCCTCTATGAAAAAATCTATTATTACTCGATCCACGACTTTGATAACTAGAAAATCCACGTCCTCGGTTTAAGTTGACTGAACGGCAATTCCTTTTATAGTGGCCAGGTTTTCCACACCCAAAACAATTTAAGGTCTTGTGGTATGACTTAGCTTGAGCTCTAAATACATTTGATGTGTCATTAAGTGTATCACTTACGTTTTCAGTCATTTTCAACTTAACTTTGCTTTTTAAATAATCCACTGTTCGTTGCTGTTCTGGTAGGACATCTATCAAGTCACCTATGTAGCTGTAAGTTTCAGGTAGTGCCTTCAACATGTAGTTTAACTTTTCCTGTTCTGTAACTATTGCTCCAGCTTGTTTTAGCTCGTTAATAGCTTTTTCAAAATCATCGAAAAATAACGTTACTTCTTTATAATTTTTCAATTTCACACTTTCTAGGTTATGTCGGCACACGATTTGCAGAGCGGTCGATTTTTTCAAGTACATCTCGTCGAATTTTTGAATTATTTCATACGCTGTGTCGAGATCGCAGATATATTCCAATTGTTTATTCGTTATCGCACTGTATATATAATTTGTTGCCTGGACATCTCTTTCATCCCATTTTTCATCATCGGTATCTTGTTTTAATCTTATTACAACATCCTTGCATTTTTTGAACTGCAGAAACTTTAGCAAACGTATTTTCCAATTGTTGTAATCAGCTCCATCAAAAATTGGTATAATAATATCATTGGTTCTTGACGCCATTATCACGTTTTATTTTTCACTCGAATACGTATCCTTATTAATCGCTCACGACTGTGTATTTTTAGTTTTAAACTTTTAACCACGCTCTGCTACCATGTTATTATAATTTGTGAAACAACTATTTTAATGTTTTTATCCACATTTATTTATTTACTTATGTTACTTTGTTATAATTTTTCATGGATCCACCATTATTCCACGAGTAACTTATAGTATAGACAAAACATAGACTTAAAACTATTAGTGTTGCCAAATATAAATGTATACCATAACCAACAGACGCGACGTTGACCAATAGTGTGGACATTACAAAGCACTGCCATTAGATATATTTCGCACTACTGCTTGAAAAACGCGAACAGTGAAATAAGTTGATAAAGGTTCAAGATGCCTAGAATAAAAGCGTAAAGAAAATTTTATTCCAGGTAAATGGTAGTGTACCAAAAATGTACTTTACCGGTGGTAAGACTCTCATATGTAATAGTCCATCTGGGTGGGTACCATCGCAATGTCTATTTCTACGGCCAAGCAGCAGTGTGCATGCACTGTTGTGTTTCGGTTTGAAGGACATTGTAGTCAGTGTAACTACAGGACATAATGAGACTTAACATCTTATGTCTCAGGATGACGAGCGCAATGGAATGCCATACAGTACTTTGTAACTCAAGGTGCTGGATGGTGTTCCTACTGTTTATGGGTGGTCGTATCATCAGGTGAACGGCATGCTCGTCTCGTCATTCGATGCCATAAAAAAACATGTCATGTAAACAGTATAAATGAGTTTTAATAAAAAAAAAACGCTTACCATCAGGCGAACGGCATGCTCGTATCGTCATTCGATGCCATAAATTCTCTAAAAGTATGCATTATGGAAATAAGATGATAGCTAACTCGCGTATTAATGTCTAAAACATTATATTATTCGATGAGGTAAAGAGTATTCAAATTGAAATAAAATAAAACTATAATAACGAATTAAAAAGGATTGGTATTTTTTTTGGTATGTAGTTTATTTATATTTTAATTATAAAATACTCCTCGTTACCACTATTGAATAAAATCTGGCGCGTTTTCATACTGCTAGTGTGACATGGAATTGCAATGCTCTGGTTTCTCTTTAAGATGGATCATTAATATTAATGGTTTTAACCAAAACCTCATTAATTTTTTATTACGTATTTGGAACATAGAAGAAAACTTAAATTAAATTTGCTGTTAATCTATCGAGTTTATGAACATTTCACATTAGTGCTAAACTTACTATCATGATGACAATAACTTTTCCTCTCTATAAATTTGCGTATCCGTACATTGAGGAAATGAATTTGGGTGATGTCCACAACCCACTAAATCGCAGCAGTGGTCGGGTGGCTTTTTTGTAGAGTGAATGAGTTTATAAATTACTGCTACCCCCCTTTCTCCTAACACGGATAGTCATCATCATCTTCCTACCCTGGTCCCAAATTACTTGGGGTCAGCGCAACATGTAAGACGGATAGTATGTTTGGTATATTAGTAGTACTAATTTGGGCTCACCGGTCTGACAACCACACGTTAAGCCGTTAGGAAGAGCTGAAGAGATGGAAAATCCTAAGCTAATCTATGAAATACTCCAAAATCGCGGTGAACTTTTTCGACACATTATTATGAAGTTCTGTCCCCTTTTTTTGACTCGTCAAGCTCCGCTACGGACGCGGGCAACCGAGTATATAGGATTTCCCCATACATCTATCCTATTATCCTATTAATATTATAAAAGTGAAAGTTTGTAAGAATGTATGGATGTTTGGATGTACGGATGTTTGTTTCTCTTTCACGCAAAAACTACTGATCGGATTTCGATGAAATTTGGCACACGAGTAGATCATGTCCTGGATTAACACATAGGCTACTTTTTCCCCGGGAAAATATAAATCGGGACTTTTATCCCGGAAAAATCTTATAACGCAGGTGGAGCCGCGGGCAGAAGCTAGTATATAATATGAGCGGGGTTTGACGGGTAAAATATCAATATCATGAAATTATATTTGGCGTTTATGTATATTTTAACAAATTAATGTACTTATTTTTAATATAAACAGTATTTTTTACCATTAGCTACTAGCCCAAATTAATAAAATAGGGACGACCTCTACACCCCTTTCTTTTATATCGACTCTATACTGACGCTTAAGGATCATCTTTATGCGTTACCTTCGGTGCGAGCCAAATGACATCCTCGTTTTCTACAGCAACACGAAATCAATCACCCATGTACTACTCGTCATTACCATTCTAGTTGTTGGTTACATCACAACTGATGGTAATTGTTAGCAATTTATATGACGGAGGAGAAGGTCTAGAACTCTTTAAAAAGAGGTGACGTCAGCTCTGCCGACGTCACAGGGTTCCACCTCATCATCATAACCCATGATGTGAGAGTAAAATTCCAAATTGTTCTGCATCCTTTATTTCTGGATGTTCCAAACTTATTTTTGGAGCTCCGAACAGTTGGGAGTCTCACAAGGGACTGCCGTTTCAAATGCGAGGCACCCTATTTATACCAACGATTTGACATCTCGACTAGTTTTTTGCACGATTATTATTTCAAAATACCCGCCGCTCCGTCATATAAATACACTTATCGTTGATTTCTATAATTTTATGGAATCTTGAAAAAGAAACAGTCGAAGGCGGGACTCGAACCCACGACCTCCGGCGTACCGTGCCGGTGCTCTTCCAATTGAGCTATCTCGACCCCTGCCGTCGATTGCTAATTTCAAGACCCGTTATTTAATTCTCTTAAAGGAGATGACACCTACACTTATCGTTGTAGGAGTTGATTGCCTTGCTGCCGTTGAAGAGTAGAAATAGAAATTATGGAGAAACAGGTAGTGATATGTTTTGGTCATCTCATAGACTACAAAATCCGCAACAGCATAAGATCTGCTACAGATATGCATTTATGGTTTAGACTAAGTAAAGATCTAGTGTTTTTACTAATCGTCAAATGTCGTCTCTTGCAAAGACCTTAGAACGATGAGACATCTACAGTCCACACTTACATACTTTGTTTTATAAATGCGAAAGTAGCCCTGTCTGCCTGTTACGCTTTTACGGCTTAAGCACACAAGTTATTTCGATGAAATTTTGTATGGGCATAGTTTGAGACCTAGAGAAGGACATAGGATAGTTTATCCAGGGAAAATGTATAGCGGTATTTTTATCCTGGATAAACTTTGTCACACGTGGAAAGCCAGGAGTAAAAGCTAGTTTACCATAATTACTAGTTCAAACGCATAATTGGCAATCCACACGCAAGCTGTATAGATCGAATATCAATTGAGCTTTATTAGAACGATGAGACGCGATGCCACTCTACATATTAGGGTGCCCCTTATTTTTTGATTTTCGAAAAATTTACACACATCCTGGTTCTAACTAGAAAAAAATATACAATATGTTATCTTCCTTTTTAAACATGTTTTAGAGGTCGCTACCAAGCTTCAAAGTTTAAAAAACAAGTATTTTGAGTTAAGTATTGTATTCGGCATTTCCCAGATGAAGGTATTCATTTCAATTTAATCAACGCTAAACTGTGGCACAGTCGTTAAAGAGTTGCTTCTAGCTCGATACACCTCTTAGCCCAAGGAAAGCAAAACAATAGAGGTCAAATCTGGACGGTGACGGTGGATTGGCTTCTAATATTAGTACGAGACCAAGGCGGCGAATAATCACTTTTTGTACTTAACCTGTCGCAAGGAATACGACAAACAGCAACATTATCCATTTACGAAACCATTACTATATACAGTTCAAGCAACCAAATAAAATCAGGTGCTTTATACAACAGCAGAAAAAACCGACCAAAGAAATGGATTTTACATTATACTCGAGCAATAATTGAAAAAAAGATTTACTTTAGTGAGCTTGTCATCATAACACAATGGAGATAATGCTTGCAGCAGTAGGAATCTAAGCTTAACAACCGACGAATGTTCTAGAAATTGATATATTTAAAATATTGAAACAGCTTGGACCAGTGTTAGAAAACAATCTATTGAAATTCTTTCTACAGGCGTTTTTTCACTAAGCATTCTAGGAACAGATGCTGCTGACATCATTTCATATTTTAAACAACAAATTAACAAATACCGACCTAGATATAACTGCAAGATACTTCTTAATTTGTACGATTTTGAAAGCAGCAAGGTCTTTTAGGGTTTCTGCAGGATTTCATAGCATTATTAATAGAGAAAAAGAGAAAAGGCTATACATTTCATCAAGAAGACATTAGATAACTCTCCTAAGCGTAACTTAGCTTTGACAATAATAGTATACACAAAAAATACCACGACGATTTCGTATCCTAAGCGTATTCAGATTTTTTGTCATAACCACCATTTCATCAAATTAAAAAAAAAATGTTTTGGATACTAATAAAAGCTACTTAAAATGCATGGCCGTATACGATGTTGCTAAGC
Organism: Lapara coniferarum; assembly: GCA_949316025.1. Classification (NCBI taxonomy): domain Eukaryota; kingdom Metazoa; phylum Arthropoda; class Insecta; order Lepidoptera; family Sphingidae; genus Lapara; species Lapara coniferarum. The sequence continues at coordinate 7,780,575 of OX438920.1, forward strand.
GAGATTTAGCTTTAATTGAACAGTTAATTGCATACAACAAATAAGGAGCAAAATTAATGTTTACTTCTCTCAGTGAAATAATATCGCAATAACTGTTCACATATAGGAATATCCAACTACACCATAAACCTTATATTAACTACTTAATTTTTTTTCTGACTAATTTATATACTAATAAAACGGATACAAAAATAAAATAGAGCTATTTATTACTTTGAACCTAACATGATGAAAATTCATATTATCGATATCTAAATACATTTATTTTAAAATTTGGAACGTCGAAAGCGGCACCTAAATATTATTTTTAAATTTTGAGAAAATAACTAAACAACTTAAAAATATTTTTTTTGTCATACAAGAAGCAGCCTACTACACATTTTAGTTATTGTGTAACCAAACACGATCAGTCAAAGCCTCTCAGATTCACTTTGACAGTGTAAACACGCTCTTACGGCCTATTTACGAACTGAGGAAGCATCCGATCGCTAGCACTAATGATGTGGGCATGGACATTGACAATACTGCTGTAATTGATTGCTGTTTGATGTCTGGAAATTATAGTTAGAATGAAATTGATTCACTGAAACATAATTTTCTGTAAGCCGCTGATTATGATTGATTTTTTGGGGTTAACTATAATATGTTGCATTCACTTATTTGCTAATTCGTTGTTTATCTTTGAGGAGGGGTTAGTTAAACGTGAATATACAAGTAGTTGTTTCATGTGCTGGCATCTCTATATTTTAGAAAATATGAAAATCCTCCTAGCCAGTTTCGGCCACGGCGGCCAATCTCAACGGAGATCAGCCAGGTACGCAGGAGATATTATAGTGCACAAGTGTGTGCGCAATACACAGGTGCACTCGCTACTCCTTCACTCTCATAGTCCGGTGAGACGGCAATCCGACATGACCGGAGAGAGATCAGGCGCAGGACCAACGGCTTTACGTGCTTTCCGAGGCACGGGGGTATCACACCGCCAACTTCCTGACTCCGAGCTGCAACTGAGTAAATTTTAAGATGGAAAAACCCAGTCACAATTTTTTTTGGCTCGACCCGGGATTCGAACCCAGGACCTCAGCGCTCAAATCGTACTCGTAATGCGTACGCAATACCACTACGCCACCGAGGCAGTCATAGAAAATATAGAGATGCCAGCACATGAAACTACTACTAATAAACAATTTATTTGCAAATTCAACGCAAATCAAACAATTACTTACAACCTCATAATACATCATATATACTTTTTATCTTACTCTTACTGCCTCGGTGGCGTAGTTGTATTACAGTACGACTGCAAAGCTGAGGTCTCGGGTTCGATTCCCGGTTCGGGCAAAGTGATATTGAGTTTTTCTATTCAGTATCCGGGCTGATAGTCTGGAATTTGTGCCCGATATGGCGATAGGCTCGCCCCCTATCACATCATGGGACGGAATAACGGCGAAAAGTGGGTGCACTAGTTGCGCCTCTGCCTACCCCTTCGGGGATAACAGGCGTGAGTGTATATATATATATATATATATACATATATATATATTTATAGATCAATAAATTAATTATTTAAAAAAAAATACAAAATGATTGCCAAAATAACTAAATTCTACAATTCAATTAATAATTCAATTTATAATTCAATTAATAATTAATAATCACTAATAAACGATAAATTCCGGAGACCAACTTCACAGTACGGCCGCTCCAAGCGAAATGTGCTCCAGTGACAGCTCGCAGGCAATTTATAGCGATTTGAGTAGTGACGTCACTTCTTTTCTTGAGTAGGGTAGAAATCTATAACTATATATATATATATATATATATAGAGATATATATATGTATATGTATCTTACTCTTACTAATATTATAAATGTGAAAGTTAATGAAAATGTTTGTATGTTAGAAGCAAACGCTGAAAGTAATGAACAGATTTGAAATTGGGACACGGGTGGATCATGTTCTGCATTAACACATAGGTCAAGTGTTATTCCGGTTATTTTATGCCATGGGAAATAATGGACTATTTTTATCTATTTTTTTATGTATGTTTCTCTCATATGTTCGTCTGGGTTGGTACCACCGCAATGATTATTTCTACCGCCAAGCAGCAGTGTGCATGCACTGTTGTGTTTCGGTTTGAAGGGCATTGAGCCAGTGTAACTTCTGGACGTAATGAGTCTTATTATGTCTCAGGATAACGAGCGCAGTGAATGCCACACAGTATCTTGTAACTCAAGGTGCCGAATGGTGCTGCTACTGTTTAAGGGTAGTCGTATCGCTCACCATCAGGCGAACGGCATGCTCGTCTCGTCATTCAATACAATAAAAAAACAGATGGAGCTGGCGTCGTGCTGGGTTTTAGGAATTTTTCTAGTGGGAAACGCTTTTCACGCGGGCAAAGCTGCGAGCTACATCCAGTAATACATAATACATTTACATAAAAAGCAGTTTTTTACTTCAAATATTATCACAAACTTGCATAAATACGTAAAGCATTTTGTCAATTTTGAAACGACGAGCCGGAACAGCTAATAACGCGCGCGTTAGGTTATAGTTATGATTAATAGCACGTAATTATTACTGGGTGGTAGTGATTCGATGGGAAACACCGCGATAATTTGTGTACAAAGCTTTCCATATAAAGCTATTTATCCACATTTTAGTAAGTATTCTTAAAAATAAATTAATTTAAACTTTTTGTGTGATTTGTTATCTGAGACGGTAGCGAAGATAAATTTACACAATCGTTAACGGTAACGTTAAGTATAATAATGACATACACACACTCATGCCTTTTAACCCCGAAGGGGTAGACACAGGCGCAACTAGTGCATCCACTTTTCACCATGCATATTCCGTCCCATGATGTGATAGGAGGCGAGCCTATCACCATATCGGACACAAATACCAGACTCCGGGCTGACACTGAATTTAAAAACCCAATATCACTTTGCCCGATCCGGGAATCGAACCCAAGGCCTCAGCATTGCAGTCATAACGTAATACAACTACGCCACCGAGGCAGTCATAATAATGGCATATCCTTGCGATAAGCTTAAGATAAGATATGTCATGCCCATATTTTTTCTGTTTTCTCTTAGCATTAACAATAATAATTGTAGAAATATTTTTTGTGACATAAAAACGAACTTAATATATTATTTTAATTCTTTTTGTTTTTGTTACATAATTATTTATTTGAATTTAGTAAACGGTGGCGATAACCTAGCTGGGAGTGGAACGGACTGCCGAGACAAATGTGTCCGCAGGTTCAAAACCCGATGGCATGCACTTCTGACTTTTCTAAAGTTATATGTGTATACTTTGTGAATTATCGCTTCCTGTAACGGTAAAGGAAAACATCGCGAGGAAACCTTCGTACCTGAGAAGTTCTCTATAACAATTTCGAAGGTATGTGAAGTCTGCCAACCCGCACTAGGCCAGCGAGGTGGACTAAGGCCTATCCTCTCTCAGTAGTGGAGGAGCCCGTGCTCAGCAGTCGGCAGTATGTAATACAGGGCTGGTATGGTATGGTATTTGAATTTTAAAGCATAGTTGCACAGTAGCTTCGGGTAGATATTACCTATTATATTACAACGAACATTACTTGGATGCGGTCCAAGACATGCTCAATTAATAGCTAGTCTTAAGATATGTTGCAGCTGGTACCATTTACAGCCTATACTATATTCTGGTTATTGAATTATTAAAAAGCATTCATCAGTCGCAAGAGCATTAATAAAAATTCTCTATTTGCGCTGCAAATAAGCGTAAACTAATTTTCCGTAAAATGAAACGTATTTTTGCTCAACGTGCTGTAATTCTAGATATTCTAAATTTTTTATTACCTTGGTGGCGTAGTTTTATTATTAGCCACGATGATCTCTCGATCTCGGGTCGGGCAAATATTTAATTTTTCTATTAAGTATCAGCCTGTAGTTTGGAACTTGTCCTCGTTATGGCGATAGGTTCGCCCCCTATTGTGATAGGGGCCCGCTATGATGATGTGTCATGGGACGGAATAACTGCTTACTATGTTTTTTTACAAAATGATAGAACAAAATGTGTTGTTTATATTGTTATTACTAGACTTCTGCTCGTGGCTCCACCCGCGTGAATGAGTTTTTCCGGGATAAAAGTCCCACTTTATATTTCCCCGGGATAAAAAGTGGCCTATGTTACTCGCTGATAATGTAGCTTTATTATAGTGAAATAATTTTTTCAATCGATCCAGTAGTTTTCGAGCCTTTTCAATGCAAACAAACGAACAAGCAATCAAATCTTTCCACGTTATAATATTAGTATAGATTAGTGTTTTATAAATAATCCTGTATAAACATCCCATTGAATCACCGCCATACGTTGTTCCTAGTTACCAAAGTTTTACCGTATTTCCTCGCATTAAAACTCGTTGTCATTACCATAAGGGTAGTCCATATTAACCTTTTAATTAGTGTAATTTTATTCAAAACCCCAACATGCTTGTAATGTAAGGAACCCCACTTTTCGTCAAAGTTATAAAACTCTCTAAAGTTCATTATATAATTAAATAATTTAAGGGTTGTAAGTCTAAAGGGTCTAAGTGCCAATTTTGCTTTTTAGAGATATAACATTTGGATATTATTAGGTTTGGCACATAGGTCATAATTTTGTAATAATATTGTTTTGTTTTTTTTTTGGCACATAGACCCTTTAGAATTACAACCCTTCAATTCCTTTTAAAACCGACCTTAAAACGAGGAGATTTATCAATTTATTGTATTTTTTTACATTCAGCTTAAATTTTCAAAACCCTTTTCCTATTTAAATGATTATTTTATTCAATGAAAGAGGTAGTTTAATGGATGGCATGGTATAATAAAAATACATATATTTAAAACAATGAAAAGTCATTCTAGTGATGTAATATTGCGTCTCAGGATGGCGAGCGCGATGAAGTGCCACACAGTGCTTTGTGGCTCGAGGTGTTTCTACTGTTTATGGGTGGTTATATCGATTGCCATCGGGCGAACGGCATGCTCGTCTCGTCATTCGATGCCATAAAAAAAATACAAAATGAAAACAACACTTACTATGAAGACTATTTATATTTTGTCCTAGACTTAAGCTAAATATTTTATCTCGGTAATGCACTCCCGTATGATTTAATATTCTCAGCAAAGGTATTACAACGTGTATGGAGCCAAAAGCAAAGTTTAGTTAAACATCTTAGTAAAGTATTACATTTTATAATAAACTAGGTGTTTCTCGCGGCTTCACCTACGTGAAAAGACTTTCTCGCTACAAAAATCCTTAAAACAACATACGACGCTAGCGCCATCTACTTAAAGAATCAGATAAAAATATCATTATTTCCGATGGAGGAAATTACCGGGACAAAAGGAGCCCATCCAGGACATGACCTAACCATGTGCCATTTCCTCCAAATCCGATCAGTACTTTTTGCGTTTACTTCTAACGAACATCCAATCATTTTCACATACTTTCGCATTTATAATATTAGTAAGATTACATGTCTTTGTATATTTATGATTAGATGTGAAATGATCTATTATTCCCGTACAACAAAAATGTGTCGCATATTGTTTCTATTACGAAACATTCGTGCCGTGACGTCACTGTTCGTGACAATGACGTGACCACAAAGCCCTTATCCTCTTTGCGAAATGTGGATATAGTGTAATTTTCACTGAAATACCCGCGTTTTGTGGCTCTTGTATTATGAAACTTTGATGTTTATTACACTATAAGTGTCAAACAGAAGCCAGGAATTACTCACGATGCTTTCTAGTGTGTATTTAATTACAGCAGCTTTAAATTACGTTATACTTATTCTTGATATTTTTAATATATTAAATTATTTCAAAAACAATAATAAGTCGTTTTGTCTAGACTCTACATTAAAAAATTATGGTGAAATGGACATTTCAGTACTACTTTGTTTTCTTAAAACTTTCGCTAAACAGCATCAAAAACATTGCCTTTTTACCAGTACATTAAGTCGCTTGAAAGCGATTATTTCAAGTCTTTTAGAAAGCTGCACAGTAGTCTGCAATTTATGACTGAAAAACTTATTATTTACAGACCTTTGTGAAAAACAGTAAGTTAATAATATTTTGAAAATGTTTGTGAAAGCTGCATAACTTTGACAATAAAAATAACTCTTAATACGTAGATACCTATTATTTGTATATATATATTATAAAGGCTTCAAAATATAATGAACGTAATATTGTGTCATTTCGCGTTAAGTGTGGTTGTTAGTCGAGTAATATTTTGCTAGATTATATTACCAAATTGGCTTAGTTGTAGGATATTATCGTCGTTCACTGTCATGTTCAAGTTGTTATTACATGGGAAGTTCTACACTTTTTGTAATAGTAGTGTTACATAGGTGCAATTATACTCTTACTTATAAAAGAAATCACAAAGCTATGCTTAGTTACGTCTTTACTAGTCTGCCCTTAATTAATGCTTTAGGTACTCGATCAGCTGAAAGTCAAAACCCGCCATCTTGCCTTTTAAGTAGATTTAAACTAGGCCGCTGAGATGTTTAATTTTGACAGTTATTTAAGAAATGATTAGCCACCTCTTAACGCTAAACGTTGTTTATAAGTAAATTTTTTGCTAAACAGTGGCAAAGTAATTGATTAAACATTAAGACGAATTTATAAGTAAGGCTGTTAATTAATAGCTTCTATTCAGTAACAACTTCATAAGTTTAAAGTGGTACCTAATGATTGAATTTTAATGTAATTCTAATGACTGTGGTAGAGCAAACGGTATTTTTTATTAGATTTTTTGACCCCGAAGCATAAAGAGGGGTGTATAAGTTTATGATATGTATCTGTGTAATAGTATGTCGATTTGTGGCATCGTAGCTCCCATACGAATAGACCGATTTTGATGCGGTTTTTATGTTTCAAAATTTAATATGGTCGAGACGGTTCATAGCTATAATAGCTTTAACTTGATTTTAAATTAGTTATACTGAAACAATGAATGAAATAATGAATGAATGTATGTAAACTAGTCTCCGAGATACCCAACTCCTCATCAACTTACACCAGATATAGCGTGTTTGTGCTCATAAGAATGGACTCAACACAATAAACGTCTAAAAAGTACAAACAATAAAATATGTTCGCCGTATTTTCTATAGTATCTACATGACTAAAATTTCAATTAATCGATAATTTTCGTCTATAGTAGAAAAAGAGTGTAATTCAAACCACATAATATAAAAAAAGTTGATTTTAGTTACCTGGTAAAGATTAAAAACGAGAATAAATTTATCAAAATTAAGTATTACTTTATGTAAAATAAGGAATAAAAAGGCAACATAGTGACTATGTAAGTATTGAACATAATAATATGACACCGTAGATGTAAGTCAACTTATATCATGTTTAAAAAACGGGGTTCTGCCGAACCAACATTTCAGTGGGAAAATTCTAGGGTTCTAAGTTCAACGTTTTAGTAAAACTTCCCAAAACCTATTTGGCTAACGTATTTCGCGACTTTGACCGTCTCATCTACGGCCCGCATGCCAAGAAATGGACCCAAACGAGTATTGCAAAACTTGTATCTTTTAATTTTAGTTTTATATAAAGAAAACACTTTCTAAGGCGAATAATATATTATAAGTTAGAGAGAATAAGTTTAAGCTCACCTCTGCCGCTTATGTAAAAGTGGATTGACCATAGAATGATCCTGTCTGTATTTTCACTGGTTTTAGTCTCACTTGGGTAATCAAATCGTAAGGTGCATTGGGATAACACTGCAAAACCAACAATATTTACAGATTTTTACAATAAAGCTTGTAGTGCTATTATTTTATTTACTACAATTGTTTGTCACTGTATTAGTTCTAATCACAATTTAGCAGAAATCTTGGAATAACGCAATTACCTCGTGATCCGGCATTACCCACACCCTAATTAGAATATGACGATAAGCTCGCCCCCTATCAGATCATGAGATGAAATACACACGATAAAATGTCGGTACGCTAGTTGCGTCTCTCCTTACCCCGTCAGGGATAAAAGGAATGTATCAGGGTAATCTCAAATCAGATAAGGCTAGAAGATTAAAAAGTCTAATAAATATCTATTTCTAGCAATATAATTTGCCTTCCTTGCAGATATCTGCTAATACTAGCCCTCATTATCTACTAATGAAAAGACAGAAATGAAAAGTCACATTCAAACCCTTCTAATCATCTCACGCGCTATTCAACCACAATACAGTGCATTGGATCAAACAACTTGAAGTTCCATCGATAGCTACGTTATGGCTCACTTTCTATAACAGTTTCTGGAGTGCTTCTCCAATTAATTAGCCAACGGACGGGAGTGGCGTTAAGTACTCTTCGTGGTACGAGACAATTGCAATAGTCGTTGTATTTGTCCAATGCTGGTGAGAAAAGATGTCTGTATTGGACAAGAGACTGACTTCAAGTATAAAAGATGTGACCGGAAATAATAAGTCTTCGTTTATTTACAAAAATCTTATGCTAAAATTCAAGAAATGTACCTATAAAGTCTGGTTTAAAACTTTTACATTAAAAAAAATATTAGATGTATAATAAAGGGGTTTTTATTTTGTTACTTGAGATTAAGACTATATTTCGAAATTGTGGATAAAAATAATATCATATGCTACTAGTATGGCTCGCGGCTCCGCCTGTGTGGAAAACCATTTCCGGGATAAAATCATTTTGCCGGGATAAAAAGTAGCCTATAGCACTCAAGAGTAATGTAGCTTCATATTAGAGAAAAAAAAATCAAAATCAGTTCAGTAGTTCCTGAGATTAGTGCGTTCAACCAAACAAACAAACTCTCCAGATTTACAATATTAGTATAGATATAGTACCTATAGATCAACAATTTACAAAAGTGGCACGTTGAAAACAAGCACAAATGTAATTCAAATTAACGCAAAAACGTACGAAACAAAATGCTTTCGATACGAAATTATAACTTCTCTTCACAACACGTAAAAGAAACAAAATGAAAACACTTTAACAAACAATTCACAACGAAATCAGTATGATGCGATGCGATATCTGCATATAAAACAAACGAATTAAACAAATAAATTTATTTCACCGCGAATCAACGTGAGCTTAAATTAATATCGGATACTGCACCACAACTCTGGACACGTGAATATTCTTATTTATATTTAAATTTCAGAGCTTACGAGCTTACTCATTAATAAGAGAATATCGGGTTATTTCATAACAATCCGATACTAGTGGATCATCATCTGAATTTCCATTAAAGTCTGCATTTGTGCTTACTTATGCCAAAGATAAAAGAAATAGTCCTATATGGACAAGGTACGTAACTATGTAAATTCGTTCTATATATTTTAACTATTGGTCTACCATATAAGACAATAAATATTTTTTTGTAAAAACATCTTTAATATTTATTGTAAAAGTGTCAATTTTTATTATATAGTCAACTGGAAAACTCGATTGTCGCTAGCTTCGGGAAGAGTGCGTAGTCCTTGCAATGCACTAGCGGTCCTTCGACCCCTTTTAGTCACCTGCTCGAAAGAGGTGATACTGCACAACTGACGAGACATTCACACAACCCATAAGTACAACGAATATGTTTGAATTGTACACATTATCATTAGACCTGAGTAAACCAAAACAAAATAAACAAAAAAACATTTCAATTCCAATCTTTCATGTAGCGACGATAATATCTTTTATACATAAAAGTGTGTAAGTAATAACTGCCCGTAAGTATCATAGTGTTGCTATTTCGTTTTAATTTGGCACAGAGTAAATCTAAACTGAGCCAAGAGTCACAAATCGGGAAAAAAAATATAGCTTTGTCTGAAACACCAACTTGGTAATGCTTTTTTTGAGACTCGGTATCGTCATGGCACAACTCCACGGAGTTTTCAAGATTTTTTGCAAGACCTCAATTTATGTCAGTAATAAGTATTAAATTTATTTAATTTGCCAAGTTCACAGACGTAATTGCTATGAATATAATCAGCGATCATATTATAATCCATCGTTGATCAACATACATTTCGATCCAAGATTACGATCTTATATTAGAAGGACAAATGATTCATATGTACATTCCTGCAATACATCGGGTTATGTGTCTAATTTTACATAGAATGATGATATGATTACAGCGGTGCGTCGTCCTTATGTTTTGTACCATCAATCAGACTTGTTTTAAATTATACAACCAAAATAATAAAAAAGTTTATGGGTTGCGTATATTCTAACGTTAGGTGAAACTGACATAATAATAGCGACATAGCGATAAGACCGCCCATTGTTACACTAGCTATATTTAGCTAATAAGTATATTGTTTTTTTTTTTTTTATTTCTTTGTATGTCAGCGGTGTAAAATAAAGTGTTATCTATCTATCTATCTAATAATTGGAATACAAGCTCTAAAAAGGAATTGGTCGGTCTGGTATAAATCAGACCGACCAATTCGTTCAGAAACAGACAACTTGCTTAATCAAAGAGTTCGTAATCACCCACCTTTGTATAGAATATTATAAACAGAACCCATCTAATAATATTTAGTTGTAATCGGTGTATATTTAACAACTAAGCTTACTAATAATTCAACTTTACTAATTACTGACACTATCAGCACGTTAGGTACAATGTCAACTAACAGTCGGGACGAACAAACAAAGGAACAATGGGTAAGTTTGTTCATTTCAATTAGTGAACAAGTCCCGGACGCGGCGGCGCGGCGTCAGTTATCACGTTTAACTAGAGTCCAATTAAGTTGATGATATTTGACAGTCATTTCAAAAGAGGTTTACCTATCTCGATATGAATTAATTTGATTCTTAATGGATGTCGTATTTATGTGTCGTCTGAGGAATTCTCCAGCTTCATATACTGTTATTATATATATAGTGTTATATAGTGGACGATAGCCTAGTTGGGAATGGAACGGTCTGCCGAGATAATGTCCAGAGGTTCGAAACCCAAGTCACACACCTCTGACTTTTCGAAGTTACGTGTGTATTGTTTATCAAATATCGTTCGCTTTAACGGTGAAGGAAAACATCGTGAGGAAACCTGCATACCTAAGAAGTTCCTTATAAGAATTTCGAAGGTATGTGAAGCCTACCAACCCGCACTAGGCCAGCGTGGTGAACTAAGGCCAGTAGAGGAGGCCCGTGCTCAGCAGTGGGCAGTATAATAATACAGGGCTGGTATTATTATTATTATATACTGTTATTTATGCCGTACCCCTTTTGTAGTAGGTGGTTTGTTAATCTTTTATAATTGGAAGAGTTTCTGAATATATTTTAAGTACTTCAAATTATTTACTTATGTTCAAAATTAATTTCTTCATTGACTTATTTTAGGCACGGAGGCTGCCTTCTAGCCAACTTCTGTGACCCCCGTGATGGACATGTCCGAGGCAGCTTGTCTCACGCTGCCTCGGACACCAAAAGGTGGACACGGTACGGTGTTTCGGGGGCTTCTGAGCCCCCGCAATAGGAAAAGGACCGCAAAAAAGCGGTACGCGCAGGGGCGGTTGCGGACGACAACTTAGACGTGAGTCGGAGGAAGCCCGCAGCCGTCCCTAATGAGCCGAAGATGGCCATATTAAAAAAAAAAAAACGGAGGCTGCCTTTTTAATTTACCATTTTGACGATGCATTTTTTGAATTAAAAAATCTGCTTAGTCATAATCTATAGTATAGTATAGATAATTATACATATACACTCACGCCTGTTATCCCCGAAGGGGTAGGCAGAGGCGCAACTAGTGCACCCACTTTTTCGCCATCATTCCGTCCCATGATGTGATAGGGGGCGAGCCTATCGCCATATCGGGCACAAATTCCAGACTCCGAGCTGATACTGAATAGAAAAACTCAATATCACTTTGCCCGACCCGGGGATCGAACCCGAGACCTCAGCTTTGCAGTCGTACTGTAATACAACTACGCCACCGAGGCAGTATAGATAATTATCTATATCTATTATGCACCCGCCACCGTCTACCGTTGCACCACCCTAAGGATGACTGAGAGAGGATGCATTTGGCATTAAGTCCGCATATAGGTATAGGGACCTTATGTACAAAGTGATATAAATGAATAAGTACAAATAAATGAAGGATTGTAGGTAGGTACGTTACCCCAAAAATATGTTTAAACCAAAAATGACAGATCATCCAATATCACAGCAATTTATTTCGAGAGTCTGATTTGGATATGACATTTAATTTCTAAGATTGAAATCGCCGATATATTTACATCAGTTTTGTCAAAATTATATTTAGTATAGATATTTTATTAAAATTCTTGGAATAATGTTTATTTTTGAGTCTCACAAACATGAATTATTATGATTGGTAGTTACTTATTAAAACATACCACATGGTATAGTCTAATAAGTATATAGTATTAAGAAGTATACTTGTTAAAGTCAATGCAGCTTAAAAATAATTGGCCCAAAAAACCACTCAAAATAATACGACTGACTTTGGCTGAAATAGCAATCCCAGATTAACTACATTAGCAGCGTGAACACCAAATTAAATTAACCCAGTGACTGTTAAACGCCATACGTGTATCTCTTCGTTTTCAACTCTCAAATCCTCAGTAACACAAATCAATTTAAAGTTATTCCTTCGTTCGAGTTCGCATATATTAGCATACAGTTTACACTCTCCAGGATTGTGCAATTTCATAGTTTTATGATTTTTAATACTTCATCCATATTGCATTTCTGTATAGACAGCTGGTTTAAGCACTCTTAAGTTTAGTAATTTTTATTTGTGGGAATTGATGGGATGTTATCAAATTTAGATTTACTCATAAATCGGATAAGTTTTTATTATAATAATAATATAACACATTTATATTAACTTATAGTAATTATTCATGTGTCATTTAAGCTAAATAGTTTGAGTTTAATTTAAGTTCGATATTTGTCATAGCACAATTTCTTGAAGTACCTACTTATAAATATGTTAAAAAAGCTTTTAAATAGAAGAGAAGGAATTCAAGCAGTTTTCAATTGTTCCTGTCTAAAATCACACTTGGAGTTTGTAGGAGCTAGTCGCTACGTTCTTAGTTTATGTATCCTATTATTCAAAATTAAACCTCTGTTTCAACTAAATTTTATTTGAAAATTATCTTATTATACAGCTAATGTATATAGTACTCATTTTGTTACCATATAGGTATTTAGAAGCATTGGTAAGAGTTTGAATTTTGTATTTGGTCGGCTTGTATATTTATATGATGTGTATTGTATTGTATTAATTATTTGTGCATTTACTAAGAAGTTGTGAAAACAACCCTACGTAATACATCCTTTTTGAAACCTTCAACTAGTGCTTTTATCGCTCGCGTGCCTGTGCCGCGGGTGTTCCAAAATCTTGATGGCCTCGATCGTTGGCACACGTTTCGTCGGCTTAAAACGTGACCACCTAATTTACTGCTTAATGTATAATCTATTGATTTTTATCGTCTTTTTTTTCGGAATAATTTGACAATAATGGCTCCTTCTGACACCATCTTTAACGTATTTAACATACATAAATACATTATTTTATTCCTTGATTAAACGTAAATACTCAATCCATTAAAAATTTATGAGTTAATTAATAAATATTAGTGTGTGTATTTTATTGATTAGAATACTTATTACTTGGCTATATTAGCATTCATATAAGCGGATCGTAAATTTTCACACAGATTGTACCTACAATTAAGCATAATCAATCGCATGACTAGCACCGTATACTTTTTAATATCGTATATAAACGATATAAAAAAAAATACTAATGGAATGTACAATGCTATTCAAATATGAATAGGAACGTCAATGACCTTTATGTGTCAAATGTCACTTGAAAAGTACAAAGTTTGCATAGAAAACTTGTTAGCATATCAATAACGGTTTATTTTATTTTGTCTAATTGACTCTTACATCAAATTTAGATAACAACGTTATTGCTAAATTAGCTTAACATAATAGTTAATTATTTAGACAACACAATATGGCGCAAACTCGATCCCATTCTTATTTGAACTGTTATGGCATATATTTCCTTACCTGCCAGCCCGAGCCAGCTTTTTCGTTTATTTCTCATCATTGATTTTACTCACAATTAAAATGTCTGTAGTTATATAAGTGACCTATGGTATTAATAATTATTATTAATATAATCAATTTAATGTATATTTTTTTTTTTTTTTTTAGGACCTTCTTCGGCGCATTAGGGACGGCTGCGGGCTTCCTCCGACTCACGTCTAAGTTGTCGTCCGCAACCGCCCCTGCGCGTACCGCTGTTGCGGTCCTTTTTCCTGTTGCGGATTTAATGTATATTGACTTTAAGAGCAACTATGTTCGCCTACGTGTTGAATAAAGTATTTTTTATGTCCTGCATTATTTATTGTATCATATATTGCATATTATTAGTTTTTTTATCCCGGTTCCAAAGGCTCGCACTAAGCGCTTTGCTTCCACCTTTATCGCGCGGACAGCCAAATTGTGGAATTCGCTACCGTCGTGTCTTTTTCCGCACATATACAATTTGAGACTCTTCAAGTTGCGAGTGAATCGTTTTCTTCTGGGCAAGCGTGCTTCACCTTAGGCCGCATCATTGCTTAACATCAGGCGGATAGCTGACAAACGTGAGCCTATTCAGTATAAAAAAAACGATAATTTGAACCCATAGGGAAATTATGGATAGGTATTTAAAATCGGATTCTTTAACTACATGGGGCTGACGTCGTACTGTGTTTTAGAAAGAAGAAAGAAAGAAATATTTTTATTATTGGAGCAATAACATTATAACATGTTTCTTTAATAAAAAAAGGGAGAAAAAAACTAAATAAAAACGAAATAGAGCATGATTATATGTACTGTGCCAACAACAGGAACCCCCTTTCAGCTTCTTGCATAAGCATAAGCCTGACTGATACTGCAGCGCTGATTTTTAATTTTAGGGATTTTTGTAGCACGAAAGGCTTTTATCGCGGGCGAAGCCCTGGAACACCTAGTTTTTAATAAAAATGCACGGTTTTTATACATACTTAAATGGATACCAGGTGCCTACTTCACTACTTAAATAAAAGGATTTTCTTTCTTTCTTTCTTACTTAAAGGAAAATAGGTATCGAGAGGCTACTGCGAAAAACGAAATCCGAAACGTCGGTCCGAAACGAAGAAACGACGAACTTCGGATTTAACCTTACTACAAAATTACTTCGGATCCGTCACCGTTGAACGAAGGTTTCACGCAGTTTGCGACGCTTCCGACTTCGCTCAACACTTTCGTCACGCAACAACTCTTCATGAAGAAGGATCCGTAACACTTCGTAGTAAGAAAACGTGCGATCCGTCACCCGAAACTACGGATTTCGTTTTTCGCAGTAGCCTCTTAGGTTCGTACCATCGACGAGGTTTGTACCGATACTAGAATCAATAATCAAATGAAGCGGTTCCCTATATTCACAGAACTAGTTAAGCTTTGTAACAATTCAGTTTAGTGTGAAATAGTTCAACACAAAAATAAAATGTGTTGGTAGGATTTTTTTTATTTTGTATCCGACCGGACAGTGACCACCGCGCCTGAGTTGCTAAAACAAGCCGCAGTGACCCATGCAAGTTCGTGGCATTCCGGGATCAGTCTGTACATAGCCGGGTCACACAGGCCGGTATAATAGGGTAGTTTCCTATGCTCTATTTTGTACATTATTTTATATCTATACTAATATTATAAAGCTGAAGAGTTTGTTTGTTTGAACTCGCTAATCTCAGGAACTACTGAACCGATTTTGAAAATTCTTTCACTAATAGGAAGCTACATAACTCCTGAGTGCTATAGGCTACTTTTTATCCCGGGAAAATATGTTTGTCCCGGAAAAACTTTTTCACGCGGGCGGAGCCGCGAGCACTACTAGTGTAATATAAAATTATACGAAAAATAAATTCTTCTGTGAAATCAGCATCAAAATTGGTTAGAAAATAAAGCAGTTATTCACATTTGAAATATTGTCCTGAACAATAGTGAGGGCGTAGTGAGGATATCGCGTCATCTCTTTTGCACGCACGCAGGGTTATGGCTGGTGACACTCGGTTACGTCACATTCTGTTGTTTCCGTTATCTGACAGATGCTCCTTCCACCAAACTTCAAAGCTTTATAACTTACTTATTATTGCGCAAATTTTAAAATTTTTTGTCCGTTAGATTTAGGATGGCATACATTTTTAATAAATGTTTAATAAAAAATTAACTAACCTATTATGTCGTCTGACGAGGAATAATCTTCGCTCGTCTGGACCCAGTGGACCAGAGAGTGAGAGAGAGAGAGTGGACCAGACGCAGGTGCAGTAGCGTACCTACCTTTAAAAAAGAAATAATACCAGCCCTGTATTAAATACTGTACTACTGAGAGGGTTTAGGCCTTAGTCCACCACGCTGGCCTAGTGTGGTTTGGTAGACTTCACATACTTTCGAAATTTTTATAAAGAACCTTTTACAGTAGAAAACATTTACTCTTTGGCATCATATTCGTATAAGCAAAAAAAAAACAATCGTACATTTTAAAATCTGGGTAAAAATTATCACTTTATATTGACTTTATTTTATATTCTAATTCGAAAAATTAGAATATTATAAAGTTATTAGTAAAACTTTATACACAAAAATTTTAGACCATTTCATTTTATAATTGACTAGTAGTGCTCGCGGCTCCGACCGCGTGAAAAAGTTTTACCGAGATAAAAACATTTTCTCGGGATAAAAAGGAGCCTATAGCACTCAGGAGTAAAGTAGCTTCCTATTAGTGAAAGAATTTTCAAAATCGGTTCAGTAGTTCCTGAGATTAGCGCGTTCAAACAAACAAACAAACTCTTCAGCTTTATAATATTAAGTATAGATTTTACTGGCTCGGTGGCATTGTATTGCGTACACGTTACGAGTACGAATTGCTCGCTGAGGTCCTGGGTTCGAATCTCGGATTGGGCCAAAAACATTGTGACAGGGTTTTCCATCTTAAAAATTACTCAGTCACAACTCGGAGTCAGGAATCTGGCGGTGTGATACCCACGTGCCTCGTAAATCACGTAAAGTCATTGATCCTGCGCCTGATTTCTCTCCGGACTTGTCGGGATTGCCGTCTCACTGGACTATGAGAGTGAAGGAATAACAAGTGCACCTTGCGCGCACACTTGTGCCCTATAATATCTCCTGCGTAGATGGTTGATCTCTGCTGAGATTGGCCGCCGTGGCCGAAGTCTGCGAATGAATCTTTATGATTCATGAATCTACCGCTGCTTCGGAACGTATTATTGTTATTTAAAACAAGCGGCCCAAAATAGCTAGATGGCCCTAAGTCAGGTTTTAGCTCAGGATTCAAACCTTGTAACCATATTTCTTTCTTTCCATTTGGCACTAACCTGCCAAGTACCATTGCGTGTTTATCTACATAGCTACTTCCACTGGAGATTTTAAACCTGCGCTATTTCACGCCAATAAGAACGTATTCTTCTTTTTTAGTACGGCTGTTTGCATCCTCCTGCGGTTTCTTCGCTCAGTAAATATAGCTAATAATTTTTTGATGTGATCCGAATTGTTGCAAATACAAAGCTTCAGTCATCGAAAGCAGCCTGAATTACATAAAAGTGTAGTCATGTGTGAATATGACGATATTATTTTTGCGAAGTTGATATTCAGGTCATTTGAATGAACGGAGTTATCTGGCACAAAAATAAATTTTCATTTTACAAACGTCGGAACAAGTGATATTTTTTCATAGGGCGCAACGAGTGAGCAGGTTTTATCGCCTCTGTAATAAATACAGGGCTGTATTCACATCGTATTGATATGTGAATAACTATAATAAAAAAAATGTAGTCAGTCTTCCTGGGGCCGTAGACAAAATATCTAACGATAAATTTATTGCTAGAATAGATGTCATTCACTTTTTGTTTGTTTTATACTACCACTAGCGCCCCGCCCTTGCTTAGTACGGGTAGCAAGGCATAGTATTATATACCTCTATTTATTGTTCTATCGAACAAAATATTTATGTATTATACGCAATATACCTTCCTCTGGAATCACACCGTCCATT
This sequence comes from Lapara coniferarum, assembly GCA_949316025.1. Taxonomy (NCBI): domain Eukaryota; kingdom Metazoa; phylum Arthropoda; class Insecta; order Lepidoptera; family Sphingidae; genus Lapara; species Lapara coniferarum. The sequence continues at coordinate 7,798,688 of OX438920.1, forward strand.
CGTCCATTTCAATTTATGAAAATCCGTTCGGTAGTGTTTAAGTTCATCGCGTTCAAGAGATAAACATGCAATAGGGGGCTTTGTTTCACAATAAATAGATGTAAGAACATATCCTTAAAAATAAAAAGCAAAAATAATCCAGCACAAAATTCCCGGTTCATATTTTCCGGGATAAGCAGTAGCCTATGTCCTTCCCTGGGTCTCAAACTATCTCCATACTTAATTGTTTGCGGTTCCACCCGCAAAGAAATATTTTCCGGGATAAAAGTCCCGATTATTTCCCAGGGGTCAGGGGTAAGAATTAGCCTAGGTCCTTCCCAGGGCCTTAAACTATTTCCCTACCAAATTGCATCGCAATCGGTTCAGTGGTTTGCCGTGACGGCTCCACTCGCGAGAAAATTAAATCCGAGATAAAATTCCCGGGTAATTTTATAATTTTATAATTTTCCGGGACAAAAGTAGCTTCCGGATCTCGAACTATCTCTATACTTGTTTTCCTGCTATTCAACTTGAAGAAAATGATTTTCTGGGATTAAAGTCTCGGTTTATATTTTCCCGAGATAAGAAGTACCTACCCTAGGTCCTTCAAAGAGTCTTAAACTATCTCCTTACCAAAATTCATCGGAATGGGCTCAGTGGTTTGGCCGTGACGGCTCGCGAAAAAAAAGTCTGGCTTTATATTTTCCCGGGATAAAAAGTAGCCTATGTCCTTTCTCAGGCTCTAGACTATCTATGTAGTAAATTTCATTTAAATCAGTTGAGCAGTTTTGGCGTGAAAGCGCGACAGGCAGACAGACAGTCAGATTTACTTTCGCATTTATAATATTAGTACGGATTAATGATGTAGAAACGCATCTTGACTACGATCCCTCATCACAAACTAAACACTTCCATATTCAGTAATAATAATTAATAATAATACCAGCCTTGTATTTATACACTGCCTACTGCTGAGAAGGGGCCTGCTCTACTACTGAGAGGGTTTTAGGCCTTAGTCCACCACGCTGTCCTAGTGCGGATTGGCAGACTTCACATACCCTCGAAATTCTTATCGAGAATTCTTAGGTATGTAGGTTTTCTCACGATGTTTTCCTTTTACCGTTAAAGCGAACGATATATAATTGATAAACAATACACACATAACTTCGAAAAGTCAGAGGTGTGTGCCCTGGGTTTTGAACCTCCGGACTCCGCAACCTCTCGACAGGCCGTTCCATTCCCAACTAGGCTATCATCCACATATTCAGTAAAAGCAGCTTAAATGCATTATGAACTGTGAGGTCTATATTTTGTAATCGGCTTCATCCGTCAACTTCTGCTAATCGTACTATATGGAAATAGTTACTAATATGCACGGAAAACTTTTACGATATTTCATTTTATTTCATAGTTAATATTATTAGAATTCGATGACTGTATTGAATTATCATCAGTTTACAGAGCTACAGAAATATAAACCAAATTATATCAATATGAGAAAGGGGGTCCTCGCCCCTCTCAAAGGCTCTGTCACCGTATCTGAAAGTTACTAATGGTGACGTACGGTGTCGCTGACACTTGACACTCATTAGGCGTCGGTTAGGGTAGGCAGTATGCGTAAACAATGATGTTTTATTCGGTATTCACTAAAATGAAATGTTTATTTCACGAAAGTACTACGACACTTTCGCTAAAGTATTTCACTAGCATGTTAAACGGCTGCCTCGGTGGCGTAGTTGTATTACCGTATGACTACAATGTTTAGGTCTTGGGGTCGATTCCCGGGTCGGCCAAAGTGATATTGGGTTTTTTAAATTCAGTATCAGCCCTGAGTCTGGATTTTGTGCCCGATATGGCGATAGGCTCGCTCCCTATTACTTCATGGGACGGAATACGCACGGCGAAAAGTGGGTGCACTAGTTGCGCCTCTGCCTACCCTTTAGGGGCTAAAGGCGTGAGTGTGTGTGTTTGTGTGTGTGTTAAACGGTACATCGTAGAGTAAAGTAGACGTGTAGAGTTTGCCGTTTACTTCTTTAGCTTTTATCTTTAGTGAGAAACGTTTAATTTCTTCTGTAATTCAAACTATACAATATTATTACGGATCTAAAACATGTAAGATGTATAAAGTTAACTATTGTATACTTTAACACCACCAGCACAATAATATTATAGATGTTTAAAGAAATGTAAATTAAATGCGCAAATAAACTTTAACAAAATGAAACCGCTTGAGTTTCGGTTCTAGTGAATATTATAATGACTGCTCATAAGAGCATGCTTATGCCACACTGACTACGCAATACTACATTAGTAATAACATACAAAGGCACAGCAGTTAGAACTGACAATATGAAAACGATAACTCAATGTCCATTCTGTATCGAAATTACTAGCTCATGAATGAACTCGAAAAATAATTGTTCAAAAAGGTATAAATTTTATGAGGTTTAACAATAATTCAATGTCCATTCTGTATCGAATTTAGAAACTCATGAATGAACTCGAATTTTTTTTATTGAATTATTCAAAAGGTATACATATTTTTATGAGATCTCCGTTTTTATAAGAAACATAGGTTGATATATCTATTTCAATCTGTAGTAATATTTGTCAAATCCAGTATATCAATCCAAAGTGTTATTAGAATTAAGTAACAGCCCACGTAAATGTTTGTAAATTTATTATTACCGGATTTTGGTCGCGGCTCCGCCCTCGTGAAAAGTTGTTTCCGAATAAAAGTCCTGCACATTTTCCTGGGGTAAAAAGTAGCCTAACACAGGCTACTTTTTGGGATAATGTAGCATTCTAATGGTGAAAGAATTTTTTCAATCTGTTCCGTTGTTTTTGAGTTTATTCGTTACAAATTACAAATCTTTTCTCTTTATAATTTTAGTATAGATAAATACTGACACGATCTCCAATCGAGATTTATATGCGTACACGACAGTAAATATTTTACCAACCGTGCTCATATCCCTCTAAACAACACACAATCATGCCGTTTTTCCCAAAGGGGTGGACACAGGTGCAAACATCATGAGCACCCACTGTAAATTAATATTATTTATTTAATCAGTTTTAAGTGTTCTAATTTTAATTTTTAAGATACTGTAAAGATAAACCTAATATCATTTTGCCCGACCTGGAATTCAAACCCGGGACTCTTAGCTGCATAGCTGTGTCGTATCGCGCACGCAGTACAACTACGCCACCACAAACTACACAATCGTAATTGATTGGTTACCCATTTTCTGCACTGCAAAGATAAATCACAATATAACTACAACATTCGATACCCTTATCGTTATTACCGTTAGTTATTCATTCAACCATTCTATCAGTTAAGCAGAGCCTATTGTTGCCAAGTGTTGTTGTGCTGCACGAAACGCTATTGCTTTGGCAGCTGGCCATATGACTCGGTGAATCCAGACGGCTAATGGCGTCTTGGTGACTTGTAGGACGTTGTTAACGCCTGCATGAGGCTATAAATGTTTATAGGTGGCATGCGTTGTCTGATTTCTTGTTAAGTAACAAGCTAAATGTTGCATCTTATCTTACTAAAATTATAAATGAGAACGTTTGTGAAAACATTTGGATGTTTGTTAGAACTAAACGCAGAAACAACTAAAGGGATTTGGATGAAATTTGTCCCACGGGTAGATGATGTTCTGGATTAACGCATAGGCTAGTTTATTACTGGTAATTTGTTCCCAGTGAAAATAATGAATGTTTTAAATCAGATTTTTTATGTAGATGGCGCTGGTTGCTGGTTTCGTACTGTGAGTGGTTTGGCGACTTTTGTAGCGGGAAAGGGTTTATACGCGGGAAAGCCACTACTAACAGCTAGTCGTAATTAAGGCTATGGGAACGTGTTTGGATTGTATTTGCTTTGTTTGTATGTCAATCATAAACCGTTCGATTGATTGATTTTTATTCTGGAAAAGTGCAGACAACGGCATTTACATCGGTTAAAGGTTTTCGAGTACTCAGAGCTGCGAGCAAAAGCTAGAATGGTATAACATTGTAATGATATTATTGTATTTTGTAACATTGAACATTGGAAAAATAAGTGCTACTAACTACAGTTTAGTAGTAGTATAATTGTGAACCTTTACGTACAAAACAAACACTGATAACCTTGAAATGGTATTCATAGTAAGCCCGTTTTATTCATAACTTTTAATTGCTTAACTTTGAAAGTCAATTTCATCCAAAACTGGCGAACAATTTTCGATCTATTTTTAACTTTCCCCGAAATATTAAATTCCATTACGATAAACTTAAAGCAATTCGTTACCTTTGTACATTATGCATTTACGCATACTCACGTTTTTTATCCCCGAAGGCGTAGGCAGAGGCGTGCGTATTCCGTCCCATGATGTGATAGGAAGCGAGCCTATCGCCATATCGGACACAAATTCCATACCCCGGGCTGACACTGAATAGAAAAAATCCAATATCACTTTGCTCGACCCGGGGATCGAACCCGAGACCTCAGCATTGCAGTCGTAACGTAATACAACTACGCCACCGAGGCAGATGTGCATTTAGTATTTGCATTTCATAGCAAGTATTGACAAGAGAACGATAGTAGTTGGGAATGGAACGGTTTGCCAAGACAATGTCCGGACTCCGGAGGTGCAAAACTTATGGGAAACACCTCTGACTTTTCGAAGTTACGTGCGTATTGTTTATCAATTATCGTTCGCTTTAACAGGAAAGGAAAACGTCCTGAGAAAACCTACATACCCGAGAATTCTCCATAATAATTTCGAGGGTATGTGAAGTCTGCCAATCCGCACTAGGCCAGCGTGGTGGACTAAGGTCGAAGCCCTCTCAGTAGTAGAGGAAGCCCGTGCTCAGCATTGGCCAGTACATAATACAGGGTTGATTGCACTGCATTGACTATACAGCATTTATAGCAACTATATTTTACCTATAGAATAGTGCGAAGAGAATAGATTTTTTATGATGTTTTTTTTCCTAAAACCTGAGAACCGACACGAAAACGGAATACACAATATGTTAGCACGAAATTCATATAATATTGATAGCAATATACTCTAGACGAATATACTGTTTTTTTTATGAAAATATCAGGTGTTTCATATTAAGAGACCGCTAGTCGGCAAGCACAATGTGGCACGCCTTCCAGTTAGGTTGTATAATATATATTTTGTTGCTTTGAAACGGTCAATAACATCGACCAATGGCCCAAAAGTTTCAAATTTCTTCCTTAATGATCAGTTTCCCCTTAAAGATCGGCAACAGATCCGCAATTTCTCTAACAATATGGGAATTGAAGACGATGATCACATAAAATGTTGTTATATAGCAGTTATTCCTCATTAACTCTAAAACCTCCACTAATTGCCTAGATTGAGTTTGATGAACGTCGCATTAGGGATCTATTTTGATGAAATTACTACTAATATATTAATCAATGTTTCCTATGGCAGCTAATCTAATTTGAAGTAATTATAACCTCGGGATCTGCGACGATTTACTTAATTACTGAAGCTTATGAGCGTAATATGTACATGTACTGCCTGAACTACATGACTGCCTCGGTGGCGTAGTGGTATTGCGTACGCATTACGAGTACGATTTGCGCGCTGAGGTCCTGGGTTCGAATCCCGGGTCGAGCCAAAAAAAAATTGTGACTGGGTTTTTCCATCTTAAAATTTACTCAGTCGCAGCTCGGAGTCAGGAAGTTGGCGGTGTGATACCCCCGTGCCTCGGAAAGCACGTAAAGCCGTTGGTCCTGCGCCTGATCTCTCTCCGGTCATGTCGGATTGCCGTCTCACCGGACTATGAGAGTGAAGGAATAGCGAGTGCACCTGTGTATTGCGCACACACTTGTGCACTATAATATCTCCTGCGTACCTGGCTGATCTCCGTTGAGATTGGCCGCCGTGGCCGAAACTGGCTAGGAGGATTTCATTTCATGTACATGTTATGTTATAATAAGGAGGATAGTCAAGTTCATTATAGTTTACTGAGTTGACGTGATTATGTGTTTAGAGTTGGATTAAGAAGGCTTTGCTACCGATTGGATACAACACGTTCTGTATTGGAGTTAAAGCTTAGCTCGACGAAGTGTATACTTCAAGACGGTAGGTAGCTACCGTAGGGCTAGGCGATCAGGGAAACCCCCCAGATCAGGGAGCTCCCGGACCAGCTACAAAACTTTTTTACCTCTTTAGGTGACCCCATCCTGTAAAAACCAAAGAAGCAAAATTATCAGGAACTTATATCAGGGACCATTTTTGCTTCCACCCTGGTCCTCGCATCAGTTAAGGCCGTCACTGGCAGGTTTTTTTGCTCCTGAGTCCTTGTTTCCACAACTACGCCAATGCTAGCGTTATCGCCTGTCCAAAACCAGAACCAAGATGATCGGCGCTTACTTGGATAGGCGTACGTTTATGAGTGGACGTTGACCAGTTGAGTAATACACTCCTGGTGAACATTCTTGACTTAAAATTTCCTTGAAATCATCTCCGTGACCATGAAGGTTAAGTCTTCGAAAAATCGCATCGGGAGAAAATATAAATTAAAAAATCGCGATAAAATCCGTTAAATAGTTTTATTTCAATGTCTAACATTCGCGTAGATATAAGAAATAATTATTAAAATTTCCTGATCCGGATGCGTAGTAATTTTGGCCATAGGTATATGGTATGATTTCGTATATAAGATGATATTGTGTTATGCCTAAAAGTGTTACTTTGATTATAGTCATATAATAGCTATCCTACAAGATTTTATGTCGTTTGTTAATAAAACACATCCCCAAATATGAAACGGATTTTTAGACAGCAAATCGAATTTCTAAACTATTTCTACTGCCTCGGTGGCGTAGTTGTATTGCGGTACGGCTGCAGTGCTGATGTCTAGGGTTCAATCCCCGGGTCAGGCAAAAGTGATATTGGTTTTTTCTACTCAGTATCAGCCTGGAGTCTGGAAATGGTAACTGATATGGTGAAAGAATATGCACGGCGAAAAGTGAGTGCACTGCGATTGAGTGGGATAAAGGCGGGAGTGTGTGCTCTACTGTAACCTACTACAGCACTGACATGGTAACCTCATACTGACACATTATGAGATCTGTAGATAGTACCGATTGTTCGCCGTTCACACATTTCCTTATTCCACACAGACGAGACAAGTAGAAACCTACTTTCTGTAATGTTGGAAGCCTGTTTCCTTCCTTGCCAATATCCGTGAGAGTTAGGTGGGGACGCTTCCTTCATTTTGCATTGTGGCCTACTTTTGTTACTGGATTAAATTCAATGGTACAGTAAATATAATCTGTGTTTTTATTGGGTTATGGAGTGTTTGGCGTACATAGAATGCATGATGGATGTAAAAGACTTTAGTTGTACATACAAAATTATGCCTCGGTGGCGTAGTTGTACTACAGTCCGACTGCAAAGCTGAGGTCTCGGGTTCGATCCCCGGGTCGGGCAAAGTGATATTGAGTTTTTCTATTCAGTATCAGCCCGGAGTCTGGAATTTGTGCCCGATATGGCGATAGGCTCGCCCCCTATCACATCATGGGACGGAATAACGGCGAAAAGTGGGTGCACTAGTTGCACCTCTGCCTACCCCTTCGGGGATAACAGGCGTGAGTGTATATGTATACAAAATTATGGCTAAACTAGCTTTTGCCCGCGGCTCCACCCGCGTTAGAAAGTTTTTCCGGCATAATAATCCCGGTTCATATTTCCCCGGGATAAAAAGTAGCCTATGTGTTAATTCAGGACATGGTCTATCCTTGTACCAAATTTTATCGAAATCCGTACAGTAGTTTTTGCGTGAAAGAGGAACAAACATCCAGACATCCATACATCCATACATTCTTACAAACTTTCGCCTTTATAATATTAGCAGGATAGTAGGATGTGTTTTTTACATCAATTGACAAATATCATAAAATAAAAGATAATCTTTTTATTGCCTCGAATGACGAGACGAGCATGCCGTTTGCCTGGTGGTAAGCGATACGACCACCCATAAACAGTAGCAGCACCATTCAACACCTTGACTTACAAAGTACTGTGTGGCATGGCACTCCACTCTTCATCCTGAGACATAAGGTGTTAAATCTTAATATATCCAGTGCACGCACCCTGCTGTTTGGTGGTAGAAATTGACATAGCGGTGGTGCCCACCCAGACGGCTTCTTACATATGAGAGACCTACCACCAGTTAATATTCCCCTAAACCGTAAAAGAGCGTATGCGCCAAAATAACAAATTACAGCTTAGGTAGGTAGTTTAATATTGGCGGTTACGAACTTTTGCCATTTAGGGGAATTATGTAATGCAATGCAATCAGACATGTATTATATACTGCCCACTGCTAAGCACGGGCCTCCTCTACTACTGAGACAGTTTAGACCTTAGTCCACCACGCTGACCTAGTGCGGGTTGGCATACTTCACATACCCTCGAAATTCTTATGGACAATTCTCAGGTATGTAGGGTTCCTCACGATGTTTTCCTTCACCATTAAAGCAAACGATAATTGATTAACAATACACATGTAACTTCAAAAAGTCAGAAGTGTGGGCCTTGGGTTTTGAACATCCGGACATTATCTCGGCAGACCGTTCCATTCCCAATTAGGCTATCGTCCACTTGACTGACGTCCGACACTTGACGTCCACTGGACGAATTATTCTCGGTTTGTTTCATTTCAAAATTTAGTCACAAGTCTAGAGAGCAATCTCCAAGTCTTATGAAAAAAAAATGGCGTTAATTGTTTTTAATCATTACACATAGTCTTCGCTAATAAATTCTGAGGGTGTTTAAATAATTTTGGCAACTACCTGAGCAAAAATGATGTAATGTGACACAGCAGCTACAGAAGACTCGGTAGCTTGTGTAAAAAACATAACAAAAATATTATTAAGTCGTAGCCCGGTGAAAGGACTTCGAGGTCAATGCGACTTTGAAAGCCTATGTTAACAAAATTTTCCTCAGCAACTGATTCGTATGCAAAAGATGTCTCAGGAAGTAATTTACTCTACATTCTATCCCGGAAAAGGATTTTACGCAAGGGGAACCTTAAGCAAAAGTAGTTGTTCCATAAAACAAGGTTTATTATAGCATTAGACGAGAATCACAACGATTTTCTCTTGGGACAACAGACTTGAAGAAAACGAACAATATTTATAAGCGACAGCATCGACAGTACCTAACTCGCGTTCACTAGGGACCATCTCCGTAAAAGAAACATTGTTTATAGCAGATACTTACTCTAAATTACGAATAATAAATTACAGTTGCGTAGAATTCATTATTTATAATTAGCTTAACGGGTCTTTTGGTAACAGTAATTAATATTATGTTAATAATTTAAGGCATTTAATATCATTAAAGTGAAGGAAGAAGGTTGTGTAGGAGGTCTCTCTTAGCCTAGAATCATTATGATAATTTGATACTTTGTCGTAAACAATGAACGAGGAAGAATTTTCGGAATTCAATTTGAAGGATCTTGAAGCCTTTGTAAATTTACAGTGGATTTTGGGATTAAAATCTGATACTTCAGAGTCAAATATCGTGTAGCAACTTTATATTCAAAATGATACCCACCTGGCATTTGAATTTCGAAAGTACGACTGCGTTTCGACCTCCACACTGTTTTCAGCTTATTACGCTGTTCTAGCGCGCCAAACCGATGACGAACATTCGCAACATGCCTACCTTATGATTTCAATAATATTCAAGTGTTATGCTATGATTTGAGATTCCAACAATATTTTACGCGTAAATATTTGTTGTCAATTAGCGTGTGCTTGGGTATCATTTTACACTACACACGCACACAGACACATTCATGCCTTTATTCCCGAAGGGGTAGGCAGAGGCGCAACTAGTGCACCCACTTTTCGCCGTGCGTATTCCGTCCCATGAATTGATAGGGGGTGAGCCTATCGCCATATCGGGCACAAATTCCAGACTCCGGACTGATACTGAATTTAGAACCTCATATCACTTTTACCAACCCGGGAATCGAACCCCAGACCTCAGCATTGCAGTCATACCGTAAAACAACTACGCTATTGCACGGGCACCGAGTGATTTACACTAGTTAGGTACTTACTAATTAAAATATAATAATATAATATTTGGCAATTTTCCAGATTGGAAGCCTCTTTTATTGTTCCATTATATTCCATAGAGCCAATTACTGACAATGCTATTACAAATATGAATCGTAAATTATGTATAAAATAAATAAATACGACGTGTAGATCGGATGAACGAAACATTTTAGGCATTTTTGTCCCTACTCCCTTGATATAATATATTATACCCGGAAGAATCTTTCGAAGGCAAATTTCCAAAGAAATGATGTTCCTGGGACATGATACTCTAATGTCTGTCGGCTTGACATTAATAAATAATACGTTATAATATGGCAGATTCCGGCACGCATATTGGCCCAACTTTTAAGGGTTAAGTGCGACGAAGGACCCTACGACCAATACCTTTACTAATGAAAGTCTCCGTGGCACGAATGAGCTGGCTATTAAAGGAAGAGCGGGGTCCACGTAACCAGACATGTTTGTGTTACCTGGGAATGTTTACTTCGAGGTTGTTGAGGAAACTGAAACTAAAAGCCATGCACTGGTTTTGATATTAACGACAAAAGCGTAGGTGAGGGCAATGTCAGGCATTATTGTATTACAGTCTCCAGCATAAGCAGCTGAACAAATTCAAAATTTCAAATTACCTACATACTTTTGTGTTCTTACTAATCTTTTTTTTTCTCTACACAAAAATAAAATAATAGAGATTTGCTTTACTTCATACGAAGAATTTTTTTTTCAGTTTAACTTAACGCGTATATAGGCGATTTGAAATTTTGGTTTTGTACAGATATTTATGCTGCTGACGGTACATAGGACCGTCATTAATAAGTGCTCTATTAGTTACATTAATTTTATTCCGTATTTATTACAGTCCACATAACTAAAAATCTGGACAAGTGCGAGTTGGACTTGCGTACCGAGGGTTCCGACAAACTTGTAGATAAGGTATCTAAGTATATAAGTTCAATATTTCGCGATAATTAATTAATAAAATTAAAAAAGGTAGTAAATTCGATATATTTGTTATTAAAGTACATTTTTACGGTTTTCATTTTTTTTCCTTTACATGTGCTGTAAGACATTCATCATCATCATCATCAGCCATATGACTTCCACTGCTGAACATAGGCCTCCCCCAAAGAATTCCAGATGGACCTGTCAAAAGCGGCCTGCATCTGTTCCTGCGGCCTTTACCAAAACCTTGCTTCTTGTCAAATTTCATGATTCATGATCAATGGGAAGTACCCTTTAGGTTCTGGTTCCTTTGCGAAATAGCAAAATATATTAAAATATATAACATAAACGGTCATATCTTTTGACCGCGTTGTCTTACAGGTTTGAGATCATAGACTTGAGTATTTGATATAAATTTCAGCTTGATATCTCTCCGCGTCCCTGACAAAAAGGATCTTGACGGACAGATAGACGGAAAACAAAGTGATCCTATCAGGATTCCTTTTTCCTTTTGAGGTCCGAAACCCTAAAAATAACATCAAAAGTTTCATTAGTAGCCATTACGCCTACAAGTACTGATTAAAGGCTTGCAGAGTCGTTGATTTAAGTTCTGACATATTCCAATGATGAGTGCTGTACGTGGTAATTACGTTGTGATTTGTTTTTGTGTGAGGTATTGAACCTGTTTTTGGGCAGGCATGATGGCTATGAACAATCAGCCGAGATACCATGTTTTCAATAAGCTAATAAAAACTTTTTTTTGCATTGAATGAAGAGACGAGCATGCTGCACACTTGATGGTAAGCGATATGACTACCCATAAACAGTAGCAACACCTTTTAAGTTCAACCCCACAGGTGGGTGCGTTCACCGCAAACTAGGATCCTTTTGTCATGGCGCCACAGTTCCAAGGAGTTTCCCTGCAGATCTCCGAGAGTCTCCAGATACTTAGAGTCAGGATCTCGAGCAGTATCTAGTTTGGGAGTTAAGAAGAAAGTAAGGCTAAATTAGCCTCAAGGAAACTGAGTGTCCTTAATAGACCTAAGCGGTACTTCACGCCAAAACAAAAGCTATTGCTTTACAAAGCACAAATCCAGCCTGTAGTGGAGTACTGCTCACACCTATGGGCTGGGTATCCAAGTACCAGTTGCTTTCACTTGAGTCCTTACAGAGACGTGCTGCTCGAATCATAGACGATCCTCAACTCTCGGTTTCGAACCGTTGGGCATGCGAAGAGACATTTGGTCTCTTTGCGTACTCTACCGGCTCTTCCACAGGGAGTGCTTTGAGGAACTGATCGAGATAACACCGTCATCTCCGTTTTACTACCGGATTACCCGCTCTCGGAGTTAAGTTCATCCGTTCCACCTGGTAGCGCCCACTGCCAGCACAATATGTTTCCACTGTTTCCAGAGACCATTTTTACCTCATACGTATTCACTCTGGAATGAACTTCCTCCCACGGCGTTTCCTCAGCGCTATGACTTATCCTTCTTCAAACGAGGTCATCCTTCTTCATCAGGTGAGCCGTTGGATCGTCTGCCTTCGAATGCAATAAAAAAAAACTATCCAGCGCCTTGAATTACAACATACTGTTTGGCATTCCACTGCGCTCGTCATCCTGAGACATAAGATGTTAAATCTTATTATGTCCACAAGTTACACTGGCTGCAATGTCCTTCAAACCGAAACAAAACAGTGCATGCACATTGCTGCTTGACGGTAGAAATAGACATTGTGGTGGTACCCACCCAGACGGATTCTTAGATATGAGAGACTTACTACCAGTAGGTATACACCTAACAGAAAGATTAGCAATTTGCCTCAATAATAATTTTGGTCATAAGAAAATATAAAAATTAGCTAAATTAAATCATTCGCCTGATTTCCTTACCTTCTCAAAATAATAAGAGGTTACTCAGATACTGTTGAAAGATTTTAACCCACCCTAATATGATCAGATTATATTGACGGTGATTTCTATTACAATGAATTGAGCTCGTCAGAACGTTTAGACTAGATAAAAGAGAGCACATAACATAATATGAATATTTCTGTGATGTTTCGATTTTTTTTTATTACTTCAACTTCGTTTCCCTTTGAATTCACGACATATTGAAAGGATATACGTTGAAAGACATACCTACCGTAATTTCATATTCTCCTTTTCCAAGAAACATAAACAATCCCCACAATTTCAATTAATGTTATGTTAACCTGACAAGTATTTCAACGTTCCAAAATATTCCTTTGGTTATGTGTTTTAGTGATTTATTGGTGCTTAAATAATTGCGGAAAACAATCCTTTGAGAGTCTTATTCATTTGTTAATATTATTGATGCTTGCCAGTGTAAAATTATGCTTTGATAGTTGGTACTTGTTGAAGAATCGATGAGTAAAGGCAGAGAATAGGGCATAAACTACGACTAGGTCGAAGTACATTGTAACAAGGTGATAGTCATAAAGCAGGTATATTCCCAACCTTGTGGGATTGAAGCTTGAATAGGTTATAAACGTATTTTATAGTTCGAAACCTATCTGAAACTAAAACTCGTTATGTAGTGATCATTTCTCTTTGTGTTTGAAAATTTATTAACAGTTTTTGCTTGTGGCTTCGGCCGCGAATTGTTATTCGCGAGGTAGTCTTATAAAATTCGAGCATAATGGAGTTACCGATTAGTAAATGATTTTCAGAATCGACACAATAACTAATATCTAGATATTATTAGTGCGTTCATAAAAACAAGCAAGGTAGAAGCTAAGCGTACTTTTACTAACATTATGAATGAGAATGGTTGAAAAATGTTTGGTTGTTTGTATGTTTGTTAGAAGTAAACACAGAATCGACTAAACCAATTTGGATGAAGCTGTGAGCAACACCTGGTAGAGTATATTATAGATACCTATCAAGTTATTCACCACCATAGACAGTTTATCTAATACTATGTGTTATTCGCGGCTTTGTCCGCGTGATAAGCTTTTTCTGATACAAAATGTCTTAATACACAGTGCGACGTCAGCGCCATCTAGTTACAATATCGAATTAAAAAATCCATTGCTTCCCATTAGAGCAGGACATGATCTACTCGCGTGACAAATTTCATTCAAATAAATTTAGTTGTTTCTTCGTTTACTTCTACCAAACATACAAACGTCTAAATATTTTCACAACCTTTCGTATTTATAATATTAGTGTAATCCTCCTAGCCAGTTTCGGTCACGGCGGCCAATCTCAACGGAGATCTGCCAGGTACGCGGGAGATATTATAGTGCACAAGTGTGTGCGCAATACACAGGCGCACTCGCTATTCCTTCACTCTCATAGTCCGGTGAGACGGCAATCCGACATGACCGGAGAGAGATCACGCGCAGGACCAACGGCTTTACGTACTTTCCGAGGCACGGGGGTATCACACCGCCAACTTCCTGACTCCGAGCTGCGACTGAGTTATTTTCAAGAAGGAAAAACCCAATCACAATGTTTTTGGCTCGACCCGGGATTCGAACCCAGGACCTCAGCGCGCAAATCGTACTCGTAACGCGTACGCAATACAACTACGCCACCGAGACAGACAATATTAGTAAGGGTAAGATAAGACAAGAAGTAATATAAAATCATATTGTATGGTTGGAGTGTGATATTGACTAATCTTGTAAAACGTTTCGGTACGCCCGTCGCTCTGAGGCCCCGGATTCGAATCTCAAGTCGGAAAATGTGATCAGTTTTTTTCTGCTCTGTATCGGTCGAGAGCTTGGAATTTGAGCCAGATATGATCATAGCCTTGCCAACTATCACATCATAGAACGGCACACAGGAGGATAAAAATGGGTGCCCTACGCACATCTGCTCACCACTTCGGGGATAAAGGCGTAATGTTAATTTGGTTTGTTGTAGTTATGCCAGTCCTCAAAATTTCTTTTTCAGATCATTTATTTTTCTGGCTGCCTACATTTTGAATAAATTCAAGGCTTTTTCTACCATGCGACACGACATTATATGACAGGCGAATTCCTTGCAACGTTTGAGCGTTCCATTTATTTAATTTTTCTCCAATGTTTTTGGAATCAAATTTATCCTCACGTTCATTCAAAATGCATTTTATTTAAAATCTACCTACATGAACCTAAGGTAAATTACCTAGCGGTTGGGTTACACCCAGTTTATATCCATATATCTTGCTTTAATATTGAATACAAAATATATTTTGGGTCGAAAAGTCATGTATTATTTGATGAGATTTCACTGAAGAATAGCAATGCTGAAGTATGTAATTTACAGCGAAAAAGTAGTGAAATATTATTAGTCTTTCAGTAAAGCTTTTAAGTCGGGTTTCGCTGGAAAAAAAGTGTATAAAAGGCTTTCGAACACTGAAACTTTCCCTCGAGAGCGTGCTGAGAAATATAAAATAAATAAATAGATCTAGATAGTAGGTTCTGTGAGTTTTTACAATTTATTTTACTTTATTGTTGTGTATTAATTTTAAAATTATGGCAAAAAGTACATTTATAAGACACGAACGAATCATAAGTAGTACTTAGATAAGTTACTTATACCTATTAAATAGTACCTAAGTTGTTAATTGATAAAAATATTTTGTAAGTAACTTGCGTTAGTTACGCAAGAAATACAAATGTATGGCTCACGAAGATTCGAATAATAAATCATGTGAACTAAAATCAAAGAGCGAAGAAATTAATCAGTATTATAGATAGTTGTGCCCTGTGGTCTGGGGGTATCTAAAGAATTTCGCCACGGCATCCCCTGCCTGTCGTAAGAGGCGACTAAATGGGATAAGTGAGAGTCGCGGGGTGAGCAGTGGGGGTCTGTTTGCTCAACTACTCCAACGTAAGCTACTACGAGGTGGACGACAATGCGGGTGGTCGGTCTCCTGCAGCCGTAGACGCAAAAGCGTGCTTTTGAGTTCGGAGGCTTCTCAGCCTCCTCATATAGAGAGGGGCCGCAATGCGGCCTTGCGCAGGGGCGGTTCCGTGCAGCTATCTTCGTGCAACAAGATACCCCGGGCCGTCCCGTACTCGCCGAAGAAGGCCACCGCGGGTTTTGGTTGGTATGCCGGTGTAGGGTGCACATAGTGTTAGGGACTCGGTCCAATGCTCGCTGGGATGAAGCTATACTCCCGAGTGTCGACATTGGGCCGTAAGACTGTGTGAAACCAACATAACCGTCCCACTCACCCCCCAGTGGTGGTAGCGATAACGCGTTTTTCCCCGCGATAAAAAAAAAAAAAAACAAGTAATATAGATAGTTGAGTGTCCACTTGTCGACTTTAACATTTTCGAAGACAATTCTCGGAATCTCATTCTGAGCTACAATAATATTCATCTCTCACGCGCATCAATGGAAATTTAATATCACATCTCACAATATAGATATTACATATTGTCAGACTGGTTCGAGAACGTCTTTCATGTCTTCAAGTGCTAATAACAATATTTCAATATGCGTCTTTGTTTTGGAAATTGAAGATAATTTAATGTAATAATATTCGCGCGTATACCCATAAAAGAACGTTTGTTTACTCTTCCACGATAATTCTTTTTTTTTATTATTTAGAGAAATTATTAATGGTTTGTAATGTTTATGTAAATATAACCCATAAATAAAAGTAACTTATCGGATGAGAACAGCTCGATTTGCCGCATGACTGTGAAGGCTTAAAAAAGTCGACAGCAAAACTAAGTTAATTTTTGTAAATTAACCTAGTCAGGTTAATCAGTCTTATATTGTAATCTATACAAATAATAAAGCCGAAGAATCGGTGTGTCTATTCAAAGAAATGTGATAAAAAAGAAAGGGGTGATTAAAGAGAGTATTGGAATACAAATTAGCGATTTTTGTAATTATTTTCTGTTTTTTTTGTTTTGTTTGTTATTGCACGTCTCCAAAACTATAGAACGAATTTCGATGAAATTTGGCACACAGGTAGATCGTATCTTGGATTAACACATACTATGCTACATTTAATTCCAGGAACATAAATTGCGGGACTTTTATTCCACAAAAACCCTTTCACGCAGGCGAAGCCGCGAGCAAAAGCTAGTACTATAATGAATTAGTAGATCCCGATGTATGTGCATTGAAAGAAATGTGATAAAAAAGAAAGGGGTTGACCACAGAAGAGTATCTAATAGAAAACAAATCAGCGATTTTTATAATTTTCCCTCACTGTCTGTTTGTTTATTTCTGCACACTCCGAAACTTTTGAACTGATTTCGAAGAAATGTGTTATAGAGATAGTTTGAGACCTTAGAAAGGTCATATTATGCTTTTTAACCCGGAAAAACTTTTTCCCACGACAGAAGCCGCCAGCAGTAGCTAGTCTTGAATAAACCTCCCCTGTAGCTATTTCGTTACGGTTCCTTAAATCATGCAAATCGTTTATACATAGCGTTCAAAATATCTTGTTACTGTATCAACCCAGCGACCCCTGCTTTAATTACGATAAAAGAAATTCTATCTTAATTACA
Source organism: Lapara coniferarum (assembly GCA_949316025.1). NCBI lineage: Eukaryota > Metazoa > Arthropoda > Insecta > Lepidoptera > Sphingidae > Lapara > Lapara coniferarum. The sequence continues at coordinate 7,816,209 of OX438920.1, forward strand.
GTTTGCAAGCTTAAGGGTGTGTTTATGTATTTTAATTGGAAAGGATAAACATTACTTCAGATAAAATAACAGTAGGGTCGGTCACAAGAGTTCGAGTAATAACATGCTTTTAAAACATATTTACACACTTCATACTGTGATTTACTGGATCTTGCTGCTAAAAAGATGTTTATACCTAAAGTCTCAAAAATAAATAGATAAACATCATTTTTGTGCACAATAAACAAAAACCAGTGTAATCATATCCAGAAACGTTTAAAGAAATTCCACTTGCGGACTATAATTCATAAAGAGACTGAGCACGTACGAACAATTCACCATGCGACCGAAACGTACATTAGGTATATTAAACGACAGTAAGCCCGCCAAAATATTGTAAGCGACAGATTTCTTCCGCGGACTAACCATTTATAATAATTTCCTACTAAATACGCATCGGTGGTACAAAAACTGTGAAATTGTGACAAATTATAATGTCTGTTGCACGGAAGAACGATTATGTTATACCTAATTTCTTGAATTTATAGATAGGGGAATGTACATATGCATACATACATATACTCACGCCTTTTATCCCCGAAGGGGTAGGCAGTGGCGCAACTAGTGCACCCACTTTTCTCCATTATTCCGTCCCATGAAGTGATAGGGGGCGAGCCTTTCGCCATATCCGGCACAAATTTCAGGGGAATGGTTTATTATAATAGGTTTTCTGATCCTAATTTTTATAAAAATACCATACCATACCAGCCCTGTACTGTCCCACTGGTGAGCATTGGACTCCTCTACTACTCAGAGGATTTAGGACTTAGTCCACCACGCTGGCCTAGCGTGGGTTGGTAGACTCCACGTACCTTCGAAATTCTTATAGAGACCTTCTCAGGTATGCAGGTTTCTTCATGATGTTTTCCTTCACTGCTAAAACAAGCGATAAATCACAAAGAATACACATATAGCTTTAGAAGAGTCAGATGTTTTTTTTTTTTTTCATGGCCATCTTCGGCGCATTAGGGACGGCTGCGGGCTTCCTCCGACTCACGTCTAAGTTGTCGTCCGCAACCGCCCCTGCGCGTATCGCTGTTGCGGTCCTTTTTCTGTTGTTGCGGGCGCTCAGAAGCCCCCGCACACCGAGGGACGCCCCTGGCGTCCGTGGCAGCATGAGACACGCTGCCGTCCATCACGGGGGTCACAGAAGTTGGCTAGACTAATAGGTGGGCGGCACCTCCCGCCCACCCGTGACCCCCGGAGGCCCCTATTAGTCGCCTTTTACGACAGGCAGGGGATACCGTGGTGGAATTCTCCAAACGCCCCCAATCCACAGGGCGGGAAGAGTCAGATGTGCCCTTCGGTTTTGAACCTGCGGATATTCTTCCCGGTAGTCCATTCGTTCCCAAACTAGCCTATCGCCGCTTAAGCTTACTTGTCGAGTGCAGACGAATAATCACAAATATTAGTGTGTAAACAGCTTATTTCAATAAATTCGTTACTCATAATTCATAGTAATATTTATTCGCCAAATTATTAACAGTCGAATTGAGGCATTAGGGTCTGGAACAGCTATACTTTTTGTATAGCATAACTTTATATAGTATAGAATATAGATGCAGTTATAAATTCAGATATAACTGCACACATAACATTACCAACAAAAATCTGGTATGTATAAAATTCTCAATATTCAAATCGTTTGATTTGTGTACAGACTTATCGAGCGTAACTGCGTTGAACGCAAATCGCGGCTTGCCGAAAAAAAATTGTTTACTCCCTACCAACTACTATTTGGCTACAGATTGCGGCTTTTTTGCAGTTGAGTTGTTGAATGACGAGACGAGCATGCTGTTCGCGTCATGGTAAGCGATACGACCACCCATAAACAGTAGCAACACCATCCAGCACCTTGAATTACAATGTACTTTGTGGAATTCCACTGCGTATCATCCTGAGACATAAGATGTTAAGTCTCACTATGTCCCGTGGTTACACTGGCTACAATGTCCTTCAAACCGAAACACAACAGTGCATGCACACTGCTGCTTGGCGGTAGAATTAGACATTACGGTGGTACCCACCCAGATGGACTCTTACATATTATAAAAGTGCTACCACCAGTTTTGCTGTAGTTTTTAATCGTTTGCAAAACCTGGTGATCGATTCTATTACAATATTTCACTCCTGAGGTCCAGTTCCTGAGGTACTGTACCTCAGGAACTTTAAACAACTAAAATGACATAATAATCTAAATTATTGGCATGTTGAACTTTCCTCAAATTAATAAGACTACGTTTTTATTGGGTTAACGTTATTTTAAGCCACTTTAGAAATACGAAACTTATTTTGTCAAGATATGCTTTAATTTAAAAGTAGGTACCTATTTATAACTTTCAGTAGTCTTCTGAAGTTACGAAACTTATGTTGTCAAGATATGCTTTAAAAGTATTTACAACTCTCAGTAGTATTTTCTCAAGTGAAATTCGATAATACGTATTTAAATTATTCGTATAAATATCGATACGGAATCTTGTGAATTTGTTATAGAGAAAGCCGTCTAGGCCTATCAAGATTATAATTTTGTAATGTTTTAAATATGACAATAAACGTCGTATTATAAGTTAATAGCTGCTTAGCACTTCCAATATGTAACTAAGCCACAAACATTTTAATAAGTGATTTTATTTTTGAACCGACTTTCAAAAAGGAAGAAGTTTCTCGATTCGTCTTTTTGTATTTTTTTAATGTTAATCAGAGAATAGTGGGCCGATTTCCGTGATTGTTTTTTAATAATTAAAATAGGTACTCGAAATGGTTACAAACAATTTAGATACTTACTGCTCTTAAAAATATATAACTTTCAACTTATTTATAGCTTAATCTCACGAAATATTACTATATTAACGTAAAATGGTATGACACACAAATTTTGTTAGTACAAATCGTACAAACTGGTACATAATTCTTATAAGAAACCCGCCCAGTGGACGGAAGCTGTTATCACGTAGTGTCGCGCTTGCTCTGAATTCAAACGCCTTATTATGCAGGCGTCTTAAAAATAATTCTTTCTTTATTAGAATATTTGTACTTATTTAGTAGTTATTAAGCCTTATTTTGCGATGTCAGTAATAGGTGGTACTATTCAGTAGATATTGTGGGAATAGGTTCCACTAATTTCATTTTAAATTAAAAACTTTTATTTCATGCGGATAGTGAGCGAGTAACCAAAAAAAACTCCTAAGTTCCTATTTTTTTATTTCATTCTCAAATTGCAACTTATGTTCTAATAATAAAACTATCACACAAACTTTAACAAAGCGAGTTTTAACAACAAAAGTTACATAATCCTGACACTAGAATAGACTTACCCAAATCACCGCAGTATTCGTAAAATAAATCTCTAACAACCTAAGTAAATCTGATGAGTAACATGTCATACGTCCGTAAACCAGATCTCTCGGGATGTAATCCCGAACATTAACTAGTTTAGTACAGTTTACGCGCGTTCCACGCAATAAAACCCCGCGGATTGACCGTAAAAAATACCATCAACCGGAATATATCATAAACATACTAGTTTTACACGGACTCCCATTTATGACATTTAATTTTAATGGGTTATGTATATAATGCTAGTCGAGAAACAAATTGTATCTGATTTGGCCATAATTCACTTTATTTTCGTATGAGACTACTCCTGTGGACAGTGTGCACAATCTTTAAATATAATAAAACCCGGTATGTATTTACATTGAAAGAAGTGTGATAAAAGGAAAGGGAAATTACTAAAGAAGACTAATAGAACACAAATCAGCGATTTTTAGAATTATTTTCTGTTGATAAAGATAATGTGATTTCAGTCTATCAACGTTACCATTATTGGCTAAAAGGCTTCTAAAACTCTAGGTAAATAAATAATAAGACAATTTCATATCCAAACAATTTATTTTGTTGTCAATCTTTTTTTGACATTAATTTAGACATCAACAATCTTTAAATCATTACTTTATAATGTATAGAAGGAATTGTATTGTGCGATACTGATTATCTTCAAGAATTTTTCCGTCGTACAGTCTTATTATTTACAAGTGGAACAAAATATTTATAGAAATGTTTTAAGTTTTTACTATTCTTGAAACTATAATAACAATTACAATATTTAAAAAATCTATAAAACATTGAACAAAAACTAAAATATCCTTTAGACTCTTGTTAAAATATTCTGATAACTAATTATAAACAGTTAGTGAAGAAATATTCTAACACATCTTTGTAGTATAAACACATCAATAATATACATCTCTGCATACAACTATTACAAAAAATACAAAATATGCTTTACCTTGAGTTGACGCTAAACATCACTTTATAATGTGAAATAAATATTTTTGTAATGTAATTAGGTATACTATTTGACCTCAATATTTACATAATCTTTCCATATTCAAGCAAATTAAAATACAGTTTAGACGATACTCATATTTTTAATAATATTAACTTTATATACAGAAATTAGACCTGAATCTACTGGTCCACATTACTTACAACTATTTCTTCTCTAATCCATCACACATCTAAGGATTCCTTTTAACTGACAACATGCACCTTTGATTACACTGATGTCTATGTTCTGGAGATAACACCAAGTGAACAACATTCACAGCTTTATCAAACGTAACCTTCGGAAGTCATCGGGTTAACGTCACTTCTGTATCACTTGAACTTCTAGAACTCTCTTTGATAACGTCTAATTCTCTGTTTGATAGAGATGAGGTTCTAGAAAATTTATGTGAAACACCGTATTCACTTTTATCTTCACAACTGTCGCGAACACAACCATTATAGTCTTTATTTTCATCAGAATCATCATCAACAACATCGTTCATTTCGACTTCTAACAAATTGTCGTTTTCTTTTAATCCGTATCCGTTGAAACTTCTGTCGTGACTCAGACTTCGTATTCTATCTAGATTATGTTCTAGAGTTTGCATATCATCATCCATGCCTGGTGATTCGTCAAACTTCCACTTTATGTTTGAGTTAAAATGTTCGACTCCCGGATATATGCCTATACTATTACTTCTATGCCCGAAGACCGGACAGTTTCGGAACTCTCACAATTCCGGATGCCTTCCGTTACAGATCTTGTTGAAATTACCCTCATCTAAGCTTAAGTTAGAACGTGAGCGTCCACATTCAAGCCCTGGGCTGGGTTTGAATAGGCAGAAATCTGAATTCTTTAACCTGCATTGCCGTGAACACGACTCTATTTGGAATGCAGATCTATCAAGTTGTCTATAATCTGTTGGACCATAGCCATCGAAATATCTATGGTCATGTTTACATGAGTTACTTGGGCATCCTTTAAATGATCCAGTACATCTAAGCGGATGTTCTCTGTGGCAAGCTTTTTGTATAGCGTGTAATGATGTTGATGATACAGTGCGCTCTAGTATTTCGCCCCAATATTTTTCTCCGAGACCTTCAAATTCACCTTTTGAATGTAATCCATCGGATGTAACAGGTGAGCCACAACAACCTGTTGGTTTTTCATAACTGTGTGGGAATGATTTAGTTCTCCGGCAACATACCTGGAATACAACTTTTACATAAACCTTTATTGACAAAATAATTGGGTTTTCAACTAAAAAGTATGATATGCTTTTTTTATTTTGGTAAGTCATTGCAATTAGCATCCCTGTAAAGAAGCATAGGCGACGTTTTTCGGTCCCGAGTTGTAGATTGCTACCAAAAGGTACATGCAATGAAATTTACACCTCTATTTGATACTTATCACCCCCCTTATTATCTCTCCCCCTGAGCATGAAGATAACTACTTGTAATATTATCTTTGTGGTAGAATAAAGACTTATATTCTCCAAGTAGATGTTAGGCAGCGGCCGGTCGTAAAAACGAAACCAAAAGCAAATAAACATTTTACAACGTGGGTAAAAATGTGTGTAGGTCTATTGTCCCAGATGTGGTGTGGTGGGACATTCTTGCAGATATATAACAAAGATTGTAATGATAAGTAACAATAAAAATATTTTAAAATTCTAAGTGGTTCACTACTTACATAGTATTGGAGAAGTTCATGGCTGATTCTTCTGAAATGCCCATTTAGGAGCCAATAAAGGAATGGATTCCAAAAGCTGTTGCTTAAAGCCAACCAGGTTACTATAAAGTCCAAAGATGGTGGAACCTGCATAAAAATGTTATGTTATTAAAATTGTCCTTTAAATTAAAGTCAATAATAATCATTGATTCTCAACAGATCTTTCAGTAAGCTGTTAGATTCATAGTGTTGTGGCTCGGTGCTGGTATAGACTTAGTTTTGGATTTGGACTAGTGAAATAAATGAAATATAGACTTTGATGTGCGAAAAAGATTTTACTAATTTTAAACTAATGTCGTCGTTACAATAGAATTTTTCTTAGTGCGTTACAACGTTCGTGGATAAAGGGGAAGGGAACAATCGACCAATCACGATGAAGGAAGCGCTGTACGTCAGCACTTAGGTTTAATTGTTTAATAATAGATGTCGCCTATAGTCTAAATAAATACAATCTTGAACACGCCCCCGGCTTTGGAAGCAGTGGCTTTCAACATCTTTGTAGCTCCTTTTCGGGCGCGTCCTGCATTAAAGGGCAAATCTTCGTGAGACTGCGTCTCACAACGCCTGACGCCATCCGTATATCAGCAACTCGTGCAATGCCGTCCTGGCCTGGGATGGTGCGAATAACGCGTCCTAAGTGCCATTTTAATGGTGGAAGATTGTCATCCTTTATGACCACTAAGGTATCTGGCTTCAGTTCATCCTTCTTGACTGTCCATTTCGTCCGCACCTGCAGCTCGGAGATGTATTCCTTCGCCCACCGCTCCCAGAAATGTTGGCGAAGTTGTTCAGTCCTCTGATAGCGCTGGAGACGGCTGGCTGGTATATCGCGTAGGTCATGGCAGGCCGGAGCAGTCAGTAGACGACCAATCAAGAAATGACCTGGAGTGAGCGGTGCAAAGTCCTGTGGATCAGAGGAAAGAGGGGACAAAGGTCGGGAGTTGAGGACAGCTTCTATTTGCGTTAATACCGTGCTAAACTCCTCAAAAGTGACATGTGTATTTCCTATCACTCTACGAATATGATATTTACACGAACGTACCCCAGCTTCCCAGATACCACCAAAATGTGCGGCGTATGCCGGAATAAAGTGAAATTTAATACTTTGGCTTGTAGCGTATTCTAAAATATCTGCACTGCAATTTTGTAAAAATTTTGAAAAATCATTCATGAGGTCTACAAAGTTGCGACCATTATCGGAAAAGATTTCTGAGGGTTTACCTCGGCGCGACATAAATCTTTTCAAAGTTAACAAATATGCTTCACTTGAAAGGTCACTTACTAACTCCAAGTGAATAGCGCGGGTCACCAAGCACACAAATAAGCAAATGTAGCTCTTAACGGTTTTAGCACCCCTACCTCTACGGTTTAATATGAGCACTGGGCCACAATAATCAACCCCGCATCGTTCAAACGGTAAACTGGGAGTAATCCGCTCTTTAGGTAGGTTTCCCATCATAGGGGTAAGCGTCTTACCTTTTATGCGTGTGCAAATGACACAATTATGTACCACTTGCCGAGCTAAACTCCTACCTCCGACAGGCCACCAGGTTTCACGTAGGTGACATAGCAAGGCCTGTGGGCCGGCATGGAGAAGTTGAATATGCTTATGGCGAAATAATAAACGAGCAAAGGTATGCTTGGTAGAAATCAAAATAGGGTGTTTTTTGTCATACGTGAATTCGTCTGAGTACACCAAACGACCCCCTATGCGCATTATTTTCTTATCGTCAAGAAATAAATTTAATTTTGACAAGTAACCTTTGCCCTTGATCGACTCGTTTTTAGATAAAAGCGCATATTCTATGGGATAAAACTCCCTTTGAAATAATTGAACTAATGTGTTTTCGGCTAAATTCAACTCATCCACATTAAAACTATCTGTGTGCTTATCATGTTTGCGACGACTATTGTGGATGAACCTTAAAATATACGCCATAGTACGCTTCATACGATTAAATTGTGAAAATCTGTGGAATGGGAATAATTTAGATTCTGAAAAATCGTTGGCTACAACAGTTGTAATGATTGATTTAGTTTCTGGTAGCTCGCTATGCTTAAACGAATCAGCATCTCTGTGATTTTTTATTGAAAAATTGGGATCTCGAAGAAATTCCGGTCCCAAAAACCACAAGGTGGTGGAGGAAAGCTCCTGTACACTAACACCGCGGGATGCAAGATCTGCTGGATTATTCTCGCTGCTCACGTGACGCCAGGGAAGAGATTGCGTTGTCTCTAAAATCTCTGCAGCCCTATTTTGTACAAAAACCTTAAGTCGATAGGGTTCCATGTGAAGCCAGCCTAACACTATGCTCGAGTCTGTCCAGAAAATAATGTTATTAAATTTGCAATGCAACGAGTTACGAACCTTATCATAAAGTCGGGCACCTAATAATGCACCACATAGCTCAAGACGCGGTATACTTATAGGTTTCAACGGCCCGACTTTAGTCTTTGAAATTAATAATCTAACCGATACTGTCGAGTCAGTATTGACTGTGCGCACATAAATACATGCGCCGTACGCCGTTTGAGAGGCATCGCTAAAAACATGCAGTTCTATATACATAGGTTGTGTACCTATAACGTGTCGAGGAACTCGGATTGTGTTAAGCGCTTGTAAAGAAATAATGAACCGGTTCCACTTGCATGCAATGTTTTCGGGAACTGTATCGTCCCAACCTATTTTAAGTAGCCATAATTGTTGCAATAACACCTTAGTGACAATTATAACAGGGCTAATGAGACCAAGGGGGTCAAAAATTTGCGAAACACTTGATAAAATAGATCGTTTAGTGACAGAATTCGTGCTAACGTTAATTTGCGTATTAAAATAAAAATCATCGGTTAAATTACGCCAACCTAGGCCCAATGTTTTAGAGTTTAAATTATTTTCTACTGGAGCTAACTGTTTGAATTGATTACAGGAATGGCTGTTGTTATCATCATTGCGTGTAAAATTAAATATCCACTTTCGAAGTGGGAAACAGCCAGGCTGCAATGTCTTTTGCGTTTTATCACATAACTCTAATAACTTGAACTTATCATCTAAAGTGGTTATGTAATCATCGACATAGAAATCTTCCAATATGACTCGCTTCACGTCAGGATCAGAAGATTCAAAAGCTAGTTGTTTTAAACAACGAACACTTAAATAAGGCGCGGAGGCAGTTCCGTACGTTACCGTATTCAACTTAAATATCCCTAACGGTTTCGATGGGTCATCACGCCATAGAATCATTTGCAAGCTACGTTGGTTCTCATCCACCAGGCATTGTCTGTACATTTTCTAAATATCGGCACACGCTGCGAATTTGTGTTGCCTAAAGCGGAGAAGAATGGCGATAAGATCACCTTGTATAGGAGGACCAACTAACTGCAAATCATTCAATGACTTACCAGTGCTGGATGGCGAGCTTGCATCAAACACCACACGCAACTTGGTTGTGGTGCTGAGCTCGCGGAACACGCCGTGATGAGGCATAAAATAACACGGGGATTCATATGAATCTACCCGTGTCATATGACCCAAACTCTCATATTCCTGCATAAAGGACGAATATAACTGTTTATATTCGGGTGAGCGTTGCAACCGTTTTTCTAATGCGTAAAATCGCCGTTCCGCCTGAGAAAAGGATTCTCCCAGGGTGTCCGGTGATTGTCTAAGTGGAATACGTACACAGAACCTCCCTTCACTATTGCGTGTAGTTGTATGAATAAAGTGTTCTTCGCATGCACGTTCTTCATTGGTCTGTGCGTCTTTGACCTTGGGAAACTGCTCGAGCTCCCAGAACAACTGTAGTTGAGTGTCTAAAGCGTTGATTAAATTACATTGAATGCGTGTATTTTTTGGCGTATAATTAGAGATGGGACCGCTTATTAGCCACCCTAAACTTGTATTAAATAAGTGTGGACCGTTAGGCAATCGTATTTTCCCTTCTCCAAGTAAATCCCAAAACCTATCTGCGCCTATTAAAATATCTATGGGTTTGGAATCTAAAAACTCGGGATCAGCTAGCCGTATATTGTCTGGAATACAGAACTGCGCGCTTAGTTGACATACGGCGGGCATCGAACCCGTGATCTTTGGTAAAACATAACAATGAATTTGCGTTGCAAACAATGGATCAACGCAAGATCTGATGACGATGTTACAAGCTTGAGAGCAATGTATCACAGAATCACCAACGCCTCTTATTTCGTTTATGGACTGTATTGGTTGCGTATTTAATGCTTGGCATAATGATTTAGAAATAAAACAACGCTGGCTTCCGCTATCTAGTAGTGCCCGAGCCTTATGATAAGTTCCGCCACTATATGCAGCTACTTCGACAACAGCTGTTGACAATAGGACAGACTGCACGCCTACAGAAGTATTACATTGCGTTTGAAGGTGTGAGTTAATTACCTGAACAGGGCTCGGGTCGGCACAGGCCGCAGGGGGCGCGGGCGCAAGAGTGAAGGGCGCGCGCGCCTCAGTTGCCATAGCCGTCGGGAGCTCAGTCGCAGTGAGCGTTGACGCATGGAATGATAATAAGCCACTCTCGTTATCATTGTGTATTAACGAATGATGTTTTTTGTTACATCGTTTACATGTCCCAAATTTACAGTTATTTGGTGTGTGTCCCGAACGTAAACAATTCTCACACAGGTTGTGTTCGCGTATAAGTTTAAGCTTCGACTCTAAATCACTTTCTATGAAATTTTGACATGTATAAATTGGATGATTTGCATTGCATTTATAACACTTCAACTTAGCGCGAGATTGACGATCAGACGTTTTATGCGGGCCGCTGGAAACATTGCAGTGAGATATGTTGTGTTGTTTGGAGTGTTGTTTTTTATTATCGTGATGTAGTGTGATGTCTTTACTACGTGAGAATTGCAATGTTTCTAGTATGTCTGCGCGGTCTTTGAGAAATGAAATCAATTCGTCTAACCGTATCCTGTGCGTAGAAGCGTTATCGTTCGAGCGCAACGTCGACTTATGAGTTTCCCATTGACGTTCAGTCTCTTTATCTAACTTTGACACAATGAGAAATATAATTAACGTATCCCAGGCACATGTACTTTCGCCGAGAATTTTAAAGCGCGTAAATTCTTTAATATTGTGTCAATTAATTTTCTAATCAAAGATGGTGATTCTTTGGGTAGTGCTTGTAAAGTAAATAAAGCCTTTACATGGTTGTGCACTAATAACCTACAATTGTTGTACCTATTTGTCAGTAACTCCCATGCAACTAGATAGTTATCAGATGAAAATTCAATCGAATGGATAACTAATTCAGCTTCACCTTTTAAAGAGGATTTAAGATAGTGAAATTTTTGTACATTACTAAGATTTGTACAGTTATGAACGAGTGACGTAAATGTATCTCTAAACTCCAACCAGTGCTCAAATAAACCGTCGAAAGTAGGCATTGAAATCGTAGGTAACTTTACTGCTGCTTTTTGCACTATACAATGACAAGACTTGGAGCCATCTGTGACCTCATCATTATTAAGCATAGACTCGGCATTAGCTACAGCACTATAATAACTACCCTCGAAACGTTCGCGATGATTTAATTGATCTTCTAATTCACTCTCAGAAATCTTTTCTTCGATCATACTTTGTACATCATTAAATTCGGAAAATAAACTAGCGGCACTTTTTATTCTCAATTTTAAATCTGTACATATTTTTGGAGTTAAAGTTTTATCATCGTTGTTTTCTAAGCATGTTAAATAATTTGTGAATTTAGTTAATCGACCTTTAATTATGCCTCTTTTTTTAATAAGGCTGCGAACTAGTTCCATACTTTCCGCGCTTAGCAGATTAGGAGATCTATCACGATATTTTGATTCAATTGATTTCCTGTTGAAATCATCCTGATTTCCTATGCTACGTAAATTGGGAGACTTGTCACCTGACTTAGGATCAGGATCAATAGGCATTTTGGTGGTAAATGAAAAGAAAGGGTACTCACAGTTACTGGTCGCCGAACTATGCTGATGCTGGCGATGTCACCTTTGTGATTGACTGGAAACGTAATCACCCAACAATCGCGTGCGGCAATTAGGTACACTGTAATTAGTTTAGCACGGTATTACACAAACAGAACAGGAGGTAACGGTAGAAAGGAATGATTGGCCCCACCGAATTGTGTGTGATGCTCGATGAAACGCCAATTAGCCGTCGATTCCACTGCGAACTTGCTCTCCTGTTGTCCTTTAGGCAGTCCTTGGTCCAAAACTCGTCCAAATGGCGGATCTTCAGCACAAGACGCCACGTGCGTGAACTCGAAAAGTCGCTGATTCTTGATGTATTTGGCGCAGAAGGACCATATGTTGTGGCTCGGTGCTGGTATAGACTTAGTTTTGGATTTGGACTAGTGAAATAAATGAAATATAGACTTTGATGTGCGAAAAAGATTTTACTAATTTTGAACTAATGTCGTCGTTACAATAGAATTTTTCTTAGTGCGTTACAACGTTCGTGGATAAAGGGGAAGGGAACAATCGACCAATCACGATGAAGGAAGCGCTATACGTCAGCACTTAGGTTTAATTGTTTAATAATAGATGTCGCCTATAGTCTAAATAAATACAATCTTGAACACATAGAATAACCTACAAAAGTATAACATTACGAATAATAGCAATAACTTTCACGAACGATATCTTCCTTAATTATTAATTCCTATCTAATACTGAATATTTAAAAGATGATATTGCACGACAGACTCCTGAAGAATACAATATTACCTTGCATCCAGTGCAGGCCGCAACAACTTCCTGTATTGTGGCTGGTGTCACCATAACTATGAAACCTAATGACATCGCCGCCATTGTTCTAGACGTGCTGACACTATGTGGTCTCACAGGGGCTTGTATCTGCTAGAAATATTAAAACAATATCATCAAAGATAACTTCCAAACTTATCTGGAAACTTTTGAACAGACTTAATTAATTGACTTGAATTGATTAAACAGACTTGATGAATTTAGATAATCTATTAGAAAACACAATAGGAATAAATGTTTTATTATTGTACTTATCATTTACTATCTCGTGGACAGAAAGTATCAGTGGCGTTTATATTGTTAGATCTTGAATCCAATACCTTGCAAAATATTTGTGGTAAAGGAGATGTCCGCTTTTTGTATGGGTGCTAGGCTTCAAAATCTAACCAGGCTTAAACTGTATGCATATTAAAGGGGCAAAAATATAGATCTTGGATCCATTAAAAAATGTTTTTAGGCCCCTCTATTTATAATTTTTTTTTTCAAAACGCAGAAAATTACATAATTCTCTAAATCGGAGGACTTTAAAATTGCGATTTATTGCAAAGGGCTAGTTTTTGAGAGTAATAACCAAATATAAAGGATCCTGGTTAGAATTTCGGGCCCGTTTTTGGACATGCCCCTTAAACAAAAGCAGATGCAAGTACTAAATCGTAAATCTGATGATTTTCGACATTGATAGCCTATTTTTTATGTTTAGAACTTATAATGTTACTGAAAACGTTGGAAATAATTTAATAACTGAATTCAATCCGGCATGACCAGAGAAAGATCAGGCACAGGACCAACGGATTTACGTGCTTTCCGAGGCACGGGGGTATCACCACCAACTTCCTGACTCCGAGCTGTTACTGAGTAATTTTTAAGATGGAAAAACCCAGTCACAATGTTTTTGGCTCGACCCGGGATTCGAACCCAGGACCTCAGCGCGAAAATCGTACTCGTAACGCTCAATACAACTAAGCCACCGAGGCAGTCAAATATTTTTAATAATTATTCGTAGAACTATTACTTACCACAATTTCGTGTTCACCATGAGACGTTTTGGTACAAGGCACGGGTACTCCATTTAGCCTTGCAGGTTCTGGTTCACATTTAGTTCTGGTTTTACTGACATGAAACCCTGATCCATAGCAGTACATTAGCGCCATTGTAGTCGGGAAATAATAGGCACAACACGACAGAATCCTAAAAGAAAAATCCATATCATAAATTATTTGTACCAACCTAAGTATTTGGCGACATGCATTAACTTACTCGTTTGTTATTTTCAGTCAATGTCATATTAGGTACTATAAAAGCGAAGTTTTTCTAAGAATGTGCTAATCTCTTGAAATATTTCAGTAATAGAAAGCTACGTTCTGGCCGAGTGGTACATTTTTCAACCTTAGAATGGACATTTATACAGAAGCGCAACTAAGCCTTTTAACTTTTCGCCGTGCGTATTCTCTCCCATGATGTGATAGGGGGCGAGCCTATAGCCATATCAGGTGCAGATTCCAAACTTCAAGCTGATATTGAATAGGAAAATCCAATATCACTTTGCCCGACTCAGGAATCGAACCCGAGACTTCAGCATTGCAGCCGTACCGTATAAAACTATGCCACACAAGCAGTCATCTATTACATCATTATAATGAGTTAAAATAGACTCAAAGCCATTCTAAGAATTAATATAATACGCAGTTATCTTGCTCCATAAATGATAATAATAACAGCCCTGTATTCAATACTGTCCCACTGCTGGGCACGGGCCTCCTCTACTACTGAGAGGGTTTAGGCCTTAGTCCACCACGCTGGTCTAGTTCGGGCTCCATATGAGTTGATTATATTAAACCATGTTTTACCTGAAAGCAACCCTGCTGTGAAACACATCACAAGCCATCAATCCTGTAGAGTTGAAATAATATCCAGATTTTGGCAGTACCATAATCGCAAATAATGATACCGATAATATCCAAGTAATACTTATGAATAAGACGCAACCCTGAAACGAAGGAAGGGTGGTCAACTTATATCGAACACAGTTATAAATAACATTATCAAGAACTTGTACTTCTTTGAAGATTATTTCTGCCCTTCATAATCTTTGTAAATACATAATATAATCGAATTCATTACGATAAACCCTTTGGATATTCACGTTCGCTTTTACGCATTTCTTTTTCCGGTTGATCGGTTTTTATTTATCTGTGAGTACAATTGTTTTAAAAATAAATGCATAAAATATTATCTTCAATCTATATGTTTTAATTTGATTTTTATAATAAATTAAGCTTCACTCTCAAAGTAATCTTACAAAGATGTCATGATACACTTAACATCGTATAACGAAGCAAACAATTTTAAACATGCACAAACTTGCTGCTGTTTGAGTGAGATTACTCGGTACTGCCAACTTCTTAAGCTACTCGAAAAAGAGATTTTCGCAGAGAAAGGTGTAGGTAAGCCAGCTTTAACGCAACCCCGGATTTGCTGGATTGGAAATATTTGAACGTGTGAATAAAATTAAATACGTGAGTGGTTTTCATCTTTACGAGCACATGAACAGGAATCTTAAATTTTATTAGGGGACGTAGATACTAAGACCGTTATAAAAAGTATACTAACGGCCGGTCTCAATAACTTACAGATAAACAGTTAAAATGCGTACTTTTGGTGGTTAGGTATATGTGTTTCTAAAATTAATATAGATAATTGATATTGAAACAGCAGTAACAGTTACTTTTACTGTAGATTTAGATATCAAACTCCAGTTAAATGTTAGTAAGTTATTGAGACCGACCGTTAGTGAAGAAACTGAAAGTATGGATACCAACTGCTTTAAAATTCTTAAATAAATTAAATTATTTATTTTTATGTAAACGGAAACTATAAGCCATAAGTTATTTAGCGTTGATCGCACTAAAAATCTCAATGTAAAATATCTTACCTTTTTACTGGAATGTTTATGATACTTATTAGGGTGCAACAGATACAAATATCTATCGATCGCCATACAGACTAATATAACGGCACTTTGTTGACTCACAGCTCCCCTCAACAAGGCCTGTAACAAAATTCCTCGTTATAACAATAAATAAGCAAGTTGCGCAGGAAACTTTTGGGGACTTAGACCTTGAGACAAAGAACATTTAGCAAAGGAATTACGAGTCAGCAGCCAGATACAACGTTGTTAAGCATTTGTGCTTGGTCACTGTAAACCATTAGCCGATACGGTATTATGTTCTAAGTTACAGTGATTTTATTGTTCATGGATCGCGATCACGTCAACAATTGATCCATTCAGCTTTTCGCAACCGTTGTATTTATGGCGACGGTTCTTGTATTTACTTTTCAAGGGATTGTGTTGCTACTTTTTATTTTAAGATCATGATATAGGTGAGTAGATAAATATTTCAATAAGTTCTATATAAATGAAATACAGCAGAGATAAAATATTACGCTTATTTCTATATTTATTAATTACTTTATCAACTTACTTACCACGTTAATTTGCATACAAATAATATACAACATCACGAAATCACACTACAAACTACGTAGAATAGAGCCAAAGAACTTTTCTAAATTGAAAGAATGTCTTTAATGTGTGTCACCTCTCTAATTTTTCAGTCCATACTTCGTGCCACAGCGCACTTAGCTTAGTGCAAAAAGTAGTTCTAGCTTTTACCGCTAGTTTGGAGTGTGTTAAAAGACTTTTATAACTAGCTCGAGGATAAAAGAGTAGGAAATAGCCAGCCAGACACAATATATTCCATAACACAGTGGAATACAAATGAAATGATAACTCCATGGTAGACTACAAGTTTTTTCATAGATAGTGTCACGAGCTATAATAAACTTCAAGGCAATGTTTTGATTGATTTAGGTAATAAGGCAGAACTTCGAAGTTCGAACTAGCTGCCACTACGTACGGTTGTATTGTCGCTCTAGAAGTCATATTTTATCTAGGTAAACCTACCTACTGCTCTAAAAGTTATATTTTATCCTGGAACAATTCACAGTGATCTTTTACTACAGGAAAAGGTTACCAAGTGGCTAAGAGCAGAGAGAAAAACTTATTAATTATAAAATAGTATAAAACTACATATACACAATACTGTTAAATAAGTTAAAACTAACACATATAACTTACTCAATAGCTCTGAAACTGTTTAAAAATATCTTATAAACTCAAAAATTAGTGGTACCGTTTTGTATACTTCATCGTGTTGATATCCGATTACCTTTAAACTTTACCTCTCCAATTGAGAACTTTTTTTCTGTGAGGCAACTTTACTCATTTTCTCCTCGTCTCTTGTTTAAACAAAGTTACGCGAGGACTTTGCAGCTTCCTCTAATACTAAATGGATTAAATAACTCCCTTTAAATTTTGATGGAAAGCGTTTTATTTTTACGATATTTAATACTGTTTAATTTTGCATTAAATTACGGATAGGGGTTGTTCCGTTAATCATAATATACACAAAACAAGACTATTCTATCATGTCTCTCGTTTTATGATCTCATTCATTACATCCACGTTAAAATTGTTACATTAAAGATTGTTTATAAGCGAGATACGACCATCTCCACAGTTCAAATATGGCCTATAGTAAATTTTGTATACTATAATATACTAAATATTGTAGAGGTTTAACAAAGGGCAAGTGAGCTATCCAATGACAAAAAACTACCATCGCGCATATATCCACAATGCCATTACATTCTCGGTTTGTAAGGAAAATATTGAGTATTATGATTTGGAAGGATATTTCGCTTCTAGCAAATCTTCCGTTTTACGCGACATAGCAGAAGAGCTGCTAGCTCACGTTGGTTTACTGTAAAATACTGGTACAACCTCGGGTAAGCCAATCCAATCATCTTATAGGGAAAGAAACTCCGTATCTCTGTAGAAAAGAGAGTTCTAAATGCTTTGCTAAATGGATGGGCAAGAAACTGAGAGGCAGGAACCCAATGTGCTGGACTCATCCGATCCGCACCACACTCAACATAAATGTCGCTAAAGCGGTTCATGTCAAAGAAAGCCGGGCAGTAGCCAAAATCATGCACGAAAAGTTAATTCCCTGTTGATTCATGACCCCTAGCATTGGAGAATAAACGCAAGGGGAAAATACTTTAGAACCTAACTTGAATTTGACAATCGATCTTCTCAAAGTTAGACTTCGTAACAGATTTACCTATTCTAGAAAGACCTAAAACTACAAAAGTTATAGGTCTTAGGTTAGATGTCTTAAATCTCTTCTTGACTGAATACATGATATAAATAATAACTTGTGATTTGAATAACTTAAGCGAGAAATACTATATTTACATATAAAAAATAAATTTCAAACTTTTTAAATTACTTTATTCTCCATCATGGGATTTTGATAATCAATTATCTATCACCTACTCGTTGAGCCCATCCTTATGAGCCCAAATACACTATATCTGCTATAAGTTGCTAAGGAGTTGGGTATCCCGCAGACTACTTGATGCCGCAGCATCAGCTCATGTTTAAAAATATTTCCATAGTCACAGTTCAGACATAAAATTTAAAATCATTCGGACTTTTTAAGTTGGAAATAAGCTCATAATCTTCAAACGCCTGAACAGATCTTCATAAATTATAGCTAAGAGCCATCGCCGCCACATCAGCTTTCAAACAAAAAAAATGACAGGTTGTTGAATATTTAAATCCAGTGGAGTGTCGTTCAGTATTATACATTTCAAAAGATTTCAATGGTCTTACTAAACGCTACTAAATATGTGCAGGCGTTACTCGTAATGTTTGATATTTAGTAAGTGAATTGATTTTCAGTCAAGTCATTAACTTAAAAGATGTTTTCACGACACTAAACAATATGCAATTTATATTTTTGGACGTAATTTATTATTTCTTGAATTGGTCGCTAAACTATAATACGGTTGCATTCATCTTATGGGTGAAATAAAACTAATTTAAAACCTTCTTAACATTCTTATAAAACCGTGAAGAAAAAACTAAATACATGTGTAAAATTTGAACTAAATGAAAATAATATTGGCAACTGCTTAATGTATCGAGTGTACATACCTGTATTTGACAGAATATCTCGCCGTAGGGCCAACACTTGTAGAGAGCCGGCAGAAGCGCTACCGGCGCAATCAAGATGCCGGTGAATAAGTCGTTTAGTGCGAGTGAGGTCAGCAGGTATCTGGGCTGGATTTACACAAAGCATAGACAATTTATGAGGGTATTGGGATTTTTATCTTGAAACGTACTAAGTTCATTATTTTCTAAATTGTTTTGTGATAGTAATTATAACAATAAATGATTACATATTAATAGGTTTTGCTCGCTCAGCCCACGTGAAAAAGTTTTTCCGGGGTAAAAGTCCTTCTTTATATTCTCCCGGTATAAAAAGTAGCCTTTGTGTTAATCTAGGGTATGATCTACCCGTGTGACAAATTTCATCTTAATGCGTTCAGTACTTTCGGAGATGTGCAGTAACAAACAAACAGAAAAGCAGACAGACAAAAAAATTACAAAAATCGCTGATTTGTTTTCCATTAGTCTTCTCTAGTCGCCAGCTTTCTTTTTATCACATTTCATTAAATGTACCTACAGATTCACTGGTTCTACTACTTTATTATATTATGTATAGATAGATAGCATTGCTGATTCATAAATCATGTTAGATTTCAATCATGATTGGAAACTGACCAATTTGCATGTTGTTTTATGTACAATACCAACAAAAAAGATTACCTGATTATCAATATACTTGATGTATCTTCGATTATTCAGCACGCAGATCAGAATCAAATTGCCAAGGACAATGGCCATAGATATGGCAAAAATAAAGAAGGCTTTCACGATATCGCCTGCTGCTGGTAGGGTAGAAGGCCAGCTTTTACCGTTCATCCAACACGAGCTGTTAGAAAGAGATGGCGCTACGAGCAATGCGCCTTTTGTCGAGTCGAACATAGTCGGCGCATGCGTGTTGCAGCGCAGCCCCCTCTTGAATAAGACATTTAGATCATGTATAATGTACTATCTTTTGATCTTCTTTTGTTCTTTATTTGTGATGTTTGATAGCAGACGGTGAGGTCCATTGGTTATTTAGACACATGTTATTGACGTGGTGATGCTTGAATGTAGAATCTGTAACAAAAATAAAGTGAACTGAATTTAAATGTACAAATAATAATAATTGTGTGTGCGTGATTGCCTCGGTGGCGTAATTGTATTACGATGCGACTGCTCTTTTGGGGTCTCGGGTTCGATCCCCTAGTCGGGCAGTGATATGTTTCTCCGGGCTCTCTTTTTCTTCCAATTCCTACAATCTTCCGCTAACTCTTTCCAGTCTGGTTGGAATGCGTCAGGTCGTCTCTCCATCGCTTCCTTGGTCGTCCACGTTTTCTGCAACCATTTGTTGGGATCCAATCTGTAGTTAGCTTGGCCCAGCGTTCCGGATTCATTCGAACTACGTGACCCGCCCAGTTCCACTTTAGTGTCGCGGCCTTTTTCCCTACATCTACTAGTCGAGTTTTGGAGCGCAACTCTGTGTTTCTGACACGATCCATCCGTTTGACATTGAGGATGATGCGCTCCATCGCTCGTTGACAAACCTTAAGTTTCAGCTTCTGGGACTCCGTTAACGACCAGGTTTGGGCGCCATAAGTATGAGAGTGTATGTATATATGTATCTAATAATTTTGGAAAAACATCACACTTAATTAAAAATTAAATTTTATAACAGTATTCTTATACACACAAGAAATATTTTAGCACGTTGAGTTTTTGTTAAATCCGTATTACCTAACGTTCATTACAGAGTATTGTAGTAATTTATAAAGGGAACATTTAAATGGGCCATATAGAATCAATTACAATACAAAATCAACTTTACTTTTGCCGAAGAAGGATTATCGTGATAAATGGTTATAGGAAAAAGCTGGAATTGAAATTGGAAACTTTTCTCTAAGATCAAAAAATTTGCGGGAATAAATATATGGTAAAACGATTTATTCACGTGACTCGGTAAAAAGAAGTCACGGCCGTGAGAACTAGATAAATAAGTAAAACTTAATGTAGGCTATTATATTTATATTTTAACAAGAATATCTGTTAAATTAATAATTTGTAATTAAATTGTTGAAAAACTCTAATACCAGAAATAAATATGTCTTGATTATTAGAGATTTTTATGAAATCCTGAAGGAGTCTTGTCACTTTTTTAAACAGTTCCATGCATAGAATAAAGACTAAAGCAAGTAAATTCTGAGGTTCCATGTTTATCGGTTTCTGTTGCCTTAGCAACGAATTAATTAAACACTATTAACTAGTATAAGTTGAGAAGCTGTCCGAAACTAACTTATCCTTCGTCTTACTGCTGTTTTGGAGTTAACAATAGCCAGCCTAAGTCACGAACGACAACTAGTTCTCTAAAATATCTATGCCTTTTTATCTGGAGAAATTCGTTGTATAAAACTGTCTTAGACCACGACGTGACATCTCGGCAACGAAGAATTTGCTCTATTTTTCCAATGGAAATAAAAAATAAGGTGTCGCGTATGATACTATCCGTGCGTGACCAGACACGTTCTGAAAATCTTTCCTAGATATTTCTCGATCGCTACTTTTTCTTAGATTAGTTACGAAGACGTCAATTTCCTGCAGGATATTGAGGCAAGACCTTAGATATAAAGGAATTGAAGAGATATTTTATTCAGTTAAGGTAATTTATTACGTTTATGTATTGAATTTGTCGAGTGTATTAATGAAATACAAATTATGCGATATTTTTTAATTATTAAAAAAAAAATTTTGGTATACTAACACAGTTTTTTTTTTATATAATGTTCGATGACGTCTGCATTAGTTAGAAACTGTGTCGCAGATATTAAGGCCCACCTATGTAGTTACAAGGTGACAGTTTGTATTCTTTGATATAAAAAGTTATGACAAAAAGAAAAAATATTCTAAAATTACCTAAATATATAAAAAAAGACGTGTGGCACTCGGAGACTGCCGCGGTAAAGCTATTGCATAAATTCTAATATTTATAACCTCTTTGAACAGAAATATAAAATAAAATATTCATCGATAGATGGCAAAACTAAAAAAAAAATATGAAAGGCGGTGTCAATGGACTAGTATCCAGAGCCGTAATATTTAAATAATAACCTCTTTGAACATATATAAAATAAAAGAACTGGCCGTAAAAGTGACATACGAAATTTAAATAAAACATCAACTGCGCGCGTTTGACATTTCGATACGTTTCACTGACTGGAACAATTTTTAAATACACGGTAATTTCGACCTTTAATCGTTTAATATTCAGCTCATATCCTTTTACATATTGTATTCTTATAATACAGCGATATTAAATTTACTTATGGAATTTTACACTCTGCATGGTTGTGATAGAGTTGAAAAAATAAATTACAAGACTGCGATATTAAATTTACTTATGAAATTGTACACTCTACATGGTTGTGATAGAGTTGAAAATAGTGAGGGGTGTTAGGTTATTTCGTTACGGAATTTCTGGATTCGGTCTCCACGCTCAAGGCCGCGATAGAAGCTATGCAATAGCTTAAAAACTAAAATTTGTGTATATGTGTGTGTAAATATGTATGCGTGTGTGTGTGTGTATCAGCGTGCGAGGGTATGTTGACTATAATAAATGCCAAGATATTTTCACCTGGTAAGAGTGTCATTAATTTCAATATTTTTATAACTAACTTTAACTATGATAATAATATATTTTCTGGCTCTTGGTAATATCTACAACCGCTTTAGGTATATCCCTTTAACAATGGAGATATTGTATTACCAAATCATAGTCACGCCGTTTATATTTGTTATGAACTATGAGATAGTGTTAAGCTCTGTTTCCGCAGAACGCGGCAGACGGCAACGGCAGGACAGCACTTGCCGCGCGTTATTTGCCGTCGTATGCGGAATCGGTCTCATACAATTTAATACTGCATAGTGGTGCCGTCTGCCGTCGCGGCATATGCTGTTGGCGTCTGCCGTTGCCGTCTGCCGCGTCCTGCGAAATCACAGCTTTATTGTTATATATTCCTGGCAGCTTAGACCTGCCAGAATAAAGTAATGTCAGTGCGCTTCCATATCTCAACGAGCTTGTATTAAATAATCTCATATTTAACATTGGCGCCACTATTAGGGATAATGAACACATTTTACATACATGTTTTCCTTGAATATGTAAACGGGAATCATGCTATGCCTACGCATTCAATTCATCGACAAGTACCTATAAGAGAGTAAACGTTTAGTTGTTTTGGACAATAATACTTCCTTAAAATATTCCAAACCGCAGTAGTTATAAAATAACGTCCCTATTATTCGAATGTTTTGTTTTGTAGATTATTCCGGAATCCGCACGATACAGTAAGTAACAAGAAAATAAATATTTATTTGACTGCAGCATTTGGTATATATATAAGCAGCTCATATTACAAAGATCACTATGAAAAAGAATGGGCGCGTAGTCAGTTTATTTCGCTATCAGGTTCATTATCAGCCACATGCGTCCACTGCAACATAGGCCTCCCTCAAAATTTCCACACAGAAAAGGGGCCTGCATCCAGCGACTTCCTGCGATCTTTATCAAGTCGTCCTCATATTATGATACTTTAATCAGGACTCCGGACCAGGGAGATGAAAATACTTCTTTAGCGGTCCCCCGACGCGACGACGAGTGGATTAAAATTTTACTAGGTACTTAAAAACAAAAAAAGACTTTTTGTTTGCTTTTTAGAGGTTTTTTGTATCGGGGGCTATTTAAATTTCACTTTGATTTTTATTTCGTTTTGTTGTAATATGTTAATCCAGTCGATGGTGTATCCATGCGGTTTTTGCGTTTACTTTTAACAAACATCCAAATATTTTTAACCGAATTATATTGTTTCTAAGTTACTATAGTTTACCTGTTCTGCGTTTTGAAGGGTCAATGTGCTTTATTGCCAAGTTATCTGATGCGGACTACAGTCAGACTGCACTACCAGATGGCAGTGCTTACGACGTGCACGTTCCCTATATAGTTTGTTATATTAACTTATTCATTACTTAAGGCCAGTTTCTTAAAGTCAGTGTAGTTTAATCTGCGGGATTTAAACTTGTGGCCCATAGTTTAATTAGTGTCGTTAGGATCAAGTAAAGACCCGAAATATACGATATAAGTACTCTCAAAGTGTTTGCTCTTAATCCAGTGTCACAAACTACAACTACGATACACCAGAAACTACATCCACAATGCAATTCTATAATCTTTACTTGGCAATACGGCATAGGTTAATTCCCGAACGGCTGATATTTAAAGTAATAAGGCTAATTTTTGTTAAAAAAGTTATTACTAGGTCAAGAAAAATTCTACCAACTAAAAAAAGTAAAAATGTTACGCCAAGTTTGAATTAACTCGAATATAATTTTACCGGAAAGGAAAGTTTATAATATCTCAACGGTCGTGGAAAAAATTATGCATAGTATTATCATAATTTCTTATTTTGATATTGTTACCCCCTGAAAGGCTTTCTCGGCCTGCTTAATTTTTCTCCTCAGTTCGTGCAAAAATTTACTTTGAAACAAACATTTCTTAAACCCGTAGAATAATATTGAGCAATTTAAAACGTCTGCGTAATATCAGTTGTTATAAATAAGAGACCCAGTAGCGCACTTACATGGGAGTGGAATTCAGCGGAGGACTTGATAATATTTAATACATTTATATTATGTTGTTTCGTGTAGTTATTTTTTTTATAATAATTATATGATAATATAATATTAAACAAAACCAGAATCAGATTTGCTAAATGGATATAGGTTGATTTTGTATGATTTCTCTATTCAGTCAGGCTGTAATTTGTTTTGTGGATTTTTTTTATAAGTGGCGTAGTTGTATTACGTTATGACTGCAATGCTGAGGCCTTGGGTTCGATTCCCGGATCGGGCAAAGTGATATTGGGTTTTTTTAAATTCAGTGTCAGCCCGGAGTCTGGTATTTGTGTCCGATATGGCGATAGGCTCGCCCCCTATCACCATCACGGGACAGAATACGCACGGTGAAAAGTGGGTGCACTAGTTGCGCCTCTGCCTACCCCTTCGGGGATAAAAGGTGTGAGTACCTATGTGTGTGATTTTTTAAAATTACGCACAAAAAACAATTGCCTATTGTATAATTTTTTTTAAATAATATTTTAAGTACGCTTATGTCTTGCGAGAAACACTTATCTTCAGGATATTTTCTGAAAAAGTTCCTATTTTAACAAGTATTATTAAACTGGATAATTCCCAAGCTTCAATTAAGAGCTCGCAAAATAAAGGTACGAACATTTTTAATTATTTGTCGGCTTGAATTAGATGTTTAGTGGCCTAGACCTCTTTTTCGTTGTTTAAAAGTACTTTTGTGTCTTATTTAATGGCGTTAAAGGTCAAGGATATTTACTTAAATTTTTGATACCAACGATAGAATTAATAATGTTTCTAGGTTAATTATAACAGTGAAAATGAGTCTGTAAACCGGGAGACACAGGCTTTCACATTTCCATATTCCTTAAATTTGATAGAATAAACGTATTATTACTTTAAACTTTGTGGCATTAATTATTTTTATTTAATCAAGGATATTCGATATTCATATATTATACAGTATCGTGTGTTATGTCTTGTTTGAACCCAGACACGTATGAAATAAGTATGTTGCAACTTGCAAGACGACAATAAAAAAGTAATGAAAATTATGCTGGAGAGACACAACACTCCGACAAAATTGTTATTTAACTAGTCCGCAATAGACTTCCGCCTACCCTTAACCTATCCGGTACCGCGAGTTTGACAGCTGACATTTTTTTTTATTACATACATATACACTCACGCCTGTTATCCCCGAAGGGGTAGGCAGAGGCGCAACTAGTGCACCTACTTTTCGCCGTTATTCCGTCCCATGATGTGATAGGGGGCGAGCCTATCGCCATATCGGGCACAAATTCCAGACTCCGGGCTGATACTGAATAGAAAAACTCAATATCACTTCGCCCGACCCGGGGATCGAACCCGAGACCTCAGCTTTGCAGTCGTACTGTAATACAACTACGCCACCGAAGCAGCATTTTTTTTATTTTTATACTAAAACCTTATTGCGTGGGTAGGAACGACGATTTTCGCTTTTATGACAGGAGCTGTCATGGTGACGCAACACACATGCCGCGGATGTTGCACAAATGACAAACTTAATATTTAAGAGCGCCTACCCTGTTAGAAAACTCTCGTAAATTCTAAAGTGAGAATCGACCCCGGGGGCCGTGACTTTCAGTTCATAATTTCAACACGCTGTTACCACTACCTAGGCCAAGAATACGACCATTAGCTAGAATAAAAAAAAACGTAAAATATAATACTATACTACTAAACGTAAAATGTAACTCAATAAAAAACGAAAACAACGTCTTTGCCAAAGAACTGCACAAGATATGCCCAAAATTACATCATTCATAATCTTTGACCTGTGCAAAAGTCTCTCTTAATGTCGCGTTTGGCGTCGACGAGTCTACGATGCGACCTTTGTTTTGGATTTGATGTTTTTATTGAGCTCGCAAACTAACAAGTCCACTTACGTATTTAGGTACTGTGACGTAGTATATCAGAAGAGTAGATAATTATAACAGTGATTTCTAAAGTTGGAATGGTGATTTTTTTTTTCGCGGGGAAAACGCTTTATTGCTACCATAACTGAGGGGTGAGTGCAATGGTTGTGTTGGTTTCACCGATATTACGGCCCAATGTCAACACTTGGGAGTATAACATCATCCGAGCGGGATTGGTGAAACCTAAGAATTACGTTTTTGCAATAATTATTCCGTGGTAAAGAAATTACATTTATAACTCTTCACACTAAGAGTTTTATTTTTATTGCAAATTAGTGTATACGGCTCTTCATTTGTAATCATTAGTTGGTGTTCCGTATTTTCCATAAATCCATGAAGTAAAAGGACTCGAAGGGCTGATTTCTCACCTTGCTGATAAATGCCTCGGTGGCGTAGTTGTATTAAGGTACGTTTGCAGTGCTGAGGTCTCGGTTTGATCCCCGTGTCGGGCAACGTGATATTGGGTTTTCTACTCAGTATCAGCCCAATGTGGCGATAGGCTCGCTACCTACCACGTCGTGGAACGGAATACGCACGGCGAAAAGTGGGTGCACTAGTTGCGCCCGTGCTTACTCCTTCAGGAATAAAAGGCTTGTGTGTGTTTGTGTCATGTGTAAATGCTACTCGGACTGCCTCGGTGGCGTAGTTGTATTGCGTACCCATTACGAGTACGATTTGCACGCTGAGGTCCTGGGTTCGAATCCCGGGTCTAGCCAAAAATATTGTGACTTGGTTTTTCCATCTTAAAAATTACTCAGTCGCAGCTCGGAGTCAGGAAGTTGGCGGTGTGATACCCCTGTGCCTCGGAAAGCACGTAAAGCTGTTGGTCCTGCGCCTGATCTCTCTCGGGTCATTTCGGATTGCCGTCTCACCGGACTATGAGAGTGAAGGAATAGCGAGTGCACCTGTGTATTGCGCACACACTTGTGCACTATAATATCTCCTGCGTACCTGGCTGATCTCCGTTGAGATTGGCCGCCGTGGCCGAAACTGGCTAGGAGGATTATTATTATTATTAATTAATGCTACTCGTTACATAAATGTACAAACCGAGCTAATACAAAAGTCTAATAATCATACTCTAATGTATGCTTAATGCCAAATAAATTGTCATAAAATAAGTAGGTACTATCTACGTTAGCTCTTTTATACGATAACTGTCAAATAAAATTCACTTGAAATCTGTGAAACTGACCCCAAGTGTTCCTTTGCCTTAAATGTTTAAGAACCGCTGCTTTCCAACGTGACATCTCAGACTATCTTGTCCGTGTTGGCTTTAAAGTTGTCATACTTATTTGAATTCTGGCCTTACCGTTGATCATTCATTTAAACGTTCATTACTATATACTATACATATACCCATCGTGACTCATCGTGATCCAATGAATACATCATTGTTCTTTTTGTTAAGTACATACATACATACATATACACTCACGCCTATTATCCCCGAAGGGGTAGGCAGAGGCGCAACTAGTGCACCCACTTTTCGCCATTATTCCGTCCCATAATGTGATAGGGGGCGAGCCTATCGCCATATTGGGCACAAATTCCAGACTCCGAGCTGATACTGAATAGAAAAACTCAATATCACTTTGCCCGACCCGGGGATCGAACCCGAGACCTCAGCCTTGCAGTCGTTCTATAATACAACTACGCCACCGAGGCAGTAGTAATAATACATCAACACTTAAAGTCATCTAAAACCACTAACATAAATATTAGAAAAAGACTCATAGAAACCATTGAGCCTTTTCCGCCAGAGACCGATAAATCTTTATATTTTTTATAAGTCTCGATGTGTGTAATCTTGAGTTATATAAGTTTTATCGCGTTGAAATATGTTTACGCTATGTATTTATGGAGTTCTTAACGTTTATTGTACGATATTGAATTCGCTAAACTGAATAACATAGCAAGGTGCTTGATAAATTATGTATGTTTAAAAATGAAAATTACAGTAACCCTTTTTCTAGTAAACGTTAGTAACCAGTGTTTAAACAATTACTGTTTTGTTCGTTTCTAGGTCGAATAATAGAGAAATAAATAAAATATTGATTACTTCTATATCTGGAGGAGGATAGCCAAGGATCGTCGCGCATGGCAGTCTATTGTAGAGAAGGCCAAGACCCACAAAGGATTGTAGCGCCGAAGAAAGTGAAGTAAAACCTAACCTACTTAAAATAAAGGCTTTTTAAATGGCAACATTTCAAAATTGTTGTTATTTCTTCTAATTCCAAGACCAAAATAATATTTTTGCTAACTAAGATAATCATCTATCTTTCCCCGAACCAGATTTCACCTTGGAGAGTAATAGTTCGCCACAAAAGGATTTCGTATCTGAATAGACGTCTAGCAGAGTGATGGAATTAATTCGGTATAATCAGAGAACACACAAATTATTCTGCAAATAGTGCAAATTTATTTCTTCATTGTATTATACAATCCGTGTTTGTTACGCCCTTTGTTCTGGGCTTGTTTCGCTTTGGCGATGATTAAGTGATAAAATATTTCTTACAAATTTTCTATCAATATCATTTTGGCCACTGCGTAAAGGGCCAGATTCGATTGTTGTACTATCTTTGTGAGTTATGTTTTTTATCATATTATTTGCATACATTAAAGTGTTGTTTTTTGTAAAACAAGTTAGTCCGTTTTAAATAGAGTAACATGCAAAATTGTTTGAACACAATCTCCTTGTTGCGAAGAAGAAATAATTTTCTAAGTGTAGGTATTATGCAAATCTCTAAACACTTAAAAACAACGTTAATGGTTTAAAATCTCAGAATGGAGTTAGGCTGCCGGCCACAGCTGCCAATGCTAGCAGACGTTAAGCCGAATAAAAACTGCAACTGTCTGTGGAAAATCCTGCATTTCCAACTGAATTTGCTGGATAAGTAGGGTTGCCAATATGCTTCGAAATAAAACTTAAGCTAACATTAATTGAGAAGGAACCTTCTTGGCAAATGTCCTTATGTAATAAACCATGGTTAAATCACAATTGAAGTATTTGAAGTTTACATTAATTAAGAATGAATCTTCTCATAAAATCACCTTAATAAACCGTGGTTAAATCATACTTTTATTCGGCAAATTATAATTTAATATTGGTGTTTGATACTAAAATAATAACTAGTATATTATTTAGGATCATAATGCAATATTTATACTAGCAATTTTTTTATGCAATAGACAACCATAAAAACATTTGGTGACTCTGCGATTCCACACCTAACTGAATGCAGTCCCAAGCCAATGCAGTAATTTATCAGCTGCGTGCAATCATTACTTCAACGGCACTCATTCACTTCGTCTGGTGGCTCATTTAGTTTGGTGTAAAATGATCGTAAACTAGCGTTAAAACACATAATTTTATTATATCAAAGTCAATGTCGATTCTCGCGAATTATATAGTTCTTCAAGAAGCTTTCCGCTTCTGTGGCAAAATAATATTATTCAGAGCCTCAATGACTTAGTAGCAGTGTAGCTGATTGTAAAACAGGGCTTAGATTTGATTCCCAGTTCAGATAACCTATGTCTCTTGATTAAATAACAAGCTTTGGTTATATTCAGATTTTTTGGTATTTGTGGCTATTTTATCACATCATGGACATAAATAAGCCAGGCAAATCTGCACTGCTTGTGGCTCTCTCTACCCTTTAGGCGTTAAAGGTGTAAGCTTATATAACAATGTATGAACACCATCCATTGATATGCTATACGAAACTACGCAAGCGATATCGATTAAAATCGGTAACCGCTAATGTACCAAACAAACTTTAGGATTAACGTTTACTAAACTATGAAATGACTTCCATCTCAGCTTAAACTAAAAAGTTTGCTCGTTTCTTACTTTCACGGCAACATTATATTGAGAGACGTTACCTTGTTTACGAGGAACATTATAAAGAGGCTATTTTCATATTAAAAGGGAACTTTTCTTCACACAAACTACTTGTGCTTTGTTATTTGTAGTTGGAAAAACAATTTAGAAATTTTGCATAATTATCATGACTGTCAAGTTCGTTGTTAAGAGCTCATTACTGAATACATATTGTATTGTACAATTAGAAAAGCAAAAACATAATATGAACTATGTATCACACGTCCCTCTTCTGGCGTAAGCAGAGGTGTAACACACGGGACACCAACGTTTTGCCACCTACGTGATGCCCAGGCTATTGTCAGTACTACACAGACTGCAGTAGACTGCCTCGGTGGCGTAGTGGTATTGCGTACGCATTACGAGTACGATTTGCGCGCTGAGGTCCTGGGTTCGAATCCCGGGTCGAGCCAAAAAAATTGTGACTGGGTTTTTCCATCTTAAAATTTACTCAGTCGCAGCTCGGAGTCAGGAAGTTGGCGGTGTGATACGCCCGTGCCTCGGAAAGCACGTAAAGCCGTTGGTCCTGCGCCTGATCTCTCTCCGGTCATGTCGGATTACCGTCTCACCGGACTATGAGAGTGAAGGAATAGCGAGTGCACCTGTGTATTGCGCACACACTTGTGCACTATAATATCTCCTGCGTACCTGGCTGATCTCCGTTGAGATTGGCCGCCGTGGCCGAAACTGGCTAGGAGGATTTCATTCATTGTCAGTAATTTTAAACTTCGGTTTGTTTTTTTTTTTAATTATAAAACCATTTACTCGACCCAGAGTTCGAACCCGAGACCTCAGAACCGCAAACCTACTGCAATACAATAATGCACCCGAGGCCGTCAGAGAAGCAAAAAAGAATTTGAACTTTCAAAATATTGCCTTTCTTAATACCTGTTAAATGGGTTTGTTGTAAAATTTCTTAACTGAAAAGGTACCTATAAGACTTGACAAGGATATTTTCATGATAAAACAAAATATAATACAGAGCTTTAAAGTGTCAACCCCACTTCAAATCCTCTTTGATAAATGTATTTTTTCGACGCCCTTACGGATCATCCGAAAACATTAAACCTAATTCGTTTTCTTGAAATGGGAGACAATTACTATAATGTAATGAACAAGAGTAGTTTTTTGAAAGTATTGATACATAGTTAACTAGCTTTTGCCCGCAGCTTCGCCCGCATCAAAGAGTTTTTCCTGTATAAAAGTCACGTTATATGCAAACTATACATTTTTAGATCTCTTAATATAGTCGGCCAGCGACACTTTGGTACAAAACGCCTTTCCGTCCAGTATAAGTATATCTCCGATTTTTGTCAGAAAGGCACTCGCAGTCACAACAAAAAATATAAATTATTTATCTACTATATTATGTATGTATTATACATATAAACCTTCCTCTTGAATCACTCTATCTATTACAAAAAGCCGCACCAAAATCCGTTGCGTAGTTTTCAAGATCTAAGCATACATACGGACAGACAGCGGGAAGCGACTTTGTTTTATACTATTCTAAGATTACTGAAGATACTCTGGTCAATAGATATTTAGGGAGTTTTTTTTTTTTTAGTAGAGTGTCTCTGAATTAGTCCATCTCAGGAACTACGAGTACCAATCCCAGACTCCGAGCTGACACTGGGCAGAAAAACCCAATTCCACAATGTCCGACCCGGGAGCCGAACCCAGGACCACAGAGCAATGCTCATACCGCGCAAGATAATCTACTCCACCGAAGCATTAAGAAATGTCCTTAAATAGATGTGAATACATTTTAGCTTTACGTCTCAAGCAACATAAATAGTAAGTTAAAAAAAATAAACATAACACAAATAAATTATGTGATTAAAGTGTCTACACGCAAACAATTTCGTCCCCGACGTAAGAAAAACTCTTTGTTTGAACAGCCGTAAACCGAGCAAAAAATCCTTAACAGTGGCACGCAAGTTCTCGCTATGACGTCACAGTTGGCACGCTGCCAACTCACACAAAATGTGATCCGTGTATGATACCCCTAATTCTGACACGGCTCTGTGTGAAATTCAAACGATACTGCGCACAGAAACACGTAATTTTACTAGATTTTGCGAAATAAGTCTTTCGGAATTACATGCCTCAGTATGTTCAATTTTCGCGAATTCCCTTTTGGTTATATCTGTTTGGATTTTGGTTGCAAGTGCGGCTATAATTTAGTGTTTCTATTATTAATGCTTTATAAACAAAAGTTTATGGTACCTGTTTAGATTTTACGTCTTATTATGTACAGCATTTTTATTTCAAGACAAGTTACTTGCCTAGTGACACGTTTTACGCCTATCTGTAAACATTATTAAAAACCACTTACTGTGTACTTAAAACGTACTGACTATGATTGTATCTCACCTAGACATATTAGGAATGTTTAATTAAATAACGCTTAACACACACTGTTGATATCCTTCGAACTGAAACACAAAAGTCTTGCACAGTGTACACTATTGTTTGACAACAGTTTGATAAAATGTAGCCCTCATTCCATTGCTGGGTTTTCTTTTTAATACATCAATGACTCATTCGGACTCACACACGAGGAACCAGCCAGTTAAAAAATGCGTTTGAAGTTTGAATTAACCACTAAAACTGACAGTAGACAATTTAATTAGAATCCTAGCGCGTCATTCGCCCGGGTCGCCGGGACCGGAAGCCGTATTCCGAAACACGGAATATTTTGGCTTCAGCCATCGCCCGCTGAGAAAGTTACGCCCTTCGGTTACGAGTCATTGTACCGTTTCCTCTCTTCCCATGGTTATATTTTTCACTACGATATAAAAATATGGTTTTGTAAAAACGACAAAAAATGTAATGGATTCTTTGGAATTTCATAAATATTAATTTAAAAAGTGTTTAAATGATTTTGGGTGTAAAATGATGGCTGCTTGTAAAACGTCTTAAAATGACCGATTTTATACTTTAAGATCGTTTAATTTTTTTTATATTTCAGGGAAAATATATCCAATACAACAAAACTACATAAGGAGGTCATTTTTAAAGGAATATTTTTATACTCTACAATATATTTAGCATTACCAATACTTTAATTCTAATTTATACATGAAAAAGTTTTTATTAAAATATACTATTACATACATACATAAACTTTACACGCTTCATAACATAAAATACATGACTTCGCATTACTTTCTCGTACATACACTGACAGGAAGAAAAATGATACATGCGGGGCGCAATGCAATGGATGCAAAACATGCTAAAAATATATAAAATAGGTCAGGGATGTATTCCATTTGGCTAAGGCATGAAGTTGGCTGGTAAGCCAAGTCTGCGGGCAAAAACCATGTCGCGAAGTGCAACATTCGCTCCTTTGTTAGACTTTGTATTAATATGCTTCATGCAGGAGCGGATTAAAATCTTTATTTAAATGCGTAATGAAAAAAGAAAAGCCGTGGTTATGGTTTTCGGAGTTGTTAAAGTAGTCTTTAGCATAATTTAAATGAGCCATCAAGATCGTGGACATTTTTTAATATCAAAAACGACACAATACTTGATTTCAAAATCAAATAAACCGCTGCACATGTACGTACAAATGAATGTAAAACTAATATGTAAATAACTGTGCTTACTTATAATGAAATTATTACTCATATTAAGACTTTCGAAAAATTAAAGGTTAGCTCTAAAATTAAACCATCTATTTACACATGTAAAGACTTTCGAAAAATGGAAGGACAGCCCTACTAACAACCTGTTTACAAAAGCCCTATACACAATGCTACAAAACATGTCATTAATTTACGTCGACTCATTGTCCAGAACTTTCGAATGTAGTTTTATTGGTCATCGTAACAAATGCAATCACATTAAACCGTTCCAAATATCGCCACAGTCCACAAATATTATCTTAATGGGCAATATCGACTGCACCGACCGGCACTATTCTCTACAGAAGTGTTTATCTCACATTACAATGCCATAAAGGGAAAAGTTCTGAAACTACCGCGGTCAGCTTATTCTCGAATACTGATACAAGAATTAGTAGGTTCTCTTACAAATTGGAAACGAAAACAACATTTGACACGCTCTGGTTAACGTGTATAGGAAAGACCACCGTTTTACGACCGTCAAAATAGGTTTTTATATACAGAAAATTGTTCGAGATAAAAAATATTACTGTATTGGAGCTGAACCTTTTATCATAGTATATTATCTCGTTTACTATTATTACGAGGGTATTGTTAGTTTTCAATAAATATTCTGGTCTTGCCAGGCGTTTACTGGGTTTGAGTACGACGTGATACAGTTGATTACGTCATTCTTGTGATATTTGTGATATTGTATATCGTAGATAATTTTTTGTATGAAAATTAGTATTGAATACTTTATCTACTATGATATTATTGTGGAATACGAAGTATAAAACATATATTATATCAAGTAGCGTCAGGATTTCTATTGAAGTGGCATTTTACCTTTTACAACGAAATAAATAATATTTTTTATGTTTTTCTACTTAAATTGTTTTTTTTTAACGAAGTTAATACATCAGAAATATGATGTCTGATCTCCAAAGTCTGGCACAAGTGCTAAAATTTGGAGATAAGGTGCAGGTGAGTCACATTGACGTGGCGAAAGAGAAACTGACGACCAGGGTCGCTACACGATTAATATATATGAGACACGTTTGCAGTTGAGAGAGTATACAGTACATAATAACGTTCTAAGCACGTAAAACCCCATCTCTTATATACATTAGCGTATCAACTACCGGACTGTAGATACACTAATATGTTTCCTAAAATCTAGTTAAATATTTATCTTGTTTCAGGTTCAACAATAGTAATTTCGAAATTGGAGCTCGTAAAACTATAACCAAAGAAACAAACATGCTCCTAGGAAATGGGACAAGTTTGGAAACATTTAAAAGCAACGATCGTGCATTCGCGGTTTGGAGATCAATTCTGAATAGAAAATGCTTAAGTACGTAAACAAAAAGGGCTAACGAGCTGATTCATTGTAAACTAAGCAGTAAAGCAAAGAGTATTTTTTACGATCCACTTTGAGATCATAAAACGAGTATATGCTGCGTAAGTGTCTTCAAGCGACGAAGATGGATCTAAGTGTGATTGCATGTCATTTATTAAATTTTACCACTTTTCGATTTTACTGTAAGTTGACTATGCGGATCAAGAAATCTCTTTTAGAAGTAACAACTCACAATACAAATGTTTTTAAACGTAAGTATTAACTAATATAAGTAAAACTGTGTAAAAAATTGGTTAATTTAAAATTCATTAGAAACCCTAAACAAAACCAAGAAGGGCACTTACTTTTAGTTCAAAACACGCTAACAATATCCAATACAAATCTAGATATATGTGTTTTCAGTGATATGATGTACATTCAGGTTTCAGTTGAAATGGATTAAGATAAGAAAACCAGACTTGAAAATTCTAATCGTTCAATATAATATCATGGTTCAAATGGTGCCATGTATTGAACAAGACAAAACCAAAGACAAGCTTGTAATATTTTTGTTAAGACATTTATATTTCTAAGATACTATCACATTATAAAACTGAAGAGACTGTATTTTTTTTTTAAAATGTTGATCTCTGATTCTACTGCTCCGATTCGGAAGGTGCATTATTTCTTAGTCCTATAAGATTTTCTAGCTAGAAATGGACTTATTTGTGGGAACAGCGCGTGAAAACAAAATTTCAATATTTCAGTTATATCTTAAATTATATAACGTATGTTACAATTTTCTAGGTGCAGTTTCCTCCTCCTTGCGTTGTATTCCTCAGCTCTGAGAGTCGTGACCTTCTTTCACCGGCTTCCGCCATATGATGTTACACCACCGATTCAGACTGTTGGCCATTGTATGGCATCGTATACAGTGGTGTCAAGTATGGTGCGGATCTGATCGGTCCAGCGTATTGGGTTACGTCCACGTGCTCTTTTGCCCTCTACTTTCCCGGTGACCATAATTTTCTCTATGTTATTGCTCGTGTTCCTGGCAATATGTACAAAGAACTCAAGCACTTGTTTGAGGCAGATGGTAGGAAGCCTAGTAGTGATTTGAGTTGCTTCAGTATAGAGTTCGCCGCGCTGTCCAGCTAATGCACAACATCCTGCTAAAGGTGTAGTTTAAACCTCAATATTTTCACACGGGAGCTACATCAAATCTGTCGAAATTGGATTATATTATATACGAATTTTCAATGACGTACGCAAAATTCCTAGAGTTAAGATGAAGTTTTAGCATATTTGACATACAGCGGGCGTTACCATGCTTTCTCATTTTTTATGTGCTCAAATGACATTCTTAAGGTGCGATCACGAGACACAACACAGCCTACACCTAATGCAAAATCAATAACAGCATTTGCATATCTCAATATCATATTGGTACATGCTTGTTCCCATGATAAACGGGGAATATATTTTAATGTGTATGAATGGAGCTTTTTGTCTACAAATCTTTCTTGTTATTCTTAATTATTATTTTTTCTCTGTTATTCTAATTACTGGTATCTACATAATTAGAATTATTTTATGGGTAGAAATGATACATACTAATAAGTAAAGAAATTTCAATGCCACTGGTTCAATAAAATTTGCTAACAACCTGTAATTATGACTATTATGATAACACACTTATTTTGATACTAAAATAGATACTATTATGGATAAGGTTCTCAGTGGCCGTCCTGAGCCGAGGTTCGTAACCCGTTAGTGGGTTGCTCTCAGCATGGTCACTTAATTCAAAGGGCTGCGAGCGCCTTCTGCGTTCACCCTAAAGACCGGTGTGGCCAGAAAAGCCGACTCACGTCATGCTATTGGTAGTAGGGCCATTAAAAAAAAACTATGGATAAGGAAACCCGAATTTTATGCCCCAAGCCATCAATAAAGTTGTGTCCATTCTATTTCTTAATCTCGTCGCTTTTCTCTCAACGACACAAAGGGAGTATTGGAGAGAGTAAGCAGACAGACGCCTAATGGCCTGTACTCATGTGAATTTCGCTTTTACGTCGCGATAATGTATCGTAGTAGCCTCTTCACGTCACCACGTATTCCAAACGAAATACGTTCGTGTAAATAGAGCAACTTTATTCAATTTGGTGTGAAATTTATTCGCACCGAAAACAAATCTGTATTCAAATAGCGAATGATTCAGCGTCGGGATGAGATAAATTCTTGTCGAAATTATTCATGACTGTAATTTCGCTATGGAATAATGTTTTTTTTTCCACTGAAGCTTTGGCTATCCTGGATTTGAATTTCATATTTTAATAGTCTGGCAATAGGTTTTATGTAATCCATACCGGTACTAGATCTGGTGGGATATTTTTGGGAATATTTTCTAGTTTAGCTAAAAAACAGCAGCAGTGTTCAGTATATAGAGACAGAGTGCTCAATGAATATAGTCAGACGTCTCTTTGAAGTCATGAAGAGTTCTTCGTTCTACTCAGGTCGTATGAATGCTGCGCTTAATTAGCGTTGCTTTAAATCACTCAAGACCCTCCTTTCATGTATATTGTCACAGTATTAGTTAATTACATTTAAGTAAAATCCTTTTTTAATACTCAGAATGTCATTCTACTTCTCTAATCTAGTCATGGTTCAAAGAACGCCTTTTTATTTATCACATATCTTCCTAAAGTAGAAAAACACAGTAAAATAAAACTTGAGAGGTGTCAAGGGACACCCGGATGGAACGAAGTTCTTTTCGATTAATTAGTGAAGATATTGTAATAAAATTTTATTTCTTATATAATAATTGTATATATAATTATAATTGTATATTTCATTAAATTATAATAATATTATCAGTTATAATAATAATTGTATATTTCATTAAAACGTTACCACATCAATGAAAACATTTACTTCTATCTACACAATAGATATGTCATCGAATCACGATCATCACCTAAGCAAGCATTGACATTAAAATTAAAATACAACTAACGAAAAAAAACTATTCTAAAAAGCATTTAAATTGTCTTTTTTTATTTAAATTTCGAATGTCACTTTTACAGCCAGTTCTTTATTGTTACTGGCTGGTTTCACAGGGCAAGTATAAAAGTGTTGCTCAACTTTTCGTAAGAATTTTTTCCGTCTAGCTCCCTTTCACAACGCGCGATAAGGAACTTCGTTCCAAAATTTCGTACCAAATGTATATTATCATCATCAGCCACACGACGTCCACTGCCGAACATAGGCCTCCCCCAAAGATTTCGAGATGGACCTGTCAAAAGCGGCCGCATCCAGCGCATAAATGTGTATAACATGTCCAAATTTATCATGTTATTATTTGTATGTTTGTACCATGTATGATAATGTTAATATGGGAGCGTGTATTATCATCCTATTAAGCAGTAGAAGAAGTCCCATGACTTAACAATTTCCCATCCAAACATGACAACTTTTTCTTTATAGCAACATTTCGGTAACTACAATACATACAAATACAGCGTCGAGCGTATCGAGCGTATATAAATACAGCGTCGACGAAGTTTCAAACGCTCCGACTTGTACATTCTCTTTATGTTTTCATATTCAGTTGTTAGCACATACGGAACAAACTGTACACGTTATATTTATATATTTGTCATGAAAGAGAATTTCCGAACTTTCGTGTCCATGTAAGGACTCGCGGGAGGTATTTTGTGGCGAAAATTGTAATGTAGCGACATGAAATCAAATCACAGGTGTTCTTATAGTGAAGGAAAATGACGTGTTACATATAAACAGTAACGTACCTAACACAATTTGATTTAATATTCGTGCTATTCGATATTAACAGCCCTACTATAACAATATAGAATGAAATATGTTATGGTTTTAAACACAATATTATTTATATTGAGACGTCCGACTGCCTCGGTGGCGTAGTTGTATTATGGTACGACTGTAATGCTGAGGTCTCGGGTTCGATCCCCGGGTCGGGCAAAGTGATATTGGATTTTTCTATTCAGTATCAGCTCGGAGTCTGGAATTTGTGCCCGATATATGGCGATGGGCTCACCCCCTATTACATCATGGGACGGAATAACAGCGAAAAGTGGGTGCCCTAGTTGCGCCTCTGTGTGTATATTGAGACGTGTACAGTTCCTTATTTTGTTTCACGAATGATACCCGACACAAAATCTGAGCCTTGCACGGGCGCAGCTATAATTTTCACATAGGGCGGTCTTAGGATATCAAAATTTTACTGGCGTACATGGGTTCTTGCCGCCACATGACACCGTATACACCCCCAATCTAAAGAAATTTTATAAATGAGAAACTGTCTATGTTTCTTAAAGGTGCACGTAGGCATTATAGTGTGTAGGTACATGTTTTGTGGCCCAGACTATTTTTGTTGTGAGCCCCTTAGCTTACCTTAGGTCCGGACCCCCAACCTCCTTTTATATACGCCCATGGAGCCTTGTTATTACATGCAATTAGTAACATTATCTTTTTGGTGTCATTGAAAATTTGCCAATAAAAACAAACTAACAAAAAAAGCCCAAAAAGACTCAATGGAAATAAAACACCATCAGCAGAATGTAAACCATTATGTCACACATTAGCTCGTTGGCAGCGTCAATTGCCGATACAAATCAACAATTGACAGTGGAAGTTACGTGTCGCCGCACACCGATACAGCCCATTCATCCTGCTGACGGAGGCATTGCGTCATGAGGCATCTTGTTTTGACAGTATATAGTAGACTAGTTTTTGCCCGCGGTTCCGCCCGCGTTAAAAAAAAAATCCGATATAAAAGTCACGGTTTATATTTTTCCGAGATAAAAAGTAGCCTATGTGTTAATCCAGGACATGATCTACCTGTGTGCCAAATTTCATCGAAATTTGATGAGGTTTTTGCGTGAAAGAGGAACAAACATCCAGACATCCATACATTCTTGCAAACTTTCGCGTTTATAATATTAGTAGGATATACCGTGAAATAATTCTTGGTTGTCTCCATCATAACAATTCTTTTAAAATTGTTTAATTCTTAAATGACTGTAGATATTGCAACATTACCTTTTTGGACGACCATGACCTTAGTCCGTCCCGTCACCGTTAAGGCTGCAAAGCCATCGAAACGTCAAGTGTAAAAATTAAACAAAAAAACAAGATAAAATCCAAAAACTAGTTTTATTTCACGAATATCTCGTCTATCGTTATCATTTTTAATCTCGGAAAGTTTTTTATAATTCGATTTAAATAATCTTTTCGACGGTCCCATAGAACAAAGCTGTAGGTATATGCAAAATGTTAGCTTTTCAGTAGAGCGCTTTGAAAGTCGTAAGTTTGTATTCATGAGCGAATTAGTGCTATTTTCACACATTAGGTTCAAAGTTGTTACTGAACCCTAATAGACGATGTTGCCTTCATATGTGACTTGTGATTTTTACAATTAATTTAAACTTTCAAAGCGCTCTACTGAATAGCTAGCATTTTGCATTAACGACT
Organism: Lapara coniferarum; assembly: GCA_949316025.1. NCBI lineage: Eukaryota > Metazoa > Arthropoda > Insecta > Lepidoptera > Sphingidae > Lapara > Lapara coniferarum. The sequence goes on from OX438920.1 coordinate 7,857,080, forward strand.
TTGTTCTATGGGACCGTCGTTTTGTGTTTTCGATTCTTAAAATAGAAAACTGCGTAGATAGCCAGCGTTTTTGTGGATTTTTTTCCGTGTGATCACACTATTATAATATAAAGTCTAATGGAAATTAGGTGTATAAGTATCGTGATTATGACATACAAATGTAATTACGTTCTCAATCATATTAATGTTAACGAAACTAATTAGTGATAAATTGTACTGCAGGATGGAACGCACAAACTTATTTATTACTTCAAAAATTTTATCAAATTTCATAAGCTAGGAGCGCCGAAAACTTAACCAATCTAACTTAGATTCTTGTTCTGTGAATCTGTAAATCATGCAAATTTCATGGATATTTTTCTACGACTACGGCTATCAAAATTTAAAATCTGCCGCATGAATTAGAAATGAAATGTCTTAAGCCTCATGTGCAAATAATAAATCTCATTTAAATATCTTGATTAATTTTTTGCTTAGATTACCCAATGAGATTTTTATACAAAGTAAAATTGTTGAAAAACCAATTTAAGTACAATGAAATGCACAAAGAGATAATTTAGTTTATATAGAATGATGTTAACTGAGAGTAAATTGTCTTCTTTATTAGTTTGACGGCTTCCCTTGTTAATTTAACTTAGTTAGTCGAGAAATAAAAGACGGCTAGTTCTAAAACTGCTCAAGTCAGTTGTAGCTAGTTTCAAAACCATGATGAAAAAGTAACGATAAAATACCGAAACGAAATTGTAGACAACAAAATTACTGTTTAGATCTTTAATAATTTTTATTTCCTGCTATTGCGAATACCTTAACATAAACATTCATACTTTAGAAAATCATATCGCGTTCACCTGCGGGCAACACGAACATCTAACTAATTATGTGAGGTCATCAAACTCTAAAACTTTGTTGGAAAACTTCGTACCAACTTTGATTATATCCTAAAGCCGAAGACCAAATTACGGTGAAGCTTGGACGGTCAAAGGCACCGTATGAAAGGAATTCGAAAAAGGAATATTTTTCTAATTAAATTCCCTTACGTAATTATTGTGCAGATAATGAAAAGTAAGACATGTATCATTATACATCCAACAACAGGACATTACATAGAAAAATAGATAATACAACAAACGTGTTACTAGTTTTGCTCGCAGCTTCGTCCGCGTAAAAGAGTTTTTCTGGAAGAAAAAGTAGTTTAAAACCTTTCCAATGTCCCAAACTCTCTCTATACTAAAATTCATCGAAATCTGTTCAGTAGTTTTTGAGTTTATCGCGTACAGAAGTGGCGGGAGACTTTGTTTTATAGTACGTAAGGAAGGGAGGATAAGACAGGATAATACTATTAGATTATTTCATTAAGGGGGGGCTAAGGTATTTAATTTTTTTTTTTTGCATTTTTTTTTTATTTTCTAAATTCAATCCGTAATATCTGAAGAATATTGTGTTAAAATTTCAAGTCATTTGGAGCAAAATTGACGAAGTTATGAGTATTTTTATACCTGCCGGATTTTTGTACCTGTACCCGAACCAATCACAACGCCCCGACCCGAGCGCGCTATTGTTACCTGGCAGATGTTTCACTCTTTATTAACCCACCCCCCCTCCCTTACCTCCCAGTTCCATCTGTATACTTTGTCAGTGTGGTGTACAAAATTCAGTTAGCAGAAAATATCCTATCGAGCAGACGTATCCACGTGTTCTTATTTGCGCATAATTTCACCTCCGTTTTCATTCATTTTTGTTGCTAAATTATTACAAAAATGCCCAAAAAAATTGGAAGATCTGATAGACTATCAACTGGTTCGAGATTATATCGATCCAAAAAAATTTTACCTCCCCACAAACGGAAAAGCGAAGACATTACGACAAGAAGCGCGTCAGCTAAAAAAATATCCACTGACTCCATACGCATAAGCCGAGCAGAGCAGGAAGCTGAACGACAAACCAAAGAAGGCAGGATTCTTCGTAGGCAGGAGCAAAAAGATGCATTAGACATCATCGATGATAGCAACATCCTCTATGGACCTGGCATTGATGACTCAGTGTGAGGTATGTCGATAAAATTCGCTTATAAACGTTTGAACTGGATTTTTTTGTGATTAAAACTTCAAAACGTTTTTCCCACAACTCACGTTTTCAAAGTCGGTGCCCCTGATAACTCCAAAACTACTGCACCGACCCTTTTGAAATTTTAAACACTATTTCTGTACATCATTTACGAGGTAACGCTGTCGAGTTTTTTTTTTTTTTATTCATAATTTTGATTTTGCAATAACAAATTAGCCGATTTTTTCCCACAAAATTGTATTTTTCACTTCAAAGTGTTCGAAAAAATTAAAAAAAAATTTGGAAAAAAAAAACTCGACAGCGTTACCTGGGAAAAACTATTATCTAACGAATAAACTTTGATTTTTTGATTTCAGATGATCCAGCACCAAGTTATGAGGGGCACCGCAATTCAACTTTTTTTCGAGACACGTCCGAACAATTGCTGCCATTGCCGTATTTTTTAATATTTCTTTATAAAAATTTGATGAAACATTCTTCGAATGTCATACTTTAATGTACCATTGGTTAAGTAAATAAATTTTAACTGTGTCGTCAGGAAAAAAATCACGAAAACATGGCTTTTTTTGTACGATTTGACCTTACCCCCCCCCTTAAAATATTATGAAAATTAAAATCCAAGTCTTGCAGTTGATGTTAAACTATAGAAAAACATATTAAGGAACAAAATGTTAAGCAAGTACTCCCTCTTTTCGTTTCTGTGTCGTTCCATTTTTAATGAGGCCAAGATCCACTTAATTGTTCAGAGGAGTTGTTTTAGCCAACTTTTAGACACTATGTATAGTAACACTGTCCTTTTTACAAGGTCAAATGTTTTTAGGTCGCCAATATGACTACATTGTGATGTTTCAATGATTTTGGCATTACTTTGTACTGCAATTTCAGTGCATTCAATGACCATGAATACACTAATTAATCTGACTTCGGCGCGGTTCCTTCTTAATGACTATGTTATTCTTATTTTTGAAATATTATTACTTTAAAGAAATTCATATTGATATATTAAATGCTGGACGATAACCTAGTTGAGAAAGTAACGGACTGCCAACACGAAAGCCTGCAGGTTCAAAACCCAAAGCATCCACATCTGACTTTCAAAGTAATGTTCGTTCGCTTTTACGGTGAAGCAAACATTGTGAAGAAACCTACATATCTGAGAAAACGTAAGAATTTCGAAAGTATGTGAAATCTGCTAACTAGCACTAGTCCAGCGTTGTGAACTTAGGTCTTATCCCGCTCAGTCGTAGAGGAGCTCCATGTCCAGCAGAGGGACAGTACATATAAATAATACGGAGCTGGTAAGTGGTATTATATTCAATTCTAAGCCTACCTACCGTAAAAACCTAAAGATCATATATTTATTGAACTCCATACGATGATGAAATAGTCTAGTAGTGATAGAACTCCTTTGAAATATTACCCGTTTTTTATTGCTGCTCAAGGATTTACGATTGTCAGAAACGCTTTGAAGATAATCTTTACTGCTTTGTATGCTCAAAATGTAACCGTATTAACATCATTCAAGAATGTTACGTTTATGAAATTCTATTCCGGAGAATTTGGTATTCATGAGCAGTGATCTAAAACCACGAATGTGTATCATGTAGGTCATCTTATACATTCGCATCACACGCGAAGATTCAAGCTTGCTCTTATCATTAAATGATCTCTTAGGGACGTTACGTCTCGCTTCTGAAAATTAGTCTTGTCTCTAGTAATTATTTGTAGTTTGAATATCGACGGGTATGGGTTTTGGTGAAATATCGGCATGTTAACTTTGTAACTCGAAAAAGTGGAATATTACTAAGAACTTAGAACTTTTGAATTATTACATTAGTTGAGTTGTTTAATATATACCAAAGAAAACATATTGTATTTGAAACACAATTTAGAAGGAACATATTATTTAGTCAGTGATGACGTATATTCAAATTTTTATTCTTACTCGATATGTTAATAAATTAGTAATTCTTCTAGTTTATTACAAACTTGCCTTGTACTAGAATTTACCCTCTTAGTTTCGATGTCGGCATAACGATCGCCTCTGCCAACGAAACGACAGCTGAACTTGCACCTTTATGAATATCATTATTGTTACTCATTGAAGTATTTATAAACTCTTTTAATACATCAATGGTGTTACTACGTAGGTGCACTCGGCTTAAGCAAAAGAGTTTCGTTTTTAGTTTGAATTATGTTTTATTTTTTATACAAAATGTTTACCTCCATAAATTCCACCTTCCCAAAATTATAGTGCAAAGATATGTAGATTTCGCCACACAGAATAGTAAGGGTGGGTTTAACTTGCAAAAAGGAAAAGCAACGAAGCTCCTGAAAAGTCGGGCTTGCATGATTTAGAAGAGTTTATGTTTCTTGCAAAAGATTGAACACTTGTTGGTGCAGTTTGTTCAGTTGATACTAAGTTTCTTGGTTTATGTTTATTCATTATAACTAAGGTAGCTACTACAATAGTACACCTAAAATAAAAATCGTCTATGAAAACCAGATACACCAACTAATTTATTAAGACTTCACGAAGCTACGTCCGTATTATAAAAAGTAATTCCGTTTCATCATCATCAAAACTGCAAAAGATTTAATCTTGCATCAAACAAACTTTTATTCTCAGTAAAAAAAAAAATCATATATAAAGGCCAAGTTATATTTACTAATAAAAACTCAATGTCACATACTTAAGAACTATAGTCGTGTTTATTAAGATTCTTACGAAACTTTTTAAATAAAATCCTTACAACTGTTATCTATATCTTTATGAATCTCGTAACAATCATTATATTTTCAGAACGTTCATAATCTCGGTTGTTTAATTATATTTCGAGAATGTGCAATAATATTTTGATCCTATCTCCTTGAAATTAATTCTACGGCTTCGAAACAACTGAACAACGGCATTTAGATACGAATGATGGTCTTCGAAGAAATTCTTTATAATTTATTTCTAATTTTTTAACCCCTGACAAAAAAGGAGCTTTAGAAGCTTATAATAATACAAAATTCAAGCACATTTTCTTGGATCGGTCTTAATATAAAGACACGTAGGTTTCGCAACAAGACAGGGTGAAGTTTAATTATAAAGTAATCCTTATTATAACAACTTGTCTCCTGCACTGTGGTGGATACTTTATCGAGCACATAGACACATACTCAAGACTTCAAACAAATTATTTATACAGTAAACACTTTTTAGCCTATGCTTTCAAGTATAGTATCAGTTCAAGGCAGTACAAAAACATTTAAAAATATATTGTAGTCGCAATAGGGTAGTTCACTACTTTTTCTAAAATACATTTATCAAAAAGATAACACCGCTGCAACGGTGGAGCCATAACTTAAAAGAAGAAGAAGAAGAAGAAAAAGGTAACTGTTTTTTTTTTATTAGTGCAATAATAAGTTATGAAGCTTTGAAATTAGGGGGAATTGGGGCTACCCCTTCAATTGAATTAATTGAAGGGGTAGCTGTTAAATAACAGTAATATCAGACTGTGACGTCGCCGAATTTATTTATTAGGGCTCACTTAAGCAGATTGAACAAACAATTCGCTAGAGCTTAGAGACCTAGCGGCTTTAATATTCTGTCTATGTAAATTAAGTACTCAATGGTCTGACCATAAACGCCATAGTATACTATGATGTCCAGGATTCAATCTGAAGACACGCTTTGTGAAGCGTGATTAGACCAGCAACTTTGATCTATGTTCTACATAGGCTGCGTTGGGTAATACCGGATCACAATGTACCTAAAACTGATAACAGTGTCAAAAATTTGTGACGTCGCTGAGTGTCACCGGCCATAAGCTGTGTGCGTGCGAAAAATACAGCGCGCTATTCCCGCCACGCCCCCACTTTTGCTCACAGAAATATCGCACCTTTAGGACGAAAACGACACAATTCAAAAAATTGAAAATTGAGTTGTCTATTTTAAATGACTAAAAATTTGTCCCTTATTTATAAAAATATAATAAAAAAGGGCCTGATATAACAGTTTTGTCCTTTTCCTGCTTGAATATGGCTGTGCTTGAACTATTGTTGTATTGAGTATTTCGTTTTACGTAATTTTATGACAATAACCCAATTTTCTATCTTTTTGAATTGTGTCGTTTTCATCCTAAAGGTGCGATATATTCAATACTAGATTTCGCCCGCGGCTCTGCTCGTGTCGAAAGTTTTTCCTGGATAAAAGTTCCGCTTTATTTTCTCGGAATAAAATGTAGCCTATGTATTAATCCAAGACATGATCTACCCGTGTGCCAAATTTCATCGAAATCCATTTAGTAGTTTTTGCGTGAAAGACTTACAAACATTCATACATCCAGACATCCATACATCCATACATACTTACAAACTTTCGGGTTTATAATATTATATAGTAGGATTAATAACTGCTTTATATTTCAACCGATTTTGATGCAGATTCCACAAAAGAAATTCTTTTTCATCTTATTTTGTGATACATATAAAATAATGTACGAAATCAACATAGGAAACTACCCTATTGTCGCAGCGTTTAGCATGTGATAGTTACCCCTAGAGGGGCAGTAATTTATTATCAAGCGGAAAAGGTAAGTTGCTTTTTAAACGCACTCTGTTCACACATTCAAACTAACCATCGGATAAACGGTAACCATTTATTAAAACTAGTCTATTTACTCTTTACAGCCCTAACATTTGTCGTAAAAATATCTCCGGTAAAAAATATAAATTGACGGTATAAAAGGAACCATTTAACACATTTAAAAACACGTATGTAGGTAATCTAATTTTCTACTTCACCTCGCTTGTGAATAGATTCATTACACTCAAAAACTCCAAGCACTTTATCCCAGTTACCATTCCGCGAAACACTATGATAAAAATGTTAACACCCATATTATGTTTATCTTCACTGACACCAATAGCTGGATTAAAAAGACCCGCAATTTATGTATTATGGAAGAACGCTGCCAGCTCTCAGTAAATTAGATTAATTTTATGCAGTAGAAATATGTGTCAACAGGTATTTTTACGAATGTAATGAAACTGTTTGCTAATAAAGCCTGAAAGCCTAGCGGCTCGCAATTTACTTATGCAATATTTAACATGACTGCCTCGGTGGCGTAGTTGTATTACAGTACGACTGCAAAGCTGAGGTCTCGGGTTCGATTCCCGGGTCGGGCAAAGTGATATTGAGTTTTTCTATTCAGTATTAGCTCGGAGTCTGGAATTTGTGCCCGATATGGCGATAGGCTCGCCCCCCTATCACATCATGGGACGGAATAATGGCGAAAAGTGGGTGTACTAGTTGCGCCTCTGCCTACCCCTTCGGGGATAATAGGCGTGAGTGAGTGTGTGTGTGTGTGTGGGAACAATTATTATATAGAACAATATCGGGTCGAGTCAATTATGCAAGCCCAAAGCTAATTTATACAAAGAAGAGTAATTTATACAAAAAATAGTAGTAATATCTCTAGCCTTTCAACATTTTTTGCTTCACTTCATTGGATATCGGTGCAGTGAGATCACTTTACCGGAAAAAACATAAAAAAACACGACGAGACGACTAAGCCGCTCATCTGATGGTAAACGACATGAATGCCCATAAATTATAGTAACACAACCCAATCATTCCCAAATAATAATCCAATACAAGACGAGCATGCCGTTCGCCTGATGGTAAGCGATACGACCACCCATAAACAGTAGAAATACTACCCAACACCTTGAGTTACAAAGCACTGTGTGGCATTCCACTGCGCTCGTCATCCTGAGACATGAGATGTTAAGTCTCATTATGTCCAGTAGTTACACTAGCTACAATGTCCTTCAAACCGAAACACAACAGTGCATGCACACTGCTGATTGGCGGTAGAAATAGACATTGCGGTGGTACCCACCCAAACGAACTCTGACATATGAGAGTCCTACCACCAGTTAAAAACTAGTTCACAGCGTTAATAATAACACTAACCTCAAAAAACCAAACGCCATTAATACAAATACCTATAAGGTTTATAAAGCATTCTATTCATCGTCAAAACACATTCAGCCGTCTGTAATGAGGTCCTTTAAAATGTACTTTGAATATCTCAATCGGCCTGAAGGATGCCTAAGGACGTGCCGGGGTATCTACGTGCCACATTCATCTTACCCATCAATTTCGTCCGATAAGGAAATAATTTCACCCGACTACGACCTATTTATAGTTCCCGGTTGAATAGAAGGTATAAAGTTGGGGAAAGTTTGGTAAGATTTACCTGTAACTTGCCGAGAGTGTGCTTTATTATACTTTGAATGAAACTGTATTTGTTTGTATTCAAATTTAGAGAGTAGGTCTCATTAGGAAATATGCTACAAATGGATTACTAGGATTAGCTTAGTAAATAGTAGTATTTGAACGTGATAAACATATTCTTACTTATAAATAAAACAACCCAAATCCCACAATTATTAAATCCAACAATTACTCAAGAGTATCCAAAAAGTGGTCGTAAAATAATATGTCTTGTTTAAAAAAATAAGTTACTTAATTTAAAAAAGAATTATAAACTTTTCAAGTTAAATAAATATTTATAATTTGAATTAACTTGCCAATGTTTTCGTAAGACGATCCGCATTCATTAGGGCTCACTTAAGCAGATTGAACAAACAATTCGCTAGAGCTATGAGACCTAGCGACTTTAATATTCTGTGTCCATGTAAATTAATGTACTCAATGGTCTTATACTATGATATCCAGGATTCGATCTGAAGGCACGGTTTGTGAAGCGTGATTAGACCAGTAACTTTGATCTATGTTTTAAATAGGCTGCGTTGGGTAATATCGGATTACAAAGCAACTAAAACTGATATAGTGTCAAAAAAATGTGTTACATTAAAAATAGCATTTCAGGCAATATTATCCGTATTTAATGTTGTCGGGTTTAGCAGTGATGAAACAACGGGCTTATCCCGTGGTCCGGTATTACCCCAACGCACCCTCCTACCAATATACTACTTAACATTGTTTTTTAAATACCCTTGCGAATAGATTTTTGGCCAGTACCATGCCGCGTGTGTAGCCATGAAGAAAAAAACGCGTCGAAGCTGCCTAGTGTAGTTTCACACGAACCATTTGGAGCGACTTTTGACGCCTCTTTAACTCAAAATCTATTTAACGTAAATACATGAGATTTGGTTTATTTATTAAAGCCCCTTAAGTTAACTAGAATTCCAAATTTCATAAATACAGCTCAAACGGTCATTGAGACAGGTACTAACATATTAAAATCAGCATTTTTATCACTGACTGACATAATATATAATATCAAAAACCTAAGCCACATCCAAATGCTAAAATTTGGTGTCTAACTGGGTAATTGTATGTATAGAAGGGGAAAAAAATCTAAAAACAGTACATTTTTAAGATTTGAAACATTTTCCAAGCAATCGGATAATCTGCATATTATCTACAAATTATCTTTTGAATAATGAACTCATCCATTGATGCTTTATTTTAATTTAAATACTATTTACCTCGATCCATTAATTACGTTCCCTCCAAGTCAAATCTTGAGCTTAAATTTATACTAAGTTAGCTGCTTTGTGTAAATAATTCGACTGTTGAAATTTAAGAAGTTATATTTTTAAATATAACTTCTACTGCCTCGGTGGCGTAGTTGTATTACAGTACGACTGCAAAGCTGAGGTCTCGGGTTCGATCCCCGTGGTCGGGCAAAGTGGTATTGAGTTTTTCTATTCAGTATCAGCTCGGAGTCTGGAATTTGTGCCCGATATGGCGATAGGCTCGCCCCCTATCACATCATGGGACGGAATAATGGCGAAAAGTGGGTGCACTAGTTGCGCCTCTGCCTACCCCTTCGGGGATAACAGGCGTGAGTGTATATGTATATATGTATGTATGTATATTTTTAAATATTATCATTGTCGTAGTAGAAAAAAAAAATATTAAATTAAATATATTTTAGAGTGCAGTGTGATCTTATAAATAAATTTGACGATTATCTACAGTGCTTGGCAACGATTTATATTTCAATTCTTTTGACGGTAAAGTCGACGAGCACGCATATCCTACTAATATCATAAACGCGAAAGTTTGTAAGAATGTATGGATGTCTGAATGTATGGATGTTTGTTCCTCTTTCACGCAAAAACTACTGATCAGATTTCGATGAAATTTCGCATACAGGTAGATCATGTCCTGGATTAACACATAAGCTACTTTTTATCCGGGAAAAATATAAAGCGGGACTTTTGTCTCGGAATTTTTAATCTCGACGTTGGCGCCGTAACGACCAAGTCAATGAATTTATTTCAAAGAAATTTAGTAAGGAGATAGTTTAAGACCCTGGTAAGGACCTAGGCTACTTCTTATCCCGGAACAATATAAACAGGGACGGGAATATACCGGAAAACTATTTAACGCGGACGGAGCCGCGGGTAAAAGCTTGTTCTTAATATTGGACTTGACTTCCATATTTCACATTTATGTTTTGATGGGATATAACATTCACACTGACGAGCTCTGAGATGTAGAGATTGAGAAGTGCTATGAAACGCGAGCCTACAAACTCAGTTCGACAGATCTACGTATTTCGTGAAATATAGTTTTTGATAATTGTTTTTTTTTTTGTTTAATTGTATCTTAGTACGGAGTCAGGATATTTTCTATTACCAGCAAATCTAATCAAAACCCTATACACAGTCAATCTCTATTTAGCGTTTTTTTATACATGACGAAAATTGATATAGAATGACCATCGTGAACATTTGCTAGTATCATGAATATTTACATCTATAGTATTTACATATATGTATATACTAGGCTGTCCCAAAAAAATAAAAGTATTTTTTTTAACGCATACCCTCTTATTTTGTTTGAATGATGTCAAAATGACTGTAGGTTTGATTTTAAGTACACGAAATGTTACATTTCGTGTACTTGCAACCCGTGCCGACTTGTAGCGTAACCTCTCAGTACTTGGATACTAAGGCGCGCGGGAGCTAATATACGAATGTGATTATTTTTACTTGTTTGTTTTATTAGAACACCATTGTTTTTGTTTAGTCATCATGCCAGTACGCAGTTCTAAAAAGGGAATATTTGTAATAGGGAACGTAAAACAAAAGTTACCAGTTCACAACTTCCCTCTAATGGATAAGTACTAGCAGTCTGTTCTGTAATATTAGTGAATTGAATTTAAGTGTCAATGAACGCGTGAGTACATTACTACATACTATATTTATTGGGAAAAGGCATGTATACGAACCTGCCTGCCTGCCTGTGTGCCTGTAACGCTTCTACGTTCAAACGACTAAACCGATTTTAGTGAATTTTTTGCTGGATAATCTTAAACCACAAGGAAGTGTATGACTATTTTTTATACCCGAAAATATTATAGTCTCATCCCAGAAAGTTTTATAATACAGGTAGGGCCGCGAGCAAAAGCTAGTTACTAAATAAGAATACTATCGTTGAAAGAAAATGGGACCATTTCGAGACCTTACTTTACTAAATAAAAAAGGAATCACGGAAATAGGCTCACAGTTCTCAGAGAAATCAGTGTAAATACATAAAGAAACATACAAACACACGAATTGAACCTGTCCCTTTGGATGTTTAAAAATACATGTTTGATACTTTCAAATGCACTTTAGTTGCAGACATTTATCAAGCATATCCAAACAACGCAGCTGTATATTAAGAGATAACGTAACTTACTAGTTTTGTTATGCTCATTGCATATTCATCGTGTGTATTTCACGTAGTAAGTTTATCATAAGTGATTTATATGAAAATTCTTATGAAGTAATCTTTTTAAAAGAAAAAATGTAAGTCAAAATCTTTTTACAACACAAGAAAGGGTGCTGCGTAAATGTATATTATTCTGAAATTGAATTTTTCACCAATATTGTACGTACGCGGCATTAATCGCAACCCAACATTTCGTTTGACATTCGTAAGTGTAAGGCAACACTCTACTTCTTAGTTACCATTGTGGAGTTGAAGTGTTTTTAAACCATCCGACCTTCTCATCCCATCTAAGAAATTAAATTATACATTGCGTTTTTTGTACCTAAACGAGGCCGTTAATTAAAGCCGGCTTAGGATGTAGACCATACCAACGTTACACTCCAAATAAAGGGAGCTATAAAAGAAATGTCCTGTCACAAAGAGGCTTTCAGTAACGTCGAACTACAAAAAAATACTCGACGAGTTTAGTGTCTAAAACTTTTCCTAGCTATTGTCTTGAAGACAAATGAAGCATTACATTTCGATACTTCGAATTATTTCGGTCCTAATTATGCTGGCTTCACGTTGTGAGAAATATCTTTTGGCCAGTTTCAATTTATTATTGTATCACACCATACGCGTCGTTCACAAACGAGCTCAAGCTAAATGGATATATTCATCGGTATTTGTCGCCGATAAACATGGATATTTTCTCACACTTTCTATAAAGTGTTAGATTTTGTTAATAGGTATGCGACGAATGGCTTTAGGTATGCAAAAGATCACAACTGGACTCGTTCTGTGGAGCGAGGGCGTTGCGGCGGCAACGTAGGCGTGCGAGGGGACAGGAGGAGATACATATCTTTGTGATGTAATATATACTAACATCAACAGTGTAAACGTTGCCATTTTAAAGTATGGTGACCGATATCTATTTATATCTCGAGATGTAATATATATTACATTATATCCCATAGTGAAAAGCCAACTTTATTCATAAACAGTACACAAGCCTATTATGATTATAGAATGTGTTGTCTTCTTTCTTCAAACTCAATTCAAAATTCGTTCGAAGAAGACAAAGCATTCGATAACTAAAATACGTTTATACTGTTAATAAATACGGCCGTAAGTCTCTACATTCTTAACCATGTACAGTCAGCCATATAAGTAGCTGAACAAATTCAAAACTACAAATGGCCTCTACACTTTTGAGTTATTATAAACTAGCTTTTGCCTGCGGCTCCGCCCACGTGAATGAGTTTCTCCGGGATAAAAGTCCCGCTTTAAATTTTTCCGGGATAAAAAGTAACCTATGTGTTAATCCAGGATATGATCTACCCGTGTGCCAAATTTCATCGAAATCCGATCATTAGTTATTGCGTGAAAGAGGAACAAACATCCATACATCCAGACATTCTTACAAACTTTCGCGTTTATAATATTAGCAGGATTTAAGTTTTTTCTTCACAAAAATAGAATAGAAGGGATTAACTTTACTTCACACAAAGAAAAAAAAATCATTTCAATTAAACTTAACGCGTAGAGAATTGAAATTTTGAATTTGTTCAGCTCCTTATGTGGCTGACTGTACTATACACCAGAGAAAAATAGCCTTTAATTCCCATTAATATCATCCCATAAGCGACATGTAAGTCGAACGGCCTTATCCCTAAATGACCGCACATAATGCCTTAGAATACTGTCCCATTAAGAAAGGACAACTAATGGTCAACGATCAACGTTAAATGTTCGAAATCAGGAGCAGGTCCTGGTGGTAATAGCACTTTAGTTTATAAATATTTAAGATGGCATCTGAGATTAAATCCCTCTGAAATTAGTTGGTCGGTACGTAATTGGTCAATTTCAAAGTTTTCCCATTATATCCCCTGGTTTAGTCAATATGTTTTGTGGTAAAGTTTTATATATTAGTGAGAGATCGGCGTAAATTACAAGTTGGAGAACTAATAGACGTGTAATGAACGCTGGATTATTGCCTTGCATAAACTTTTGAGCCCTTATTTAATTTATATTCAATATTATCCAATTTAGCTTGCTATTAATATAAATCACAATATGAACCAATTCCAAAGTAATCTGCAATTATTATTCGTAATATGTTTTCTTACTTTGCTGTTATTAAAGAATTAATCAGCACATAGACCAATGTTGGTCCATATTTTAATGCTTATTACTAGAAATCTGATCAGGGAAACCTTATTCCCAAACAGGAATTGGAATACTGAAAGAAAGTTCATTTAAAAACGCAAAACTTAGATGTTACGTTGAACATGGAAGAAAATAATTTTATTTTAGCTTTAGAAAGTATCGATACTTTATGACAATACATTTAAGATCTTTAAAATTGAAAACAAAATTTGTAACAAGATTAGTTAATTTATTAGTAGACTATATTGATCGCGGCTGCGCCTATGTGAAAAAGTTTTCAGAGATAAAAATATTTTCCCGCGATACAAAATCTATAGCGCTCAGGAGTAATGTAGCTTTCTATTAGTGAAAGAATTTTCAAAATCGGTCCAGCAGTTCCTGAGATTAACGCGTTCGACCAACCAAACAAATAAACTCTTCAGCTTTATAACATTAGTATAGAGAGAGTATAGTCTTAAAATTCTAAGTTCTTTTAATTTGTGAGCGGCTTCGGCATGACATTCCTTAACTGTCTGTGCCTGCGGCGGCGTCGTGTGCCGGGTCGGCCACTTCGCTGCAACATGGTTGAGGAGGGCGATGGCTGGCACATGCGTCATACTCGTGAACGGGTGCTGCTTGTGTGGACTGGTCTGCCCTTTTCGCTTACTACATCTAAGTATTAGGGGTATATATTGATCTTAGATTAATAACGACATCTTGAAGAATTTCAGACCAAATTATTGCACGATTCCTGAGAGGGTTATGCACTCGTATAGGATTTTAAAATTTATTACCTTTTTTGCGAGTATATAAATGAACTGCTCTAAACAAAAATAACAAATATATCTATTTCATGTTATTTTTTTTTATTATTAATTGTATTTTATACCTTGAACTGATTTTGAAAAGAGCAACACTAGAGTTTCTTGCCCATTCTTCTCTAGTGAGAACTGCTTTCCGAACTGGTGGTAGAGTTTATATTGACTGAATCTAAATAATGTGTAACATTTTATGGGTTCGAATAAATTTATTTCATTTCATTTCAGAATGACATAATATATTTTTTCATAATAGAATTAGATGAGCAAGACACTTACACACAAACACACACACGGACACGCACTCATCGCCTTTTATACCCGCAGAAGTCAGCAGAGGCCCAACTTGTAAACCCACTTTTCGTCATGTGTACCTACTCCATCTTATGATGCGATATGGTGCAAGGCGGTTGCCTTTTCAGGCACAACTTTCAGACTCCGAGCTGATACTGAGCAAATCATTTTGTCCAACCCGAAATTCGAACCTGAGACCTCAAAGCGGCAGTCGTCCTCACAACTACGCCATCGAGTCAGTTACACTAATCAATAAAGATCTAGTACAACTGCCGATATGATATCCTCCTAGCCAGTTTCGGCCACGGCGGCCAATCTCAACGGAGATCAACCAGATACGCAGGAGATATTATAGTGCACAAGTGTGTGCGCAATACACAGGTGCACTCGCTATTCCTTCACTCCCATAGTCCGGTGAGACGGCAATCCGACATGACCGGAGAGAGATCAGGCGCAGGACCAACGGCTTTACGTGCTTTCCGAGGCACGGGGATATCACACCGCCAACTTCCTGACTTCGAGCTGCGACTGAGTATTTTTTTTAAGATGGAAAAACCCAGTCACATAGTTTTTTGGCCCGACCCGGGATTCGAACCCAGAACCTCAGCGCGCAAATCCTACTCGTAACGCGTACGCAATACAACTACGCCACCGAGGCAGTCTGCCGAACTGAGGAACTGCCGATAAACGAAAGTAAGACCATATAAGACGAATTCAACTGGTTACTCTTTACTGTACTTCGATTTATGTCTAAAACTAGCTTTTGCCCGCGGCTCCGCCCGCTTTAAAAAGTTTTTCCGGGATAAAAGTCCCGCTTTATATTTTCCCGGGATAAAAAGTAGCCTATGTGTTAATCCGGGACATGATCTACCCGTGTGCCAAATTTCATCGAAATCCGTTGAGTAGTTTTTGCGTGAAAGAGGAACAAACATCCTTACATCCAAACATCCAAACATCCAAACATCCAAACATCCAAACATCTAAACATCCAAACATCCATACATTCTTACAAACTTTCGCCTTTATAATATTAGTAGGATATAATACGCACGGCGAAAAGTGGGTGCACTAGTTGTGCCTCTGCCTACCCCTTCGGGATAAAAGGTGAGAGTATGCGTATGAGTATCAAAATTAGTTCAATAGGAGCGACGCTAGAGAGGAACATAAAATGGATACTTACACATATACATACATAGGGTGTTAAAATAATTACCCTTCCTTGCTTCGCCGTAGTCGGGTAAAATACCATTATTTTTGTATTTTGGCAACATCAATGACATTTATGGCATTAAAATCTTTCCTTTTTAAAGTGTAGATGATAATGTATTTGGTACAGGTTTATTTTCACTGTATTTTACCTTAAAAGCATCAGATTCCCAGGGGCATATTGATAGAATTATAAATTGAACGCCACGGATAAATTCATCCACGATGACGCGCTGTAATAATTTTCTTAATCGCTTATAGTCTAAGTGAAAAACTGCCGTATATATATTAGTTCTGTAAATACACACTAAGTAAATAGTAGCTATGAGTCCACATATACAATGATTAACAATTCAATCGAAGCCCTATTAAGCTGCAAAATCCCCGTTCAAAAATTAGCAGTGCGCGTCATCGTAGATGAAATTACCTGTACAATTTTTATAAATATTATTTTTCAAATCTTTGAGCAAAATGAACTCTAATTACTGGAACAGGATTACTATCATATAACAAAAAAAAATTCTAAGTGTTATATTTTATACTCTAAATCTGTAGAATTCGACAAGAGAGTATTATGAACTACTTTGTAGCCAAGCAACAGTCGTTAAAAAGATTTTCTGCCTTTGAATTATTTTTACTCCTCTTCTAATCGCTTCAAGATAATAAGAATCTCTAATTGGGTATTATGTAGATCAATACTGCCAAGAGATTAGCTATAAAGTAGGCGTTAACTTAAAACGTTAATCTTGCGAATCCAACGAACTCAAAGGCAGAACACATAGATAGGAGATTACCACATTATTAGTATGATATATCAACTTTAAGCAAAACAGGAAGCTCAATTACAAAGCGGTAAATACACCTTAAGTGTGTAGGCATGCATGAAACATGAGAATTGAGTGCCTTCTACAAAGCTGTAAGTAATGTAATCTTTGCCTCACATACCTACTAATAGTAAATACAACCAAGTCTCACATACAAACGTTCAAAGACACTGTTGTGAATGTTTATAGTAGCCTGAATAATTGTTATATGAAAGACAAAATAAATAATAATAGCGACATATAAGCATAATTATATATTCAACACCTTTAACTATCCTGTCTTAGTACATAAGGACAATACATCATTGCAAAAGTAAATGTAGTTGTATTCGAGTAGCTATAAATATGTAGAAATTCATAATATATACTCTCGTAAAAAGTTGACGTTAGATGCAGAAACCACCACGGAATATAAAAAGAAACGCAATTAATGGAGTTAAATTAAGCGACTTGGTTCAGTCGAGAGCGACAGTTTTGAACGAGTGGTCATTCAAAATATTTTCAAGGGAAGTGAAGATGCAGTGGAGTGACTGAGGCGAGTAGCTGTCACATGCATCGCTAAGAATAGAAAGAAGTGACAGTCTGACGAAGCAGCCGGGGTTAAACTGGCTCTAAATTGTAAGAACGCAGGTGACAGTTCAATGGGGCGTAGACACTTAAACAAAGATTAGTTAAGTTGGTAAATCTAATTATGGATTAAATTTAAAGGCTTCCTAAGTAAACGAATAGTATATTAACTTAAATTAGATGTAGGTGACGTTTAATTCGTGACAGGTTTCAGTGAATAACAGGATTCTGGTAATTTATCATTTGTTTAGATTGTGAATTATTTGATTTAGATTGTGAATTTGTGAATTATTTGAGTACTAGCTTTTGCCCGCGGCTCCGCCCGCTTTAAAAAGTTTTTCCGGGATAAAAGTCCCGCTTTATATTTTCCCGGTATAAAAAGTAGCCTATGTGTTAATCCAGGACATGATCTACCCGTGTGCCAAATTTCATCGAAATCCGTTCAGTAGTTTTTGCGTGAAAGAGGAACAAACATCCTTACATCCAAACATCCAAACATCTAAACATCCAAACATCCATACATTCTTACAAACTTTCGCCTTTATAATATTAGTAGGATTCAATGTTTTTTTTTATAATACTAATCTTTGCATAATGAAATGTATTATGTTTATGTAAAAAATAAAATTACGTTTGAAGTAGGTTCAGTATGAATATTTTCATTATTTAGTATTGGAATATCTGCGGCATAGAAATATATTACTATCTATAGGCTCCCCATAATATCTCAGAATGGGTTTACAGCACCACCTGTGATAATACCCTTAATACACAAGTATGAGTCTAGAATTTGTGTCCGATACCGTCCCCTATCACATCATGGGATGGAATACGCACGGTGAAATTGGGTGCACTAGTTGCGCCTCTGCCTACACCTTCGGGGATAAAAGGCGTGAGTGTGTGTATATATTTTGTATGAAGATGAAATAATAATAAAATAAATAATAACGTCCACACATAATACAGCACGTTGATAAACTTAAAGTACTCAGAGACTTGCCCGACTTATGTTATTTGCCAAAAGTGATAATTAATGATAATTGCCTCACCTCTGCAAAATCCAATTTATTCTAACAATTTACTCAACAAACAATGTGACTCATTCGTAGGCTAATTATGTTGAACGTACTACAACGTTATCAGCTTCATTACACTTTCTTGAATTGGTACTAGCGGGAATATACGAAATTATTATAGAATTATGCCAAGAACTTAGTAGTTCAATGCTGTTTTACTTAAATATTGGCATCAAAGCTTGAAATGTCTTCAACTGCTCTTGACCTGTATAGTCACGCACAATTGATTTAATAGTTACGCCCTTTATGGTTGCAAATAAATGTATCTTTACAGAGTTAAACATAAAGTTAGCTGTGTGTTAAATTAAAAAAAACATTTACCGTACTAAAATATATAAATTATTGAGTTGCAATTGAAATGATAAATGAAATAAAGCAGAATACATTAAATAAATCAAATTCAATGTCAAAAGATTTTAAGAGAATATCTAATGCGATATTAGTCATGTGGGACCAATGTGGGACACACAAGCTCAGATTTACGGGGAAAATGCGGCATTGTTACAGTGACGCAACATAAAGAGAAATGCGGTCAGAAAACACAGCAAAGGAAGAAAAAATTGCATGTATGTATTAAGTTCCTAGTATGATAGTTGAATTAAGCAAATTGAACTAAGAACTTCAACCCAAATAGAAGTTAAGTAGCTAATATTTTGTCATAAATATATTAGCGTACATTATCACTACATTGATTACATAGGATATGTTCTCTCCTAAGAGATTAAATAAGATTAAGAGTGGTAAGATTCTTGGTGCCAAATAAATTACCTTAAATAACGGAAATCCAAGCCTTAATGATAATATTACAACCAGTAACTAGCCGAGTCTTACCTAAATCGTGCCGTAACTAGTTTCTAGTTTACTAATCTACGAAAATAAGTACTTATATAAAATATCTACTTAATATCGAATTAGCTAAATAAGATTAACATATTAAAGAAGGCCTCGAAAAGAAATCGTATAAATTGTCGCGGAATAATTGAAAAAGTTGGATTGATTTTCCAGTCATTAGTAATCTCATTAACTTTAAGTATGATGGATAATATTGTCTCGATGTTCAAGCGTAGATATTGATTACATTAAATATTATCCCTGTAATACCACAAATACGATTATATGACTACATACCACAAAAGCAACAGAAACCGAATGCTTATGGAAAAATACATATACACTCACGCCTGTTATCCCCGAAGGGGTAGGCAGAGGCGCAACTAGTGCACCCACTTTTCGCCATTATTCCGTCCCATGATGTGATAGGGGGCGAGCCTGTCGCCATATCGGGCACAAATTCCAGACTCCGAGCTGATACTGAATAGAAAAACTCAATACCACTTTGCCCGACCCGGGGATCGAAGCCGAGACCTCAGCTTTGCAGTCGTACTGTAATACAACTACGCCACCGAGGCTTATGGAATAAATTTTATTACAACACGATTACTGTTTTCAAATAAATCTGTAGTAATACTATAAAGTTAAAGAGTTTGTTTGTCTGGTTGAACGCGCTAATCTCACGAACTACTTGACCAATTTTATTATATGAAGCTATATTACTGCTGAGTGCTATAAGCTACTTTTTATCCCGGGAAAATATTTTTATCTCGGAATTTTTTTTTCCCTCGGGCGGAGCCGCGAGCAACACTTGATTAATATGCTTCGGTGGCGTAGTTTTATTACGGTACGCCTGCAGTGCTGAAGTCTCAGGTTTGATCCCGGGGTCGGGCAAAGTGATATTGGATTTTTCTCTTTAGTATCGGCCTGAAGTCTGTAATTTGTGCCCGATATGGCGCTTTGCCCCCAATCACATCATGGGATGGAATACGCACGGCGAAAAGTGGGTACATTAGTTGAGCCTCTACTTACCCCTTCGGGGATAAAAGGGATAAGGATGTATGTATGTATGTATAACTAAATATCAACAGTTTAACATATGATATTGGTATGCAACGATTCTAAATAAAACATTCAAAACAAACCGAAACAATTTTTCGTAGATCTATAAATTCTTAAAAGAAAACATTAGTAAGCATTTAGTTCACTAAATATCCTGAGGTATATTAGAAGGAAATATCTTAAGAGAGGTATTACATCTTGATTAACGGCTATATGAGAACAAAGAGCAACCGCTGAAGCTATATTTTGCCAAGTTCTGGATGCGAGAAAACATAACGTTTAATTCATTTGTTTGTTTTATGGATCGTGCATGAATTCTCCATCTTTACGGTTGAGTGTTTGTTTTTGTGTAGACATTGCGTGTATAAAGAGAGATTTGTGCTTGTTTTTGGGAAAGGTATTTAATCCAAAGGTATTGTATCCGTTATTTAGAACAAGACAAAGATAATATAAACATTGGAAAAACAATATTGTTTTACGTTCAATATGGTATTTTTATGATACTTATAAAATTTGAGATGACTGCTTTTTCACTTATAATTTTTGTGTCTTTCATACTTATTATAATACTTTGTCTTATAATCTTTGTCTTGCTTCTTCTAATGTTAAATGGCGCTGACCATAGTAGAACAAATCGCTACAATAATTACTGACATAATAATATACGTGACTGCCTCGGTGGCGTAGTTACGACTACGTTACGTTACGACTGCAATGCCGAGGTCTCGGGTTCGATCCCCGGGTCGGGCAAATGATATTGGATTTTTCTGTTCAGTATCAGCCCAGAGTGTGGAATTTGTGCTTGATATGGCGATAGGCTCGCCCCCCAATCCCATTATGGGACGGAAATACGCGCGAAAAGTGGAAGTACTAGTTGCTCCTTTGCCTACCTTCGGCGATAAAAGGCGTGTGTAATAATATACATGTTTATTAGAAAGGCGGCTAAAAATAAACATTTTCTTACGTAACTACTGGAAAAACACACAAATATATCCTCCAATCTATTACTTGATTATATATACGATATCTACTTCAAACACGAGCAAAGTGTTCCTATCTATCCCTAATGAAACCCACACATAAAGCGATTACAAACAAGCCTCACCAAACACGGCACCCTTTAAATATTCAGTAAAACTAACCAACTAAAATCATTCCTTAATATTTACATACACAAACTTCCTTGTCTCGTTAATTATTTCCTTTATACAAACAGTCATTTTCTAAATAAATTGCTATTTATTATCCTTTATTTTGTACTAGGTGTTGTTTGCGGGTTCGCCCGAGTAAAAAATATTTTCCCACTATATACTAGTATGACGCCAGCGCCATCCATTTCAAGAATAAGATTAAAAATATACATTATTTGTCATGAGAGCAAATTACCGAGATAACAAGTAGCTTATGTGTTAATCCAGGACATGATCTACCCGTGTGTAAAATTTTATCCAAATCAGTTCAGTTGTTTCTGCGCTTACTCCCCTAACATACGCACATCCAAACATTTTCACAAACTTTCACATTATGACGTTAGTAAGATGTAAGTTTGTCGGTTTGTTGTATTGTATCGATTTGTGATATCAATTAATAAATTTTGATTATTATTCATTCTGGCAATTTGATCAAAACAATACATGTACCAAAAAATCTTTGGCATTCGAAATTATAAAAGTATTCACAGTTATTTATCGCTCAAAAAAATAAATATGATTAATACCCCAATGTTCTAAAATCACCTACGTGTCAAAGCATTTTTTACTAGTTTAACACATAAACAATTTTATTAATCAACAAATTAGGCATAAACTACTCTGAATTGCATAAAACGGTCACTAAAACTGTTATACGGGGTCTTATTGAAATTGCGTTAATAAATGAAACCACACATTTATCTCGTTGAAAATAACACTTTCCATTGAGTTATTTTAACCATAGATGTAAAATAAAAAAGTATAAGTTTCGAACAAAATTAATATCAATAAAAAGTAACTAAGTTTTACACGCCCTAATGCCACTATGACTGCTCTAGGAGAATTTCTCGCAGTAGCAACATTACACTTTTAGTCAGACATACACTTACGCACACACCATATTCGGAACTACACTACGAAATGACAAAAATATTGGAATACTACAACCGGAATTTTTGGCGAAAGTATTTGTTATTCATAGATAATTTTTAGCACAATGTTAGCAGATGTATAGACGAATATGTGGTTTCATTTAGAAACGCAATGTAAAAATGACCCTGTATATCTCGCTTTTCCAAATTCAAAAGTTTTTTTATATACGTGTTATGGCACGATCTCTGATTTCATCATCATCATCATCAGCCACATGACGTCCACTGCTGAACACAGGCCTCCCCCAAAGATTTCCAGACGGACCTGTCCAAAGCGGCCTGCATTCAGCGCGTTCCTGCGGCCTTTACCAAGTCATCGGTCCACCTTGCAGGTGGACGGCCGACGTTGAGCTTGCCAGTTCGTGGTCTCCACTCGAGAACTTTTTACTCTCGAGAACTTTTGATCTCTGATTTCCCAAAAGCAATTTTGTAAAATATTTAATAGTCCAACTTGTAATATTTGGAAAATTGTTGGTAAGTTTGATAATTATTCGATGTAGTTTCAAAGTAATTTATCCAAATGGTGATATTCACTTGCATGTGCATCGTAAATCCTAACTTTGCCCTCAAACTTGGCCATAGAATTGCGCATTCATAACAAACATTCAAGATAAGGAGCTTATGTACGTTGGCTTCGGTATTTTGTAAGTTATATTAGGTTTTGGGGAATCTTTTATTATCATGTAATAATACAGGAATCTATAACTATATTAAATACAGAATAGTTAAAATAGTTAGGATTAATAGTCAGAATAGTTAGGCCTGCTTCGGTGGCGTAGTTGTGCTACGGTACGACTGCAATGCTGAGGTCTCGGGTTCGATCCCCGGGTCGGGCAAACTGATGTTGAGTTGTATCACCCCGGAGTCTGGAATTTGTACCGAATATGGCGATAGGTGTGCCCCCTATCACATCATGGGACGGAATAACAGCGAAAAGTGGGTGCACTAGTTGCGCCACTGCCTACCACTTCGGGTATGAAGGGCGCGAGTGTGTGTGTGAGTGTAGTTAGAATTAAATGTACAGTTAAAACCGATTATAACGACATTGATGTGACAACGTAATAGTGTCTCTATACCTGATAGTCGTTATAATAATCATTTTTTATCTTACTAATATCATAATTGGTAGTGGTGGTAGGACTCATGTGTAAGAATCCGTCTGGGTGGGTACCACCGCAATGTTTATTTCTACCGCCAAGCAGCAGTGTGCATGCACTGTTGTGCTTCGGTTTGAAGGGCATTGTAGCCAGTGTAACTACAGGCCATAATCTTATGTCTCAGGATGATGAGCGCAGTGGAATGCCACTCAGTACTTTGTAGTCTAGTCTCGTTATGTCCAGTAGTTACACTGGCTACAATGTCCTTCAAAGTGAAACAAACCAGTGCATGCTCACTGCTGCTTGGCGGTAGAAATAGACTGGGTGGTACCCACCCCGACGGACTCTTACATATGAGAGACCTACCACCAGTATATTTCGGTTATTCTTCCCGTAGTCGGGTTTTAGTTTTTTTTTTTTTCTTAATTTTATATACCCTAATATAATTTAAAAGAAACTTGACTAAGTTTACAACATCAAAAAATTCAAATGGCTTAAAAACATCATCGATTTTTAGTCGTTACAAATGACATTAGGTAGTTAAACTTTCAGGGGTACAAACTTTCAATGTAGGGTTAGACGTATGAAAAAAAGTTCTTCTCAACTAAGCGTTAACAAGGGATTGGATCGCAAATAGAATGGAAATCACCTTTACTTTGAGAGGCTTAACGTTGAAGGCTAAGTGAATGGGCATCGGGAAAAATAGAAATAGAATTAATATATTCTAGGCTAGTGAATCCTCAAGAGTTGTAATAGTACATATCTCTATAAATAAAATATAACGAGCTTATAGTTTGTAAGAGGGTTATGCGTATTGAGTTAGATTTTGGGTAAGAAGATGATGAAGATGCCGGTGAACGTGCCCCTTTGCGCCGTTCTATGAGGCAATACAATGAATATTTTACTGACTTGGATATATTTGTATTACCAACTCTAAAGTATAAAAAGAGTGTATTAGAAATAGCCAAAGAGTTAGACTAGTAATAAATGTAACAATTTATATTAGTTATGCTGTGTACAGTTACTATATTATGTGTGACTTAGATTTTGTATAAACACTAATAACAAGATGGTTCAAGTAATAAGCAAATAAAAAAAAATAAAAAAAATGCTTGTTTTTGGTCATAGGATTATTTATATTTAAAATTTTTAATTTACAAAATTTCTAGTAGTATATTTATACTGATAAAATGAAGACATTTTGTCAAAAAAGTACAATACTCTGTCATTTGACTCACTAGCACATACTTAAAATGTACTTGTAGTTTTAGAATATAAAAGTGGATTTATGGATAATTATTTAGCTTACAATTTAATATGGGGACAATGGTGTGGATTGTACAATAATTTAGTACTTAATAATAAGTTTATTAGTTTTAAAAAACATATTGTACAGTTGTTTTTTGTTCCATAAATAAAAAAAAAAAAAAAAAAGATACATAACTGATTCTCAAAATTCCTTTATAATATTAGTTTTAAATTAACTAACATGATATGATCTGTACATATAATAAATTGCAATGAATTCAGTTTTCCGTTCATGGACAATTTACACATACACCAGCATTTTGTGCTTTCAGTACAGTCTTACATACCTTTATTCCAAATCACTGATCAAAGCCCACAATCGGCTCCTTGACCTAATGGACATAATTATAATTTATATCATAAATTGGGAGGTATTTCGTTTGGTTTCCAAGTCTACTACTTACTAATTCATGTGGTTCTTATCACATTTCTCCTCTATTCAATCTATTGAATCCTTTATTTCGTATCGTCTCTCCAACATCGTTTCTACAACTGGGACTCTTACATATGAGAATCCTACCAGGATTCTCATATGTAAGAGTCCGTCTGGGTGGGTACCACCGCAATGTTAATTTCTACCGCCAAGTAGCAGTGTGCATGCACTGTTGTGTTTCGGTTTGAAGGGCATTGTAGCCAGTGTAACTACAGGACATCATGAGACTTAACATCTTATGTCTCAGGATGACGAGCGCAGTGGAATGCCACACAGTACTTTGTAACTCAAGGTGCTAGATGGTGTTGTTACTGTTTATGAGTGGTCGTATCGCTTACCATCAGGCGAACGGCATGCCCGTCTCGTCATTCAATGCTATAAAAAAATATGCTTCAAGATAAGTACAATCAATACAAAGCTTCTTACATCAAATTGAATGCATCTATTCACCAATTATCTGATTATTTATTCACTTATATGATGTAACTTTCCAACATTACTCGATAAAGTTCTGCTCGTAGTAGTTTACTAGAAGACTTATATGACACCTCAACATGGACGCTTTATTAAACCAGAAACCACCACCAGCTAATATTAGTTCATCAATTATAAGGCTTCTGAACGGACTTTAGTAGTTAACGCGTGAGTTAGTACTTACCTTTAAAGTATAAAACTCGTGAAAACTTCGTTACGTACTTTAATTTAAATACATACTCTCAAGCCTTTTATTCCCGAATGGTTAGGCAGGGCACCCACTGTTCTCCATGTGTGTTCCGTTCCATAATGTTACAGAGAGCAAGCCTAACGCCATATCAGGTACAATTTCTACACTCCAGTCTCATATTGAGTACATAGTAAAACCACAGTCTATAAAACACCTTTGTTTTATGTCAATGACGAGCCGAGCATGCCGTTCCCCTGATGGTTAGCGATACGACCACTCATAAACAGTAGCAACACCATCCAGCACCTTGAGTTACAAAGTTTTATATGGCATTCCACTGCGCTCGTCATTCTGAGACATGAGATGTTAAGTCTCATTATGTCCAGTAGTTACACTGGCTACAATATCCTTCAAATTGAAATACAACAACGCATTCACACTGGTGCTTGGCGGTACAAATAGACATTGTGGTGGTACCCACCCAGACAGACTCTCACATATGAGAGACCTACCACCTATGCCGTAGATTGTATAGTGTATAATAAAAAAAACTGGTAACGAAAGATTTAAATAGAATTACCTTTTCCCTTAAACAAACTGTATTTGAGCTGGACTAACAATTACAAACACATAATCACCGGGAAGAAATGTGTACATGCAAAACATGTATTTCAAGCGTCTCGTATTTTTTCGGTGTTCGGTGAAATGCTCAAACTTCATTAGTATCATTAATATAATACTCATATATCAGCACAATATAGGGTACGTTTTAAATAGAGTTGTTCTTAAAGTAATAGCTATAAAATATACCTAGCAGTTAAACCAAATAAACATCTCTTGTATGAATAACGCGTTATACGTAAAAATAAAAGATGATAAACGAGAATAAAGAATTCATAAAGAATGATATAATTTATGCCAAACGAGGCAAAGTGAATAAGCTCTCAAAGTAATGGCGATGCTAGAAATAGCTCTCATGTTACTCACACCGACGAACGTAGAGCGCCCCCATTATTAAGTACATCTTACTAATATTATAAATTCGAAATTATATGAGGAAGTGAAAGTTGAACAGTAGAATTAAATGAAGAAACTGAACGAATTTGGATGCAATTTGGCAGACAAATATAAAATATCGTAGATTAACATATAGGTTTTTAACCAAGAAAAGTACGCAGTGGGTACTTTTTTGGGTAGAATTATACATTAGGTCCCAGACGGCCGCTCGCATACGAGAAACCAACCATCAGTACCACCATATACAAAATGCCTATTACATGCTAAACCGTGAATATATAATACCAACTTGAATATGTATAACATAAACTCATTTAACGTGGCGGTGACGTGTACTCATCCATCAATTCCATGGAAGTTAAAGCCAAGCTGCAGAGCAATATTTTTCCACGATCCTTTACAACTGCCAATGTTTACGCATCCTCCAGCCGTGATTTCCACTGACTTTATTATGTTGCTTGTAGGGTTCCGTGTTGGAAAAACGTTTTATTGTAGCCAAATGTTTTCAAGCGTCGCCATAAACTTTATGATGCTTGATTTTTTGTTGTGATACATTTATATGTCGGTTAGTGTTATGCTGTTGTTGATTTGTTTTTCTTCTACAACTTGTTTTTATATGCGATTTCATTCGCGTGAACTTTATAAAGTGATTTTGACTGCCTCGGTGGCGTATTTGTATTGCGTACGAGTATACGATTTGCGCGCTGAGTTCCTGGGTTCGAATCCCAGGTCGGGCCAAAAAACTTTGTGACTGGGTTTTTCCATCTTAAAAAAAATTACTTAGTCGCAGCTCGGAGTCAGGACGATGGCGGTGTGATACCCCCGTGCCTCGGAAAGCACGTAAAGCCGTTGATCCTGCGCCTGATCTCTCTCCGGTCATGTCGGATTGCCGTCTCACCGGAATATGAGAGTGAAGGTATAGCGAGTGCACCTGTGTATTGCGCACACACTTGTGCACTATAATATCTCCTGCGTACCTGGCTGATCTTTGAGATTGGCCGCCGTAGCCGAAACTGGCTAGGACTATTTCATAAAGTGATGCAATGCAATAGCCCGTTATTATATAGGTACTGCCCACAGCTGAGCACGGGCCTCCTCTACTACTGAGAGGGTTATTCCTTAGTCCACCACGCTGGCCTAGTGCGGATTGGCAGACTTTACATACCCTCGAGATTCTTATCGAGATTGCTCAGGTATGTAGGTTTTCTTATGATGTTTTCCTTCACCGTTAAAGCGAACGATAATTGACAAACAATACACACGTAACTTCGTAAAACTAGAGGTATGGCTTTGGGTTTTGAACCTCCGGACATTGTCTCGGTAGACCGTACCATTCCCAACAGGCTATCGTCCATATTTTTCGAACTGCAAAGGTAAACATCGCGAGGAAACCTACATAAAAGTTACCCCACTTTGCCTCGTGGTAAGTCGAATGGGGCCAAATAGAGTGTCAGCTGACGAGAGATGGTTGCCCCTCGCCAGTCACCACAATTATCCCGGCCAGTATTTTTTTTATAGCATACAATGACGAGCCGAGCATGCCGTTCGCCTGATGGTAAACGATACGACCACCCATAGACAGTAGCCACACCGTCCAGCACCTTGAGTTACAAAGTACTGTGTACCTCTGCGCTCGTCATCCTAAGACATAAGATGTTATGGTTCATTATGTCTAGGGCTGCCATCATCTAAATTGCCGACGCCGGATAAACACGGCAAAAATCCCGGACATTTGGGCGAAATATGGGTATTTCCCCGGACACCTCTGAAAAAATATTTTGCCGTTCCTTCTTGAATGCGGGGAAATGCATGAAGTTTTAACTAAGATTTATTTCAATTTGTCGCTCATCTATAAAAAATGGATTTCCCCTGACAGCAAAAGTGTCCGGGTTTTGCCCGGACAATTTTTAAAACCCCGGCCGGACGGCCCCCGGACGCCCTTCAAACTAGGATAAATCCGGGGAAATCCGGACGGATGGCAGCCCTAATTATGTCCAATAGTTACAGTGTGTGAACCGGATATATACAGGCTTATCCCAGAACGCTTCACACTTACATGAGCCATTATGATGAGTTGTAACACCTCGTGTACAGTTGTTATAACGGGGATACAAGACATATCTTATCACAAGCAAAAGGTATGTAACTCCTACCAACTCACACTAGGCCAGAAAGTTAAACTAAGGGCTAAACTTTAACAGTACCAAGTAGAGGCATGTGCCCATCAGTGCGTGAGTATTAAATAATAATACAGGACTGATTAAAGATTATAATGAACCCACGAACATTAATGATATCGTCTCTCTTGCCGAGTATATAATTTTTTTCACTCTCGTACGCTGCTCTGTGCAGTGGACCTAAAATTGCGTTGCTCCCAAACAAAAATCCCCGTCGGAGTTTTAATTGAGAAATGTATTTATTGTTTCAGTCTTGTCGGCCGTCGTGTTGTGTTTTTATCTCAATATTATTGCAATGAAATTAATATTAATGAGTAAATTTTTGGGTAGAATTTTAAATTTTACATTGTGTTTATGTGGAAATATTCCATACTAGCTTTTGCCCGCGGCTCCGCCCGCATTAAAAAGTTTTCCCGGGAGAATAGCCTATAGATAGCCTATGTGTTAATCAGGACATGACCTGTTCGTGTACCAAATTACATGGAAATCCGTTTAGTAGTTCTTACGTGAAAGGGTAACAGACATACATGTTACGTCTATACACCCATTCTTACACCCTCCCTCCTTTTGCACCTATTTACTTTATTAGTTCTGTAGACTACTCTCATATAAAGTATATTGCTATCGATTTTAATTTTACCCAAGAAGTGAATGGCCTTATTAGAATGGATATTAATTTTTTTGTACGTCATCAGGCTCAGTACACATTACTGAAAATATTTTGCAGAAACGATTTGGTTTAGATTTTAAAACCGCCTCCGTAACATTTACCTCCTCTTGAGGTTCAAATCCCAGGCAAAGTATTTGGTAATTTTTTATAGTGTTTACTGGCCTGAGAATCTTACCCGCGACCTCTACCTCTAAAGCGAGGCTATATTTTAATTACATTTAATTTCAGATTGCATGCACCTCGTTAATTCATAATACGGACAATGTCATCACAGGAACAAACACCATCCCTAATTTTCATTTATGGAATAAATCAATTGCTACATTCCAAAGATTGATCCAGTAGTCTCTCAAGGCCCGCGACGGACACCCGTGTCCATATACATAGGGTTTTCTCATACATCTATCTATACTAATATTATAAAGCTGAAGGGTTTTTTTGTTTGAACGCGCTAATCTCAGGAACTACTGAACCGATTTTGAAAATTCTTTCACTAATAGGAAGCTACATAACCCCTGAGTGCTATAGGCTACTTTTTATCCCGGGAAAATAGTTTTGTACCGGAAAACTTTTTCACGCGGGCGGAGCCGCGAGCACTACTAGTATAATATATAAGCGGGCCTTGACAACTACAGTAATAAGGAAAAACAAGTAAGTCGCAGTAAATCTATTCCAATTTTCTGTTTCCATGAAAGGGTTGAAACTAACATGGTACCCTTTATCAACTTGATGTGACTATAAGACACTCTTAATATTTAATACCGAATTGACAAAATACAACTAAGGCAATAAAATAAGCTTTTACAGAAACAGCTATTGTCTTTGAAGACTATTTCGGTGAAATCAGTTTAAGGACCTTTCATCGAGAGTGCCAAGAGGTAAGCAAAACTTAATTATGCCGGTGTAAGAGAAATATAGACTCTTCGCGCTGTCATTGAGGTTCTGTTATTTCGACGGCTCCGTAGAACAAAGTCGTATATGCAAAATGTTAGCTTTTCAGTAGAGCGCTTTGAAAGTCGTTAGTTTGTATTCATGTGCGAATTAGTGCTATTTTCACACATTAAGTTCAAAGTTGTTACTGAACCCTATAGAATATAATATTTTGTTCACTATAACTTGTGATTTTCACAATTAACTTAGTCTTTCAAAGCGCTCTACTGAAAAGCTTCATTTTGCATATACGACTTTGTTCTACGGAGCCGTCGATTTATATAGTAGCTTTTACTCCCGGCTACGTCCGCGTGAAGGAGTTTTTCCGGGATATAGGTCCCGCATTATATTTTCCCCCAATAAAAAATAGCCTGTACTGACCTACCCGTGTGCCAAATTCAACGCAATCCGTTCAGCAGTTTCGGAGATGTGCAGTAACAAACAAACATAAACACAGACCGACAGACAAAAAATAATTATAAAAATCGCTGATTTGTTTTCCATTACTCTTCTTAAGTCATCCCCTTTCTTTTTATCATATACCTTTAAATGTACAGACACACCGATTCTACTGCTTTATTATATTATAATGTATAGATAAAAACGTAAGTCGCGGCTTACGGTTTGTGTAAATCTAAGTTCTATTTACTGACTCTGGATTTGATTTTTTTAATTAGTTAGCACCATCCAAACGCTTTATAGTCTATCTTTCCAAAAACAAAAAAATACATTTTCATCATCATCATCATCATCATCAGCCACATGACGTCCACTGCTGAACATAGGCCTCCCCCAAAGATTTCCAGAAGAACCTGTCAAAAGCAGCTCGCATCCAGTGCGTTCCTGCGACCCTTATCAAGTCGTCTGTCTACCTATTAATTAATATTTACACACACTCACACACGCCTTTTATCCCCAAAGGGGAAGGCAGGGGCGCACACTAGTGCACTCACTTTTCGCCGTTATTTCGTCCCATGATGTGATAGGGGGCGAGCCTATCGCCATATCGGGCACAAATTCCAGATTCCGGGCTGATATTGAATAGAAAAACTCAATATCACTTTGCCCGACCCGGGGATCGAACCCGAAACCTCAGCTTTGCAGTCGTACTCTAATACAACTACGCCACCGAGGCAGTCGCATTAATATTTACATAATTTAGTTTAGCTTAAAATGCCACCGTTAATAATTTTATAAACTAGAAACATCGCCAGTATAAGATAAATGTAAATATTTGAGAAATACTTTGCCGTTCAGAAGTAGAACTTTCCTCCATCTTCTCTCACATATTTAAATCCCATTTATCCATTTTTTATTTTACAAAGTGTTGACTGATCTCATAAGTAATCATATAATCGTAAAGCCCGCATCTAGAATGCTATTAGCGCGTATCTATTAAACACCTAACTGAATTAAAATACGTGTACTATACTGTGCAATATATAAGGCATTAGTTTAAAATTAATTGCAATAATGAAAATATCCTAGTTCTAAAAAAACAGTGTCCTTGTTGTTTGCTGCCCAGAGAAACTCTTGTATGAAAGACGCACCACGTGGTAATTAATTAAATTAACTTCCAGAGTTATTGTATACGTAAACGTAATTACGTTTGTGGAA
Source organism: Lapara coniferarum (assembly GCA_949316025.1). Lineage (NCBI taxonomy): Eukaryota > Metazoa > Arthropoda > Insecta > Lepidoptera > Sphingidae > Lapara > Lapara coniferarum. The sequence continues at coordinate 7,889,732 of OX438920.1, forward strand.
TTTATTAACTCAAACATAACCTAAACGAACTAACCGCAAAATTCTAATCGTATTATCTGTAGGTCGTAATGAAAAAATTTAATTATAACTGTGTACATTGCCGAAAAACATTTTTGTTCACAATGAAAAATGACTCATAAATCCCTTTTGTCAATCTCGGATTCTACTTTGTTAACTTGCGTTAACGAATCACTCGGTAAGGGATGAACCCTTGTGAAAATACTCGAGATGGAACTTGGCACGAAACTTTTATTTCGTTATCTCCCGGCTGAAATGAGAATTGTCCAATTTTACCGTTTCAATTTTGCTTTTGTTACTTAATGCCTTTTCATTTTCGCATTGATCATCGTCCATTTTCCGCGTTGGATTTAAATGTTTGTTATCAAACGAAGTTGTTTGAATTGTTTTAAAAATAATATAAAGCAGTTCAATACAATTTTATCCCATCTCGTTCCACTTACCATGATCATGTGTCAATCACGTCAACATAACTGACACCAACACTCAAACATCACGGTTATCCTTTAAGTATTCAACTGTTGATTTTAACAAACCATAATAAAGTTTATAAGCGTTCGTATTCAAAAAGTACAAGTTTGAAATTAAGTGATTTTCTATCTAGTTTCGTATCGTCTGCGCGATGGGTACTGATGCACGCGTCCTATCCCCGCGGAGTTTCAGTGAAGACTGTACGTACTGAAGCTGAAAATCTGAAATATTCGATGATCCCTGCGGACGGCCAGCCGTCACCGCGAAGATAAATTCAATAGAGCTTGCGCTAAGCTGATTACAGGTTTTGTTTTAGATATATTTTTACGTGCTGGATAGAAGAACTTTTTATATGCTTAAATCCTATTAAATACTATAATTCTATATACATTTTTATACATTTATTTGATGGCATTATAATAAAATATCACTAAGGGATGATAATTATTTAATAACAGTTGGTACATTTTATACTCGGATATCAAATTCGGAATATTTTCTAAGTGAATTTGTAATGAAAGTTGAGTATAATTTCATGAACCGTCCATTATTTCTGACAGTTAATAATCTAAAATCGCGTAAGAATTTCCGTTAAAATATAATACATTTTAAAGAAAATTCTTTTTTTATCATAATATCACGTGCTCTTTTATAAGCCTTGTTCTAAGGTTGTATAGACCCTTCTGAAAAACAATACCGTCACTGAAATTGGTTCTTTGAAATTTCAAGATCAAGGGCATATTGAGAGCAAATTTAGAGCATACCTTTGTAGGTAAAGTGTTTCGAAACGTAAAATTGTAACGGATACTAATGTCACTTAGATATGATACTTATGTTGGTTCAGTATTTTTATTACAATCTTTTAGTGACCATCAATATAGGAAGATACAATTTTTAATGACGTTTAATATTTTTATCGATATTTTAAATTTTTAAAAGTCTGCATCACCTCAAATTAGTATCACCTTAAATTAGCGTATAGCGAAGATGATACGCCGAGACCTTCGGAACTCCAATACACGCCTGATCGAAGAAGCGATAGAGTGAAACCGAGGGTCTATGGTATTCACTCAGCAGCTTGGAAGGAGCCACCTGACGAAATTAACCACACACGAGGGTAAAACCGTTTTGTCTTTGCCGGGGATTTTTGCCGAGATCGAGGACTTTTATGGCCGGTTTTACGCGGCACATGCTCCTTATCCCCAGCGTGACGACCATGATCCCAGAGCCAACCTGGCACGCCACCACAGCGACGAACTGCCAGAAATTGACCAAAGCGAGATCGTGCTGGCTCTGACACAACTTAAAAATGGAAAAGCCCCCGGTGAGGACGGAATTACTTCGGAGCTCTTAAAAGCAGGAGGATCTCCTGTAATACAGGAGCTTCAGAAGTTGTTTAGCACCGTCCTTCACTGTGGGAGAACTCCAAAGGCGTGGAGTAGGGGTTTGGTGGTTCTTTTCTTCAAGAAGTGAGATAAAACCCTTCTTAAGAATTATAGACCCATCTCACTCCTGAGCCACGTCTATAAGTTGTTTTCTAGGGTCGACGACGGTCGTAAGACTCGACGAGTTTCAGCCCCCGGAACAGGCCGGGTTTCGCGGAGGATACAGCACCATAGACCACATACACACGGTGAGCCAGATTATACAGAAAACGGAAGAGTATAATCGGCCCCTGTGTCTGGCATTTGTGGACTATGAGAAGGCCTTCGACTCCGTCGAAATCTGGGCTGTTCTGGAATCCTTACAGCGTTGCCAAGTTGATTATCACTATGTCGAAGTGCTGAGATGTCTGTATGAATCTGCCACTATGTATGTCCAAGTACAGAACCAGCCGTCAGGACCCATCCAGCTGCGCAGAGGGGTGAGACAGGGGGATGTCATATCCCCGAAACTGTTCACAAGCGCACTGGAGGATATGTTTAAGACGCTGGACTGGAACGGTATGGGCATAAACATAAATGGCGATTACATCTCGCACTTGCGATTCGCGGATGATATAGTGATAATGGCGGAAACGCTGGAGGAGCTGCAACAGATGCTGAACGGCTTGGCATTAGCCTCCCAACAAATAGGTCTTGCAATGAACCTGAGCAAAACGAAAATAATGATCAATGACCACCTTGATCCAAGACCTATTGTTGTCAATGGCCACCTTCTCGAAGTTGTCTCCGAATATAATTACCTTGGCCAGATTTTGCAATTAGGCAGGAACAACTTCGAGAAGGAGGTTAAGAGGAGGATACAGCTGGGCTGGGCAGCATTTGGTAAACTACGTCGGGTCTTCTCGTCACGTCTACCACAATGTTTGAAAACTAAAGTTTTCAACCAGTGCGTCCTACCGGTCATGACCTACGGTGCTGAGACGTGACACTCACAGTACGACTAATGCATCAGTTCAAGGTTGCTCAGCGAGCTATGGAACGTGCTATGCTCGGAGTTTCTCTGAAGGACAAACTTCGCAACGAGTTTATCCGACAGAGAACCAAAGTCACCGACATAGCACACAGGATTAGTAAGCTGAAGTGGCAGTGGGCTGGTCATATCTGTCGAAGAACCGATAACCGCTGGGGTAAACGAGTTCTTGAGTGGAGACCGCGAGTCGGTAAGCGTAGTGTGGGACGCCCTCCAGCTAGGTGGAGTGACGATTTGCGAAAGGTCGCTGGCAGGAGCTGGATGCGCCAGGCCGAAGACCGGGTGAAATGGCACGTATTGGAGGAGGCCTATGTCCAGCAGTGGACTAAAGTATAGGCTGATGATGATGATGATGATGAAAAGTCTGCATCACCTCAAATTAGTTAATTTTAAAACATTTGAAAATTGAACACATTTATGACGTAACGCTTTTGTAATGAATCATCCACTAATAGGTTTATGAGAACGCGGTATAGTCGGCAATACCTTGGTTGACCGAGAACTCATCGTGGTGGGTCGGATTAAATTATTTAATTCAAGCCACTATGAGCCTTAATTTCGTAATGTTAAGAACCGAATACCTATATATTTCAAATGGATTTGAACTTATAGGTTTAAAGCTAACTCAGAATACTTATTAGGGTTGTCAATAAAATCTGTATTCATTTATACGGACGATTCAATTAAACATTAGATTAATGTATACTAATACTAGCTTTTGCCCGCGACTCCGCCCGCGTGCATGAGTTTTCCCGGTATAAAAGTCCTGCTTTACATTGTCCCGTGATAAAAAGTAGCCTATGTGTTAATCCAGAACATGATCTACCCGTGTGCCAAATTTCATCGATATCCGTTCAGTAGTTTTTTGCGTGAAAGAGTAACAAACATCCATACATCCAGATATTCTTACAAACTTTAGCGTTTATAATATTAGTAGGATTATAAAACCGAATAGTTTGTTTGTTTATTTGGTTGAACGCGCTAATCTAAGGAACTACTGAACCGATTTTAAAATATTTGATTTTGATTTTTTAATCCAAGGTAGGTACTAATCCATTTTGCTAACATCCTAACTTCAGTACAAACAAAAATAATAATGCCTCATTAATCAAATAGTAGCACACTGGGTTATGAATAGTGTTTTAGGTACGATTCCCCGTTCGGGAAAATTAAATTTAAAAACGCAGATATCAGCATCCAATGCAGAATTAGTGTCTTTAGCAACAGTTTCATCTATAACGTTTATAAATGTTCCTGTTAAGCCCCCTTATTCTGTATGACAGTGTTAACTCATAACGTGATACGTTAATTTCATGTAATTAGCGTTTAATGGTATTCTGTATGCCAATTTTCATACTGGTAAACGCGATGAGTTTTGTTACGTGCTTTTTACGAGCGGTAAAAATAACGTGTGTCATCCTACTAATATTATATCCTACTAATATTATAAAGGCGAAAGTTTGTAAGTATGTATGGATGTTTGTTACACTTTCACGCAAAAACTACTGAACGGATTTCGATGAAATTTGGCACACGGGTAGATCATGTCCTGGATTAACACATAGGCTACATTTTAAACCGGTAAAATAAAAAGCGGGACTTTTATCCCGGAAAAAAAATTTAACGCGGGCGGAGCCGCGGGCAAAATCTAGTAGAAGAATAAGGGGGCTTATGTTCAATATTATTTAGTAGGAAGTAAAGCTTTCTTACATGATTTCTGGCTCAAATTTAATGAATAAAATCAAATTACGATAATTTTACTGTCGCCATCCTTACAGCATGTTAGCGGCAACCCTAATACATATCAATAGAGCTGACCAGGCAGACTTATGACCGACAATTTCAATACTCGGTACTCAGAAACCATATTGCACTTAAGGCTTAAAAGTAAGCGGGATTTAAGTCTCAATTTCTATTTAGTAATGTGAGTAATATTTTGGTGGATTTTAAAGCTTGAACTTTAAGTATTAAAGGTAACTGGTAGGACATATTTTTGTGTTAGATAGACCCGCACGAAATGTAGGTGGGATTCAAACCCTAGGCTTCCCTATCCACGATCCTCACACACTGCCACTAAGCCACGAGAGCAATCAACGACTACGCTCAATAAATGTAAGATAAATTAAAACAAAATCAAAACTTAATCACTTTCTTGGCCATCGTCTGCGTAAATACTAATGTGCTTGATAAATATCATCATCATCAACCTAAGAATATCCTTGAATAATAAATAATAATATTAGAGTGAAGGACAATGGATAATATTAAAATACAATGGAATCATATCCCATAGACTTAATGGAATAACAAACATATAAAGTTACAGTTAATTGAATAAGAAATTATTCAAGAGACTAATGTCTTGTTGCTTGTTTTTAGGGTTCTGTACTCAAAGGGCGTCAACGGCCAACGAAAACCTATGATAAATAACCTATATTTACCTGAAATTTGAAGGACCCTACCAATTGAACCATAATAGTAGACTAAATTTTTTACGGAATTTGTATTATGCATAGGTACTGGTATGAAAAGGACCGCAACAGCGGTACGCGCAGGGGCGGTTGCGGACGACAACTTAGACGTGAGTCGGAGGAAGCCCGCAGCCGTCCCTAATGCGCCGAAGATGGCCACAAAAAAAAAAAGGTACTGGTATTATAAAGAGGAAAGATTTAATTGTCTGTGTGGTTTTTTGCATTGAATAGGCTCTGAAACTACTGGACCGATTTGATAAATTCTTTCATCAATATAAAGCTACATTATCAGCGAATAACATCGGCTACTTTTATCCCGGGGAAATATAAAGCGGGACTTTTATCCCGAAAAAACTCATTTACGGGCAGAGCGGCGAGCAGAAGTCTAGTAAAGAATATAAATAACTAGCTTTTGCCCACGGCTCCGCCCGCATTATAAAGTTTTTCCGGGATAAAAGTCCCGGTTTATATTTTCCCGGGATGAAAAGTAGCCTATGTGTTAATCCAGGACATGATCTACCCGTGTGCCAAATTTCATCGAAATCAGTACAGCAGTTTTTGCGTGAAAGAGGAACAAACATCCATACATCCAAACATCCATACATTCTTACAAACTTTCGCCTTTATAATATTAGTAGGATATTAGTAGGATTAGTAGGATAATAAAAAATATGATTTATGATATGATTTACGCAACATCCATGCTAGCCATTTTTGTGCTCAAAGATTTTTGTAAATAAAGTTCTAACTCATTCAACATTAAACGCTAAAGTGCTGGCTAATATCCTTATATTAAGTTATGTAGTACTCCAATGTTTTCGACTTAGTAAAAGGTTTCATCAAGCCAGTTTCGAAGTCTGGAAACTATATAATTGATTTACATTAGCTGACCCAGTCCTAAGTTTAATTCAAAATATTTCGCCCTCAAGAAGTAATATCGGAATATTATTAGTTATAACCGTTAGACGATTTATTAGTTAATTACACTTTCCAGTGATCGTTGATTAGGAGTACGTCAGTCTGTTACTCTATGTAGTGCTGCGTTCCGGCAGTTTACAATTTAGGGCTAGTATCACAGATTTCACGTACATTTTATGTGAGAGTTATCATATTAAACATCTAAAGTAGGTAGTACTTACTTTTTACCGTCTACTTGGAAAAAAAAATTAGAGTCTTTTATATTTGGTTGGCTTATAAATTTGTATATTCAATTACTCATTGGCGTGGATAGCCTAGTTGGGAATGCAACGGTCTGACAATGCCCGCTGGTTCCAAACCCAAGGCAAACACCTCTGTCTTTTAGAAGCTACGTGTGCATTGTTTATAAATTATCGTTCGCTTTAACGGTAAAGGAAAACATCGTGAGAAAACCTACATAGGTACCTAAGAATTTTCCATAAGGATTTCAAAAGTATGTAAAGTCTACCAATCCGCACTAGGTCAGCGTGGGGGACTAAGGCCTAAAATGTCTCAGTAGTAGAGGAGGCCCGTGCTCAGCAGTGGGACAACATACAATACAGTGCTGGTTGCATTGTTTTGTTGATAAATGTACTATGTGAAGCCGGATATGTAGCATTTATCAGCAAGCAGTAAAATCAGCCCGAGTTTAATAAAATTTATTTTGACGAGAAAAATATCGATCATCAATTAACAATTACAGACAATAAATTATTTACAAACAATGTTGCTTTCTATGATTGAAATAAATTTTAGCACCAGGTACGTAGTTGTAAAGCTTAATACCTCAACAAACAAACAAAAAACAATGTAACATGTCGATAGATATTAATTAAGTAAATGGCATTCAATCAGAAGACACTATAACATTTACAAAGGCAATAATTAATCGAAAATAAACTTTAATAACGTTGTTTTAACTTAGAGCATTCGTTTAACAAGGAGATGGGATGACCAGGCGAACCCTTCGTTGGTCATAAATGCGCAGCTGGTCATAAACTTTTATTAAAACCTATGTCACTTGCGATCGCTGTCATTACATTCTATGATAATGATATTAAGCGGTGCTAGACAGAAATTGTGATTTTTGCTGTGTTCTTGTGTAAAAAGCGACCTTATATTCAGCCCTGCACGTGTGGATTTTTTTTAAATGTGTGCTATCCGTGTCTACCTCGCCCTCCGTCAAGATTAACAGAAAAAATTGTTTGCGCATTATTGCCATATCGTGTCCATTGGTCAAATAGTCCAAGAGTTTTAAGGGTGGTTAACCACATTGAAACATGATATATTTGTTTTACCGCGGCAGAGCGTGGAAATAAGCATTATATCCGTTTCATCGTTCATTTAACGTTTCCCCTGTTATTACATGCGTATTTCCCGATGAACTTTTTGTACGGCCACTGAGAAGCGCAGTTGAAGCATGGCACTATGAATAATGGCCAAAGTTGAAAAGTGTTCAAAATTGAACTGTCTGAAATTCGGTTGGATATTAATTTCATGGATTCTAGTTGTCATTCGTAATGAAAATTAATTTTGTTAATTTCCGGAGGCTAATATATAACGCCGTGACGGCGTAGTCTTATTTGGAACGATTGATGGGCATTTTATATGGTCATTAGGGAAGTTAATTTGGGTGTTTTAGACATCTACTTGTTCACTAGACAAGATATACCCAATTACAGTAACAATATTAGCGAAGATCATTTTTTTCCTAATCTTTGGACAGACCTAATTAAATACATGACGTACTCCTTTATAAAGAAATGCTTCCACTCCGCCAAACATCGAGACATATGGCGACGCATCGGAAGAACGGCAGTTCATCAAGCAGCCCAAACATGACCACGACCACACTGTCAAGAGTGCACGACTACGAAGAAGAAATATGTTCTTCGTGGACTCCAAAACGACTAAAGCTTGGTAGCGATCGGATCATCAATTATTATTTTTTTTTTGCTTTTTGGCGCATTTATGTCATCTTCGACATTCGGTCTGAGAAATAGCATTCGGTTGTAGTTTTTTTTAACATTTGTGGTAAGAACTAGGTTCTTAGCAATAAAATACAATCTAGTCTATAAGACTAATAAGTAATATTATTCTAACTTATTTTTCTAGGTGATAAGTTTACTACAACTAAGAATAATATTCTAGGCACTTTCTTAGAGTCTGATAACATAAAAAAACACTTTGTTCGTGTGTTATATATACTCGGTTGTATGATCGTACCTGGCTGATCTCCGTTGAGATCAGCCAGGTACGCAGGAGATATTATAGTGCACAAGTGTGTGCGCAATGCACAGGTGCATTCGCTAATCCTTCAGTCTCATAGTCCGGTGAGACGGCAATCCGACATGACCGGAGAGAGATCAGGCGCAGGACCGACGGCTTTACGTGCTTTCCGAGGCACGGTGGTATCACACCGCCAACTTCCTGACTCCGAGTTGCGACTGAGTAATTTTTTAAGATGGAAAAACCCAGTCACAAAGTTTTTTTGGCCCGACCCGGGATTCGAACCCAGGACCTCAGCGCGCAAATCGTACTCGTAACGCGTACGCAATACAACTACGCCACCGAGGCAGTCAAAGTCAAGTCAAAGTCAGTGTATACATATAATAATAATATACCCAAATAGCGGTATTTTTTAATATACGTTATAGACCTTACTGTACTAATATTGTAAAGAGGAAAGATTTGATTGTATGTTTGTTTGCTTGCATTGAATAGGCTCCGAAACTACTGGACCGATTTGAAAAATTCTTTCGCCAATATACATTATCAGCGAGTATCATTATTTTTATCCCGGGGAAATATAAAGCGGTACTTTTATCCTGGAAAAACGCATCCACGCGGGCGGGGCCGCGAGCAGAAGTCTAGTAATCGATAAAAAGGTCCCCATCTCAGTTTTACTCCTAATCACAAAGAGTGAAAAACAAAAACTATATTTACAAAACTTTAATTTTCTCGAAACTAGCGTGTCTTGACATACCGGTTTTGTGCTTAGCACGGCCATAGGTAGCTTTCTACGTATTTCCGGATGTTAAAACCACCACCCGGTGTAGGCATTAGGAATGGGATACATTTTCACATCTAAATACCATAATGGTACATCTTAATGACGATGTATGTTTATTAGAAGGAAAGCTCATTAAATAAATCTATTTACAAATTCATTCGTTTAGTAGATGTATTTCGATGTTAAACATTAGTGTAAAACCGAGTACAAGCTTATACCAGAATAATAACATGCATGTATTCGCACACACACTCACGCCTTTTATCCCTGAAGGGGTAGGCAGAGGCGCAAGTAGTCCACCTACTTTCCGCAGTTATTCCGTCCCATGATGTGATAGGGGCGAGCCTATCGCCATATCGGGCACAAATTCCAGACTCCGGGCTGATACTGAATAGAAAAACTCAATATCACTTTGCCCGACCCGGGGATCGAACCCAAGACACAATGACCCTCAGCATTGCAGTCGTACCGTAATACAACTACGCCACTCAGGCATACATAATGAACATGCATAAATAATGAACAATATTATACAAATGTGTTGAAGCGTAATCGTGTACTCCCATAGGATCTAATTAATAATTGTTTTATGCAAATCAGCATCAACACTTGATAAGACCGAGTGAACCGGTGAAGCCACTTGAGATTTGAACTGAAACTAAACATACGGTTTAGGTGAATAATGAAAAATTGCTGCCCACATTTTTGAATGAAACATGACAAAACATTCAGAAAAGAATAATATTTTCATAAAAACCTTCTTATTAAAGCTGTGATTCCGCAGGACGCGGCAAACGGCAGAAGGCAACATTTGCCGTCGTGTGCGAAATCGTCCATTTTAATACTGCATAGTAGTGCCGTCTGCCGTCGTGGCACATGGTGTTGCCATCTGCCGTTGCCGTCTGCCGCGTTCTGCGGATTCACAGCTTAAGGGTTTGTAAAGGCGATGTCTATCAAATATTCTAAAAAAAACATGAACTATTCTTTTTTACAAAATTACGTAGACCAAATTACTATGGTACTAGGGATCTTATACAATGAGAGAACAGGAATTCTTGATGATGATGATGAAACAATATAGAAATCCCTTCAATTAGTAATTAAATTAGGGAACGCTTTGCATATATAATGTAATAAGAGTAAATTCAGCTGCAACCAATATCTAACGCTATTTGCTATGTAAATAATTGCGGAATAAAACAATATTCAAATGAACATTCAAATTGTATGAAGTCAAAGCAAATTACACAGTTTGAATAATACAATTGATTTCCGACACTTCGCGAAACAAATCAAAAGGTCCAATCAAGATTATTGATGTTTCATTTATCTGCGGTTTTCTTTATCTTCATAACGAACGTCTTAAACTTTTCCCGCAGTTGTAATTACAATTCAATACAAATTTTGAATACGAATATTGTATTTTATGACGACATTTTTTTCTCAGCGATGGCGAGACGAGCATGCCGTTCGCTTGACGGTAAGCAATACGACCACCCATAAACAGTAGAAACACCATCCAGCACCTTGAGTTACAAAGTTTGTGTGGCATTCCACTGCGCTCGTCATCCTGAGACACAAGATGTTAAGTCTCATTATGTCCTGTAGTTACACTGGCTAGAATGTGTTTTAAGCCGAAATACAACAGTGTATGCACACTACTGCTAACGGCACAAATAGTGTCGGTGGTACCCACCCAGACGGGCTCTTACATATGAGAGTCCTACCACCGGTAAAGTTATACTCTGTGTACAAACTTCATTATTTTGAAAAATGCAATATTCACTGTATTCAACGCTTGTAGAAAAGCATCTTGGATACGGAGCCTGGGCTCTACTACAATTACCATCAAGTGTAGAGGGTCCCTGAAATCGAATAAAAACATTAAACTTATACCTACATACAATATACCTAAGCATTACTTTGTTTTGTCGCTTATTTCTTTAATACTCAAGTAAAGGTCTAACGTTACCAATGTCTGAAATAGATTGAACATCCTACTGAGAACCTTATATAAATTGTAACAACTACAGTAAAATCAACATGAATGAAAAACATACTATCGACGATTGCTCCACAAACTAATTTTGAAAGTTTGTCGCAAATAACTGTAATAAAAATAACCAATTTTGCGTGTTTACCTCGATTCCATACAAAGAGGTTGATGGCTGTATTTCCAATTCATGTGATGTCCTTGTATTGAATGTTTGAAACTGCGAGCTAATTTCAACTCGATGGACAAATTGGACACAACGCTTTGTATGGATTCAAATGCAACTTGTGAATTTGATTGATGGTGAATTAAAATAAAATTATCGTAATAGTATAAGCTTTATAAATTAAAGTTTTATAAGTCCGTGAATAAGTACCTTGCAATGTCTTCTAGATACATTAAAAAATTAAGTCTAGATTGCAACTATAAGTAATATTTTTACGTATCGTTTTTATAATATCGCATTAATTATTTTAACAAATAAATCGTTCCTAGCAGAAAAAGTTAACGAAGATTTCATTTTGCAAATACCACGGTACCAAAGTCTATTCTACCTCCTATAACAATAAAATAATATAATAATACCAGCCCTGTATTATATACTGCCAACTGCTGAGCACGGGCCTCCTCTACTACTGAGAGGGTTTTAGGCCTTAGTCTACCATGCTGGCCTAGTGCGGATTGGCAGACTTCACATCCTACCCTCGAAATTCTTATGGAGAATTCTCAGGTATGTAGGTTTCCTCACGATGTTTTCCTGTACCGTTAAAGCGAACGATAATTGATAAACAATACACACATAACATCGAAAAGTCAGAGGTGTGTGCCTTGGGTTTTGAATCTCCGGACATTATCTCGGCATATCGTTCCATTCCCAACAAAGCTATCATCCACTCCTATACTATACCTACACAAAATCATAGGGGCCTACAATTTCTCGCCCTCAACTTAATTTGCATTAACACAAACGTACTAAAGAACAACGTACAAATTAAAAGCCAGTGAACTCAATTCCACGTCATGAATATTGTCACCGCTGGGTTTATGGAAGTTAGTACAGATAAATAAATTTCCAGTTGGACGCATTTTGTGTTATTCAATGACAACTTTTGCCGCATCGCTGCAAGCAGTCTGTTAATCGACAGAGTTTTCACATAAATGTTTCGTGGTATACTGCATTTACTGGATTAGCTTGTATTACTTATATGAGATTTATACGTTATAGATCTCTTTAATCTTTTGTGTAATCAACAAAGTGTTTATCAAAACCAAGTGTTTACACTCGTGTATGAGAGAGATACTAAACTTATACTAATGCTGAATGTAATAGCGTAGAATATAAGATTATAAATTATAAAAAGTGATTATTCTTCATAACACGTGATTATTTGTGAAAATAATTGTAGACAAACTCACTTAGGTAGCTATAATATTAAATTGTAAATATTCATCTAAAAAGTAAATAGTACTAAAGTGTTTTTGACGTTTGGAATGGTATAAATACCCGTCGCTCGATGGACGGCACACAATGTGGCAAGGGTTGCGAGCGCCTTCTGCACTCACCCAAAAGACCGGTGTGCTTTCATAAGCCGACCCTCGTCAGGCTAGAAAGAGTATAGTCAGGGACAAAAAAAAAAAAAAAGGACGGCACATTCTATCGTGAGCCGACGAGCTGAGCAGTACTAGGAGACTGGCAAGTTAAGTAATTTACTTTATTTGATCCTTAGTTTACTAACCATTTAAAATATTAAGTATTTGTATAAATAAACATTTAATTTAGGATCATATGATTTAGAAGTGGTACCTATGATAAGGTATATAATTGTTATATACAGATTGATGTGATATTGATGATAGAGCTATGCTTATTGGATTATAATATCTAATAAATATGTTATGTAAAGAATATAGTGGTTCTTGTATCCTAGAAAACTCATCCGCCCTTCCACTCCTAAAACATACTATTTGCTACATAATATCCTGATGGTATAAAACGATTCGATGTATTAATACATAAAAGCGATTGCTGTATAACATATATATTAATACATATATGTTATGTAATCTAACAAATGCATATTATGTTAATTCATCGATGATCTAAGGAAACACCGTAAACTGATGTTCTGAATCCAATAGATCGTCATAGTATGATAATACGTTATCAGTTGGCTAATTACACACAGCCTTCAAGGTAGGGTGGGCATATTAATCAACGTCCTTCGTATACGGGCGGTGACGAGGCCTGATTGCTTGATCGGACGACTTTCCAACTTCTGGAGCGTTGAGCGTGATTAGTTTTGTGTTTATTTTTAGTCAGTTTTGAAGCTAATAACGTTAAGTGTGGTGTTGACTGTGATTAAAAATCATATTTATATGCAGAGAAAATATTACACACACTCACGCCTTTCATCATCCCTGAAGGGGTAGGCAGAGGCGCAACTAGTGCACCCACATTTCGCCGTAGGTATTCCGACCCATGATGTGATCGAGAGCGAGCCTATCACCACATCGGGCACAAATTCCAGACTCTGAGCTGATACAGAGTAGAAAACCTAATATCACTTTGCCCGACCCGGGGATCGAACCCGAGACCTTGACATTGCAGTCGTACCGTAATACAGCTACGCCACCAAGGTAGAAAATATTATTATCTGATAAACACAGAATTTAATTTAAAATCTAAATCTTAACCATTAGATAATGCATGTAATATGGCACTACCTATAGTTTATATTCTAATGCTAGATGCTCTCTAAAGTTCTTGTAATATTACCGATAAGTTTGCGTAACTTTAGAAGCTGTGATTCAGAGAGCTTTTTCGTTCAGCGGAATTATATCGAGAACAATTCTATTGTCAAACTCAATTGTGTTGTTTGCATAATCAAAATTGATTTTTTTTACGTCTATTTTATGGATTCAGCAGGCCAGTTCTAGAGAGTACATAATATAGACCTATAGGATGATAGTTGATTGTACATATTTATTGCCTAGATAATTATCTTGAAGCGACGATAGCCTAGTTGGTAATGGAACGGTCTACCGAGACATTGTCCGGAGGTTCAAACCCAAGGCTTCTGACTTTTCGAAGTTACGTGTGTATTGCTTATCAATTATCGTTCGCTTTAACGTTGAAGGAAAACATCGTAAGGAATCCTACAAACGTAAGAATTCCTCATAACAATCTCGGGTATATGAAGTCTACCAACCCGCAGTAGGCCAGCGTGGTGGACTAAGGTTTAACCCCTCGCAGTAGTAGAGGAAGCCCGTGCTCAGCAGTGGGCAGGACATAATACAGGGCTGATTGCATTACATTGCTACATCTAAATCCTAAACGATTGCAGCTACACAGAGTAGTAAATTCCGCTTTTGAAATGTAAATATGTATAATGGTAGGTTAGCTTGGCTAGGGTCTGCAGAGTCCTCACCGGGCAAGGATCGCGACGCGTTCCTCCCTTTTTTTTTATAAAAATATTATCTTTATTCTATCCCCATTTCTGCCAGCTCGAGCTGGTTTTTTTGTTTATTTCTTATCATTAATTTTACCCCCAATAAAAATGTCGGTAGTTATATGTGACCTTTAGTATTAATAATAATTATAATTAATATAATTCATTTAATGTATCGTGACTTATCACAAGTGCCACTATATTCGCCTACGTGTTGTTGTCGGTGTGCGAATTACAACATATGGTCACTATTGTGAATGAGGCATTTGAGAGAAAAGGTATGAAAGTGAACGTAAAAAAGACGAAAGTAATGGTTCTGGAGAGGGATGAATCGAGAACCGAGTGTAACATAATGATAGGAGATGAAAGAATGGAACAAGTGAATGAATTTGTTTATTTAGGATGTATGTTCACTCGAGACGGAAAGTGTGACGGAGATATTGAAAGAAGAGCAAAAATGGGAAATAGTGTTAATGGCGCCTGGTACTCGATTATGGCTAACAAGAATATTTCTAATAGCGCTCGGTTAGCCATTCACCAAGGAGTCCTGGCGCCATCACTAATGTATGGGAGTGAGTCGTGGGTGTGGCAGAACAAGCATGAAAGTAAGATAAATGCAGTGGAGATGAGAGCTTTGAGAAGTATGTGTGGGCTGAAAGTAAGTGATAGAGTGAGGAATAGCGTGATAAAAGAAAAATGTGGATTGAAAGAAGATGTAGTGACTAAGATTGAGAAAGGAATGCTTCGGTGGTTTGGCCACATTGAAAGGATGGATGAAAGGAGAGTAACGAAAGAAATTTATATCGCGAAGGTGAGTGGTAGTGTCGGACGGGGACGTCCTAGACGTACCTTTATGGACCAAATTGACGACCTCTTAAGGAAGGGTCAAATAAGGAGTTCTCGTAACCGACGAGCATGTATGAAGAGACTGATGACTGTGGAAGAAGCGAAAGAGGTATGCTTGGATCGTAGCACTTGGCGCTCCATAGTCTCTGCCTACCCCAATGGGAGAAAGGCGTGAGTTTATGTATGTATATGTATGTATGTGTTGAATCAAGTATTTTATTTTAAAAATCACATTATAATGGAATTATGAAATATTCAATGAATTATAATTGACGTACAAAATTGGGACAATGAAATAGGATGCCAACTTCATCCAAGCATAACTTTTCATGGAGGATCAAATGTTATTATTTTTATTTATACCAAAATAAATATTCTGTGCATTCCATGGAGTTAAGGTTCTTTATTACAAAAATGAACACATAGATTACATTTAATAATTTAATAACTTTATCACTGCGGGCATATTAAAATATTTACAAAATCACTATGATTAAAATGTAGAAAATACTAAATCGATATGGCCTTTAAAAACAAATATTATTAATATTTAAAAAGAAATTGTTATATAGAAAAGTGTTAATCAGTCTTTGAAGCGTGGGACGCCTTTTATTGTTAAGTATGATAACAAAGTTACGGGCTATTACATTATATATCATTGATGGACCTGAATATGTTTAAGAAAGAGTTTTTGAATCATTTTTATCGACGTGCGCCGAAAAACATCATTTGCTTTACATAACTTTAAAACAATCTAATCTGAGCATACTTTTTCAAAGGAATAGATAAAATACATATTTTTTTAAATTGACCTAAGCCATGTAAACAGTTCGCCCGCCGATGCGGCAAAATAAAATATTAATACTGCAGTCATGTCAACTTGTTCCAGGAAGTACACAATAAATTTGGGACGCTTTTGGGGGATTCCGCCAATTTACTACCCGGCTGGCAAATGAAATGATCGAAAAGGTTTTTATAATCCCACCTTAAATGGCAGAAGGGAGTCAGGTAATTTCGCACATCCGCTAAAAAAGTCATAACCCAAAAATCGGGTTTAACAAAGTCAAACTCATGCGAAACACAGAATTTCAATGTGTTTGTATTTAAAAATCCGATTTTTTTTTGTTAACTGTTTTTAACCCCTGTGCGATAAATGTTTTTTTTTATTTATTACCACACTGATAATGCTGGCGGTAGTTGTCTCATATGTCTGGGTGGGTACCACCGCAATGTCTATTTCTACCACCAAGCAGCATTGTGCATGCACTATTGTGTTTCGGTTTGAAGGATATTGTAGCCAGTGCAACTACTGGACATAATGAGACTTAACATCTTATGTCTCAGGATGACGAGCGCAATGGAATGCTACACAGTACTCTGTAACTCAATGTGCTGGATGGTGTTGCTATTGTTTATGGGTGGTCGTATCGCTTACCATCAGGTAAACGGCGTGCTCTTCTTGTCATTCAATGCCCTAAAAAAAACAGACTAAGCCTACTTCTAGTACAAATACAGTACATTATGCCTTTATCCCCAAAGGGGTGGGGAGAAGTGCAGGGAACCAACGTTTGCCCTTCTTTGTTCCGTCCCATGTCACTTTAAGGGCTAAACCAACCGCCATAGCGGGCACAAATCCTCTGGGATCTTCAGGCTGATACAAAAAGAAAAACTCAATATTCCTTTGGCGGACCTGGGATTCGAACCCGGGATCTCATAATGTCATACTGCGCACAGAATACAACTACGCCATCGAGGCTGCCTAGTAGGTGCATCAAGAGTGGAAAAAATTCTGTGTCGAGTACTGTGGTCATAGATAGTAGGTACAATTGAAAAAATATTGAAGCCATCTGCAGTCTCATATAGTAAATCCTGTTACACTCTGTCTTCGATCTTGATGAACCTTGTTACTAAATTCTTCTATACATATAAATAAAATTGGAGTGTCTGTTTGTAATATTTAAATAACCGTTTTTTACTACATGCATATGAGTATATATACGGTACATGCACCAAAATATTTTTTTTTACAATTTTTGTCTGTCTGTCTTTCTGTCTGTCTGTTTGTTTCGGCTAATCTCTGAAACGGCTGGACCGATTTAGACGGGACTTTTATTGGCAGGTAGCTGACGTAATAAGGAATAACTCAAGCTACGTTTTATCCCGGGAAAATATAAAGCTGGACTTTTATCCCGGAAAAACTTTTCCACGCGAGCTGTATAGATAGATGTATAGAAAAATGTATAGATATGTATAGAAAAATGTATAGATATGTATGGGAAAATGTAAAGAAAGATGTATAGATATTCGGTACATACACCAAAAAATATTCTTTTTTACAATTTTTGTCTGTCTGTTTGTTTCGGCTAATCTCTGAAATGGCTGGACTGATTTTGACGGGACTTTTATTGGCAGGTATCTGATGTAATAACGAGTAAATAAGGCTACGTTTATTTTACAAAAACTATACATATAAATAAAATTGGAGTGTCTGTTTGTAATATTTAAATAACCGTTTTTTACTACATGCATATGAGTATATATACGGTACATGCACCAAAATATTTTTTTTTACAATTTTTGTCTGTCTGTCTTTCTGTCTGTCTGTTTGTTTCGGCTAATCTCTGAAATGGCTGGACCGATTTTGACGGGACTTTTATTGGCAGGTAGCTGACGTAATAAGGAATGACTTAGGCTACGTTTTGTCCCGGGAAAATGTAAAGCGGGACTTTTGTCCCGGAAAAACTTTTCCACGCGAGCTGTATAGATAGATGCATAGAAAAATGTATAGATATGTATAGAAAAATGAATAGATATGTATTGAAAAATGTATAGATATGTATAGAAAGATGTATAGATATGTATAGATATTCGGTACATACACCAAAATAATCTTTTTTACAATTTTTATCTGTCTGTTTGCTTCGGCTAATCTCTGAAATGGCTGGACTGATTTTGACGGGACTTTTATTGGCAGGTATCTGATGTAATAAAGAGTAACTAAGGCTACGTTTATTTTACAAAAAATATTTTATTTAAAAAAAATAATGTTGCAATGTCCAAGTACTGTCCAGTACCACGTGCAGCTCACGCGCATGCCACCACTGGGCCATCACGTCGGGCGCCTCCCGCCACTTCTCCCACCAAGGAATGAATATCACAAAGGCTGCCTATCCCGCGGGCTTAGAACGCGCGAGTGGGCTATTGCTGATGGTTGTGTCTCAACGAGTTCATTTTTTTTGTTTACGCGGAGAAAGTGAATTATTACTACCGCCCAGCGTTCAAGGGGAACGACTGAGCGGTTATGTTGGGTTCACCGTGCCTTACGACCAGACGTTGAGCCGCCCGGAGAGATGGAAAACGTCGAGCGACCGCCGGGCCGAGTCCCTAACCTATGTACACCCCACGGCATACCAACCAAAACTCCGCGGTGGCCATCTTCGGCGCATTAGGGACGGCTGCGGGCTCCCTCCGACTCACGTCTAAGTTGTCGTCCGCAACCGCCCCTGCGCGTACCGTTGTTGCGGTCCGTCTCCTGTTGTTGGGAGGGCTCAGAAGCCTCGTACGCCGAAGGACGCCCTCGGCGTCAAAAACAGCGTGAGACCTAACCGCCACGATGCCGTCCATCACGGGGGTCACAAAAGTTGGCTAGACTAATAGGTGGACGGCCCCTTCCGCCCACCCGTGACCCCCGGAGACCCCTATTAGACCGCCTTTTACGACCGGCAGAGGATACCGTGGTGGAATTCTCCAAACGCCCCCAATCCACAGGGCGGATATGGATGTATGGATGTCTGGATGTACGGATGTTTGTTACTCTTTCACGCAAAAACTACTAAACGGATTTCGATGAAATTTTACACATGGGTAGATCATGTCCTGGATTAACATATAGGCTACATTTTATCCCGGGAAAATAAAAAACGGGACTTTAATCCCGGAAAAACTTTTTAACGCGATGGAGCCGCGGGCGAAATGTATCCTACTATAATCCTACTAATATTATAAACGCGAATGTTTGTAAGTATGTATGGATGTTTGATACTCTTTCACGCAAAAACTACTGAACGGATCTCGATGAAATTTGGCACATGGGTAGACCATGTCCTGAATTAACACATAGGCTATATTATATTCCGAGAAAAAAAACGGGACTTTTATCCCGGAAAACTAAAAAACGCGGGCGAAGCCGCGGGCAAATGCTAGTTCATCAATATAAAGCTTCGTTATCAGCGAGTAACATAGGCTTCTCTTATCCCGGAAAAAAACTGGACTTTTATCCCGGAATAACTTACACACGCCGGCGGAGCCGCGAGCATAAACTAATCCTACTAATATTATAAAGGCGAAAGTTTGTAAGAATGTCTGAATGTCTGGATGTATGGATGTTTGTTCCTCTTTCACGCAAAAACTACTGAACGGGTTTTGATGAAATTTGGCACACGGGTAGATCGTGTCATGGATTAACACATAGGCTACTTTTTATCCCGGGAAAACATAAAGAGGGACTTTTATCCCGGAAAAACTTTTTAACGCGGGCGGAGCCGCGGGCAAAAGCTAGTATTTTATAATACTCCTAGAAGTATTGCAACAACTTACAACTTTTGAAGAAATTCAAGGACTATATTATTATATATAAGTTAATAAATAATGAACTAATATCCCGTAGTAGTATAAACAAATAAAATAATATAATCTCAGACGTGATTTGTGTGATGGCAAGCTAATGCTGAATACAGCTTAGTTACAAGGTTTCCTAGATAAGAATATTCATTAATAGTAGTAAGGGATTCGACGGTTCTGGAGCACGTTCGGGGGTCGGTTGGCGCCACTCTGGCCTAGTTCGTCAATAATTTCGATTGCTCCAATTTCGCCGCGTACAATCCGCGAATTAACCCGCGGATTAAATTAATACCTACCGCGAAAAATTCCGCGGATTTAATTAATACCTACCGCGAAAGATTCCGCGGATTTAATTAATACCTACCGCGAAAAATTCCGCGGATTTAATTAATACCTACCGCGAAAAATTCCGCGGATTTAATTAATACCAACCGCGAAAAATTCCGCGGATTTAATTAATACCTACCGCGAAAAATTCCGCGGATTTAATTAATACCAACCGCGAAAAATTCCGCGGATTCCATTTCATATCGCCCGCGAGATAGGTATAAACCGCGAATTGGAGTTGTATGGTTTACGGTCCCCTCAAGCTTGTACCTTTTCCCTTTGTTTCGTTGTGCTTTTGTATTTCTACTTTCTAACAGCGACCCTTTTTATTTGAAGAATACAAATGTCTTTGTTCCATATTCCTATGGGCTCGTGTTTCTACTTAAGAGCCGTTTACAATTACCCATTACTCACCCTTTATGCATTACGGGCATTGTTTATGATCCATAAAGCAATCGTTACAATACACCATACATTACTCAAATTCTAAGTAAAACCCTTCGGGTCTTCTCATTGTCAATGATTAACTACATGTCCATTATTTTAAACAACAGTTACGGATCCTATTATTCCCATTTCCTGATGCTATGTATTCAATGGAACGTTCAAAGTGAAAGTTGAACATGTTGGATCCTGTCTGCAAGGAAACAATACTCGCTCTCCATATAAAAGCCAAACTCAAAATCACATGGTATCGTATTCCACTCTGTGCTCTCTTCGAAGTGTGATCTCCAGTTGTTTGTAATAGTGAAGTGATAGTAAAACAGTGTAATAGTAAATACTGAAGCTGATATAAAATGAATGTAAGTACCTTCTTATACTTTGATCTAAAATTGTTATAACCAGATGTTTTATTAATTGTATATGTTATGTGTTGTTCACTGGGTTAATGCATTTTAGTTGTATTTGATCTCTTATTTAATTTATCAAAGTTACTGTAGTGCATTTTATTTCACATACCTATAAGTGTTTATCATACAATACTTCCTTAACCGATTTGTTTTATTTACAGTTTTATTTTCGTTACATTTGATCTCTTATTAAATTATCAATGTTACTTTAGTGTACATTTATACTTCGCATACCTATAAGTATTTATCATATAATACTTCCTTAACCGATTTGTTTTATTAACAGTTTTATTTCATTTTATTACAGTTTTCGGAAAATACTTTCAAAAATTACTATTATGCTGAAGATATAGATGAACCTAGTGATGAAGAAGGTACACTCGCCTTTAAAGTAAAAAAAGCGATAATAGCAAACAAAAGATCCATGGAATGCAACAACATTGACGAATTTTTCGAAAAACCTAAGAAAAAGAAGACAACGACAAAAAAATCATCTAGTGTTGGTCGAGCGACGAGTGGTGGTGTTTCATACATAAAAACAAACAGCGATGACAGCAGTTCTGCATCACACCTCATAAAAATTGAGGTGTATGATGTTAATAAAATAAAAAACATCGCACCGACGGAACAATGGAAACATGCTGATGTGCGGGTTAAATATTACGCAGACACCGAGAGTGACAAAAACTTGCAATGTATCAAGGACGCGGTATACAACATAACTAAACAGTTGGCGAGTAAGGACGATTGTGTGAAATATTTTATAGACAACGACAAATGAACAAAGTGCCAGTGCGTATCAGTGTTTTAAAATCATAACTTTAGTCATATACTTTATTCTAAGAAACTATTATTGTAAGAACTATACCTATTTTAATTTAATTTACATTGTATTGTATTTTTAACTTTGTACTCTTTTAAGTTACATGCTTAACAGATTACTTCGTTTTTTATTCTAGAACTCTTTGTGTTGTTGCTAAGTATTAATGTAAATAGTAATAAGTCTTTTTAGTGTTTTTCATGTTCATGCTTACGATTGTAAAGTTATTACGAACATTCATTAATTGTTTGGATAGTTTAAAGTTAAATTGCATTGATTAGGGTAGTGTTTATTATTAAAGTAAGAAGGTACTACGAAGACATTGCTCACGATGGATGCAATATCAAGCTGTGATTTACACAACATGGAACTCGTCGCACTTCTCGAGAACATTGAATCTATGGACCTGATGTCATCACAATACGACAAAGAACTTTACGAGCTCTGTGATAAAATGGAACAAACACAAGTTGAAACGTGAGTATAACATTTTTTATTATGTTAAGACTTGTTGCAACATGTTCTGGGCATCCACGAAGAGGGGATACAATTCAAGTATTTATAATGGTTGGGACATCTTTGCACAATCATTCCACTTGTTTCTTCCGTTTATATTTTTAACATTAGTGTGCAACCGAAATGTACCACTCGCTTGATATTTCTAGTTTATCTCAGAGTGAGATTGCTAGTTTCGATAAAAATATTATTCTAAATAAATATCATCGTTTCATACGGTTTTGGTATATACAAAATGTTTTGCCAGTGTCAATGTTGGGAGATCCTGATATTGCTCCTTATTATACGCCATGTAGTGGTCATAGAACCTCACAGCAAACTCATACCGATGAGGATGATATTGATGGTGTATTATCAATGAAAGCATATTGTTTTCAGTGTAAATAACAAAAAATGTTAGTATCTATTTAAAGAATAGAAATATAGTAAGAAGCTTATTACGTGTGATCACAATTTTTAACAGTTTTCTTATCCATCAGATCTATGCAGAATGGAGAAGGTAGCAGAAAAAGGAAAAGATTAGCACCAACTGAGTTGTTTGAGGAGGATCCGTTAAAGAGAAGAAAAAATATTCGTCTTGAAGCTCCTTCAACATCTACATCATCGCTGGGTACCATTGTAAATGTAAGTACAAAACAGCATAATGATAAAATTGAATGTCCTGAGTGTCACGTACATGTGTCAAAAAAATATATGACCAGTCACTATAAGAGCAATAAACATAAAAATAATTTAATTAGAAGAGATAATAATCTACCTAATGTTCAATTGATTGATAGTGCTTTTGGTAATAGAATTATTACATATCGAGTGAAATCTAATTTAGTTTCTGATACGCAGTTTGAATCACCTGAATTATTTTTACAAAATATTAAAAATGTAATTTATACATTACTAGAACGATCTATTTCAGAATATTCTGTTGTAAAAGTTAATTTTATTCTCAATGCGGATTTCACACAAGAAACAAAAAATCTACTAAATATTTTTGATTTCCAAATTTCAAACTATCTTGTTTGTCAAGGTGATGATAAAGATATTATTTTCTCATCTATAATCACCGAAATTACAAACAAAATGACAAATTTTCAAAAAAAAGGTAGCGGATGGAGTTTAGTTAAAATAAATCACTTGGATATGAATATCAACAAATTTAACCCATTGCGTGGATCTTCATACATAGACCTACCGTTAGATATAAAACACAAGAAAGCTGTAATCAATGTTCAAAATAACGATCACGAATGCTTTCGTTGGGCAGTTTTGTCAGGATTATTCCCAGTCACTCATAGTTCCAATAGGGTATCATCTTATATAATACATAAAAATAAGTTAAATTTTGATAACCTATCGTTTCCTATAAAAATTAACGACATCCATAAGTTTGAAAAATTGAACAGTATGAGTATTAATGTTTTTGGATTACAATATGATTCAATAAGCAAATCAAATAAAGTTGTAGGTCCATTACACTTTACGAAACGTCGAAAAACTACTCACTTAAACTTGTTGTATATATCTCAAGGTTCTAAAGGTCATTACTGTTTTATTAAAAACCTCTCGAGATTATTATCTAAACAGATATCGACTTCTGAACATGCAGTTCATATTTGTGATGGGTGTTTATTAAATTTTCCATCATTACATAATTTAAAACGACACCAAGAAAATGACTGTTTCAATGTGTGCACAAATTTACCATCGGAAAGCGATAGCAAAAGAAACTGGTTTAATGAATTAATACCATCAAACCAAATTTCATTTAACAACTATGAACGTAAATTAAGAGTTCCATTCGTTGTGTATGCTGACTTTGAAGCATTTTTAAACCCAATAGAGAGTTGTTCTAACAATCCAAATCAATCTTCAACTGTTAATATTCAAAAACATGAAACGTATAGTTTTGGGTATTATGTTAAATGTTCGTATGATGATAATCTTTCAGTATATAGATCTTATACAGGACAAGATTGCGCGCTAAAATTTATGCAATTCATTAACACAGATTTAGAAAATATCTGTAAAAAAAATTCTTTTGTAAAATCACCTTTACCGTTAACTGAAGAAAATGAAATAAATATCAGTCAAAGTGAATCGTGTTACATTTGTGCTACTAAATTAAACAAGGATAGCACAGTATCTTACAATTGGCATACTGGAGTATATGAAGGTGTAGCTCATAGAGTATGCTCTCAGAAATACAAAGCTCCTAATTTTGTACCAGTGTTTTTACATAATTTAAGTAATTATGACGCTCATTTCATAGTGCATGGTCTTGATTTCGAGAAAGGTGACATTGAACTTATTCCTGAGAACAAAGAAAAATACATTTCTTTTTCTAAAGTTTTACAAATCAACAACAGAGTTGTAAAATTACGATTTCTTGATTCTTTTAAATTTATGTCAAGTAGCCTTAACAAATTAGCTCAGAACTTACTACCCGAACAATTTCGTGAACTCAAGTTAAAATATCCATGTGAAGAAGATTTTAAACGTTTAATAAGAAAAGGTGTATATCCATACGAATACATGACAACATTTGATTCTTTAAAAATAACTTCTCTTCCCACTCGCGATCAGTTTTATAGTTCTTTAAATGATAGTCACATTACAGAAAGTGAATACCATCATGCCCAAGACGTGTGGAAACATTTTAATTGTAAAAATATGGGTGAATATTCAGACCTATATTTAAAAACAGATGTATTGTTGTTAGCAGATATATTTGAAAATTTTAGGGATGTCTGTCTTAAAACATACGGTTTAGATCCTGCCCACTATTATACAGCACCTGGTTTAAGTTGGGATGCTATGTTAAATTTTACCAAGATAAATTTGGAACTCTTAACAGATATCGACAAGGTTACGTTTATAGCAAATAATATTCGGGGTGGTATATCACAATGCAGCAATAGACATGCAGTGGCAAATAACATATTTATGTCGGAATACAATTCAAGTAAACCATCTTCATTTTTGATGTACTTAGACGCAAATAACCTTTATGGTTGGGCTATGTCCCAATGTCTCCCGACAGGAAAATTTGAATGGGTCGACATAAATACAGATTTTAATATAGCCGATGATGCCAAACATGGGTTTATATTGGAAGTAGACCTAGAATATTCAAAAACTTTACATGATTTTCATTCAGATTTTCCATTTTGTCCAGAAAACGTATGTTTAGGAAGCAGCAAAGACAAGAAACTGATTCCAAATTTAAAAGATAAAAAAAATTACGTCATTCATTATAGAAACCTCAAACAATGTTTAAAAAATGGTCTTAGATTAGTGAAAATTCATAGAATTTTAAAATTTGAACAGTCTGCATGGCTGAAAAGTTACATAGACTTAAACACTCATATGCGATCATTAGCTACTTCAGATTTTGAGAAAGATTTTTTTAAACTTATGAATAATTCTGTTTTTGGTAAAACAATGGAAAATGTAAGAAAGCGAGTTCATGTCAAATTAATAAATCATTGGTTAAATCGTGGCAAAACTCAAGGTGCTCAATCTTTGATAGCAAGACCAGAATTCCATAGTTTATCTATATTCTCAGAGAGCTTAGTTGCAATACAATTAAACAAAACTAACGTTTTATATAATAAACCAATTTACCTCGGTTTTTGTATTTTAGATATATCGAAAACATTACTATACGATTTCCATTACGATTATATGAAAGTGAAATATCAAGATAATATTAAATTACTATATACTGATACCGATAGTTTAATATATCAAATATTTACGCAAAATTATTATGCTGATATAAAACTTGATTTAGCCAACTACTTTGATACGTCAGACTATCCACCAAGTAATCAATATGGTTTACCATTATTGAATAAAAAACGGTTAGGATTTTTTAAAGACGAAAATAACGGAAAAATTCTTAAAGAGTTTGTAGGTCTTCGCTCTAAAATGTATGCAATGGATGTGCAAAATAAATGTATATGTAAAGCAAAAGGGATTAATAAAAGTGTCACAAAAAAATTTTGTCTCAGCGATTATAAATCATGTTTATATGAAAAGAAAACACAATACAGTGAAATGATAAGATTCAAATCTATTAAACATGCTATATATACACAAAAAATCAATAAGATATCTTTATCACACAATGACACAAAACGTTATTTAATAGAGAATTCAACAGATACTCTTGCATGGGGTCATTATAAAATAAAGGACATTTGATTTTATCAGTGAATTCTGTACAACGAAAATATGTATGTTAATGTGTGTGTGTATGTTTTATTTTCGGATTTAAATATTTTAATGTTCTGTCTTTATTATGTACTTTCTTTTTTTTTTTTATTGTGATACTATGACAACTATTTTGTGTATCATGAAATATAAGATGCAAATTTGAATGTCTGTAGGAAGTTAATTCTTATATCTGATTTAACTATAATGTATATTAATTTTATTACTGTAATATTTTTGAAAACATCTTTGAATTGTATGTGATCATTTTTCAAACTATTTGAATATTATGTAATCTTTGTATGTGGAACAAAAAATCAAATATAATACATTCAATCGTATCTTCTTGTTTTATTCAATCCGAAGCGCTTTTCGAGTTCACACGTGCATTTAAAAATGTTTCACTTTTATCATCCTTTTACTGCCATAGTTGCAGGTCCAAGTGGGTGTGGAAAGTCTAATTTTGTAACAAACTTTATTAAATACATAAATGATATGTGTAACACCACTTTTCATCAAATTACTTGGTGTTTTGATGAGATGCAACCCTTATATGATGTACCAAATGTAAACTATTATCAGGGTATACCAGATATGAATATGTTTGATGGAAAGGAAGCTAACCTTATCATTATCGATGATCTTATGAGGGAATCTGATGGTCGCATTGTCGACATATTTACTAAAGGTAGTCATCATAGGAACTTGAGTGTATTTTACATTACTCAAAATTTATTTCATCAAGGTAAAGGACAAAGAGACATTTCTTTGAATTCAAACTACATCATTTATTTCAAAAACCCACGTGATAAAACTCAAATACGTTACTTAGCGCGACAAGTATCACCAGAAAATAGCAAATTCATAGAAGATTCTTACAGAGATGCTACAAAAGAAGCACATGGCTATTTGATGATAGATCTAAAACAAGATACTTTTGATATGTGTCGAATTAAATCAAAGATCTTTC
Source organism: Lapara coniferarum (assembly GCA_949316025.1). Taxonomy (NCBI): domain Eukaryota; kingdom Metazoa; phylum Arthropoda; class Insecta; order Lepidoptera; family Sphingidae; genus Lapara; species Lapara coniferarum. Next base: position 7,917,681 of record OX438920.1, read on the forward strand.
CTTCTGATGGTCATCCTACAGTGTACATTCCCACAAAAGAGTTTAAATATGTCAAAAACCAACAAATACCCGTCATTTGCAAATGATGGATCGACGCTTAAAGACGCATGAACACTTATTAAATGCTCTTTATAAGCTTAAACCAAAACATCAACAAGCTCTTTTAAAAGTGTGTAACGAAAACGAAATTAATTTTATTTGTGAATGTATTCATAATGTTTTACAAGGAAATATAAATCTTGAAGAAAAATCGAAGAATAAACTAAAAAAATACAAAAATCTACTACGAAAATTAGTACGTAAAAGTACAAATAAAATAAGAAAGAATATAATAGTTCAAAAAGGTGGTGCATTTCTTCCGATCATATTGGGTTCTATTTTGAGTGGATTGATAAGTGGACTGGTTTAAAATGGAACACGCCAAAAAAATGCTGTTAGTTGACCCAAGTTTAATAGATAAGTTAAATCAAAAAAGAAATGAAAATCCTACCTCTCGTTTAGATAGCGAAATGGAAAAAATACTCAGCAGTAATATGGATGATCGAAAAAAGTGTAAATTATACTTACAAATTTTACAAAGATATCTCCACTTTATGGAAGAAGATCGTCGTCCCATTGAACTCCCTATAATAACTTCAAATGACGATAACAATAAACCCACATCTGAAAGCTGGAAAAATTTTAATATAAATAATGATATCAAGAATAAAGATGTAGTTGTCAGTCAGACACTGAGTGATGAACAGAAGCAACAAGAACATTTTACACTCGAAAAAAAACCTTTCTATTCAACAGAACAAATTTTAAATTTAATACCAAAAACATATGTAAAAAAAGGTGAGTTATTATTGAATTCGGTGTCGCTAAATAAAAACAAAATTTATTGGAATGATGCTGGCACAGTGATTGTGGATAATGAAGTAATTCCTAACAGTAACATTATCGATTTAATAAGCGATACACTGCGACCATTGAAAAACAACGACCCACCCGGTTGGGAAAAATTTGCTAAAGCGTTAAAAGATTTGAAAATACCTTTAACATACATTGGCAATCCAAAAAGACGTGAGTACATAGCTCAACTTCAAAAAGACATCGAAGAACAACCGCCACAAAACACAGAGGTATATTTGACACCAACTAGTGAAATTAAACACGCAAATAAAATTAAGAAAAAGATTGATTGGGAAAAATGGACCCCTTATTAGAAATAAATCAAATTTATTATGATGTATCACACCCCGCTGGATATAGTAATATCGACAAATTATCAAAAGCTATGAAAGGTAAAATGAAAAAGGAGGAAGTTAAAAACTGGTTGCAATCTCAATCTACGTATACACTCCATAAACCAGTACATAGAAGATTCGCTCGAAACAAATACGTTCTCTCTAATCTGAATGAACTTTGGCAAGCCGATTTAAGTGACATGCGAACTTATTCTAAAGATAATAAAGGTTTCAATTACATTCTTTGTGTTATTGATGTTTTTAGCAAATATGCATATGCCAGACCCTTGCAAAAGAAAAATTCAGAAACCGTAAAAAAGTGTTTCGATAGTATATTTAATGAAGCTAGCACCACACCTACACACATTCAATCTGATAAAGGCACTGAATTTGTATCAAAAGATGTTCAAAGATACTTTAAAACAAAAAACATTAATTACTATACGACAAATAATCCAGACATCAAAGCAAGTATTGTAGAAAGATTTCAAAGAACGCTAAAAATGAAGATGTGGCGCTATTTTACACACAAGAATACACATAAATATATTGATATTTTGCAGAACTTGATACACTCTTACAATCACAGTTTTCATTCTAGTATTAAAATGTGTCCTTCAGATGTTAATTCTAATAATATAATGACAGTTTGGAGTAATTTATATGAAAAATCTGAAAAATCATCAAAAAATATACTACCTATGTTTCATCTCGGTGATCATGTTAGAATAACCAAATATAAACATGTATTCCAAAAAGGTTATGAATCTAATTGGAGCGATGAAATATTTGTGATTTCTTCTATAATAGAACGTAGTCCGTGGCCCGTTTATACTATTAAAGATTTAGATGGTGAAGAGATATTAGGAACATTTTATGAACGAGAATTACAAAAGGTCATTTATGACCCCACCATTGAACACAAGATCGATAAAATAATTAGCTCTCGTTACTCTGGCAACAGACAACAAGTGTTAGTTAAGTGGAAAGGTTATCCGAACAAATTTAATAGTTGGATTTTAGCTTCCAGTTTGAAAAAAATATGAAGGATTTTTATTTAACTTTACTTAGCAATAGTTCAATGGAATACTTTCCTGAGAATAAAACATCAATTTTTTCAACAAAATTACCCAAACCCATAATATTGGAAGGAGAATGGTGTGTAGGAATCGTTGAATTCCAATATCCATGCACCATGTTTACTGTTCAAGATCATGAGAATGTTATTTACATAACAAAAATCATGAAAATGCCCCATGAAGACAAACTATCCACAGTATATTATAAGACTCACATACCTGCCACAAACTATGATAATATTAACCATATTTTATCAGCATTAAATAATATAAGGGAAAAAATCAAATTCCGCTACGATAATATATCCAAATTTGTGTCTGTTTCTGTATTAGACGAAACAATTAAATCTGTGACATTATCTCCTAAACTAGGCTTACAGTTGGGATTTGAACCAAACAGAAATCTCGTTGAAAAGAATTTAGCAAAATGTCCAGCTAATTTACATTTAGGGTTACCATCTCAACTATTCGTTTACTGCGATATAGTTGAACCTCAAATTGTAGGTGATGTAATGACACCTCTTCTAAGAGTTATACCATTAGATCCCTCAAAATACATCTATGGTGCGAATAAAATGCATGTATTTTCACCTCCACATTACTTATCAGTAATGCGAAGAGAATTCGATACCATCGAAATAGATATAAGGTCGAGCACCGGACAAAAGATACCATTTCAGTTTGGAACGGTGTGTGTTAAACTACATTTTAAAAAATTATAATGCATTTTGAACGCTCCGACATGTCGTGCCCTTATCAACGGTATTATTCTCATCAGGCTGGTTCAGGCATAGGGGTGGTATATAAAGGGGCACCTTATCAAAAAGGACATGGAATCGGTAGTTTTCTTGGGGGATTGTTTAGGTCAGTTTTACCATTACTGTCTAGCGGTGTTCGAGCTGTTGGTAAAGAGGCATTAAGTGCTGGTGTTGGGCTATTGACAGATATGGTTAGTGCGCGACCTATGGAAGATTCAATAAAAGCACGTCTTAAAGAAGTTGGTACCAACTTGAAACGCAAGGCCGATGAAAAAATAAATAAAATCAATATGTCTGGATCAGGATATATAACAAAACGAAAACGTCTACCTGGAGTCATTCCATCGTTGACCGCGAAAGTGAAAGCTCTAAAAAAATCAAAAATTACTCCAAAACAAATTAAAGACATATTTTCTAACAATTAATTAAAATGTCTTTTTTACATAGTCATTCTTGTGAATGTATTAAGTCCGAATTGGATTTGTTTGCATTGCCATCGACTCAAACTAGCATTGAAAGCGGAAATTGGATCCATTATAAACCAATTTCATCTCTTGCCGATGATGGTCCTATAGAATTTCAAATTCCTGGGGCAGGAGATGACTACATAGATTTATCTCATACGTTAATTCACTTGAAAGCGAAAATAGTAAATCAAGATAACACCAAACTCACCGCATCTACGGTCGTTGCTCCCGTGAACAATTGGTTGCACTCACTCTTCAGTCAACTTGATGTGTACTTAAATCAAAAACTTGTATCACCACCCAATAACACATATGCTTATCGTGCGTATATAGAAAACTTATTGAACTATGCTCCTGCGGCAAAAACTTCTCACCTCACCTGTGGCTTATGGTATGAAGATACGGCTGGAAAAATGGATTCCACCGATGATACTAATAAAGGATTTACTAAGAGACAAGAACTAGCCAGTGAAAGCAAAGAATTGGAAATGATTGGTCACTTGCATGGCGATTTATTCAATCAAGAAAAATTTTTAATCAATGGTGTTGATATTTGTGTTAAGTTAGTTCGTTCTAGAGAAAATTTCAATCTCATGGCCTCTACAGGTGACCTTAAATTAAAGGTATCTATTACGGATGCATCTTTGATAATTCGTAGAGCACGAATCAATCCCAGCGTGTTACTTGCTCATCAAAAGGTCTTAGCTTCTACCACAGCCAAATACCCCATTACTCGAGCTGAAGTTAAAGTTTTAACAATACCATCAGGTGTTCAAGGAAAAACTCTAGATAACATTTTCTTAGGGCAATTACCTAAAAGGTGTATAGTAGGATTTGTAAATAACGCTGCTTTCAATGGAAACCTCACTAAGAACCCATTTAACTTTCAAAATTATGACATTAATACTTTTAGTTTATACATAGACGGTCAACAAATACCATCAAAGGCTTTACAACCCTCATTTGAGAACAATAACTTTACTTCAGTATATCATACATTGTTTTCGGGAACAGGTATACACTTTCTAAATGAAGGTAATGGGATATCCCGAGAACAATACGCTCAAGGGTATTGTATGTTGGCATTTGATTTGACACCTGATTTATCAGCAAACTCTTCAAGTCATTGGAATCTTGTAAAGCATGGTAGTGTGAGATTAGAAGTGCGTTTTGAAACAGCTTTATCACAAACTATTAATTGTATTGTTTATGCGGAGTTTGATAATGTTATTGAAATAGATAAAAACCGCAACATTTCAGTAGATTATAGTAGTTAAGAAAACAAAATTAACTGTTTAAGATTAGATTAAGTATGAATAATTTGATTCAGATTTGCTGTTAGATGTAAGTTACGAATAAAATGAATTAAAAAATATTAAGATTTTTGTTTTACCATAATCCTTGCAACCCCACAAAAATAGAAAACTTACCACATAAGTACCATAATAGTGTCTTCTTAACCTTATATACGACATTACCACTTTATCATTCGACTTGATAAGATTCTGCAGCGATTCGATAAATAAAAATGAATACAATAGAAATACAGAATTACTTAAAGAAAATTGATCCATCTATTGAATATAATGTATATGCAGCCAATCGCCTACCAATACATGTAGTAACTCCTACATATGTAGTTAGCAACTTAGACTCTGATAACAAACCAGGTTCTCACTGGGTTGCCATACACATAGATCAGAATGGTTTTGGACAGTACTTTGATTCATACGGTCGACCACCTCAAGGATACCACCGAATGTTTTTAGCGAGGAATTCTAGAATGTGGAATTATAATACAAGCCGAATTCAAAATGACTTTACTATAGTTTGTGGAGAGTACTGTTTAATGTATCTGTACTATAAATATTATGGTAAGAGTCTCAAAGATTTTCAAGTATTATTTAGTGATAATACAATATGCAATGATGTGTTTTTAACTAGTTTATTTAAATCATGTTTTGAGGAGAATAAATGAAATATGAAAATGAATGAATGATTTTTCTTTATTGAGAATTAATAACCCCATACAAACTTATACTTCTTCCAAACAATTAATGAATGTTCGTAATAACTTTACAATCGTAAGCATGAACATGAAAAACACTAAAAAGACTTATTACTATTTACATTAATACTTAGCAACAACACAAAGAGTTCTAGAATAAAAAACGAAGTAATCTGTTAAGCATGTAACTTAAAAGAGTACAAAGTTAAAAATACAATACAATGTAAATTAAATTAAAATAGGTATAGTTCTTACAATAATAGTTTCTTAGAATAAAGTATATGACTAAAGTTATGATTTTAAAACACTGATACGCACTGGCACTTTGTTCATTTGTCGTTGTCTATAAAATATTTCACACAATCGTCCTTACTCGCCAACTGTTTAGTTATGTTGTATACCGCGTCCTTGATACATTGCAAGTTTTTGTCACTCTCGGTGTCTGCGTAATATTTAACCCGCACATCAGCATGTTTCCATTGTTCCGTCGGTGCGATGTTTTTTATTTTATTAACATCATACACCTCAATTTTTATGAGGTGTGATGCAGAACTGCTGTCATCGCTGTTTGTTTTTATGTATGAAACACCACCACTCGTCGCTCGACCAACACTAGATGATTTTTTTGTCGTTGTCTTCTTTTTCTTAGGTTTTTCGAAAAATTCGTCAATGTTGTTGCATTCCATGGATCTTTTGTTTGCTATTATCGCTTTTTTTACTTTAAAGGCGAGTGTACCTTCTTCATCACTAGGTTCATCTATATCTTCAGCATAATAGTAATTTTTGAAAGTATTTTCCGAAAACTGTAATAAAATGAAATAAAACTGTTAATAAAACAAATCGGTTAAGGAAGTATTATATGATAAATACTTATAGGTATGCGAAGTATAAATGTACACTAAAGTAACATTGATAATTTAATAAGAGATCAAATGTAACGAAAATAAAACTGTAAATAAAACAAATCGGTTAAGGAAGTATTGTATGATAAACACTTATAGGTATGTGAAATAAAATGCACTACAGTAACTTTGATAAATTAAATAAGAGATCAAATACAACTAAAATGCATTAACCCAGTGAACAACACATAACATATACAATTAATAAAACATCTGGTTATAACAATTTTAGATCAAAGTATAAGAAGGTACTTACATTCATTTTATATCAGCTTCAGTATTTACTATTACACTGTTTTACTATCACTTCACTATTACAAACAACTGGAGATCACACTTCGAAGAGAGCACAGAGTGGAATACGATACCATGTGATTTTGAGTTTGGCTTTTATATGGAGAGCGAGTATTGTTTCCTTGCAGACAGGATCCAACATGTTCAACTTTCACTTTGAACGTTCCATTGAATACATAGCATCAGGAAATGGGAATAATAGGATCCGTAACTTTTGTTTAAAATAATGGACATGTAGTTAATCATTGACAATGAGAAGACCCGAAGGGTTTTACTTAGAATTTGAGTAATGTATGGTGTATTGTAACGATTGCTTTATGGATCATAAACAATGCCCGTAATGCATAAAGGGTGAGTAATGGGTAATTGTAAACGGCTCTTAAGTAGAAACACGAGCCCATAGGAATATGGAACAAAGACATTTGTATTCTTCAAATAAAAAGGGTCGCTGTTAGAAAGTAGAAATACAAAAGCACAACGAAACAAAGGGAAAAGGTACAAGCTTGAGGGGACCGTAAACCATACAACTCCAATTCGCGGTTTATACCTATCTCGCGGGCGATATGAAATGGAATCCGCGGAATTTTTCGCGGTAGGTATTAATTAAATCCGCGGAATTTTTCGCGGTTGGTATTAATTAAATCCGCGGAATTTTTCGCGGTAGGTATTAATTAAATCCGCGGAATTTTTCGCGGTAGGTATTAATTAAATCCGCGGAATCTTTCGCGGTAGGTATTAATTAAATCCGCGGAATTTTTCGCGGTAGGTATTAATTTAATCCGCGGGTTAATTCGCGGATTGTACGCGGCGAAATTGGAGCAATCGAAATTATTGACGAACTAGGCCAGAGTGGCGCCAACCGACCCCCGAACGTGCTCCAGAACCGTCGAATCCCTTACTACTATTAATCAATTAGAGCTGAAATTAAAAAATCTGTTCACCCATCTGCAAGATACATGCAGATAAATACAGCAGACAGCATCTTTTTAAACTTTTTTCGCTTTAAAAATGATGCTTCAGCAAGAAAAAGTTAAGACCCGGTCGTAAATTGAAGATGACGGGTTACAGAACCTTCCCTTACGCTTTGACGAATATGTCAATAACGTAGTCAATTTTATAACGTCGTGCCATCGATCGCAGATTTAATGGAACCATGTAACAGGTGACAGAATAATTTGTCCTTTGTACTTTCGCTCATGACATAAAATTTTATGCGCTTCATTTATGCTACGTTTCATTAGCCCATCGTAACATGGCTGCTTAATTAAAAAATTACGTGTCTTTTGTAAATACTTTTTTGTTATTTTTAGAACAATAATTTAATATTGTTCTAAAAATCTTTCTTGCCTGAAATTGTAATAATATTTAGTACTAGCTTTTGCCCGCGGCTCCGCCCGCGTTAAAAAGTTTTTCCGGGATAAAAGTCCCTCTTTATGTTTTCCCGGGATAAAAAGTAGCCTATGTGTTAATCCATGACACGATCTACCCGTGTGCCAAATTTCATCAAAACCCGTTCAGTAGTTTTTGCGTGAAAGAGGAACAAACATCCATACATCCAGACATTCAGACATTCTTACAAACTTTCGCCTTTATAATATTAGTAGGATTAGTTTATGCTCGCGGCTCCGCCGGCGTGTGTAAGTTATTCCGGGATAAAAGTCCAGTTTTTTTCCGGGATAAGAGAAGCCTATGTTACTCGCTGATAACGAAGCTTTATATTGATGAACTAGCATTTGCCCGCGGCTTCGCCCGCGTTTTTTAGTTTTCCGGGATAAAAGTCCCGTTTTTTTTCTCGGAATATAATATAGCCTATGTGTTAATTCAGGACATGGTCTACCCATGTGCCAAATTTCATCGAGATCCGTTCAGTAGTTTTTGCGTGAAAGAGTATCAAACATCCATACATACTTACAAACATTCGCGTTTATAATATTAGTAGGATTATAGTAGGATACATTTCGCCCGCGGCTCCATCGCGTTAAAAAGTTTTTCCGGGATTAAAGTCCCGTTTTTTATTTTCCCGGGATAAAATGTAGCCTATATGTTAATCCAGGACATGATCTACCCATGTGTAAAATTTCATCGAAATCCGTTTAGTAGTTTTTGCGTGAAAGAGTAACAAACATCCGTACATCCAGACATCCATACATCCATATCCGCCCTGTGGATTGGGGGCGTTTGGAGAATTCCACCACGGTATCCTCTGCCGGTCGTAAAAGGCGGTCTAATAGGGGTCTCCGGGGGTCACGGGTGGGCGGAAGGGGCCGTCCACCTATTAGTCTAGCCAACTTTTGTGACCCCCGTGATGGACGGCATCGTGGCGGTTAGGTCTCACGCTGTTTTTGACGCCGAGGGCGTCCTTCGGCGTACGAGGCTTCTGAGCCCTCCCAACAACAGGAGACGGACCGCAACAACGGTACGCGCAGGGGCGGTTGCGGACGACAACTTAGACGTGAGTCGGAGGGAGCCCGCAGCCGTCCCTAATGCGCCGAAGATGGCCACCGCGGAGTTTTGGTTGGTATGCCGTGGGGTGTACATAGGTTAGGGACTCGGCCCGGCGGTCGCTCGACGTTTTCCATCTCTCCGGGCGGCTCAACGTCTGGTCGTAAGGCACGGTGAACCCAACATAACCGCTCAGTCGTTCCCCTTGAACGCTGGGCGGTAGTAATAATTCACTTTCTCCGCGTAAACAAAAAAAATGAACTCGTTGAGACACAACCATCAGCAATAGCCCACTCGCGCGTTCTAAGCCCGCGGGATAGGCAGCCTTTGTGATATTCATTCCTTGGTGGGAGAAGTGGCGGGAGGCGCCCGACGTGATGGCCCAGTGGTGGCATGCGCGTGAGCTGCACGTGGTACTGGACAGTACTTGGACATTGCAACATTATTTTTTTTAAATAAAATATTTTTTGTAAAATAAACGTAGCCTTAGTTACTCTTTATTACATCAGATACCTGCCAATAAAAGTCCCGTCAAAATCAGTCCAGCCATTTCAGAGATTAGCCGAAGCAAACAGACAGATAAAAATTGTAAAAAAGATTATTTTGGTGTATGTACCGAATATCTATACATATCTATACATCTTTCTATACATATCTATACATTTTTCAATACATATCTATTCATTTTTCTATACATATCTATACATTTTTCTATGCATCTATCTATACAGCTCGCGTGGAAAAGTTTTTCCGGGACAAAAGTCCCGCTTTACATTTTCCCGGGACAAAACGTAGCCTAAGTCATTCCTTATTACGTCAGCTACCTGCCAATAAAAGTCCCGTCAAAATCGGTCCAGCCATTTCAGAGATTAGCCGAAACAAACAGACAGACAGAAAGACAGACAGACAAAAATTGTAAAAAAAAATATTTTGGTGCATGTACCGTATATATACTCATATGCATGTAGTAAAAAACGGTTATTTAAATATTACAAACAGACACTCCAATTTTATTTATATGTATAGTTTTTGTAAAATAAACGTAGCCTTATTTACTCGTTATTACATCAGATACCTGCCAATAAAAGTCCCGTCAAAATCAGTCCAGCCATTTCAGAGATTAGCCGAAACAAACAGACAGACAAAAATTGTAAAAAAGAATATTTTTTGGTGTATGTACCGAATATCTATACATCTTTCTTTACATTTTCCCATACATATCTATACATTTTTCTATACATATCTATACATTTTTCTATACATCTATCTATACAGCTCGCGTGGAAAAGTTTTTCCGGGATAAAAGTCCAGCTTTATATTTTCCCGGGATAAAACGTAGCTTGAGTTATTCCTTATTACGTCAGCTACCTGCCAATAAAAGTCCCGTCTAAATCGGTCCAGCCGTTTCAGAGATTAGCCGAAACAAACAGACAGACAGAAAGACAGACAGACAAAAATTGTAAAAAAAAATATTTTGGTGCATGTACCGTATATATACTCATATGCATGTAGTAAAAAACGGTTATTTAAATATTACAAACAGACACTCCAATTTTATTTATATGTATAGATACAAATCTTTTTGAGACGTCTCGAACATGGATTTAAGATCTGATATACTTCTTCTGTCTTCTTCTGAATTACTTACCCTATGTAGTTTTTCAAGCTTATTTATCTTAACATCAAGACTTTTCAATCAACTTTCGACTATCAAATGTGGTCCCAAAATTATTAATCGATAGACAAATTGAACCCTTCAGGGCGCTCACAACATACGTTGTGGGGTATCAAAATGATTAGAACATCGGGTTGACCCTTGGCAGGCACATTTGAATGTCGCCCTCAATAGACCCTTTGTCGAGGAAGGATGACAATTAAATTAAAGAAGAATCGATTTTACAAGACCCTTAGGGTAATGGTAAATAAATCGTCTATATTTAAAATATATACACTCATTAACTTGAATTTATTTAATCTTATTCTTAACCCTTCAAGCCCCGCTTATATATATAGATGTATGGGAAAACCCTATATATATGGACACCGGTGTCCGTCGCGGGGCTTGAGGAGTCAAAGTAAATGTTGAATTGCGTGCGCGGTAAGATACCGCTTTGCGGTTCCGGGTTAGAATCCCGGGTCGGGCAAAGTTATATTAGGTTTTTCTGCTCAACATCAGCGCGGAGTCTGGAGCTTATGCCGTATATGGCGGTAGGCTCGCTACCTATCACATCTTAGGACGGAACACAATTGGCGAAAAGTGAGTGCCCTGGTTGCACCTCTTCCTACTTCTTAGGGGATGAAGGCGTGATATATTTGTGTGCGTGTGTGTGTGTGTTTATGTAAGTATAGAACTATAAGCATGAACATAGAGGCATGTTATAATTGAACCGATGAACTACAAATACTTATATTAAATAGACTCACTTTTTTTTCCTTTTAATAACAAGAAGCTGAATACACTTTTCTATTATAGTACACCTATCTATAATTCCAATAATTTAAAAAATAGCTTTAAACTTAAGAATAACAAAGCAAAGTCACTTGATATCATAAAATATAATTACAAAGGATTACTTAGTTAAGTTTTTAAATATTAAGGAATGTAAAAATGTTTATACCCAGTCAATATATTTAGCTTTACTATACTACACAGTATATTTTATATTTCTGCAATGTCCTCAATTGCTTCCTTCGCAAAATATGTAATAACATTCTTAAATATTGATTTTGCTGCGACGTCCATTAGAGGTTTTCCGAATTCTAGAGAAATATCCTTCCAATTTTCGTTCAAGAATTTCAACATTGTGTCACCTAAAATTAAATCATTTATGAGCAGAATCATTACGATGAAACAGTACAATAACATCATAAACAATTTCTCGTATATTAAGAGAGGTGTTATAGTTTGTTAGCTTATTTATACAATGCTGCTATATCGGAAACAGCTGAACCGATTTTAAAATATCTTTCAGTATTAAAAAGCAACTTTCCTTTAGCACTTCCATAGGTTAATTTTATTTCATGATTAGTATTCGATAAATGACTTTCACTTAAGTACAGTAAGCAACATAAGTAGCTACAAATTCAAAACTACAAATCGTCTCTACACTTTTTTGTTCTTATTAATTTTAGTTTTCTCTTCACGAAAATAAAATCATAGGGATTAACTTTGCTTCAAAGAAAAAAATAACATTTCAATTAAACTTGACCCGTAGAGGCGAATTAAAATTTTGAATTTGTTCAGCCATTTATGTGGCTGACTGTACATGCGCTATAGGCTAGTTTATGAAACAATCATACTCACTGAGTTCCTTGTTGCCATTGAACAAATTAGTCAAAGAAAACTGCGCATTGTCCACCACTTCAAAATCATAATCCAACTTCTTGGGTACAATATGGTCTTTGCCATCAGCTCCTTTGTCTACTTCATAGGTAATGTACAGCTTGATATTCAAATTCTCTGTAATGATAATGAATGTTTATAAAACGAGGCAATACCTATTTCTGCTAACGTCATTAATGTGAATTTTAAATATATATATTTTTTATAGGTGAACACATACGCCGCTGAATGGGTTTTAATAAAATTTGGCATGTTCAAAGACCCAAAGTCTAGGAATATCATAGTATAGCTTTATTCCGGTTCAAAGAGCTGTGGGAATTTTATTCTGGGAAATGACTTACGTGGACATAAGAACGAGCAAAAGTTAGTTCTATGATAAAATTCCCTCTTCACTTAATTGTTACTAGTTACTCTCTATCGTCAAATGTTTAAACAAATCACTGACTACCTAAATTGTTTTTCGGTAATCCCTTATGCGTAAAAATGCTATAATTTTCATAAAATCACGTTCAAAACAACATTAACATAAGTCTCTTAGAGTACTCACTCAACTTCAATTTCATGTCACCGTCTCCAGTAATGGGTAGAATCAGGATCCTACCAGCCGCAGTATAGTGACCCTTGATAGTGCAATCTGCGTGATAATGGATCTCGAATTTCTTTCTTTTTAAGTCCCATCTGCGAAAAGTACACACGAAGAAAGACTCATTAAGGCATGTATTCTTTATGTATAAGTGTGGTTTACATAAAGAGCTGCATAGCGCTGCATGCAGTCAGAAATAAAAACTACATATTAAAATAAAGACTGACAACGATTTCGTACTTAAGATTATTTTAGGACTTAATAGTCAACGCACAACTTTTTCACAAATATTTATTACATATGCAAAGATAAGCGCTAAGCTAAAGGATTTCTGAACAATCGTTACCAAAGTGGGTAGAGAACTAGTAAGGAACCACAATCGATCGATTTGAGATAGCGATTAAAATCATTTATTTAATTCAACCGAGAGGCTAAGCGGCGAATTCATCGCAGCATTATGGTCCAAATTCTAATTCCGATTAACTCTTACATTCTTATTGAAAACCTCTTAAAAATATCTTTGTCCTTACAATCGATAACGTCACAAGCATTTTTACAATGGCAATCTGATTACACCAACGAACTTACTTAACATCATCGATGATTGAACTCTTCAATCCTTTTAGTTTTCCTTCTGTGAGGCTGAACTGCAGGCCCGATATGTCAAACTTGACGTCTTCCATGTCCAAAACATCCATTACGGTAATTCCCAGTTCTGGTAACCCGTCCAGAAACACAGGGAGTGCTTTCTGGAACGCAGGCACCATGCATTTGGAATCTTCTAGATGGCATTTTTCTACCGGCAGAACTAAATACAAAAAAGCATGTTTGGGTTATTTAGTATTACTATGTATACAAAATCTTACTACTATAATAAATGTAAAGGTTTGGGAAAATGTGGTTTGGGATAATAACCGCTTATTACCATTCTCATGGTTTACATTCTAGTTCAAAGACCTCAGACGTTTTTTATCTAATCTGGGAATCGAACCAATAATCTCAAGGTTCCGAGTTCAATTCCTATGTAAAAGACTTAATATTATAAAACCTTTCGACCACTAGTCATGTGAGCCGTAACATTGTGAACATCAACCAAGTCATACACTTTTAGAAAGGCCGGTATAATTGAGTCGACTGATGAGATACATGTCTCATAAATCAATAGGTATTAGGTACTCCATCTGAACGCCACACTCCTCAACATTTGAAGCCGTAGCTACGATGCCTTTCTGCAGTTTTTAACGTTTATAGAAACGAGATCATACTAATATGACTCGCAATGTCAAAAAAAATCTCAGCAGTAAATCAGATCTCATGTAGTGTCAAGCTTCTTACACTCTTCTTACTCTACACGCTCTAACTCCACAAGACCTATACCTTAGTCAAAATATGTGGCTTGGCCATTTTGCTACCGTCACATTGTCGTAAAAATTTAGTCACTGTTCATTACTTTACTTGTAGTAACGACGAAGAGTTTTGAGAAAAGACAGGTAGTGCCCTTGCGCTTCGCTTAACTCGTCTAGGCGGAGCTCTACCGTGGCCCCAAATGTAACTGACATACGCATACTCACGCCTTTTATCTCCAAAGGGGTAGATACTAGATAGAGGCGCAATGAGTGCACCCAGTGAGCCTATCGCCATATCGGGCACTAATTCCAGTCTCCAAGCTGATACTGATTAGAAAAACCTAATATCACTTTGCCCGACCCGAGGATCGAACCCAAGACCTCAGCACTGCAGTCGTACCGTAATACAACTACGCCACCGAGGCAGTGTGACTGACATATTCTATCGATTAATCTATCGCTAGGGTATGTCATAACGTTATACTCAGACATAACGTTAGCAATAACGATTGTAAAAAGTATCTTGGCTGCGACGGCAGGTACCTACAGTGGCCTTATTTTACAATATCCGTATAATGTCATAACAGCTGACTTCCAATAATTGCCACACAAATTCACACACGAACCCACAATGGGACAAATTCCAACAATAACATGTCAAAGATCCTACAGTCACTTTAAACCGGAATGCGTCCCCCGATACACATTCACGGCTCAAAGGCTATGAATTGAGCACCGTAAACCTAGGGAAGCACGTTTCAATTATATGGGAAGTTTGCAGTAAACTTGTTGCGAAATAAATGCACAAATCTATGTGAGTGATCAAGCGTTGTGTTTGACTTGGTACTCTCCGCTAATTTTCACATTTAATATTCATCTTTAAAATTGAATTCATGTTGTTACTTGCTCATTTTAAAATATATATATTTAAAAAAAATAAGATACAATATAATAACAATAAAAGACCTGCGCTGAGTTTCTTGGTGCTTCTTCTCATGTCAGTGGTTTTGTTTTGCAAAAAAGAACTGGATTTATAAACAAGCTCCTTCCTACAAGTAAATAAGTACTACCCAAAACTACTATCAAAAACATAAAAGTGCAATTTGGGAGCCAATGGCCATGTAAAAAATATACGTGGTTGTCGACTGCGCCGACAAAAGAATTGAGATCTAAATGGGTGCCAAGACTTTTATGTAATCCTGAAATGTGTATAGTGTATCTTCTTATGAATAAATTAATGTTATTGCGTTTAATTCGGAATTAACTCTAATAAATTCTACTTCTTTTTTGAGAAATTCATAACAGTTACTCCCATTGTAATAGCGTAGGTAGTTTTTAATAAATATTTTTTTCGAAAGAAACTTTAAATCGCTCTCCTGTTAAGTTTACCAAATGTCGATTTAGCCAAATAGCCTTTCACACCTCAATATATACTATAATTTCAACAATAATTAAAAATTCAAAGGAAAAAGCGAAATAATTTTGCAATTACAATACGGGTACTTACTTGCTGTTCTCACGGAACCCGCTAAGCATATCGCTAAATATAAAGCCACTTTTAAAATCATTTTTGTTCACACGTAGAGTCTTTGGAAAAGTCGTCTTCGCACTGATACAGGAAATCTAGTCACCGACCTTAATATATAAGTACTCTGTTACAAAGAGTCTACAACCATAGCACGGAAAAATTAAATTTATAATAATGAATTTCAAATTGCTCTAACGACCAGCGAGTCATCCGGCACGTTATAGTTATTAGATAAATGTTTAAATGACACTTGAAAGGCAAAAAATAAATGGGACAGCTTAGAGGTAATTGTTGAGTTTAGAATGAGACCGCGTATTATGGCGCGGAAAACAGATAAGTTACTGCTAACACGCTACAATCTTTTATAATTTGCAATATGTGATTTAGGAAATATTTGTACAAGGAAGAAGATATACGGTTTCATAAAGATATAAATAAAAATAGCAAAAAAAATATTTGAACATAAAGCCTCATTTAGATGGAGCAAATTTCGTACCGCGCACGTGCAATTCTTGAAAAGATATAAATAAGTTACCCAACTGATTATTTGCAATGGAGAGACAATTGTCGCCCGTGTTGACAGACCATACTCGCTTGTTCCAACAATAATCGTATGAGTCTTTTGACATTTAAAAAAAAGTACGCCTGGGTTCCCCTCAAGAATACTATTAGTAATAATTGCTCCGTCTACGTTGGGATTTTACTATGGTAATGTCATATAAAGTGAAACGGTTAGCAATAGGTGAACTCTAGTAGTGAAGAGAGCAGTTTTCACCTGATTAAAATGTAGCATGCATGCATTCCGGGCTGGCCGTGGGTAAATGTGTGCGTCTAACGAATGTTCGCATATTTTCGTGTAATTTTGTTGACAAAATTTCGTACAGTCTGTTAACTAGGAACTAACGAACTGAATTTCGCCTAACTAACCCTCAATGAATCATTAGTTTCCATTTGTATTAGAAAGGTCAGAGTACAGAACAAATTGGGATATATTTAGATTAGTAAAAAACTCTAGTAAAAAAATAAATCTATCATTATTTATTAAGACTGCCTCGGTGGCGTAGTTGTATTACAGTACGACTGCAAAGCTGAGGTCTCGGGTTCGATCCCCGGGTCGGGCAAAGTGATATTGAGTTTTTCTATTCAGTATCAGCCCGGAGTCTGGAATTTGTGCCCGATATGGCGATAGGCTCGCCCCCTATCACATCATGGGACGGAATAACGGCGAAAAGTGGGTGCACTAGTTGTGCCTCTGCCTACCCCTTCGGGGATAACAGGCGTGAGTGTGTGTGTGTATTTATTAATCAATTTATCGCCTGCTTCGGTATAAATGTGTTAAGGTAAGACTGCTGAGGTCTCGGGTTCGATCCCCGTAACGGTCAAAGTGATATTGGGTTTATCTATTCAGTATCAATCCGAAGTCTGGAATTTGTGCCCGATATCGTAATAGGCTCGCCCCCTATCACATCATAGGACATAATACGTACAGCAAAAAGTGAGTGCACTAGTTGCGCCTCTGCCTACCCTTTCGGAGATAAACGGCATGGCTCTTGAACATTTAAACGATGGCTGTGTGTGTAATTATTATAATAACGTTTTATGATTGCCCAACTTTATACTATAAAGAGAAGCTTCTCGGGGCCACAGCTATGAGTTACAATGTGCTTTAGACAGATAAAAAAAATAATATTAAAAAGTATCTTACATATTATACTAGTTATTTGTAAGGTTTTTATATATCCTGCATTAACATAATATACATACATAGCATCATATTTTTCCCTATTCAGGGGTAGGCAGAAGTGTAACACACGCACATTTCACCAACTATTTAAGGTCCCATTTAATCGGGGCCGGCTTATTGCCACTTATCGGGCACACTCCTAGACTCTGGGCTGATAGTGACTAAGAAAGCACATCATCACTTTTCCCGAACCGGGATTCGAACCCAAAAATTCAGCGCGATCACCATACCATGCTCGCAAAACAACTACACCACTGAGGCAGTCTACGTCATATTATATAAGCCACGTTTTATTCCGGAAAATTACAGAGTTTGAATATTATCGCGGGAAAGATTTTTCACGCAGGCGGGGCAGTGGCCAACACCTAGTCTTACTACTATTCTAAACTAGATTATACCCGCGGCTCCGCCCGCGTTAAAATTTTTTTCAGGAATTTAAGTCCCACTTTTATTTTTTTTGAGATAAAATGTAGCCCATGTGTTAATCCAAGACATGATCGACCCGTGTGCCAAATTTCATCGAAATCTGTTCAGCGGTTTTTGCGTGAAAGAGTAACAAACGTCCATACATCCGACATCTATACATACTTACAATCTTTCGCGTTTATAATATTATTATAGTAGGATTTGAAAGTTTGTGAAAAAATTTGGATGATTGTTAGAAGTAAACGCAAAAATTACTGAACGGATTTGGATGAAATTTGGCACACGGGTAGATCATGTCCTGGAATAACACATAGGCTGCTTTTTATTCCAAATAATTTGGTCCCATGGAAAATGATCGATATTTTTATCTGATACATGAAGTAGATGGCGCTGGTGTACCGTTTTAGGGACTTTTGTAGCGGGAAAGGCTTTTCTCGCAGGCGAGACCGCGAGCAAAACCTAGTAATCAATAAAAATTTCGTACCTCGTTTACGAGAAAAACTTAATAACTATACTAAGACGAAAATGTTTTTGTTCTCAGAATAAGTGTCATTATAAACGTGATTTTAAATACTTGCACGGCGTTTGTTTTTTATGGCAGCTCGGCAAACGAACAAGTGAGGTACTGACGGTAAGCGGTCACCATCCAAATAATAACCCTAAATTGTCATGCTACTTTTATATTCTTACTTATCTTATTTTACTGCTTATATTAATATGACAAATGCGAAAGTTTGTGATTTTTTTTTATATTTGTATGTTTGTAAGAGGTAAACGCAGCAACCGTTAACGGATTTTGAAATTTTATTGGTGTTAGCCGGGATTTGTAGTTTCAGAAGAAAAAATTTGAATGATCCCAACAAATCCGTCAATTTGTATTTTACTACTAACTATCATCCAAACTTGTGCAGCTGCAAAATGGACAAGGAATAAGTTATCCCCCTACATTAACAAAACATTTTTTATTTTAAGTAAATAAACACAAAAGAAATAAAACATAAATCCTGACACAAAACGTTCTACCAGTATCCTAAGAAGTACTTTTTCAAGGCTTTACCCCCAATAAAGGTCAGTATTAATAACAACTACTTTTAAACACAGGTCATTTATACGACTATTACATCGATGTTAATGCGCCATATTATAGTAATAAATATGGTTGTAAACATTATATAGCTGACGTTTAATAATAAATTGAATGTCGAAGAATTTCATAAAATAGAGATTGATTTAGCGGTAGTGAAAACGGTAGCTAGGTGAGGTAAATCTTTCTTATATTTAAATGTGTCCAATATCGTCTATGCTTGTATCAATCACAAATATTCATATAAATGCCGGAAAACATCTTGGACTACCGCGTATTGGGAGATTTTTTAAACGTAAGTATCGTTAAATTAAGTTCCCTACCACGCGGCAGAAGTTAACGTTGTTTCCGTCTCTTATACCGTAACCCCTGATATAGATACTTGCGTAATCAGACAAATAGTCACGAATGCGAGGGTGTAGACAGTTTATTCGTGTGTAATCATAATTCATAGTAATATTCCACGAATCATTTTCCAGTAGTCTAAATGAGGCACCAAACGGGGTACTTGGACGTGAAGAGTGAAAAGAAACGAAATTGATATTGACAATTATCCCCAAAGAAAAAACAACTTTACTGTATTATTATTCATATAAAATATGTTTCACTATCCATTGATAAGGAAACGAAGATTTGGATTACATTTATTTCATACACTCACGCCTTTTATCCCCGAAGGGGTAGTCAGAGGTGGAACTAGTGCACCCACTTTTCACCGTGCGTATTCCGTCCCATGATGTGATAGGGGGTAAGCCTATTGCCATTTCGGGCATAAATTCCAGACTCCGGGCTGATACTTTACACCTTGAATCTATTCCCCCAGATAACTTATAAATATCTTGCATCCAACAATCAATAGGCTAAATTATCTAAGTACTTTTTACATATTCCAATTTCAAACGATAGCTCTGTATTTCGCGCTTGCTGGATGTCTGATGATACAACAAACACCAGCATACACTAATATAACTTTTGTGCGGGGCTCGGACTGGGCCAACACCCCGCAATGTGTTGTGTGTGTGCTGGATTGCGTGAGTGGGAATATGGCGATACCAGTGACAAAGTAACAAAGGCGTAAAATCGGGAAATAGCGTTTATTTCACACACTGAATCGAAAGTTACAAAGTTCAGCCACAACGGTAGCCAAATTCTCCCGGCGTTAATATTCGGCGCGTAGTCTCTCGTTGCTACGCCGTAGCTATGCGACGTAGCTGGAAGTCGTCCTCGTAGCACCGTGCCACCGCTGATGAGGAAGGATGGTCCACTCTGCATAAGCGCCTGTTTCCTCTTCAAACTTGCAGACTTCTTCTTTCTTGCCGACTACTTGCTGTTTTCTTGATGTCCCGAACTATTTCTATTAAACAAAAAACTCCTAACACGTTTTAACTCAAAAATACAAAAAAACAAATTAGCTTAAGTACTCCGCGGCTATACCGTACGGAGCACTAAGAGGGCCTTCCCTCTTTCTAGGACCTCTTTTTCACTTTCAAGATTACACTTATTTTCAATTCGCGCCTAAGTTAAATCTATATGCCTAAACTATAAGTGTCTTGGTACATAGACACTAAGTGGCTCTATATACTAAACATCATAAAACAACCTTATGTGCATTACAAAGAAAGTTATCGTGATTTACTTACTCTAAGTTTAGCACAAACGATGCACACAAGCAACATTTCTAAAAATAACTATTTAAACTTTATACATACGTTCATCCCGCTACCGCAGCGGGGTAGGCAAAGTTCTAACCTACACTATGACACCGAATGAAACACTACACAGTTCATACCGGGTGAGTTATAAGCGTTCAATGACCCTAACGATAACACGATTTTTTCACTAAGATCACTGACTAAAGTCTATGACGTCACTAAGAGGTCCGAGTTCTATTACGAAATCGCGCATGCGCGGTATGCACTTTACGTTGTTCTCTCTTCGAGAATATGCGTCCTGCACATTCTCCCGCCGTGCATCACCCAGCGTCCAGGGGGTGATGCAGTCACGCTGTCGGGCAGGATGCATCCGCCGCTGGCTGCGGCGCGGCGCTCTCGGTCCTTGTGTCGTCAGCTTGGTGTATGACGACGATCCTCTTCACGGGTCGTCGCAGGACACCTCCGCGGGTGGTGATGTCCACTGTGCGCACCACTCCATCTGGGCCGGGATACATGGCGCAAATGCGCCCCCGCGGCCATGTGTTGCGCGGGAGCGTGCCGTCTATGATGCGGACGACATCACCTATTTGCAGTTCGGGGCCCCGGCTGTGGGCCTCCCGCCGGTTTCTTAGCTCGGGGAGGTACTCCCGGAGCCAACGCGTCCAGAATGCGTCGGCGAGCTGCTGTGTGGCTTTGAGGTCGGCGTGCGCGCCGAAGTCGTGGTCGGCCGGGAAGTTCGGCACCGACCACGGGCCCCGACCGCCCAACAAAAAGTGGTTAGGCGTCAGGGCTTCCGGATCCTCAGGGTTCACCGACACGTGGGTCAATGGTCGGCTATTGACTGTTAGTTCGACCTCGGCGAGTAACGTTGCCAACGTCTCTTCTCGAGGGCTCCTCTCGTGGAGCACCGTTTTTAGTGCGGTTTTCACAGTCCGCACCAGTCTCTCCCAGGCGCCGCCCATGAATGGCGCGCCCGGGGGAATGAAGCGCCATCGGATCGCCCTCCGCGACGCCTCTTCTTCGGCGCCCGCGAGGAGGGTGTTGCGCAGCTCTCGTTCCGCGCCGTGGAAGTTGGTCGCATTGTCGGACCACAGCTCGACGGGGCTCCCACGACGCGCTGTCATGCGCCTGAGTGCCATGATTGCACCCTGCGCACTTAATGAGTGCACCACCTCTAGATGCACCGCTCGAACTGTCAAACATGTAAAGAGAGCTACATAGCGCTTTTGATTGCTGCGGCCCACGGTTACGGTGAGCGGACCGAAGTAATCAAGACCGGTATAGGTAAATGGTCTGTGATGATGAGCCAGCCGACAGGCAGGTAAGTCGCCCGTCACCGGCTGCGGCGGGGTCGCCGCCCTCTGGCGGCACTTCAAGCAGCTCCTCAGTGTAGTCTTGACCGTCGGGCGTAGTCTCAGGATCCATCTCTGTTGGCGGCAGCAGTTGACCACGCTCTCGACGCTGGCGTGATGCAGCTCTGCGTGGACGTGCTCGATCCACAGCCGTGTTGCCCGATGCTCGCCGTCGACGACCGGAGGGTGCTTCATTTTTTCTGTGATTCCCGTGGTAGCTGAAATCCGACTATTTAAACATATCAAATTATTAATTAGTACAATACTCAAAGGATACAGGCGGCTATCCCGTGATACGGGTTTTCCTTGTGCGAGTGCACGTATTTCTTCGGCAAACACTTTTTCTTGACTCATTTTTATAATGAGGTATTCCGCCCGTTCTAACAGCTCAGCTGGGAGGGTCATGAATGTTATGTCCTCCGATTTTCGCGCGCTCCTCTTCAACGGTTTTTTCGACGTTTGAGCGCGTTTCCAATCCGGGTCCTTTTGCGAAGCGGCCTTTGTTCGCTTGTGATTAACGTAATCACACCGTCGCCGGAACACGCGCACTGCCTGCAGAGTGCGAGCTGTAGCTCTCAAGTATCGGGTCCAACTCGAGAACCGATTCACGTCGGGTAGGGCCTCTGAGAGCTGTGGCTCTCGATGTCCTGAGGTGACGGCGCCTACTCTTTCTTCACCGGTCGTGGTGATGATGCCCCTTTCTTCCGTGGGCCATAAGTCGGGTGGATTTCGGAGAAATTCCGGCCCATTGAACCATCGATGTCGCTCATCGTAGTTGTCCGGCACGTCGCGTGTGGCATCGTCAGCGGCATTGTGGCGCGTCGGCACCCATCTCCATTCGCTCGTTTGTGAATGTTCCTCTATTGCCGCGACGCGATGAGCGACGTATGGTTTGTATGATCTGGATCCTGTTCTGATCCAGCTCAGCGTTGTCCGACTGTCTGTCCAGTAGGTCGTTGACTCGGGTTGTCTTCCGTGTTCGCGCTTCACCGCGGCTGCCATCCGTGTGCCGAGTACTGCTGCCTGTAATTCTAGACGGGGAATGGACGTTAGTTTCAGCGGCGCAACTTTCGCTTTCGCTGTTATAAGCGAAACCGTGACCCGTCCGTCTTCATCTTCGGCTCGCCAGTATAGTGCGGTCGCGTAGGCGGACTCGCTGGCATCGGTGAACACGTGCAGCTGCAATCTTCTAGCTCGAGTATAGCCTAGGTAGCAGCGTGGCACGGACACGTGACCCAATCTTCTCAGCTGTGTGACCCAATCCGCCCATCCGGCGGATATGTCGCCGTCAAGCGGATCGTCCCATGCAGTGCCGCGTCTCCAGACCTCCTGCAACAGCTGCTTGGCCCTTACCGTCACTGGGGATGCAAGACCTAGAGGATCAAACAGGGACATTACTATTTTAAGCGCTTCTCGTTTCGTGGGCGCTTCTCTGATTAACAAGTTTGGCGGTATGCGCGCCAAATCCAAATTGAAGGCGAGTCTGTCTTCCGTTGGTCTCCAAATGAGGCCCAAGACTCTCTCCGCCTTTTCTAAGTCCACCTCTTCGCGGTGGGGACTTGCCGATTCGCCGAGTGCTTCAAGTACCTCAGGCGAATTACTCGTCCATTTTTTCAATATAAAATGCGCCTCACCGTGAATGTCGCGCACTTGCCGCGCAATCGTTGTCGCGCTTTCTATGTCCGGATAGCTGTCAAGGTAATCGTCCATATAATGTTTTCTCCTTATCGCGTCGACAGCTTCCGGATGCGTCGATCGAAATCTGTCCGCGTTGCGATTCATGACATAAATCGCCGTCGCGGGAGAGCTAGATGCACCGAAAATGAGTACCTTCATCCTGTATATTTCCGGCGGTTCGTTATCTCGGCGATCCGCTCGCCAGAGATATCTGAGGGCGTCGCGATCTTCCTCGCGCAATCTCACCTGCATAAACATCTCCGTGATATCCGCGGTGACTGCAATGGGATGTTCCCGAAATCGCATCAGGACGGCGGGAAGAGGCTGCAACAAGTCTGGACCTGTTAATAAGTTATCATTCAAAGTGGTACCCTTTGTCTTGGCCGCCGCGTCGTGCACAACTCGCAGCTTGTCCGGTTTCAAAGCATTAAAAACTGCGAAGTGCGGCAAATACCATGTCCTTGTTGCATGGGAGGTCGCGGGGGCTGGCTCGGCGTAATCCTTCTCGATCAGCGCCTCCATCTGTTGGTTATATCTGACCTTGAGTTCGGGGTTCCTATCCAGCTTGTTTTCTATGTTGTGCAGCCTTTTCAAAGTGTTCTCGTAATTGTTCGGGAGCTCGACATTTTCTTTTTTCCACAGGAGAGACGTGGTATATCTTCCGCAGGGTTCTCTCGTGGTGTTGTCCTCCAGGATTCTCAGCGCCTTTTCTCCGGGGTCGCTCTTCGGCCTGCGGGGATCTACAAACAGATTATCAAGCAAAATAAATTCTTTTACGAGCTCCTCAGTTAGGTCGTCGGTTGCTGTCTGGCCGACGAAATTCACCCTGTGTCCTAGGGCTCTGGTCCGGCTCCCGTGTACCACCCATCCTAGTGGTGTGAGCGAGGCGACCGGTTGGTTCCTCCTCCCGGACCGTGTCTTGCTAGATATAAGCAAATGCCAATTATCCTGGCCTATAAGAAGTCGGGGTTTCGCTTCTTGCGTTTGTGATGCAGGCAGGAGGCCCTTCAAATGGGTACAGTCTCGCAGCGCCTCTTCAGGAATACGCTGCGCCGCCAATCTCAAGTTGTCGACGGTGCGGGCTTCTATCTGCTGCCGTCCCCGACTTCCCCTTATCTGCAACTTAACACGACATGAATTATTCCGTGTAGTTTTCTCTCCATCGTACGTGATTATGTGGAGCGGTTCATCCGGTCCCTCCGCGCCGATGTCCTTGGCCAGCTGATGGTCGATCAAACTGACCGTCGACCCGTCATCAAGTAGCGCGAAAGTGTGAGCCTCTCCCGCCGGTCCTGAAATGCATACCGGAGCTATTTTCAAAAATGACATTTGCGACGTCCATGCCGAATTTACCACCTCTTCATTGGTGGCCTCGTCGGTACTCTTACTCCTCCGGTCCGAGTGCAGCATCCTATGGTGATGTCGTTCACACCCGTCCGTGTCGCATTTTCGAGGCTTGCATGTGTGTTGCTTCGATCGAAATTTCAGGCACCTGAAACATAGCCTATGTTTTTTCGCTAAGTCCCACCGCGCGTCAACCGCGGCATCCCGAAATCGTGCACATTCGCCCATCGAATGTACCTCCTTGTTGCATACACAGCATGCGGGCTTCTGTTTGTCGGCGACGGTATGTATTCGTTGCCGGCGTGGTTGTTCGCCGCCGCTAGTCTTCACCGGGGCCTTGTCCGCGATGATCTCTGGCACGGCGAACGGACTGCATATCTCCGCTTCCCTGGCAATGAA
The DNA here is from genome assembly GCA_949316025.1 of Lapara coniferarum. Classification (NCBI taxonomy): domain Eukaryota; kingdom Metazoa; phylum Arthropoda; class Insecta; order Lepidoptera; family Sphingidae; genus Lapara; species Lapara coniferarum. The sequence goes on from OX438920.1 coordinate 7,943,338, forward strand.
TCGGCTAAATTTTAATAAGTCGGGCTCACCTCTATGTTGTGCGGCGGCGAACTCATACCATTGCCTTCTCAGTGTCGGAGTCAATTTTTCCATCACCGCCTTCGTAACCTCCGGATTATACAGGTAGAAGGCACAATCGAGCGCTTGCAGGGTTCCCACGACATTTTCTATTTTCGTACTGAAAGTGCAAATATCTCGCGGCGAATCAGTGAGGCGGGGTAGCGCCCGGAGTCGCTCGATCTCGGCCAATGCGATCGAGTCCGGACGCCCAAACCGCGTCTCGAGAGTCCTCAGCACAGCGTTCGGTTCGGCGTTGGTGATGAGCAGCCCTTGTACTGCTTCCTTTGCTGTGCCCCGTAAGCTGCGGCGCAATCGGGACATATTCTCCAACGCTGTAAAATAACTTGCGGATTCATTATAAGCGGCTCTATAAGTTAGCCAATCTTGATGCGCACCGTTGAAAATGGGCAACTCCGTATACTTCAACGGCTGTCTATGTTGTGCAGCTTGCACAGCTTGCGTTATGGCACACGCAAGTTCACTATAATCGGAGTTCGGTCGCGCTGCGACCAATTCCCCGCCCCGCACTTGACGCGGGGTAGGCGGGGGCTGCGGCGGCGGCGGCTGTTGCGAAGCTTCATTTTCTCTTAACCAGGCTGCTACTACAGGCGGCGGTTGCTTCGCAGGCAGCGGCTGCACATTCGGGTTCGATGCCGCAGGGTTACCTGAAAATGTTATGAAATCGAGCGGATTATTTGATGCATCATTTGCCACTGGGTGACACGTTGGCGGGGGCACGGCACTGGCTCCCGCCGGTGCAGACGCCGGGATGTCCCAGGATGCGGCGGTGATCACTGGGTCTATGGGTTCGGGTGGCGGCTGCACACGGGATTGCGCATCTTGCACTTCGTGAGGTCGGTTATCAATCGCGAGCAGCTGACTGGTATGTAACCAGCTGTGAACGCGTTGATCCTGCTCGACCTCGGTGATGACGGAGTTAAGGTCATCCTCGCTATCTTCCGCTTCGATTTCTGCTAGCTTTGCGGTCGCTAGCTCTATCTTGAGTTTTGTGAGTTCGGCCCTGGCCTGTGCCAGGCGACGTGCTTTCGTTGAACGCCTTGAAGAAGTGGCTGGTCGACTTCGGGGCCGCTGTGGCTTCCTCTCTTCCGGTGCGGCGGCTTGAAGCTCCTCCGCAGCGGTGCCGACAGCGGTATCCCTATCGGTGGTGAAACACGTTTGAACGGTGTCGGCGATGGTGGTCTCGGTGGCCTCAGTCGCAGACGTTGCTGTAGCAGACGTCGCGGTCGCGGACGTCCCCGTTGCGGACGTCGCGGTGCATGACGTGACCGTCGTTGACGCTTCCGTGGCCGACGCCGTTCGTTTCCCGATTGACCTTGTCACTGGCATTTTCCACACTCACGTAGATCCGGCTCGCGAAGGACCAGAAAATGTGCGGGGCTCGGACTGGGCCAACACCCCGCAATGTGTTGTGTGTGTGCTGGATTGCGTGAGTGGGAATATGGCGATACCAGTGACAAAGTAACAAAGGCGTAAAATCGGGAAATAGCGTTTATTTCACACACTGAATCGAAAGTTACAAAGTTCAGCCACAACGGTAGCCAAATTCTCCCGGCGTTAATATTCGGCGCGTAGTCTCTCGTTGCTACGCCGTAGCTATGCGACGTAGCTGGAAGTCGTCCTCGTAGCACCGTGCCACCGCTGATGAGGAAGGATGGTCCACTCTGCATAAGCGCCTGTTTCCTCTTCAAACTTGCAGACTTCTTCTTTCTTGCCGACTACTTGCTGTTTTCTTGATGTCCCGAACTATTTCTATTAAACAAAAAACTCCTAACACGTTTTAACTCAAAAATACAAAAAAACAAATTAGCTTAAGTACTCCGCGGCTATACCGTACGGAGCACTAAGAGGGCCTTCCCTCTTTCTAGGACCTCTTTTTCACTTTCAAGATTACACTTATTTTCAATTCGCGCCTAAGTTAAATCTATATGCCTAAACTATAAGTGTCTTGGTACATAGACACTAAGTGGCTCTATATACTAAACATCATAAAACAACCTTATGTGCATTACAAAGAAAGTTATCGTGATTTACTTACTCTAAGTTTAGCACAAACGATGCACACAAGCAACATTTCTAAAAATAACTATTTAAACTTTATACATACGTTCATCCCGCTACCGCAGCGGGGTAGGCAAAGTTCTAACCTACACTATGACACCGAATGAAACACTACACAGTTCATACCGGGTGAGTTATAAGCGTTCAATGACCCTAACGATAACACGATTTTTTCACTAAGATCACTGACTAAAGTCTATGACGTCACTAAGAGGTCCGAGTTCTATTACGAAATCGCGCATGCGCGGTATGCACTTTACGTTGTTCTCTCTTCGAGAATATGCGTCCTGCACAACTTTCATCAAACTTCGGATTATTAACACAATGTAAGGTAATAAAAATTCATTCAGTTTTAATGGCAGTTTATTGTCAATCTTCTTCATTTTATTATTTCTAAAATAAGCTCCTTAATACTATGTATCACTGTTATGTCTTAGATTACTAGGCCTATCTCCATCTTCATCTAATTATTAATTTCACTTCAGAATACGAATGTGTGTGAACACGTGTCAATTGGATACGAAAATCCAACAGCAAGTGATAATTTATCTCATGGATAACTTATGGTCAATATATTAGCAGTGTGTAACAACAAACAATAAATTATTTAGTTGGGAATCTTTCAACATCATTTAATTTATAATATAAACTCTCATTATTCAATCACAGATTAAAATTACTTAAATTCTAATTCCTTGGTAAGTACATCTCAATCGAGATTAAAACTTAATTATTGAATAATTAAAGATAATTATACAACAGGTATTTCTTCTAACGGTTGTGTTTTTATATAACTCCTTATTGCATTAAATATTTTCTCTTGAGGTTGATCTAAAACAGGTGTTCCGAATTCGTCAATAAGCGCCTTCCAGTTTTGATTCATGAATTTGAGCATTACGTTGCCTGAAATAACAAAAATAATAAACCGTTGATAAATAAATGAAGTTTGTAATTTGTCTTATCATAATTGAGAAAACTTGATTGTTTCTTAAGGCATTAAATGTATCAGTATGGCGAAAGCAGTCAGATGATTGTGAGTAGTGTTGCTATGTTATATTGCCAGGCGCTGCTTAGCATAAGGTGGTCTGCTCGCTTCGTCATTCATTGTATAAACGTTGTATTAGAGATGACGATTAACAAAATAATTAATACGTTAGGTTGCATATTATGTGGAGCAAATAGTGTATCCTATATTACTTATTCTTACTTCCTACTATCTTATAATAAATTCCAAAAATAAACATATTTATATTTGGCATATTTGATAAAATTGGGAAATCTGATGGATGTGGGTGTTTGACGCGAAGATACACTATTTTATGGATTACAAAACCAAACAAAAACACATTATGACTTTATCCCTGAAAGGGCAGGTAGACATGTTAGTTTATTATTTATTTATTCAGTTACTACCCGTTGCTCGCGGGTCTGCCCGCGTGAAAAAGATTTTCCGAGATTAAAGCCCCGCTTTATATTTTCCCGGGATAATCAATAAGTTCGCAATATATCCATAGACAAAATATTTGATTAAGATTTCTATCGTAGTTTTATTACGTTAGAACAATCAAATAAAAACGATGAAAGTGGTACTTACTGAGTTGCTTATTGCCGTTGAACAGGTTAGTGAGGTGGAAATGAGCATTGTCCTTTACATTATAGTTGTATTTGTAGCTCTTCAGCTCAATTACGTCTTTACCATCAGCATTCTTCACTATTGCGAACGGGTATATTGCTTGAATTTGAAGGTTTTCTGAAACAATATATACATTGTCAATATTTTGACTGATATACATAAAAGACGAAAATAGACATACGATAAGTACAAACAAAACTGATGTAGGAATGAAAATTCTCAACATTATGATTTCATACAAATAAAAATAGTCTATTTATGCAAAAACAGAATATCAGGTAACATAAAGTACGTACATACTTCATTGTGTGTTTTAACAATTATTAAAACAGCTCTACTAACAAATACGAAAAACAATTCCTCGGACCTATTTAACCATTGACTCACATTTTTAGTTATAAAACTTTTGATATGATAGTATGGAGTTAAAAAATCGGTGAATCTATCAGTTCAATGAACACTAATTACTTAAATTCTTGAATATGTGTATCATTCGTTCCATTTTTGAATACCTTTTCTGCAATCCTGACTTGCAGATTCTACATTAGCGTATGAAAAGTATTATCATATGACTACGTACTTAGCTTAAGTGTTGCGTCTCCATCGCCGCTAATTGGCAGAATGAGCAGCCTTCCTGCGGCCTTGTATTTCGATTGTAAGGAAATGTCCATGTGGTAGACCAACTCTAATTCTTTATTAGCCATGTCAATACTGGAAATAAGCAAGGGTATATGGTGATCTATAGGTATCTACTCTGATATCAAAACAGTGTTCGTGTAATTTTGTGTTCTTAGTGCAGAAAAATAGGATTAATATTCTGAATTACAGTGAAGAGTTTCTACATCTTGACTAAACATGAATAAACCAATTACGAGCAATGAGGCTCCGGCAAAAATCCATAGGAATTATCCAAATCAATTGCCAATAAAAAAATCTATAATCTGTACCTTATTTTGTCTATCACAGATTTTTTCAATCCTTTTATGTCAGCATCGCGCATCGTTAATTTGAGTCCTGCGAGGTCTACTTTGATCAAATCCACATGCATTACATCAAGTACTTCTGTCTCAAGTTCCGGAATTCCTTCAATTAGTGTCGGCATGAATTTTTGAGCAGCACTTTTCATACAATTCTCATCAGATAGATTGCATTTCTGAATCGGTGGAACTGAAACCAAAAAATACATACATACATATATACATATACACTCACGCCTGTTATCCCCGAAGGGGTAGGCAGAGGCACAACTAGTGCACCCACTTTTCGCCATTATTCCGTCCCATGATGTGATAGGGGGCGAGCCTATCGACATATCGGGCACAAATTCCAGACTCCGAGCTGATACTGAATAGAAAAACTCAATATCACTTTGCCCGACCCGGGGATCGAACCCGAGACCTCAGCTTTGCAGTCGTACTGTAATACAACTACGCCACCGAGGCAGTCCAAAAAATACAATAAATTATTTACCCTCTGAGACACTTGGACGACTAAGATCATCATCGTCAATGGTTGACCGGTAGGCGATAGGTAATCTTATGAACTTTTTGGGTCGTATAATATTATATTGAGTAGTTTTTATAAGACCGCTAAATTAATTATAGTATAGCGTTTTTAATTATTATTAATCCTTAGGGCTGATGATTCCTTTACAATTATAATCAGATACTAGATTTAAAGACTAGATTTAACGCTTTAACAGACAACATGCAGAAAAATACGTAAATGTAAACGATTTGATTTTATTGTACAAATTAACTAATGATTTGCCTTAAGGGCTATGTTATTTAGGTTTTATTATTCGAAACACTGATCATACTATAGGGGTATTTGTTTGACTAACGGGTGGCAATACCGTTTCATAAGGTTTTTACATTTCAAACAAGACTTGGTAACTTTCAACCTGCGGCTTATTTTTAGGGGTTCCATACCAACGGAAATCTCTTTTTAAACTCTGCGATCTCTGTTTATACAACTTTTAACGGGGCTCTATACTGGAGATTTTTCTTTGAAACTATAAAAAGACGCAAGGTCACCATTTCCAATGCCATCAGGTTTTTAGCAGGCGATTACCAACAAAAAGGAATCACTTTCGACACTATGGACAATGACCTTAATTTAAAACACTATCTACAACGATCCAAAATGTTTTAAATGAATTAAGTGATAATTTAAGAAGTGTAATGTTATAACAAAAACGTACATTATGGTGTTGTCGTAGATTCGAATGTGTGTGTTTTTTTAATACGATTTGCATAAGACTGGTTTCCATAGAGGAGGATGGCAAGCAGACGACCTTAAAATCTAAGTCAAATATTAAGACATGTGTTCTGTCGACCCCGTTCTGGAATCGCATAATCACAGATGGAAAAGCTAATTATTTATGAAAATTAATTCTCCTCTCGTCATATGAATGCGCTATTGTACAAGGGTGTATCATCGCTTAGACCTTTTTAATCAAATGCATATAAACTTGATGCGCCTGCCAGTAGGTACCTACCTCCAACGTAGTAGTTAGTATTACAAGCACGTAGTCACTTGACTATAACAGGTTTTGGATGACCATGACCAAGGTGTGATGCATCCTTAACTTATGCCAGCCTAGTATTTTACTAATATATTCAGGGGATTTTGGTGTTAGTGAGATTTTATTCTAACAAAATAAGATAATAGTTTGTTTTAAATTAAGGCTATTTTTGATAATCTAAATTAGTACTAGTCCGAATCGTTTTACTACATAGAGAATATATATTTTTTAAGAGGCATGTAGCAGTGATTCAATTTGAGTATAGATTAAAAAGAGTGGAATGTCATTCATGCCAATGAGAGTGAGGTAAGAAGCAGGGTAAAAATCATGAAATCGTATGAACGGTGCTGCCACGCATTCGTGCACCTTCCCCATGTAAACTAAGCTATGTAATGTATAATTCTATGAACTATGCGAGTTTATCTAAACTAACTTGTCTTATTTTTCGTCTGCAACCCGCATTAGAATACGATCTCGCTAATAACAGGCGTGAGTGTGTGTGTATAAGTGGTTATGTGATCGATTCGTGGCCTAGCTGTTGTCACTGATTGATGTCAAGTTTTCCTTCCTCAAAAATGACAGCAATACGTATGTAGTTGGTATGCTGTAAGGCGCAGACAGAGTAAAGAATTCATTTATGCTATAAGGCAATCGAAATCAAAACCGTACCCACTCGGTAAGAAACCGTCGTCGTGAATGAGAAAGACGCTCTTCTCTGCCAAATACAACTAAACCTACACTTACATTAAAATTGTCAAAAATAATATTATGTTCGTTTGAAGGTATATTTCTGGATTACATAAAACATTATGTGCTAAGAGAAATTTATAAAAAGAATATAAGTAAGTAGGTTATTCCCTATTTAACATAGTTGTTTAATAGATATTTAGTTTTTTTTTACTGTATTGAATGACGAGACGAGCAAGCCGTATGCCTGAGGGTATGCGATACGACCACCCATAAACAGTAGCAACACCATCCAGCACCTTGACTTACAAAATACTGTGGTGCAATGGACTGCGCTCGTCATCCTGAGACGTAAGATGTTAAGTTTCATTATAGATTATAGAAGGACATTGGATATATCAAGTAGTTAAACTGACTACAAGGTCCTTCAAACCGAAAAACAGCAGGCCTTGCACACTGCTGCTTGGCGGTAGAAATAGACATTGAGGTAGTACCCACCCAGACGGACTCTTACATATGAGACCTACCACCAGTAGTTTAATATCAGATTGAATTTCTAACAGAATTAACCTATTTACCAATGTGATGGGATGGAAAGTAAATTATTATTATTTTAGGTCCCTAAAGGTACCCCATTAAAGTTTAAGGAATCGTAACCACGCACCGAAATTAATCATACTTAAACTAACACAAATCCACAATTAACTTGATGAATAACTAATAAGTTTGTTTTAGCAAACGCACATAAATTATGAGATCGTTAGTGTATGTCGACTTTCGTTTCCAAATTACGATATTAATTCAAAATACTCAAAATAAATTACTAAACTTATTAAAACTGCATTAAAAATATTCGCATGTTGATAGAATTAAAAATGTAAACAATTAATTATGATTGTTAATTATTTGTTTTTTTTCCGTGATATGATATTTTTTCCATTCGAAAGAATTCAAAGAAATCAATATTAAGCGCAGTTTTGTATTCCAAGCCTTTCTTCAATTGAATACTATTGATATTTAGTTTAAAAATATATTTGATAATAATCTAAACTAAAAGATGAGTATTTCATCTATATGCATCAAAGTTTGATAGAATCGAAAATCTTATTCAACTAAACAATTACATATTCCAAGTAAAATGAAAGATTTTTTATATATTTACCTTAATTATTGAGTTTTGAAGGTTAATTAGTGTTGAAAATTGAACGCAAATATCCGCATTCGTAAAAATCAATAACTGCTCTGATGATTATTCGAATATATTCCACGAAAATATCGATTAAAACACTTATTCTTGCTATCATTCATTAAACAACATTATAAGAACAAATATTTAATCCATAAAAGACATTTTATTTATGCTAAATATACCATTGATACAGAAGTCAAGATTTTTAAGTAAATATATATAAATAACAATTCTCCTCGACCAACATTTTAGCTTTTTATAATGAATTGTAATTATGAAATGATAATTTCATGCGGGTAATTCATAAAATACATCATGTGGGTAGCTATAAATGATTTCAAAAAATAATACAGGCATAAGTATAGGAAGTGTTTTTGCCTTCTAAAGGTAATTACTACCCCAATTAAAGTATATTATGATTTAAAATAATGGAGACAATTATCACTAATATTGCATACATTTTGTATTATTCTCGTCACAATACCTATTCGTATTTAACAACAAAATTATCTTACACTGTAATCAACACAATAATAACCAAAAAAAAAAATCAAAACACTTACGCGCACAGTAAATTAACGCTAATTGTAATAAAAAACAAAATCCACGAATTAAAATTGTCATGTTTTTAAACGCGTTCGATGCCACACCGATCGAAAGCTTGTCAACTGTTTAATTCGTCGCCTGCCTTGTACCTACCGTTATATATAAACCGTTAGTGGCATTGTGTGATGCCAAGATATAGTTAGGTAGATATAGATGGAGGTAAGTAAATAGTATCAGAATATGTATTTTAATACCAACGATTCTTATTTCTATTTCTATATTCTTATTTCTCAGTGTAAGATAATTGATATAGGTACGTATTTTAAAATTATCCTTGAGGCTCATGTACTGGTTTGCTAAGGTTACTCGTATAATTGGACACAAAAACTCTTATAGAGATTCTCATGAGTTGACGTTTAATTAATCGCCGTTGCTTCATTTTAAATAATTTATGCAACTGCAGATGAACGAAATTGTTTTTTTTTCTTTTTATCTTTAGACCAATTTTTTTTGTCAATAATTATAAATCTTGTAGAACTTTAAGAGAAAATCAGCATAACTAAATATATTGCCTGGATCATAAATAAATGAAAAGGTACACGCACGTCGAATACATAATATTATAACCTCGTCCTTTTTAGATCTATATGATATGGTAAGAAAGGAGAATATAATAATAATAAAAATATTGTATAACTTTGTAAGTTTACATAGATTCTAAAGAAATTTAATGGAGTAAGGTAGCTAGATCAAATCAAGGGCTCGGTACAAGAAAGAATAATGCTCGCCAAGACCCAAATGTGTGTAACACAACCAGTGGTAGCTTTAATCGAAGCGGACCCGAGGAAAAAAAGGTCCTAGTAAGTGTCCGAGAGGTCCCGATGCACTATACCATGATACCGCCCTACAGCAGCTACGCCTCTGGTGAAATTGTAGGTATAACGATCGGACGCATCAGTGAAATAATTTTCCAACGCAAATAGTTAATCATTGTTCTTTTTCCATGCCTATTGCCACATACGACGCATTATATAAGATTCATCACCATCATACACGACCTCTAGGGTCCCATTTTTGAGTTAAGGTATACCTCTCTTATATTATGCCACTTCTCAAGATCTTGAACCAATTGCTTCCTGCGATATTGATAATAATATTATTGACTCATCTTCCCGAGGCCAGTCTACATAACATCGGGGAATACGAATAACAAACGACAAATTAAGGAACAAGCCTAGTAAAAAATATTGTATTTTATGAATTGAGAAGTATTTAAAACCAATTATTAATCGGAAACAAAATTTTAAAATAGGCAATTATTAAACGGATCTTAAAGAAGGAACAAAGTCCAGAAAGAAAAAATAATGCTGCAAGATAAAGTAAAAAAACTAAAATGAAATAAAATGATTAAAGAACATAAGGAAATTTGATAGCTACCTACAGGACGTGTGTCAGTAGTAAAAACATAGAGAAAGTAGGAGAACCATAAGAATGTAGAAAAGCTGATTTAAAAGATCAGGATGGCGAATATCAACTCAAGCTTGAGAAGAAGAGACACACTCCAGAAGAGCTCTTAGTTGTAAAAGAAATTGATGGAAATTAAAGATATGAGATAAAGGCACAGAAAACAGAATATTTAAAGATAAAATACGAGGACCAGGTGCAAATTAGTAATTATATTTTTATTTGAATATCAATCACCTTTATAGTCCTTCGAAGAGTTCGTTGACTCTGACAATTAAAAAGTACTGTTTAAAAATATAGACAAAATATAAACTTCCGAAGATAAATTTACATCAAGATCTCGAGAGACCAGCATTTCCACATGTTTCTTAACCCTGTATAATTATAGAACCAGTTTGGTCATAACCATGCCAAAATCAGCCACTTATGAATTCTACTACCGCAACAAGTCTGTCAAATAAACAGTGAAATATTACAAAATGCTTGTAATGTAATTGTCCAACACATAACCAACCAAATCAAAAAGCATTTTATATAATAGCTTTACCACAGAAGTATGTTATGTTTATTTTGGCCGGACAGTCAGGTCAAGGTTGGAGCTAAAACTGGATGAGATGAAAATATGCATATTGCAGTAAAATATCCACTGTGCCCACGTTGCTGGTTTTGCAATGATAACCTTTCATCGACTATTATGACATTGCTTTGTGTAAAAACAATGGAACCCTTTTTCGGTAACTCTCGATCCCCGCGTACAAAAATAGAAGGATATTTTTCTATAGCTGGAAATTCTTCATGTATTATTTGTTACGAATTTAGAAACAGTCGAGTACCTGTATTTTTTTTTAAATAACTGTTTTATAATGCAATGCAATGCAATCAGCCCGGGATAGTAAATACTACCCACTGCTGACCACGGGCCTGCTTTACTATTGAGAGGACTTAGGCCTTAGTCCGCCACGCTGGGCTAGTGCAGGTTGGCAGACTTCATATTCCTTCCCTCGAAAATCTTATGGAGAAATCTTAGGTATGCAGGCTTCCTCACAATTTTTCTTCACCGTTAAAACGACCGACAATTGATAAACAATACACACGTAACTTCGAAAAGTCAGAGGTGTGCCTTGGGTTTGAACCTCCGAACATTGTCTCGGCAGACCGTTCCATTCCCAACTAGGATATCTTCCACTTTTTTATAGTAAGAAGTAAAATTAAGTAGGCAGGTACTAGATTTTATTATTTATCACATTTACACACAATATGCTGGTGCATTAAGCATTTCCTCTTACGGCTTAGTTAGTAAATCCTCTCAATATTCAATGTACTTATAATTATTAATAAGAATTTAGTATATAAAACGGTTAAGAATAATTAATTCACATATCTTACCAACTGCGTTTATTTTATTGACCAGTGGAGCTAGGATGTGAAAAAAAAATACGATGCGTCTGCACTTCGTTTTGTTGTGATTGGTTGAGTGACTGACGTATCGGTATTTTGATGTTTGTGATTGATCGAGAGACCGATACGTCAGTCTCTCGACCATCAAAATCTGCTTGCATTAAAAGATAATTAGCTTTGCAAATTCGTTACAGTAATAGTGGGGCTACATCCCTAAAATGTATTCGAATCCACGAAGACCAAAAATCGAAAGTTGTTTTGTTTTGCCTCAAACACCTTAAGTCCGCAAAGAATATGACATTAAAAAGCTTACGCTATGTTAAGTGACAAATTTTAATATTTCCAAAAAGAAATACAAGAAATATGGCGAACAAATATAAGTTCAATACTCACCGACAATGTGTATAATGCAGGCATTCTATACAATGCGCTGCCGATGTGGATAATAAGGACATTCGATACATTGCCCGGTCAATGTGAATATGGCAGGCATTCTATACATTATGATTCCTTATGTTTACGCGAATGTTAGACATTGAAATTAAACTATTTTAACGGATTTTATCGCGATTTTTTTTTTTTTTTTTTTTTTATACATTGCCAGGCAATGTGTATAATGGGGGCATTCTATACAATGCCAGGCAATGTGTATAATGAGGGCATTCTATACAATACCCGATCAATGTATACATGGCATTCTATACATATATTACAATGCTATGTATGTGCCTATAATATTATGTTGCGTAGAAACTTAAATTTCCATTCCTAAACGATATCGTTGAACGATCTTATCTACAGATATTCGCTAAGTTTCATCGTGTAGAAAATTAAATTCCTCTCCAACAGCGCATTAGGCGCGGTTCTTTCCAATCTTGGTATAATCTTTATTTAATTTCAGTTCCAACTTGCGACTTCTGTCTGATCTCGTTTCTATGCAAATTGCTGCCAAACGGTTCACATTTGAATGATTTAATCGAACTCTGATGAGACTTCGTGGTATTGTACTTTGATTTGGAAGAATTTGTCACAAACAACATTAATAAATGAGGTTTGAATTAATTTTTTTATTTCGCATTTTGTATGTGTTAATGTGTATGGAATAGAAATATTGGAACGAAGTTCCTTATTGCGCGTTGTGAAAGGGAGCTGGACGGAAAAAATTCTCACGAAAGGAGATGTCCGCTTTTTATATAGGTGCTGGGCCTCAAAATCTAAACAGGCTCTTACTTTAGGGATATTAAAGGGGCAACATATTGGAACATTTGGAACTTAGATCCATTAAAAAAATATTTTTAGACCCCTCCATTCATAACCAACTTTTTTGATAACCTTCATAAGTGCAGTTTTCAAGCCAAACAAAATTACGCGTGTCTTAAAATCGGAGGTCTTAGAAATTAAACGATTTATTGCAAAAGACTAGTTTTCAGAGGTTCTATCCAAATATACATAAACTGTTTTGTTTAGATTTTCAGGCCCATTTTTGGACAAGTCCTTTGAACGACACTTTTATACTTGCCTTGTGAAACCAGCCAGTAACAATAAAGAACTGTCCGTAAATGTGACATTCGAAATTTAAATAAATAAAGACAATTTCAATGCTTTTTAGAGTAGTTTTGGAACGAATAAAATATGTATGAAATTTAAATAAAAAAGACAATTTAAATGCTTCTTAGAGTAGTTTTTTTTTTCGTTAGTTGAATGTTAATTTTAATGTAAATGCTTGCTAAGGTGATGATCGTGAGTCGATGACATATCTATTATGTAGGTAGAACTAATGTTTTCATTGATGTGGTAACGTTTTAATGAAATATACAATTATTATAACTTAAAAGAAATATTTTTTTTTACAATATCTTCACTAATTAATCGAAAAGAACTTCGCTCCATCCGGGTGTCCCTTGACACCTCTCAAGTTTTATTTAGTTAAACGTATCTAAACCTTACGTACTGCGTACCTGTTAATTAGGTCATCATTAAATTTGCGGAAAATATGTATCTAAGAATTGAAATATTGTGATCATCGCTGTTTGAGAATGGTTCTCGCTTCTTGAGCATTCGTTTTATGGTTAACTATTAATATAGTTTTTTTGACACTCAAGTATATAATATCTTTGTTTAAGGTAAGTTAATTGAGGTAAGCCCTTGCTGCCTCATCTCTAAAACTCACTCTGTATACTAAGAAAGATACTGTTTTTAGTTTTCTGTTATACGAAAAGAGCATTCTTAGTTTGTTAATGTGGGTAGACAAAGCTAGGAAAAGCTGTTTCATATCTACCAAGTAGGTAGATGTTATGAAACAGCTTTTCCTAGCTATGTACAGTCAGCTACATAAGTAACTGAACAAATTCAAAATCACGTCGCAGCGTTAAGTTTAATTGAAACATTTTTCTTTGTCGGAAGTGAAATTAATCGCCTTTGTTTTATTATTGTGAAGAGAAAAAAAATAAGTACGAACACGAAAGTGTAGACGCGATATGAAGTTTTGAATTTGTTCAGCTACTTATCGTCGATGAAGTACCAATACCTCCTAAGTGTTGAGAATCAAATTTTACATCCGGAAGAAAAAAAACTGTTAAATACATACGAACGAATGAATTCTGTCACTAAGTAGATGTTTTCACAAAGCGCAAGAAGCTTACTGGTAAAGAAATTACGGATAGAAGTTAATTCAATCCATGCGAATATGAGTTTTATGTCTATTGTAATAAAAAAGTAATTTTAGACTAAATTGTCAGTTAGGAGGTATTGGTACTTCATCGACGTTATGTGACTAACTGTACATTTCGATGGGAACTAAGTACTTCCCATCATAAATGTACATTATATTGTAGTGGAAAAAATGTTGAATTTATAAATTAAAAGACGTTAATTGTAAATGTAGTATGGAGGATAAGTTCAATCAGCACATCTGATAATCTTACAATTTTCAACCGTCTAGGTTATTAGTCGGAGGAAATGACTACATCTCTCAGACGGGAAATTAAAATTATTCAACTACGAACTTCATCAGCGCATGTTGGAGTTTTCTAGATGTAATTAAAGAAAATGGTTGAAATTCATCAGAAATATTAGGTAAGTACCTACTAGTGATGTTATGAATATTCGTAACGTATTCACGAATATTCGAATGATTTTGATAATATTTCGCGAATACAATAATTTATCATTGAAAAATTAATATTTATTGCAGTAAAGCCTATTGAAGTTGTCTTCGAAGGCAGCACCAGCCACATGAACACAAGAGCCATATGTGGATAAAAAAAAGAAACTTTTCAATCGTAGAATTTATTTATATATCCCTTAATATGACAAAAATGATAAATCGTGGGTTCCGGCTGGATATAATGGATACCCAACGCGGCTAGAGTATGCTTTTGTTTAAATGGGAGCTAGTAATTTTGATGTTATTGAAGCAAAATTAGGAGGTTATGTTTCCGTAATTACGTACAGATTTATCTGTATTGAACATTCATCTTCAAAATGTCTTTATTTTTTTATTAATTACGTAATGAAACATAATATCTTTTTGAACTCATGTACCTGTGCTTTATGTAGCTTTTATTATTTTTGTCGATTTACACATAACCATGGAATGTATCTAAGTACTACTTAGATAGTAAGTACTTAGGTAGGTACTATTCTTGGGATCGTAATAGAATTATACACCGTTTTATTTGTTTATTTGTATGTTTTTAATATGAATATTTTAAATAATTATAAAATATAATTGTTAAATAATTAATTACATAGTAGAAAAAAAAACTGTATTGAAAATTATGTTGGCAATAAAGGCTTAATAAAAAATATGAATATTTTACGTCAATGCCAAGTATCGGTGGGGTTGAAAGATTCAGACTGATCCACCAGAGGGCAGAGTTTACGACGTGCACGTTCCCTAGCGTCGAAGGAGTAAAACCTAAATTATAATATTATTAAATAGGTAATATAATATTATATCAATACCAATTTGAAGGGTATTGTAGCCAGTGTAACTACAGGACATAATGAGACTTAACATCTTATGTCTCAGGATGACGAGCGCAGTGGAATGCCACACAGTACTTTGTAACTCGACGTGCTGGATGGTGTTTCTATTGTTTATGGGTGGTCGTATCGCTTACCATCAGGCAAATGTCATACCTACTCGTCTCGTCATTCAATGCCATGAAAAAAACAGTGTAAGTATAATTAACTTTAATGACTAGATGACTACATCTCCTACCTAAACTAAATTATAGCACAATATAGAATACTTACATCTCCATGCAGCTTTTAAAATGTGAGATTGTAGGTATATAATATTACAAATAAAAAAGGAAATATTCGGATTCGCGAACATGAAAAAATCAAATATTTTTTACATCCCTAGTAGGTATGTAGGTACCACCTAAAATTCGGTTTGGAGGACACACCAATCTTTATTTTAAAGACAATATTTTATATTATACTAGTAGTGCTCGCGGCTCCGCCCGCGTGAAAAAGTTTTTCCGGGACAAAAATATTTTCCCGAGATAAAAAGTAGCCTATAGCACTCAGGAGTTATGTAGCTTCATATTAGTGAAAATTTCAAAATCGGTCCAGTAGTTCCTGAGATTAGCGCGTTCAAACAAACAAACTCTTCAGCTTTATAATATTAGTATAGATATTACCTACTTACTTTTTTTCTTAAATCTATACTTCTATACTAATATTATAAAGCTGAAGAGTTTGTTTGTTTGTTTGAACGCGCTAATCTCAGGAACTACTGGTTCGAATTGAAAAAATCTTTTTGTGTTGAATAGACCATTTATCGAGAAAGGCTTTAGGCTATATAACATCACGATGCAACTATTAGGAGCGAAGAAATAATGGAAAATGTGAAAAAAACGGGGAAAATTATTCATCCTTGAGGGCTTCCGTTACGTGCGCCGCGAAAACGGTTCAAGATACCAAAAATATATGTATGAAAGAATTATTCCTCTCGAAATGATCTAATAAAATGTCCGCAACAGTATATGTCTATCTTTTAAGATTAACTTACTAGAACCGTTTTTATGGTAATCAAATTTGGTCGAAATTAATGCATTATTTGTTAAGAGTTGTATCAACGTCATAGTCATAAAGTGATTCAACGGGAAGGTTTTTGTGTAGTTTTAGCCCGGAAAAACTTATTAACGCGGGCGAAGTCGTGGGCAAAAGCTCATCTCACATTTTTAAGTGAAGTTTTTTTTTTTAAGTAAAGCTAGTCTCACATGTTTAAGTTTTTCCGGGATAAAAGTCCCGGTTTATAATTACCCGGGATAAAAAGTAGCCTATGTGTTAACCCAAGATATGATCTACCCGTGTGCCAAATTTCATCGAAATCCGTTCAGTAGTTGCGTTAGTTAGCGTGAAAGTTTCAGTTAGCGTGAAAGAGGAACAAACATCCATAAATCCAGACATCCACACATCCATACATACTTACAAACTTTCGCCTTTATAATATTAGTAGGATTACGCCAGTGGGCGCATAATTATGTATATGGATTTTGTCGCTCACAAAATTTAAACAGGAATACATAATAATATTACGTAGGTATTCCTGTTGAATATATATGTATACCTAGTTAAATTATTCTAAACTTTATTCAGGAAGTAAAAACAAATAACAACTCAATTTATTGACTATAAAATATCACCTTCCTCTATGGAATTTTTGGAAAAAACTATTTTTTAAACCTAAATATTTTTTATTTAAATAAGAAAACATCAATCAAAATTATAAATATCCTTTATCTAGGTACATGCACCCACGTAAGTATCTGAACAAATTCAAAATTTTAAATCGCCTATACCTACGCGTTAAGTTGTATTGAAACGATTCATTTTCTTTATATATAGTAAAGTAAATCCCTTTTACTGCCTCGGTGGCGTAGTTGTATTATGGTACGACTGCAATGCTGAGGTCTCGGGTTCGATTCCCGGGTCGGGCAAAGTGATATTGAGTTTTTCTATTCAATATCAGCTCGGAGTCTGGCATTTGTGCCCGATATGGCGATAGGCTCGCCCCCTATTACATCATGGGACGGAATAATGGCGAAAAGTGGGTGCATTAGTTGCGCCTCTGCCTACCCCTTCGGGGATAAAAGGCGTGAGTGTATATGTATGTATATATGTATGTAAATCCCTTTTATTTTATTATTTTGAAGACAAAACGAAAATCGATAAGAATCCTAAAGTGTATGGGCGATTTACTTTTAAATTCGTTCAGCTACTTATGTGGCTGACTGTACTTGTTGTACTTAAGTACTTACAGCAGTCATGACATAAATACGTGCAATAAGTACTTACCTACTCGTTCCTCAGCAACTTTGTGCATTTATTACAACCTTTTTGATGCACTCGCGTCTACAAAGTACCTACAAACTGTGAACTAGTTTCTTCATAATTTGACGCTTCTTCTAGCCAAGACAATAATAATATAGCTTCTTTTTTACTTCATTTTGGGGTATATTCTGCAAACATTTTGAACTATAAAAGGCTTAAACAATAATTTAATTACTACCGAATGACGAGACGCGCATGCCATGCCGCTCGACTGATGCTAAGGGACACGACCGCCCATAAATACTAGTAGCAATGCCGCACAGAACTCTGAATTACAAAGGACTGCGTGCCAGTCCACTGTGCTCGTCAACCTGAGACGTAAGATATTGTCTCATAATAATTTTGATAATAAGCTTATATTTTCAGCTTTTACTGAGGCTGGAGAATTCACATAGCACTCGCTCTAGGGTTAAACGACACATTAAGTACACAACGTTTGTCTAGACAAGATAAATCTCGGCTGTGCCTTACCTTGCCTTTGCAAATATCCTTGACCTTTGTAAAATAGGTAAGTTGTCTCAAATGTTACATTTATTACAAGTTATAATTTTTACAAAACCTACCATTCTTATTTTGTACTAGATTTCGCCCGCGGCTCCGCCTGCGTTAAATAATTTATACGGGATAAAAGTCCCGCTTTTTATTTGCCCGGGATAAAGTGTAGCCCATGTGTTAATCCAGGACATGATCTACCCGTGTGCCAAATTTCATCGAAATCCGTTTAGTAGTTTTTGCTTGAAAGAGTAACATACATCCATACATTCTTACAAACTTTCGCGTTTGTATTAGTAGAATTAATACAAGCAGCTGTATATAGCTCCTTGAAAGATGAATTATTCAGAATCCTTAAGTGATCGCCTACGATTTAGATACTTTGGTCACGTGTCCAAAATTTCCCACACCTTTAAGCAGTCCATTGTCCATCAGTAAGTCGAGAATGCCTACTGTAGGTATAGTTTCTGAGATAAGTAACAAGTAATTTGCATTTATATCTAATACTTGATTCTCTGTACCTTCCTTATTTAATGGTAATTAAAGGCCATAACGAATAAAATATCATATTACACAATTGCCCTAGACTGGCCCCCCAGATGGTCAGGTTAACATTAAACCACATTCTTACTACGAGTTTGAAAAAATTATATTCGGTCGAGACCAAATTGTATTTTATGACAATAGACATAAGATTCACATAATACATACATACACACTCACGCCTTTTATCCGGGAAGGGGGTAGGCAGCGGCGCAACCAGTGCACCCAATTTTCGCCGCGCGTATTCCGTCCTATGATGTGATAGGGGGAAACTATCGCCATATCGGGCACAAATTCAAGATTCTGAGCTGATACTGACTAGAAAAACCCAATATCACTTTGTCCAACCCGAAGATCGAACCTGAGACCTCAGTACATACTGCAGTCGTAATACCGCTACGGCACCGAGGCAGTCGTAATAACAACATATTAATTATCACCGTCATCATCAGCTCCATTAAGTCCACTGCTGAATATAGGCCTCCCCTAAAGATTTTAAGACGTACTGTCAAGAAACCTGCACCCAGAGTTCCTGGGCCTTCAATAACAGAATATTATTCTCTCCATTGACATCTCTTGAACTTAGATGGGAACTTCTGTATGCAAAGTTAGGGGCAAATATAACTATCATGTAAAAAGAAACAAAATTTTCATAGGTAATGTTTATTATAAATATATTTTTCGCTTGATTATCACCTATTAGCATAAAACCCTTTTGCCTAGATTGGTCGGTAAATTACATAGAGTAAACAAACGAATACTGCCCGATTCCACACAACTAAGTACATTTGAAATTTATGCAGTACCGGCTTTAAGGACAGGGAGTCCGTCAGGCTCAACCGATTCTAGAGGGCCTATGAGCTTTAAATTAGTACATTTTAAAGACTAGAAAACGTGGCTATGGTCGCTACCTCTCACATGAAATAGGACTTAACTGTTAGAAAACTTATTTCTTGGGCCACAAAATACCTTTGTTTTTACATTGAGGTGTCAGTGAAAACGGGCATAAATGATTTATCACAACGAAAAATAATTACCTAACGAGAATTCATGAAATACTGAATATAATACGATTACTATGCTGCGATGATTTAAAATTAGCGTTGATTTTATGATGACAATGTTATGATAAATAAATAAAAGAGAACGTTAGTGGTATTGTTTGACATTCCACACAATTCTCAACTTCTGAGCACTGTCATCAAGCACAACTTGATTTAACTCTTTTCATAGCAACTTAAAACGAATGACACACGCATTATCTTGTATCCCAAAAATGCTGTAAAACAGGAAATTTAGTTAAAAAAAGTAAAGTTAATATCGGACGATCATCCAATTGTGTAATATTATTTATTTTCTATATGTAACATATGAGATTTCTACAACAACCAGGCGGTTCTGCGAATGTCTAATCGATATTGAAAAGTACAATCGATAAGAAATAATAATTATGAAAAAAGTTTGCATAACAACTTCATTTATAAATTTCCTTTACAAGTATTCATCAAGCGCAGTAAATGAGATGTGATACAATTGTATTCTAAAAGTAATATAAAATGACTATAATCACTAAATTAAGTACGCTATAAATAATTGACTAAATACTTATATTGAATGGATATACTTTAAGAGAATAATTATTATGATATTAGGCAGTTGCCTCATAA
This sequence comes from Lapara coniferarum, assembly GCA_949316025.1. Classification (NCBI taxonomy): domain Eukaryota; kingdom Metazoa; phylum Arthropoda; class Insecta; order Lepidoptera; family Sphingidae; genus Lapara; species Lapara coniferarum. The sequence continues at coordinate 7,963,971 of OX438920.1, forward strand.
GTTTAGTGGAAATATACAGGGTCATTTTGACATTGCGTTAATAAATTAAACCACATACTTATCTCGTTGAAAATAACACTTTCGATAAAGTTATTTTAACCATATGTTAAATAAAAAAGTGTAAGTCGAACAAAATAAATATCAGTAAAATGTAACTTTATGTTTACACACCCTAATGCCACTATGATTGCTCTAGGAGAATTCGTCGCAGCAGCAACATTACACTTTCAGTCAATAATACACTTACGTACACACCATATTCGCACTAAACTACAAAATGATAAAAAAATTGTAATACTACAACAGGGATTTTTGGCGGAAGTATTCGTTATTCATTGATAACGTTTCGCACGATGTTAGCAGAGGTATGGACGAATATGTGGTTTCATTTAGTAACGCAATGTAAAAATGACCCTGTATGATGTATGTAAAAATCCGCTATCCAGACTCTTACATAGTATTATTTTGATAAATTTATTAATGACTAGGCTTCGCTCGCGACTTCGCGCGTTCGAAAAGCCTTTCCCGCCACACAAGTCTCTAAAACACAGTACCATGCAAGCGCCATCTACTTAATAAATCAGATTTAAAATATACATTACTTCCCATGAAAGCAAATAACTGGAATAAAAAATACCCTATATGTTAATCCAGGACATGATCTACCCGTGTGCCAAATTTCATCCAAATCAGTTTAGTTATTTCTGCGTTTATTTCTAACAAACATCCAAATCTTTTCACAATTTTTCGCATTTATCACATTAGTAAGAAGATAAGATTCTTATTCTAAATGAGTAATGACTTGCATTCAAGATTAGAATTGTAAATTATTAAAAAAATACTTGCACACAAGAGAGATGACAATACAAGATTCTTAAATAAATAAATTGGACTTAAAAAAGCTGTCAAAAACTAAATTCGTTAAAATACTGCTACGGAAACATGTATAAGCTTTAGCTCTATTTTATATGTATCTATAAAGTAACGTAAATAATGGAGAAATTAAGTGCATTTAATTGTGCGAATTCACAATAAATTCTCAAGTACATTGTGACATCAAGAAACGAGATGCAAATATAATAGGGATTATGTAGAATTAATATTTTACTTTCTCTAAAATGTTTTTACTTCGTTAACTAATGATGTATTCATCACTTGATTTACAATTTAAATACATTATACCCCTTGATACGTGAAATTCGTTATTAATACTTAAACATTTAATTGCAATAAACCATAATTCGACTTAATAATATAGTTAATGGCATCAATTAAATTGAACTTGTGAGTCAAAAAATAGAGTATAAACATTAAATTCTAATGAAATGAAATCCTCCTAGCCAGTTTCGGCCACGGCGGCCAATCTCAACGGAGATCAGCCAGGTACGCAGGAGATATTATAGTGCACAAGTGTGTGCGCAATACACAGGTGCACTCGCTATTCCTTCACTCTCATAGTCCGGTGAGACGGCAATCCGACATGACCGGCGAGAGATCAGGCGCAGGACCAACGGCTTTACGTGCTTTCCGAGGCACGGGGGTATCACACCGCCAACTTCCTGACTCCGAGCTGCGACTGAGTAAATTTTAAGATGGAAAAACCCAGTCACAATTTTTTTGGCTCGACCCGGGATTCGAACCCAGGACCTCAGCGCGCAAATCGTACTCGTAATGCGTACGCAATACCACTACGCCACCGAGGCAGTCAAAATTCTAATAACCCCGCAATGAGTCCAGATTGTCATGCTTAAAATCTAAACAATGAAAATGTCCTATGATTTTTTATTATAGAAATGTGCTAAATTATGCACAATTATAATAACTTACACACTAACTACTAATTCAGACTTATTAAAAAATAAAAACTACTCTTCCAGAGTAACAATTTTAAATCTAGAATTTTTGAATGCCCTAATTTTAAATACTATCACACAACAAAATTCGAAATTTGGTTTCCACGTCGATAAATAAATGTACAATTATGTTGGCAAGATTTCGATTGTCAGAATAGTGATTTTAACAATTTTAATACTGTTTTTTTAGTATGGAGCAAAAATGTCTATATTTCTCAGTTAATACTGTCATATTATAGTTATCGGTAAAACGCTTTATTCTGTAGTATAGTGAGGTATTATAAAGTAGTAAGCTATGATTGATTAAAAATATTCTCCGTGCAACATGACTAAAATAACAGATTAATATGTTAAAATCAATATTCTGAAAGATTTTACAATAAAATGTAATACCAATGATACAAACACACAATTACCCTATCAATAAGAGTCAATAAACGAAGTGGCAGTGAAGAGACAGAACATAAAAACAATTGAATCTAAACTCTATGTTGTATCGCATATGGTTCATAACTCCGAGATGTAACTTTGATATTTTGATAGACCTATGCAGAAGACATAAGGTTGAGTTTTGATTGTGTCGCATTCCGTCTCCATGCTGCCACTACGACTTTGATTTTTAGGCTTAAATCGACTGCACAAAACGTCAGACTGAAAACACATAAATGGGTTTAATTTTTTCTGTGCCAAGAGTATTCTATTGCTCATAATTTAATTAATTTCACAATTTCAACCGGTCAATTTTATTAAAAAAAAATTGAATGCATATCATTTTTTTTTTTTTGTTTATTCTCAACTTATTTATAGATACCTTCCATTAATTTGGTAATTTTTATTTTATATTACCCTTATTACCTTTTTTTATTAATTCCTAAAACTTAAATAGTCTTTAAGAATCATTTACCTCATCGATATTCATTGCTATATTACAGCATTACCATCATAGCTGCCAACGTTTAATTTAATAAGCATATGAGCCTATTTATACGTTTTTTTCACAAATTCAATAGTCATAACATCTTTTTACTCCGACAATGCAATCTAGAATAACGTTTTCTGCAGTCGATAAACCACTTTAAGTCGACTCTTGCTCGACCAACGCCGCTTGCGACAGAGAAATCTGCGGCGAATTTCTCAAACGTCTCGTCAAAAATATTTTTACACACGGCGTCAATAAATATATAAGAATACCAGCTGCTATAATCGATATGACGCATAACACCCATTGGGCGGTTTTTATCGACACTGCCACATCCGGTTCCCGGTTGACCAACTGGCACAGAGATCTGAGAGATGTGGATATATTGTATGGACCTGATACCCGCGCGTCTGGACCACAATTTGACGACTGCCAACCGATCCAGTCGGATGAACGATTGAACAATACCTGTGGATAAAATTTAGTATGAAAACGACACAATTCAATAAGATAGAAAATTGAGTTATGTCATTACTTAATACGAAGTTATCAATACAATAATAGTTCAAACACAGACATATTCAAGCAGTAAAAGGACAAAACTGTTATATCGGTCCCTTTTTTATAATATTTTTATAAATAAGGGACCAGTTTTTATTCATTTAAAAATGACAACTCAATATTCTATTTTTTGAATTGTGTCGTTTTCGTTCTAAAGGTGCGAAATGATTTTTAACAACATACTGGTGGTAGGACTCTCATATGTAAGAGTCCGTCTGGGTGAGTACCATCGCAAAGTCTATTTCAACCGCCAAGCAGTGTGCATGAGTGCATGCACACTGCTTGGCGGTTGAAATAGACTTTGCGATGGTACAGTAGAACAGTGGTTCTGTTTCGGTTTTAAGGGCATTGTAGCCAGTGTAACTACAGGTCATAATGAGACTTAAAATGTCGCACCTTTAGAACGAAAACGACACAATTCAAAAAATAGAAAATTGAGTTGTCATATTTAAATGACTAAAACTAGTCCCTTATTTATAAAAATAAAATAAAAAAGGGACTTATCTAAAAGTTTAGTCCCTTTCCTGTTGGAATATGGCTGTTTTTGAACTATTGTTGTATTGAGAACTTCGTTTTAAGTAATTTTATGACGATAACTCAATTTTCTATCTTTTTGAATTGTGTCGTTTCCATCCTAAAGGTGTGATGTATGTCTCAGAATGACGAGCGCAGTATAATGCCACACAGTACTTTGTACTTCAAGGTGCTGGATGGTATTGCTGCTGTTTATGGGTGGTCGTATCGCTTACCATCAGGCGAACGGCAAGTTCGTCTCGTCATTCGATGCAATAAAAAAAAAATACTCGACATACGTAGGTTAATTTAGAAGCTTTAGTGGAATACCAATTCATTAACAAATAGTAGTCTTATTGTACATATAGAAACATACTGTTTCCGACCGATTCGAATGGATCTATAACTTCGAATCAATGGTAGCAATAAACGAATCAAAATAAGTCATTATAAAAATATTCCGATTGATTTGTACTGTAGGTAGCAATTAGAATCCTTTATTGAAAATGCAGTTAATATTACCATAGCATAAAGCGATTTTTAAATTAACAAGAAAACTTGTAAAAGTCGATATGTCCAAACATATTTTACCATGTAAAAATAACGAAAAGATAATCTGTGCAAAGGACATGTCCATAAACGGGCATAATTCTAATCTAGATACTTTATATATATTTGGATAGTATTCCCAAAAACTGGTCCTTTGCAATAAATCGTCTAATTTTAAAGTTCTTTGATTTTGACATTTACGTAATTATTTTGCTTAAAAATTACACTTGAAATGAACGTTTTAAATAAAGTTATAAACGGAGGAGTCTAAAACTGAGTAAGATCCATACTTTTGTCACTTTAATATCTATAAAGTTTGGTCAGATTAGGCCCAGCTCCTATACAAAAAGCGGACATGTCCTTTTAAAGCTTCATCAGGGTTTTTTTTACGCGGAGAAAGTGACTTATTACTACCGCCCAGTGTTTAAGGGGAACGACTGAGCGGTTATGTTGGATTCACCGTGCCTTACAACCCGACGTTGAGCCGCCCGGAGAGATGGAAAACGTCGGGCGACCGCCGGGCCGAGTCCCTAACCTATACAGGGTCATTTTTACATTGCGTTACTAAATGAAACCACATATTCGTCTATACGTCTGCTAACATCGTGCTAAAAATCATCAATGAATAACGAATACTTTTGTCAAAAATCCTGGTTGGTGTTCCAATTTTTTTATCATTTTGTAGTTTAGTGCGAATATGGTGTGTACGTAATGTAATGTTGCTGCTGCGACGAATTCTCCTAGAGCAGTTAGTTATGGCATTAGGGCGTGTAAACTTGAAGTCACTTTTTAATGATATTTATTTCGTCCGTAACTTACTTTTTTATTTTACATCTATAGTTAAAATAACTTAATAGAAATTGTTATTTTCAACGATATAAGTATGTTGTTTCATTTATTAACGCAACGTCAAAATGACCCTGTATACACCGCACGGCATACCAACCAAAACTCCGCGGTGGCCATCTTCGGCGCATTAGGGACGGCTGCGGGCATTCTCCGACTCACGTCTAAGTTGTCGTCCGCAACCGCCCCTGCGCTTCATCAGTGTTATACCTGGAATAACCCTGGAATCCAAAAATATTGTGACTGGGTTTTTCCATCTTAAAAATTACTCAGTCGCAGCTCGGAGTCAGGAAGTTAGCGGTGTGATACCCCCGTGCCTCGGAAAGCACGTAAATCCGTTGGTCCTGCGCCTGATCTCTCTCCGGTCATGTCGGATTGCCGTCTCACCGGACTATGAGAGTGAAGGAATAGCGAGTGCACCTGTGTATTGCGCACACACTTGTGCACTATAATATCTCCTGCGTACCTGGCTGATCTCCGTTGAGATTGGTCGCCGTGGCCGAAAAACCGGCTAGGAGGATTTCATTTCATTTCATACCTGGAATCCTTCCATGGCAGTGTATCCCAGCACCATCTCAGTAGCACCAGCTTCCAATCCCAGCTTGTAGCAGAACTCTGACACGGAGCCACTTTCACCGCTGCTATTACGTGCGGCAACTACTCGCATGTAATTCTGTAATTATAAACCCACACGTACGGCCGTTATGCCCGAAGGGGTAGGCAGAGGCGCAACTAGTGCACCCACTTTTCGCCGTGAGTATTCCATCCCATGATGTAAAATAGCTTTCTGGGGTATAAATATCGAATACTGGTGGTAGATCTTTTGTATACGAGGGTCCGTCTTGATAGGTACGGCCGCAATGTATATTTTTACCGTTAAGCAGCAGTGTGTATACTGTTGTGTTCCGGCTTGCAGACAGCGCAATTACAGGGTATTATGAGACATCTTATGTCTCAGAGTGATGAAGGCAGTGTAGTGCGACGTAGTAATTTGTACGTAGAATTTCTGTATGGTGTTGCTACTGTTATTGGGCGGTCGTATCGCTTACCATTGCGAGTGGAATAGTCGTCTCGCCATTCAGTAGCAACAAAAAAAATATAATAATAAACGTATTGTAATAAAACTATATCTAGACACCAAGAATCTTACCTGCGGTGGTAGTTCCAATGTGAAATACTGATTATCTTGATCATAATTCAACAAATCTATTGCCAACCAAGGCAACGACCATTCTTGGGGCTCGGGCCAGCAAGCCGCCTGTAACCAAAAAAATCTTTATTAAAATCACGTATTAGTTAATTTTGTTTTTATGTGGTACCTATGCACGCTACCACCTCAATGACTATATCTGCCACTAAGTAATATATGAAAGCACCGTACGGTTTAATGGACACTAGCCATCGAGATTACTTGATAGGTAATTCTAATTATTTGTAAATATGACGAATGTAATATAGTGAAACACATAATTTTGTAACTCAGGGGTGTTTACGGTTTAGGACAATCGTAGATTCTAATAATAATAATACCAGCCCTGTATTATATACTGCTTACTCCCGAGCACGGACCTCCTCTACTACTGAGACGGGTTAAGCCTTAGTCCACCACGTCGACCTAGTGCGGGTTGGCAGACTTCACACACGCACAAAATTCTTATGGAGAATTCTCAGGTATGTAGGTTTCCTCACGATGTTTTCCTTCACCGTTAAAGTGAACGATAATTGATAAATGACTGCCTCGGTGGCGTAGTGGTATTGCGTACGCATTACGAGTACGATTTGCGCGCTGAGGTCCTGGGTTCGAATCCCGGGTCGAGCCAAAAAAATTGTGACTGGGTTTTTCCATCTTAAAATTTACTCAGTCGCAGCTCGGAGTCAGGAAGTTGGCGGTGTGATACCCCCGTGCCTCGGAAAGCACGTAAAGCCGTTGGTCCTGCGCCTGATCTCTCGCCGGTCATGTCGGATTGCCGTCTCACCGGACTATGAGAGTGAAGGAATAGCGAGTGCACCTGTGTATTGCGCACACACTTGTGTACTATAATATCTCCTGCGTACCTGGCTGATCTCCGTTGAGATTGGCCGCCGTGGCCGAAACTGGCTAGGAGGATTTCAATTGATAAAGAAATCGTAGATTTTACCATCACATTATTAACTTAGTTGTTTCATAATTCAGGTATAAAAGATGTACATGTATTAAGTACTAATATAGCTCACGACTCCACCCACGTGAAAAAGTTTTTCCGGGATAAAAGTAGCCTATAGCACTCAGGAGTGGGTAATGTAGCTCCCTATTAGTGAATGAATTTTCAAAATCGCTTCCGTAGTTCCTGAGATTAGCGCGTTCAACCAAACAAATTCTTCAGATATATAATTTAATTCTTATATTTTCAGCTTTATAAATATTAGCATAGATAACATAGATTTACCTCTCCAAGGTACCAAAACTCGTCCAATATTATTGTGCTAGAATTTTGTGCGGCACTACGCAACTCGTCGACTATCTGAAAATCATAATACATAAAAAATTATAGTCTGTATATCCGTCTTTTCATCACTTACATAACTAACATAATGTAGGATTTTATGAACGGAACGTATCGTGTGCGTGAAACGGAATGCATAATGAGTGAGTGAGACGGAGGAAGTTTGAATATTTAAATAACGAAGAGAACGTTGATGGGAACGTTATTTTTAAATTCAAAAGGAAGTTGTCGTTAAATATAAAATGTAGAAAGACGTTAGCTGAAAGACGGAAAGAAATAAAATATATAACGAGTTTAAAGAAAACCATTCTTTTATTTGCAAAATCTCACAATAATGTACGTTATGTTGTTCAGTGCTTAGAACTAAACTGGTCATATTAATGGGCTGAATTTTTTTTTTCAAATGAAAAGTTTGAAGGATCATCTCATGATATAAATTAAGGTATACAAACAATGTCTCATTTTTGTTAAATAATTAAGACATAATAAAACATATTGATTGATAAAATTGGCTTACTAATCGATAATTATTGATTGGTACAATTTATTAATTTATTTACACTTTATTGTACACTAGAGATGTAAATCATAGAACATAAAGAAGAGCGAAAAAGTAGAAATGGCGGTCTTGTCGCACAAGGAAATCTCTTACAGACAACCATGGGATAGACATAAGAGAAAACGGAAAAAAATATTGGGCAGCATAAGGTGTACTAAGTAAACCAAACTATTAAAAACCAATATACTTACTTTTCTAAAATAAATATTAGGCAACCGAATATTTGTCGTGCCGCTATCGACTATGCTCTTTTCTTTATTTAACGTTTGACACATATCGATGTCGATATTCTGATACTTGTCGCTTATCACGTCACTATTATTTACATTAGACATAACTCTAATAGATATTACGCCGACTTCGTACCAACGCTTGCGTAAAATCGGCGTTCGGAATGTCTTGTTGAGGTTTTCATTTATCGTGTTGAAGTCATCTGCGAAGAGATAATTATGTGTTTATGGCCCAGTTAGGGTCACTCAGTACCTACAGATGCATAGGGGGGTACCATACCATACCAGCCCTGTATTATATACTGCCCACTGCTGAGCACGGGCTTCCTCTACAACTGAGAGGGTTCAGTCCATCCATCACACTGGCCCAGTGCGGGTTGGCAGACTAGGTTTTGAACCTGCGGACATTCGTCTCGGCAGTCCGTTCCACTCCCAACTAGGCTATCGCCGCTTATTTACATAGGGGGCTTATTTGCACTTATATTACATACGGGGGTAATTCTCACGAAATACTTTTTATCCCGGGAAAATATAAAGCAAGACTTTTATCCCGGAAAAACTTTTTAACGCGGACGGAGCCGCGGACAACAGCTTGTATTCAATATTGTCTTAGAAGATTGATAAACATTTACTTCGTGGGAATTCCCCCTCAGTAGCGGCCGACACGAAGTTTTATTACTTATAATATAAACATAGCCTTATGAGCATAAAGTTGTTTCATGTTTGTCTGACAATCTTATAAGTCCTACTATAAAAAAACTCAGTTATAAATTTTTAAACGGCCTTATCAGATACGATAATATGCGGCTTTAACCAACGCGAGGACCAAGGTGGTTGATCCCATCACACATTTTCAATTTACTGGGGTTGTCCGGTCCGGGATTTTAGAACGCTGTAAGTATAATGATGTGAAAAAAAATTACCTAATATCTGGAAACTTCCATAGTGCGTTGCATTGGTGTGACTCTGAGCGGCGCACAGTTTCAGTTCAAACGACATCGGTCTGTTCAGAGTTCGGTCCAGCGACTCCAACCATGATTCTACAATCACATTCTCCCCAGACGCCCCGACAGGTAAGTAAGCGAGTCCTAGCAAACCCTGGAAACAAGTTTATAATTATTGTTAATATAAGAAACTATTTTTTTGTTTTTATTTTTTATATTTTTAAGTATACATATCAATGAATTAGGCCGGCATAATTCTTGTGATTATCGCCCGTCGAATGAACGTAACGTTACTTACAAGTTATTCCACATTACGGGTATTTAGACTATAGGATAGTTGACTTCATTTATTTAAATACTAGCGGCCCGCCCTGGCTTCGCACAGGTAGCAAAGCATAATATTTATAAATTTAATTTTCTGTCGTACAAAATACTTATGAATTATACACATAAACCTTCTTCTTGAATCACTGCGTCCATGAAAAAATATATGAAAATCCGTTCAGTAGTTTTGAGTTAATCGCGTTCAGACAAACATATGCGATGGGGTGGCTTTGTTTTATAATGTGTAGTGATGTAAGGACATATCCTTAAAACTCAAAAGATAAAAGTAGCCTGTCCTTCCTTGGATCTCAAACTATCTCCGTAGGTATTTATTCTCTCACGGTTCAACCCGCAAGTGATTAATAAATAAAAAGGGATAAAAGTACCGGTTTATATTTCTCTGGGATAAGCAATAGCCTAGGTGCTTCTCAAGGTCTTAAATTATCTTCCTACGAAATTTCATTGAAATCGGTTGAGAGTGACGACTACAATCGCGAGGAAAAAAAATCCGGGATAAAAGTCCCGGTTTGAATTTTTCCGGGATATAAAGTAGCCTATGTTACTCAGGGATACAGGGGCATTCTAACGGTGAAAGAATGTTCGAAATCGGTCCAGTACTTTTTGAGTTTATCCTTGTCAAACATACAAAAATACAATTCCTCTTTATAATATTAGTATAGACAATTATGAAAAATGTATGCTATCCAAAATCAAATGGAATAAGAATTTTCAAAATTGACGCAACAGTAAGTAAGTCATAAAGCTTTGAAATTTGGTGGAAGGGGTAGCTGTCAAATAACAGCAATACTAGGTTGTGACGTCACCAAGCGCTGTCGGCCATAACTCTGCCTGCGTGCGAAAGAGATAGCGCGATATCCCCGCCACGCCCCCACTGTTGCTCACAAGAAGATTTCAAAATTGAATGACTGCTTTATTTTTCAATCGATTTTGATGCTGATGTCACAGAAGAATTTCTTTTTTCGCATTATTTTCTGTTACATCTAAAATAATGTACAAAATCAAACATAGGAAACTACCCTATTGTACCACCAGAGTAGCCTTGTAATCTCATTGTTTAGAAATAATCTATTCAATATTCAACAACAGTAAGGCCTATGGGGCAACAAACTCATATAAAATGTAAACAGCTTTGATCGACCAAAACATTCAACTAAATGTGCGACCTGTGCCAATTTTAAAATAGAGTCGTGATATACAATACAAATAATTCTCTCAAAAACGTAAATAAATGATTACATGTGGTTATTTTTGTTTATATTATTTAAAGTTCGTTGCCCCAACACTACGTAAAATTCTAAGGATTTTTTTTTATTTATTCTTGTCCATGGATACAAGTCCTTCAGACGCATACTTGTTTCTTTTTTTAATTATCCTCAGTACTAACTACTATGTCGAAGTAAGGCAGTGGCTACCTTACCAAGACTATCGAGGAGTTTTGGCGGCTACAAAAAAAAAACCACTTGATTAGCACAGTTGTTTCAATTCACTTCATTCGAGCCCTTTAATAGAATTACATTGGATAATATACCACCATAATTATTCTGAGGAATTTGAGCACCACAATTCTTGTCATGGGCGTATAGAGAGGGGGGGCCAGGTGGTCCGTGCCCCAAACCCCCCAAAATTAATTTTCCATAAATTCCAAACTAATATTATATGTATAACTAGCTTTTGCCCGCGGCTCCGCCCGCTTTAAAAAGTTTTTGCGGGATAAAAGTCCCGCTTTATATTTACCCGGGATAAAAAGTAGCCTATGTGTTAATCCAGGGCATAATGTACCCGTGTGCCAAATTTCATCGAAATCCGTTGAGTAGTTTTTGCGTGAAAGAGTAACAAACATCCATACATCCAAACATCCATACATTCTTACAAACTTTCACCTTTATAATATTAGTAGGATAGTAGGATGTCTAAGTACTTACACAAAAGACTCCTGTCTTTCGACAAACATCAGGACGAATGGCTTAATTAATGGCTTAAATTAATCACCGAAACAGAAAAACATATCTTACAGTTACACCTTGTAATAAGTATCAGTTTTGAAAAGTCGATATTCAAAAAAAAGGAATAAAACATTCTAAAAAGGCGTGCACTTATTTTTTTTTAGAATTCATTATGAAATGAAATCCTCCTAGCCAGTTTCGGCCACGGCGACCAATCTCAACGGAGATCAGCCAGGTACGCAGGAGATATTATAGTGCACAAGTGTGTGCGCAATACACAGATGCACTCGCTATTCCTTCACTCTCATAGTCCGGTGAGACGGCAATCCGACATGACCGGAGAGAGATCAGGCGCAGGACCAACGGCTTTACGTGCTTTCCGAGGCACGGGGGTATCACACCGCCAACTTCCTGACTCCGAGCTGCGACTGAGTAAATTTTAAGATGAAAAAACCCAGTCACAATATTTTTGGCTCGACCCGGGATTCGAACCCAGGACCTCAGCGCGCAAATCGTACTCGTAATGCGTACGCAATACCACTACGCCACCGAGGCAGTCATAATTCATTATACACTCACAAACACAAACAAAATATTGTACTTCACAAGTCACAATAGTACATATTATTCTTCAGGCGAATCGGTACTAAAACTCCAATAGTTTAGTCTAGCTTTATAATCTACTAGACTTCTGCTCGCGGCTTCGCCCGCGTGAATGATTTTTTCAGGGATAAAAGTCTCGTTATAATCTATGCTGCTTGGTTGGTTTCTCAATTTCGTTGAGTAATTTTTGCCGCATATTCCATCGCCGAAGAAATCTCTATAGCACGTTCTAAATTCAAATTTTGTTCACAGAATAACCGTTGACGAATGTCATCTCTTGCTACACCAGCTACAAATTGATCTCTCAAACTTTCTTCAAATCTCTCACATAAATCGCATGAAAGCGCAAGTCGACGCAGTACCTGAATATACTCCGTAATATTTTCTTTTGGTTTTTGAACTCTTTTTTCAAAATATATACCTTTCAGCGACCGCAGACCGACTTAGTTGAAGGTGATTTTTCACTATATCAACGAGAAAATCAAATTCTTTGTATATAGGACTGTCTGGGTGACAAAGGGTACACATAAGTTTGTATGTTGGGCAGCCGACGGCGGTTATAAGCCATGCCGTGTATCGATCTCTTTGAACATTCTTTGCTATCATACGTTGCACAAATTCGTTGACATATGCAGTCCAGTTCCCGGACTGTAAATTAAAATTTAGGCTGGGTTCCATCGCGTAACAACAAATAAGTATTCACTCAAACAGTAAAAACGGCTAGACAGGACGATAACAACGATCAAACTGTAGAGTTACTTGCACAAATGCGTTACTCATTTATATGAGTCAAAAATATTTATGCAAGTGCTTCGATAAAGTTGAGTGCTAGAATTATACGATTCAATATATCCCACCTACTTAATATCTTATCTTTAACTGGATTGTAACAGAAACTACGTATGTAGATAACAGCAATCAGATAAATGTTTCCACATCCATTTGTGATACTCTAATGTGGAGTCAGCACAACAATTTCAAGCAAGTTACACAAATGATTTGGCAAACTTTTTATGAGTGGCATTGCGTCAACTTTTTTTTTGGATTCTGGAGATTCAAACTCATGTTAGAAAAACCTGCATAAGTGTTTTTAGTTTGGATTTTCTTAGTCCACAGTCTGTAGGTATACAATAATAATGAGCAATAATGCAATATCGTAGAAATAACACTTTAATTCATTGCATAATATGTTACTTCTAATGCCACAAGGACAGTTTAATTTATGATACAGTGGTATACAACAATATTTACCCAGTTTATCAGACACAGCTTGTTTATAATACAGTTTAAACATGACATAGAACCACAAGAGACCAACCATTTGGGGAAAGAAATATTATAAGTACACTAGCTTTTACCCGCGGCTCCGCTCGAGGTAAAAAGTCTTTCCGGGATAAAAGACCCGCTTTATATATTCTCGAGATAAAAAGTAGCTTATGTGTTAATACAGAACATGATCTACCCGTGTGCCATTCAGTAGTTTTTGCGTGAGAGAGTTACAAACATCCATACCTTCTTACAAACTTTCGCGTTCATGATATTAGTATGATTTATATAAAATATAAATAAATATTTTAAGCTATTGCATAGCTTCTATCGCGGGCCTTGAGCGTGGAGACCGAATCCAGAAATTCCGTAACGAAAATAACCTGCCACCCCTCACTATTTTCAACTCTATCACAACCATGTAGAGTGTAAAATTCCATAAGTAAATTTAATATCGCAGTCTTGTAAGAATACAATATGTAAGAGGATATGAGCTGAATGTTAAACGATAAAAGGTTGAAATTACCGTGTATTTAAAAATTGTTCCAGTCACTGAAACGTATCGAAATGTCAAACGCGCGCAGTTGATGAGAATGTCCCTGTGGTGGGATGACTTGATTCTAAGTTTGAATTTATAAAAAGTTTTTATTTTATATCTGTTCAAAGAGGTTATAAATATTAGAATTCCCAGCTTAGAGTTTCGGCGTTAGGGCACGAGTGAAATTTGGACAATAGAAAAAAATAAAATAAATAAATAATTATAATTACATAAGTTGATAAAAAATGCTATGCAATAGCTTTACCGCAGCAGTCTCCGAGTGCCACACGTCTTTTTAAAACTATTTGGTAAGGAGTTGTCCATTAACCCCCTCCCCCACTCCCTGGTGATATGTGGCGAAGTTTTAGACTACCCCAAAGATCATGTGTATTTTTTTAATACAAAAGTATCTTGAAACTTTTTTGTGCATTATCTTCAAATACAGGTTAGTGTAATCTAATTTGAATCGCATGTTCAATGAAAAATAAATACACGTTGATATATCAGTGCCAAAAATTCAAGGTTCCTTGAGATCGTAGTTATACAGGTTACATTGTACATGTAAAGAAGTAAAGTGGCACCGTATTTACATACCTGCCATCCAGATCCGTTCATAAAAAACTTGTGGCTTTTTGTTATCAATGCTATATCAGATCTCACTTCTGGTATGGTAGATAATGATGGGAAGTCAATGAAATCTGACACCAGTCGACCCACCCACATCCCTTGGGAATATGTTGCATGAACCTGTTGAAAAACAATTATAATTTACTTTATGATAATATAATACAGTTTATTTAAATAAGGTGGTATGAGTATTTCTTATAATGATACAAATTCAGACATTTTGACAGATATTATTTGCACATTTAATTTATTTATTAGAAGTTTTTATTTTTTTATTTAATTGCATTCATTTTATAAGAATAACAAGATTTGAATTCGCCAAGTTAAGTGGAAACATTTGAGTGATTTTTAATTTTACTTACAAATATAAATAACAAAAATACCTCTTTGCCACTATCATAAATGCTGCTCGAATTATCTGCATGGAAGTATTTGTTGCTGTCTTGGCGAGGGTAGGAGGCTATTGCTAAGGTTGTACTTCCAGTATCCACTAGAACATGAAGCTGTAAAAAATATGCTCAATAATTATTCAACAGAACACAGTCACTAAGAAAATTCAGTCTCAAAATAGAATAGCTACTCTTTTGATCTGATACTTGAAGCAATATTTCACATGAACCTTTGATAGGAGATATTAAATTAATGATAATATTCTTTAGTTTTGTTGATTTATTTGTTAATTATGAAGATGATAACTGAGAAATGCTTAACAACAAAATATTGTTTTTTCCAATAAGATTTCTTTAATGATAACATTAGGTAACTACATAATGTACCACGATAATTGTTCAATCTTTAAGTCGAACTCTTGCAATATGAAAATTATTATGGACATAAAAATTATTGCTTTCCCAACAGCCTTAAATTTTGTATATTTGCACATCTAAATTATACCTTTTGATGAGGATGTCCTATGCTGACTTCAATGGCGTATGCCAAACCAGCGTCTCCAAATAAATTGAATTCTTCAGCGCCAATTCCACACAAATAAACAGACCAGATTTGAAAGATTATGATCATCATTGTCGTTCTATTTTGAACATAATGTAATAAGACAAAACTGTGTATGCAGCAAGTATAGTTTGTTTCCTTGGCTTCTTTTTTTCACATATGACTATTTTTAAATCAATGACAATGTTCATACAAAATTCTTTTACCCAAACAACAAAATTGGCTTGATTGGAAATTGTTTGTATGACAAGTGACAACTAAATGACAGTCGTTTTTTTTCTCACACCACCAGTTGTGAGCATGTGAAACAAATTAAAAGTTTAAATAGAAAGTTTATAGAATAAAAAAGGAAATGCTATTTCATGTAATAATACGTACGTTAATATATATTAAAAGAAAGAAAGAAAGAAAGAAAGAAGATTTATTGTTGGGACGATAACAGTATAACATATACAATAAAATGTGAAAAAAACAAAATATCTAAAACAATTATATGACAATTATACTAATTGTGCCAACAACGGATAAAACAATTATCTGTATTATAATCTTAATTACGAGTAAAGATATTGCTATAATTGAAATTACTATATTTTATACTCAATATTTTAATTAATTTTTTACTGAATATTTTGATTAGTAGTACATAATTTTCAGTAGGTAACCAATTTGATTACAATATTTCATCGTAATATATAAACTTGTAACTAGGATAAAAACGTGGCAGAAGTAGTTAAATTCCTTCATTTAGACACAGTTAAAAAAAAACAGTTCAACTTTACCGTGTTGTCAAGCAGTGTTGCTAACTCTACTGTTTTAACAATAGATCTGCTGTTTTTGCCATGTTTTCATTTTAGTCTGAATTGTATTGCTTTTTGTTTTACTGATTTTTGCATGTGTTCTTGCAGGTTTTTTGCTGTGGGATAATAAATTACTACACTACCAATGTATCTGGCTACCCCTTTACTAGTAAAAGGGTAGCCAGATCAACTGCAGGAGCTTTTCTTTAGATCACTACCTTCCCTTACATTTTAGATGCTACCAACGGAAATATCGAAATTGAGGACCTTTTCTTGCTCCTCGCTCAAATCCCCGATTTTACTGTTTATTTTTATACCATCTACTGCTTTTTGGTTTACTAAGGTTGGCAACATTGCTCTCAAATGACAAATCACAAATGTCAACACTCTTGTTTATTTGTCTCTGGTCAACACCAGTTTAACTCAGCTTAAAAAAGTAGCACAATAGCGTTACGCAGCTATCGCACCTTTCATGATTTTTCCATACATTATATGAATGGTGAACTAGTTGCATCTCTTTCTACACTTGGTCTTTTCTTAGTGTGTGTGTAGTAATATCGAAAAGTCTTTTGTCTCTCTGATTTCTGGCAGTCTGTGGTGTTTTATAGTATCGAAAAGTCTCTTGTCTCTCTGATTTCTGGCAGTCTGTGGTTTTGAAACTGCACGTAACGCCATTTTGTGTTGTGATTTAACATAGTGGTTATATTCTCTTTGATTGTGAATTTGTGATCAACCGCTGCTCTGAAATCTGAATCATCGCGTATTGTAATTTTGTGCTGCATTGCGCTGTTTTGGATTTGAAGGCGGTTTTATTTGGCATCTAATTAATCTACTTTATTGTGTGCATATGTTTTTGTAAACAACTTTTAAGCAATCTTTGTGTACCGCGGTACTCGAGAACGTGGCATTAAATATTTTTGTGCTCCCTACATAAATAAATCAAAAAGGTAAGTGTGGTTGAAGTTATGTCCATTTTTACAAAAGTATTCTGCCACTCAACGCGATCGCATACGTTTTTGTACTAAACATTTTATTCCCGAACATATTGACGAAAAACTAAAATTAACACCTAATGCAATTCCCTTATTAAACCTAGAAAGTTCAAATAAACAGATTTGAAACTAGAAATTACACCTTCTAGTACTGAACCCTATATTAATTATAAAGCAGTTCGCCCTTCTGACGTTAATGAAAATCGTTCAATGGATCTAAGTTCTGAATTGACTAGCACCATAATATCAACTCAACTCTCTCCTAATACACCACACAATAGATAATTTCTTGCAACATGTATTGCCCCATTCACATCAACCACCACTGCTTTATGTAATAAACAAAAATTAAAAACCTTTGGCAATGCCATGTAAATCTCGAATAAATTCTCTCCTAAGCAATATACTTTGCCTGCCTTGGATAAACCCATAATAGACAGGCAACGCACATTGATGTTTGATGAGATGACCATTAAAAGCACTTATATTTCAATTTCTTTACTGCGGTTATTTAGTGTTTTGATGATTTTGGTTCTGCTAAACATACAAACAACAGCATGTTACAATGTAGCAAATAAAACCTTAGATTTATGTTAAGGAGTTTGTTTTCTGCTTAGAAAATTCCAATTGCATTTTACATTGCTCGAGATAAGAGTTAAAACATTTGATTTAAAGAATATAATTAATAAAATAGGATTTGCAGTTTTTAAATCTGGATTTATAGTAAAAGCTACACTCTAGTGTACATACAGTACTATCAGTGACCAAGGTTCTGCCAATATTGCTGCTATTAGGTCATTAATATCGGATTCTAATGCTAAATCATCTGTACATCTTTCATCATGCTGTTACATGTAACAGCATGATTAAAGACGTACAAAAGATATCTGCTATAAAATCGCCCTCAACCAATTATACCATATTTATGATGTACTTTATTTATTGAAATATTTTCACAATAATTTTCAGAAAAAGAATCTTCTTGGCAACTAAAGTGCAAAGTGAGAGTATAATGAGACTCTACAAAGTAGATGACTTTGGTGGTAGAACAAGAAGCACTAAACTGACTGAGGAACATATAAATATGATAAAATAAAGGTAAATATATATATATATATACACACTTTTATATTATAGTTCTCTTTATAAACTCTTGACTGACGGACAAAAGATGTGCAATGGGAACATATTTGATTCCATATGTAAACAGATTTCAATAATATTTACTAAGATTTTGGATGTCGAAAAGGTAAAACCTGTAAATCCAGAGTGAATCCACCATCCAAGGTTTGAGAGATTAACATACCTACATCCAAAATATCATTAAAATTGGCTTAACAGTTCGAGAAACCAATTAGCCCTCGCGTGCCGGGAGATTGGATCCACGCTCAAAACAAGTGTTCAAATTCTGCCGGTAGCGTGGATCCACGCTCGGGCCGATTTCTGCAAAATGTATGAAAACTGAACATCTACAGGTTGTTTCTTTTTAGCTTATTTCTTGTTTCCATTGGATGGAAATCATAATCATAATATTAGAATTAAGAAAAGCGGCCGCCATTTTGAACTTTATGTTTTGAGGCCAATTGACCTCAAAATCGATACCTGGACATGGCTTTAAGTACAAAAGACGGATCCAATCTTAGAAATGAAAAAAAAAGGCCACCATTTTGAATTTCTTTGTTTAAAGGCCAATCGACCACTAAATCGATATCTGGGCAGGCCTGTAGGTACAAAAGATGGATCCAATGTTAGAATTGAAAAAAGTGGCCGCCATTTTGAATTTCTTTGTTTTAAGGCCAATCGGCCTCAAAATCAATATCTGGACAGGCCTTTAGGTACAAAAGACGGATCCAATGTTAGAATTGAAAAAGTGGCCGCCATTTTGAATTTCTTTGTTTTTAGGCCAATCGACCTCAAAATCGATATCTGGGCAGGCCTTTAGGCACCAAAGACGGATCCAATGTTAGAATAAAAAAAAGTGGCCTTCATTTTGAATTTCTTTGTTTTAAGGCCAATCGACCTCAAAATCGATATCTGGGCAAGCCTGTAGGTACAAAAAACGGAACCTTGCTTGCTTGTTTAATATAGATCCCACCAAAAACATAAATGTAAAAAAGGAGAGCCAAGTTCAATACAAAAATTATGCTTGGCTGTTGGCTTCGCCGCAAGAAGAATGGAGATCTAAATGAGTTCCAAGTTTTATGCAAAATCCAAATATGTATTTCTAGGAACAAAATAACATTATGAACAAGTATTAAACTCTATTTCTTTGCTTTATTGGATACCTATCACAATTGCTGTTATTTAAAAATGTGAGATCTTAAAGTAAGTTACATTTGACTTAGCCAGTTTTCATTACATCAGTAATTTATAAAGTTACTAGCTTTGCCCGCGGCTCCGCCCGCCTTAAAAATTTTTTCGGAATAAAAGTCTCGCTTTATATTTTCCCGGGATAAAAAGTAGCCTATGTGTTAATCCAGGACATGACCTACCCGTGTGCCGAATTTCATCGAAATCCGTTCAGTAGTTTTTGCGTGAAAGAGGAACAAACATCCAAACATCCATACATTCTTGCAAACTTTCGCCTTTATAATATTAGTAGGATTCAACATACTATATATATTTAATTCTGATAAAAACTGGCCAAGTCAAATCTAACCTACTTTAAGATCTCACATTTTTAAATAACAGCAATTGTTATAGGTATCCAATAAAGCAAAGAAATAGAGTTTAATACTTGTTCATAATGTTATTTTGTTCCTATAAATACATATTTGGATTTTGCATAAAACTTGGCACTCAGTTAGATCTCCATTCTTTTTCCCACAGCCAAGCATAATTTTTGTTCTGAACTTGGCTCTCCTTTTTTACATTTATGTTTTTGGTGGGATATCATTACTTTTTGTAAAGAAAACTAGGCAGGTATTGAGTTATGTGGTGCCGTGCGCCGTCGACGACACACCGTCGCGTTGGCCGGTTGTTTAGCGCGTATTACAAGTTTTTTGTATGGGGACACCACTTATTTTTTGACTTAACTTTATTTTTATATTTCTGTTACATAACAAATATAACAATACATATTATATTGGGATATTTTCAAATATCTGCTTGTATCGGTTCCAACGCTACAATTATTTTTAATTTTTTTTGTATGGGGACACCCCCATTTTTTACATTTTTTTATTTTTAGATTTTTTCCTACGCTTACACGCAATTACCGAGCTGGATTCCAAATTTCATCCTTCTAGGTCATCTGGAAGTAGGTTAGGTTTAAGTACTATATGTCAGTCAGTCAGTCTTAACATTTACGACTTTTGAACCTTCATATCTTTATAACCGTTTGAGCTAGCTTTATGAAATTTGGGCTTCTAGATGTCCTTATGGATATAATTTAACATACGTAGTTTTATGTGTTTGCGTTAAATAGGTTTTGAGATATAGAAGGGTGAAAAGTGGCACCAAATGGTCCGTGTAATATTACACTAGGCGCTGGCTGGCCAGTTCCTTTGGTTGAACTTGGCTTGACACGCTGCCGCGTGTCTAGATTTGTTTGGGCCATTTCATAAAATACTCTTAAGCTCATAACAGATTATAACTATAATCTTACTAAGACTTAAAATAGTTTATTTATTATAATAAACTAATGTATTATTGATATAATGTAAATTTCAGGTCTGATTTGCAGCCCGAGTTTTTAGCAGGCAAGTGGCTTCATCACTAGAAGTTCACATGAAGTCTCTGTTGTTTTTCCAGGATCATGATTACTTAAGTGTAAATTCAAACGTTGATAATGGTTTATTCACAGCAGAAATTATTCTTTTTATAAATAATTTGTGTGACAGTTTAAATGGATTTGGCCATTATGGTAACAAGTTAAAACATGCTCTTTCATATAATCCATTTCATGTAATAATAGTTCATACACTGAAAATCTTCATAATAATGAAACTAACTTCACAGAGTCTTAACACTTCAATGAAACTAACCTCACGAAAATATATTCGAACATAAGGCTATACCATATATTGCTGGTGCAGTTTGTCGTTTTCTGATGTCCAATTTGAACTGCAAAGATTATGATAATTGTACAAATGCATTATTATCTCAGAGTGAGTCATTTCACGAATTAATTCATTTAAAAGAGTATAATAAAGATAAGTTATATTATCCTTCTAGTAATTTTAGTAGAACGTTCTGGCAAAGTATTTATATTATTGATAAGATGATGCGATCTATTTGCAATGTTTACGTTTATTCAGATTTAATAGGAACTTTACAAAAAAAATAAATTACAATGGTATAATTGTAATATACATAAAACAGCTCTCATTAAAGCTTTTTGGCTATATACAATTAGAGTTCCAAGTTAAGCTATGGTGTATTTTAATAATCAAATAAACAATATGATTTGAGGCCTCAAGACATAGAATGCAAAATCCGAGAAAAAGTCACAAAAGGATTGACTTATAGTTTAGGATGAAGGTGAAGTGTACCTAGTCTTTTTTTAATTTATTTAATAGTAGTGTGTTATTGCTTCATACTATTTTGTCTACAACTATTATGATTGATGCAAGTAAAATTGTTCTTATTTAAAGTGTAATAGCCATATTTTTGTGGTTTTAGTTATCATGCATACTAAATAGTAGCTCAACTGTGGCTCCTTGTATTGTGTAAAAAATCATAGTTGTAGTCTTCTGAACCTTTTGTTTACTTTAAGCATAAATTATTTAAAATCCGTGATTTACGATATGGCGATAGACTCCCCCCCTCACATCATGGGACCGAAACGCATGGAAAAGGGGGTGCACTAGTTGCGCCTCTGCCTACCCCTTCAGGGGTAATGGATTTCTTTCACTGATTCTTGCAAATTCATAAATAAGTAATAACTAAAATGAACCTACAAGATAATTGTTGATTTAGTAGTCATATTATTACAAAATAATAGTATTATAACACAGGGCTGGTATGGTGTGGTTCCACAATTGTTCATATTTAATTGATATACCAATGTGCAGAAACAGTAATTTTACCTTTTATTTGAATGTTGTGTTTTCGTTATAGTGTACCCAACATTTTCTGATTTTTGTAGCCTTTTTACTTCCATAATATTGCAAAATATAACATTATACACATAATGCTTTTCGGGAGGCGATAATTTGTGAATGTATAATTATTTCTAAGTTTAGTTAAGCATCTTATGTTTTTAAATTAAGGGCGCTTTTACAATTTTGCGCAGCGCAGTTTTTTTGGCTATTGCTATATGCCGTGTATTGCGTGCGACTTCGGCGCAACCAAGATAGATATATATATATATACCACCTTTATTTTGTGAAATAAAAATAATGACATCAATTTAAATTGTATTACGTGCGAGTACCACCTTAATTATGTGAAATAAAAATAATAACATCAATTTAAATTGTATTACGTGCGAGTATATTGCGTGTGGCATCGTTTCAACCAAATGTATACTATATTTATTATTATACTAGCTTTTGCCCGCGGCTCCGCCCGCATTAAAAAGTTTTTCCGGGATAAAAGTCCCGGTTTATATTTTCCCGGGATGAAAAGTAGCCTATGTGTTAATCCAGGACATGATCTACCCGTGCGCCAAATTTCATCGAAATCCGTTCAGTAGTTTTTGCGTGAAAGAGGAACAAACATCCTTACATCCATACATCCAAACATCCAAACATCCATACATTCTTACAAACTTTCGCCTTTATAATATTAGTAGGACTAGCTTTTGCCCGCGGCTCCGCCCGCTTTAAAAAGTTTTTCCGGGATAAAAGTCCCGCTTTATATATTTTCGGGATAAAAAGTAGCCTATGTGTTAATCCAGGATATGATCTACCCGTGTGCCAAATTTCATCGAAATCCGTTCAGTAGTTTTTGCGTGAAAGCGGAACAAACATCCATACATCTAAACATCCATACATTCTTACAAACTTTCGCCTTTATAATATTAGTAGGATATCATAAAATGAATATTATAAAATTATTAGTCGCAGTTTAAGGAAGTGTTAAGTTTTATTTCGGTATAAATATTTTGTCAATGTGATGTAAAGCTCCAGACCGAAGCCATTTTGACCGAAAACTAAAGTGTAAAAAAATTGTTTTTACCGTTTATATATCAATTATAATTTTTTTTTTCTGTGCTACCACATAAGAACATGGTGTCAATAGTGACAATATTGTTTTTGATGGCTTATATTTAACAGTATTTGCAAATTGGAGCTTCCAAGTAAGGTGTCTTGTGTATTTCACTAAAACACACACCGAGAGAATGAGGATTTTTAAATAAAAAAGTAGATTACCTAAAAATGGCTCTGTTATTATTTAAGAAGATGAAATGAAGAATATTTTTGGTATAATATATGCATGAAGCCAATGCATCACGTTTGAACAACAAAAACTTTACAAGCAGATATCATTCTGTGAAAGCGCCCTTAACCTTTGTACAAATAAATAGTTTTTTTTTTGTTTCCAGAATTGGACGTATTTTTAATAGTTTTTAATACTTATTGTGTTGTCATTAATGTGTATCCACCATTTTCTGATTATTGGTAACATTTTAACTTGCAAATATGCCATTACATAATACTGCAAAATATAACATTTTATGCATGGAATGCTTTTTGCCAGACAACAATTGCTCAATGTGTATTTGATTATTCTTATGTTTAGTTAAGCATGTTATGGTAAATTGTATTTTTGAGTGTATTCAAAATTCATATTTCTCTTATTCACATTCATATTTTTTATATTTCTATTAATTAAGAGCAAAAATTGCAATATCGTTTTTTTATTTCATATTATATTTTGTAGAATAGAATATTATATAGAGTATCTAATTTTTTTGTCTTTTGTAGCATTATTATAATACTAAATTGTTCTGATTAAAATTATCTTGTTAATATAGGCGAATGCACGCTATACACAGTTTATTTACTTATTAACTATTTATTTAGTTTTGTAGAAGACTGAACGATTATTTTGTTGCGTTTGCTATTAATTCATATCGACCGGAATTTACAATAAATTTAAATGTAGGCGAATGTCACTGTGAATTTATCATACATTATTATCAGAATTTTGTTCTTTATAGTACATAATTAATCCGCTTCACTTGAACGTTATCCTATTGTTACGAAGATGTGCGTGCACGAGCTTATATAACCATTAGTGACTTTGTTTACGAGAGACTGGAAAAAAATTGATGACGAAAAAACTAAGCCCGGAGATTCTTTCTGCCTTTCTTCTACGGGTCGTCATCCTTAGGGTAGCTACCGAAAGACTGATAGGCTAGCTAGGTTAGGCCTATATCGTTTAAACCGGTGGGCACAGGGCACCGCGTTCTTGATATTATTTTATTACCCGACTGCCTTTTTTCCCTGTCCTGCCAACTTGAACTGGCTTTTTTCAGGTTATTAACATTGTGCTTTGCTTTTTTATAGTTACTAACATTGTGTATTGCTTTTCTTTACGTGGTTATTTAAATAACTCTCATTTTGAATATCAATACCTATTTATATATATTTTATATGCCAGCCATAGCTGTCTCCTTTCATATTTTTGTGCTTTTCGTGTAATGTAATTCGCAATTTAGAATTTATTTTATGGTTTCATTGTAATAGTAAAGAAATTTATTTTGTTGTTACGAAAATGCACTATTTGAAGTAATTATAGAACTGCGAAAATTAAATTTGAATTTCGCGGGCTTACGGTTGATTCGAAAATTATTGTAAATAGGACGTGAAAATAAAATTACAAGAAATACGATAAAAATAAATGATTTAACTCTACTATTTAGTTTTATTTTATTTAAAGAAATCCTGAATTAAAGTAACATTCAAACTGCGCTTTCGCCGTATACTCACTGTACGAAACCGGTAATTATCGGTTTTAGTATGAACCCGACCTTAAAGTCATCCCTATTTTTTTTAATGATCGGTAGCGTCAGATATTTACCGATTACCGCAACGGCGGATCCCTAGGGCGGCGGCCATATTTTCTTTTATACATAACCTCCGTGCGAAAGAGAACGGAGCACTTGAAAGTTCAATTCACAAAGGAAAGAAAGAAAGGTCCAACTACGGATATGAATGAAATGTATAACGAGACTATAGATATAAAATTTATGCATGTAGGTGTTTCCTTATCGTGTTAAAACAGATGTATGAAGTTAACCGTCTCTCTTGTTTATTTGTCTCTGGTCAACACCACATCTTTAAGAAATTCAAAAACTTCGTGGTTACTGATCGAATTTTCGTAAGTAAATCAGCAAAATGAGTCTTTGGGTTGATAAACATAGACCGCGTGATTTGATGAAATTAGATTTCCATAAGGATCAAGCCGTTCGCCTGAAAAGTCTCGTGCAGCAAAGTGATTTTCCCCACCTTCTTGTGTACGGTCCATCGGGCGCCGGGAAGAAAACTCGAATTATGTGTTTGTTGAGAGAGCTTTATGGATCCGGTGTGGAAAGATTAAGGCAAGAAACTATGCATTTTACAACGCCATCAAATAAGAAAATTGAAATTATGACCGTTAGCAGTAATTATCACATAGAAGTTAATCCTACCGATGTCGGC
Organism: Lapara coniferarum; assembly: GCA_949316025.1. Lineage (NCBI taxonomy): Eukaryota > Metazoa > Arthropoda > Insecta > Lepidoptera > Sphingidae > Lapara > Lapara coniferarum. The sequence goes on from OX438920.1 coordinate 7,990,084, forward strand.
ATTCACGATCGTGTTGTTATTATGGATCTAGTGAAAACCGTTGCACAAACACACCAGATCGACTCGTCAGGCCAGAGAGAGTTTAAAGTTGTAATATTGAATGAAGTTGATGACCTAACAAAAGATGCTCAGCATGCATTGCGTAGGACAATGGAGAAGTATGTAGCAACATGCCGTCTTATTCTTATAGCTAACTCTATATCTAGAGTCATTCCCGCGATAAAATCACGTTGTTTGACGATCCGAGTACCAGCACCAACAGAAAATGAAATTGCAACAGTTTTACAACTAGTGTGTAAAAAAGAATCACTGCATTTGTCATCAGAGCTTGCTCTTCGTATCGCTAAATGCGCGGATCGTAACTTACGCCGAGCACTACTCATGTGTGAAGCTTGTAAAGTCCAGCAGTATCCATTCACGCAAGATCAGAAAGTTCCAGAACCCGATTGGCAATTATTTATTAAGGAGACAGCATCAATGGTACTTTCTGAACAAAGTCCTAAAAAGTTAGGTGAAGTTAGACAAAAACTATATGAGTTAATAATACATGGTATACCACCTGATATGATTTTTGCAGGGTTGCTAAAAGAATTAGTCTGCAATTGTGATATGGCTATGAAATGCCAAGTAGCAAGCTATGCTGCAAAATATGAACACAGAATGAGGCTTGGTAACAAACCAATATTTCATCTCGAGGCATTTATTGCAAAATTCATGGCTATATACAAAAAGTTTATTGAGGAGTCTATGGGTGATGCACTCTGACACAAATATTCATAACAGTATTGTGAATTTTTTGTCAGATTGTGAGCCAAATTCATCAATATGAACACATTGACAGTAGTTCTATAGTAATGGATTATCCACGCTTCTAAGTTACTTGCTAGGTGTATTTCCCAATCTTCTTATGTACACACCCTGTTGTGGAATGGTGTATACATTGTTTACTTCCAAGCAATAGGCAACTGCACTACAGTCAATGTGTTTAATTAATATGATTTATTCTAAGTTTGTTATTTGTCTAATGCCTCTTTATTAATAAAGCTATTTGGCATTTCTTTCACTTTTATTATTGATCTAACAGGTTTTATATTGTGTTTCTATGATTCAAAAGTATGTTTTTTTTGTTTATAATTAAGTTCATATTACAGTAGACCTACGGCAAGCCGCCCCCTGTCTAGTCCAGCGCCCTTTATAATCCAACATAATTTGTATTATGAGGTACTCCTCTAAAAAGTTCCAGACTGCAGGGGTCCATAGCAAGACCCTATAGTCTGACAATCTGACACTTCTTGCAAAACATTTGTCGGACTACCGCAGGTCTACTATAGTCATTGCTGTTGTTTTTTTTTTAATATTTTTTATGGAGTCACCCATTTTGGCAGGGTTCGTGGAACACCAAAGTATGAGAGTGAAATACATAATTAACTTACAATAGCTGATTAATTGATTTATAACCATCATTAAGAAAGTGACTTTTTCATCATTATTAATTTTCAATGTCGACACCTCAGAGTAAGTAGGTATATACTTACTCTAAGGTTACATGCTGTTCCTCTGATGATAAGCGATACGACCGCCCATAAACAGTAGCAAGGCCACACAGAGCTTAAGTACTGCATGGCGCTCCATTGCGCATGTCAACCTGAGACTATTAGTCTAAGCCTGAGACATAAGATGTTTTTTTTTTTATTGAATGACGAGACGAGCATGCCCTTTGCCTGATGGTAAGCAATACGACCACTCATAAACAGTAGCAACACCATCCAGCACCTTGAGTTACAAAGTACTGTGTTGCATTACACTGCGCTCTCATCCTGAGACATGAGATGTTAAGTCTCATTATGTCCAGTAGTTACACTGGCTACAATGCCCTTCAAACCGAAAAACAACAGTGCGTACACACTGCTGCTTGGCGGTAGAATGTAGACATTGCAGTGGTACCCACCCTGACGGACTCTTACATAGGAGAGACCTACCACCAGTATAATACAATGGCTACAATGTCCTTCTGCCTTCAATCTGGAACACAGCTGTGCACGCACACTTGCTTGGTGATAGAAATAGCTGTTGCAGTGCTACCTACCCAGACCACCCCTCGCAAACGAGAGACCTACCACCAGTAAAACATAATTATGACTTTTACATAGATCTGAATGGAAAAAATATTTTTAATGAATTAAATTATGTACCTATGATCAACTCCAAATGAATGTAGTATAATAATATGTTGAAATAAATAATAGTTAAAAAAAAAAAACAAAGAAAAACACGCTTAACGAAAAACGCAACTAAAAATAAATGAAAAAATAATGTATTTTATTGTAAAAAAAGGGGTGCTTTTTAATATATTATCAAAATGATAATCCTTGTACTTATATTATCTGTCGATTAAATATTTATAACCTTAGACACCATGCACCCCACGCTTTTTTATATATTTAATAGAATACTATTTTTTTTCTTATTTACACTATTCTTAATTGAAAGGAGATGTCCGCTTTTTGTATGGGTGCTGGGCCTCAAGATCTAAACAGGCTCTAACTTTAGGGATATTAAAGGGGCAACATATGAAACTTAGATCCATTACAAAAAATATTTTTAGACCCCTCCACTCATAACCAACTTTTTTGGTAACATTCATATAAATTGTAGTTTTCAAGCCAAACAAAATTACATGCATTTCAAAATCGGAGGCCTTTAAAATTAAACGATTTATTGCAAAAGGCTAGTTTTCAGGAGCTCTATCCAAATATATATAAATTGTCTTGTTTAGATTTTCAGGCCCATTTTTTGACATGTCCTTTAAGTATTAAAATTATTTTCTATTTTTAGTTGGATTTTCTACAAAACATGTTTTTTTTTGTATTTTTTTAACTATGATTTATTACATTATTTTTTTCTTCTTTAATTAGTGGTAAACATAACCTATATGTTTCGTGCAATAAAGCAAAATAAATTAAAGGACTAGTTCCTACGTTTAGGGTAGAATAAAAAACATGTATTGACTAATACTTAATTATTATTATAATAGTGCCGCATGGGAACTTTACTAGCAAATACTTTAAAGTTATCCACAACTAAATGCATCACCGCAGTCGTAATCTCATCTGATAAATGGTCCACAATAGATGGTTTTAATTCCAGTGTTTGTTGTATCGCGTAGGATTCTTCAGAATCTGTAACAATTATTTTATTTAGGTCAGCAATAATGTTATTACGTCTGATTTACGTACGCTCATTGAAATATCTTCATGCACAGTGACGTTGTTAGCACGAGTGACTGTCGGGGGCAGGGCGGATAATTAACTATAATATAATACCTACTAATACTTAGGTATTAATATAGGAAGGAACTTAACACCTTCATATAATCAACGAATGTGGGTCCTAACCATCAGTAGGTATCCGCTGGTGTCCCCGTGGGGCCACTTACTCGTTTATCACACAACGCCATAAAAACTTTATTGAGATATTGATAATTACGATAGAGATATTCAATTCCGTAACATGAAAAATGCCTCTATCTTATTTATTTCTTTTTATTTATTCTCGCTAGATCTAAGCTCGCTAGTGTAAAGCTTAACAAATGACGATAGCTATGGCACCTGAAGGCGGCTTTTAGATAAGTAATTACGGCACATTGAAATAAGACGTTTGTTACACAGTGACAGAACCGAAATGATAAATGTTGACTCCAGCGGCCTCCGGGTGTAGACATGACGCCGTTTGAGGGAATAAGAAACTTTTTTGGGTTAAACCATTAGTCGCTTGGAGTGCGCGGCGAATCGAATGTAATTTTAGAGAAAAGTACCATTAATTATGTGAGTAGCAATGATAAATGGAGGAATGACAAATAATGAGCTTATGCGTAGATAAGACTAGTAAGTACTAAAGTAGGTGCGAGTTGAGATAATCAACATACCTACCCATTGAACGCACGCAATATATCAGCGGACAATATATAAAAGTGGACGATAGCCTAGTTGGGAATGGAACGGTCTGCCGAGATAATGTCCGGAGGTTCAAACCCAAGGCACACACCTCTGGCTTTTCGAAGTTATGTGTGTATTGTTTATCAATTATTATCGTTCGCTTTAACGGTGAAGGAAAACATCGTGAGGAAACCTACATGCCTGAGAATTCTTCATACGAATTACGAGGGTATGTGAAGTCTGCCAATCCGCACTAGGCCAGCGTGGTAGACTAAGGCCTAAAACCCTCTAAGTAGTAGAGGGGGCCCGTGCTCAGTAGTGGGCAGTACCTACATAATACAGGGCTGGTATTATTATATCAGGTAGATGATATGAATTATCACGATGTAGGTACCTACCAGAAGGTCTTCGGAGATAGACAATGGGACTCTTCAATAGCTAACAGCGAATGACCCGCGAATGCTGCAATCGTATATCGATGATGTATTGTTTACACCATTTTATAATTAACTAACAAAAAAGCAATAAATAAAAAACTGTGTAACAAAAAATAATACCGACCTCAAAACCACTTTTAGGTACTTCATAAGGTAGGTAGGTACTCTTAGCCTTAGGTATCTAATGGAAAATTCTTACACCAGTAGTATCTAGTACCCACCTTTCAACCATGTCAAATCTTATGTCTAATTCTGTAAATCGAATCAGTGCAGTGTAATTTGGTATTTTGATGGACTGCGCATTAGATTTTATAGGAAACTAATGTCATAGCCGTATCAAGAAGTTAACCCTGTGTATTGAATACTTACCTATTCTCAAAGGCAAAGGAAATCCTTTCGACCAGTCAGCTTAATGAAGTGCTTATTTCAATGTTCTAAGGAAAGGTGTATATTTAAAAGAGATAATAATTTCTCGGAGTACCTACCTGTGTAACCGAAGGAGTGGTTAACCAGATCAAAGGACTTTATACGGGGGTCGTACGGTCCGTTTATTACGCAGGGATATCGCATTGACTAACAAGACAGGTACCAATATCGAATTGATCTCTAAGGTAAGCTATTATCTATCTTAGTTTACAGCAACACAGATAACCACCAAAAATAAGTACCTATTTATCTTAGTAAGTTGTTGAGACCGGCCGTAAATTAGTTGTCTCTTGTAGGTCGGTCAGCAAGTTGAGTCTTGAGCGTTTTTTAATACGCCTTATTAATCTTTTAATTTATGCATTCATAATTAAAAGAATAGGTACTAAGGTATTTATTTTTACTTCTCTATTATTTTGTTTCTATCCAGCCTACCCAGTGGTGTAACGTGAGTTCTGGTCGCAAAGAAGTCTTGCGTGCAAGCCCACCCCACCCTGCCAGTCAACAAAATAAAAAACACTATAGGTCATAAGTACACATATTTTGCCGCTCTCCTAAATGTGCCGTCCGGGGCGGACTCCCCCCGCTCCCACCACGCTACGCCACTGAACCTTCCAACTAATTATAATAAGGTATTTGCCTATGTTTGATTTTATGGATTAATAATAATAATAATACCAGCCCTGTATTAAAATATACTGCTCACTGCTAAGCACGAGCCTCCTCTACTACTGAGAGGGTTTAAGGCCTTAGTCCACCACGCTGGCCTAGTGCGGGTTGGCAGACTTCACACACCCTCGAAATTCTTATGGAGAATTCTCAGGTATGTAGGTTTCCTCACGATGTTTTCCTTCACCGTTAAAGTGAACGATAATTGATAAACAATACACACGTAAATTTGAAAAGTCAGTAGTGTGTGCCTTGGGTTTCGAACCTCCGGACATTGTCTTGGCAGACCATTCCATTCCCAACTAAGCTATCGTCCACCACTATATGGATTATTTTATATTATGTAACAGCAACGTACTACGAAAAGAAGCCCTATGAAAACAGTATTAAAATAAGTCACATACCCTATTGTATGCCAAGCTACTAAACTGGATAAAATTTAAAAGCAAGAACCTACACATTCTTTTCCCACCATTATGCTATTTCTAGACATACGAGTTTGACGAGTCCACGACATCAAGCCGTTGTTTCAGATACTTACTCGGTTGAAGGAAGAATGTAGGTAATCGACTATTTCTTGGAATTATTCTTTCTTGGCTAATAAAAATGTAATCCTCATTGCTGCGTCTTCTACCATCAACGGCGTATGTGATATTGGTTTCCACTTGGTCTAAAATAAAAAAGAAATTATTAACATACGCACATAAACCCCGCTGTGAAACAAAATATTTGAGGCAATCATTAAGAATCAAGGCAAAAAACGATTAAGAAGTTCTCGAGGACGTAGGTAGGATGGATGGATAGGAGGATATAGGAATTAGAGACGCCTTAAGCAGTAAAATAGCAATAGGTAGGTATGCACATAGGTATGCTATTTTGGTTAGCTTGAGATTAGAAAAACTTAAAAAAAATGAAATTAAATTCAACTTATGCATAAACTAATAATGCTCGCGGCTCCGCCCGCGTGAAAAATATTTTCGGGGATAAATATAGTTTTCCCGGAATAAAAGCGTCAATAGCCTATAACACTCGTGAGTAATGTAACTTCCCATTAGTGAAAGAATTTTCAAAATCGGTTCAGTAGTTCCTGAGATGCTACTGCGAAAAACGAAATCCGAAACGTCGGTCCGAAACGAAGAAACGACGAACTTCGGATTTAACCTTACTACCAAATTACTTCGGATCCGTCACCGTTGAACGAAGGTTTCACGCAGTTTACGACGCTTCCGACTTCGCTCAACACTTTCGTCACGCAACAACTCTTCATAAAGAAGGATCCGTAACACTTCGTAGTAAGAAAACGTGCGATCCGTCACCCGAAACTACGGATTTCGTTTTTCGCAGTAGCCTCTCTGAGATCAGCTCGTTCAACCGAACTCTTCAGATTTATAATATTATAGTATAGATAAGTATAGATTAATTAATAGGATTAATTATAATTCACTTAGACTATCGCATAATTCATTATAAATTAAAATTATATCATACATTTTATAGTTATGATGATATTTAGGTATAATGAATGCTTTCTTTAACCTAATAATCTGTGCTCGATATGGCGATAGGCTCGCCTCCTATCACATTATGGTACGGAAGACGCACGGCACAAAGTGGGGCACTAGTTGCGCTTTTGCCTACTCCTTCGGGGTAAAAGCCATGTGTGTATTTTTTTACGTAACAAGAATCACGTAATAAGTATACATATTTATATGCCAATAATAGATATTTAGTTTTAGCGTTGCCTAAATAAACAAAACTGCCTGGATCGCCCACGTTCAAAATAACTAGGTGCGGCTACGAGCTAGATTACGTTATAAACATACGTACCTACCTACTAATAGTTTAAAAACGGAATGATGTTGCAATGAAATATGAATTTAAACAATGAGATTTCATTTATTAAGCCTGTCTTAGATTTTAATCGCCTCACTTTAGAGCCTATGTTATCTAGTTCTTTATCATGACCACTGATTATTGGATTTGCTTCTGTCAATGGTGCCGATATAACCTGGTTGAATACGAGGTTAATCAGAGATTAAGCTATAGGTATTGATTACATAATAAGTAACCTATCTACCTACCTACGCATTATTCATACTAACAACTAAATACTTACGTATATCCATTGTCATGTACGCAGTGTAGGGATTTACGTTGCCACCCAAAAGCATACTGATTTCGCCCGTCACGTGGAAATCACTCATGAACACCACACCGCTTCTGCCGCCTTCCAAATTAAACCTGTAGACATTGTAGAAGGTCTACAGTAAATTTATGGTATAGGCACACAAGTAGGAATATGTGATAGGTATTTCATTGGAATGTTTTTTTCATACTGACTGGAATAATATTATAACTTTGATTGTAATGATTGCTCAAAACTTTGTTTGAAAATTTGTGATATTTATAATATCAAGACGCTTTAACAAACATAATATAAGAAATAACAAAGAAACCGAATTGTTGCGGCAAGTACCTAATATATTCCAAAGAAAAAATAAGTTTAAATTACCTCCGATACAAAATACCTCTATACCTACTTAAAGTAAAATAATAAAAGTGTCTTTGTCGTTTAAGTACCTAGTAACATTTGGACCCAAACCTCCTCGAGGGTTATTTAATTAAATGTTTATTTCAAACTTTTTAAATTTCTATATTCTCCTTCATGGGTCATTATTAATCTACTATCTAACACATACTCGTTGAGACCATTCTTATGAGCCCACACACGCTGTATCTGCTATAAGTTGCTAAAGAGTTGGGTATACCGCAGACAACTTGATGCTGCAGCGTCAGATTAAGGTTAACATGTCTTTTTTTATCTCCTCTTGCCCGCCAGCCCGAGCTTGGCTTCTTTATTTACTTTTCACTGATTTTGCTCCCTATAAAAATGTTTGTAGTTATATAAGTGACTTTTTGTAATAATAATAATAATTATTAATTAAATGTATATTGACTTATCATAAGTGTAACTATGTTCGCTTACGTGATGAATAAAGTATTTTAGTTTATTTATTTTTTACTTTTTTATTAATATTGCCGAAGTCACAGTGCACCAAATTGTAAATCAATCTGAGTTGTGAAAGTTGGAAATGAGCTGATAATCTTCAAACGCCTGAACAGATCTTCAAATATTACAGTTAAGAACCATCGCGATCACATCAGCTTTCAAACAAAGAAAAAACCGCGTCGTAATCGGTTCATTCGTTTGAGAGCTATGATGCCACAAACAGACATACAGGATACACAGACACACAGATACACACCCTAAACTTATAACACCCCTCTTTTAGTGGGGGGTTAAAAATTAGATGGTGGATCCAGGTAGAGGATAAAAAGTAGTGTAGCTTTGTATTGATAAAGGATTTTTAAATCGGTTCAGTAGTTTTTGAGATTATTCGTTACTAACATACAAGAACAAAAATACAAATATTTCCTCTTTATAATATTTTTATAGATAGATGTAATATGACCAAAACAATTTTAATTCGCCGAAATCATCGTGAGGAAACCAGCATACCTAAGAAGCTCTCTATAAGAATTGCGAAGGTGTGTGAAGTCTGCCAACCCGCACTAGGCCAGCGTGGTCGACTAAGGCCTCTTAGTTGTAGAGGAGGCCCGTACCCAGCAGTGAGCAGTATACTATAATACAGGGCTGTTATGTTGTAATATGAACAAAATAATTTCACCCCTTTCAAGGAAGGCATCAAGTTGAAAAAAAAAGACAACATGAAAAAAGTGACACTGTGACGTGGAGATGCTGGGATTTGAACCCAGGACTTTCAGCATGCGAAGCAGACCTACCACTGAGTTACATCCCCGATACGTAACACAACGAAATTGTTGTTTAGTTATTTATTGTAACAATCATTTAAAATTAAAGTAGCTAAACATAATGTAACGAATAGGATTTAAACCGATTGTGTATACGTAGATGAAAAATTCAAAACTTTAAATCGCCTATATACTTTTATGTACTTACCTTACTTAGATACTCATAAATTAAAGGGATTTACTTCAGGTACTTCACATAAAGAAAAAAATTGGACACGCGTACCTAGGGTTCCAACAAACTTGTAGGTAAAGTATCTAAGTATATACTTAGATACTATAAGTTCAATAGTTCGCCAAAATTAATTAATAAAATTTTACAAAGTTTGTAAATTCGATTTTTTTTTGTTATTAAAGTACTGTTAGAGCAAAAATACTTTTTGTGTGGGTATTGATGACATGATCTACAATTTTTGCTATAAAAGCATAGACCGTTTGACAGTTCGAGTCAGTTGATCAAAGAGCATTATAATCAAGAAGTTTATAATATTATCTAAATAAAATTCTTGATTATAATACTACGGAAATAGAGAACCCACTCATTCCTTTTTTATGCCAATCGTCAATTGTCAAATTATTGACTTTCGTGCCGGTCGTTCGCTTGGTGATATTTTTTGTGAAAGTATTTTTGTAAAGTCAGTGCTACATATTTTTATTTAAATCAAAACCGTTGCAGTTTCTAATAGTACATATTTACGGTTTTCTGATTTTCCCTTTACATGTACTGTAACACCTTGCTTCTTGCAAAATTTCATGATTCTAGGTCAACAGGACATATTTTTTTTTCGCGGAGAAAGTGCAGTCTTTACCACTACCGCCCAGCCTGGCGACTGGACGGTTATGTTGGGTTCGCCGTGCCTAACGACCCGTTGTTGAGCCGCCCGGAAAGACATCGGGCGAACGCCAGGCCGAGTCCCTACTACTATTTATCACTATGCACGGCAATACCAACTAAAACTCCGCGGTGACCTTCCTCGGCGCATTAAGGACGGCTGCGGGTTCCTCCGGCAGAGTGCCTAGTTGTCCTCCGCAACCGCCTCTGCGCAGTGCCCGCTGAGTGCAGCCCATCTCAGATCGTGGGGGGCTCAGAAAGCCCGCTCATTAAAGAACGCCCTTGGCGTCAACGGCAGCGTGAGGCCACCCACGCTGCCGCGCATCCCGGGGATCGCTCAGTGTACATGAGGGATGTACAGAGTGATTACTACGGACAGTCTCTACCGCCCGCCCGCTATCCCCAATGGTCCCTATTAGTCGCCTCTCACCAGAGGCAAGGGATGCTGTGGTGGAAATCTTCAAACGCCCCCAGTCTACAGGGCGGCAACGGGATGTACCTACCCTATAGGTTTTGATTCCGTTGCGAAATCGTAAAATATGCGCAATAACGGCCATATCTTTTGATCGTGTTGACTTACAAGTTTGTTTTTTACACAACTGAAAAAAGACCGAGACCCGAGTATCTGTTATAAATTTCAACTTCATATTAAGGGTTGCGAGCGCCTTCTGCACTCACCCAAAAGACCGGTGTTCTTGTATAAGCCGACCCTCGTCAGGCTAACAAGAGTTTAGTCAGGTACAAAAAAAAAAAGAAAAACTTCATATTTCTACGGCCCGAAAAAAACGGTCTTGGCAGACAGACAGACGGACAACAAAGAGATCCTATAAAGATTCCCTTTTTCCTTTTGAAGTACGGAACTCTAAAAATAGCGTATAAGCGATTTGAAATTTTGAATTTGTTCTGCAATGTACGTGGCTGACTATACAGAATAGGTACCTTCCTACCCACATAATTTATGTTTTCTACTAGATTCTGCCCGCGGCTCCACCCGCATTAAAAAGTTTTTCTGGGATAAAGGTCCCACTTTTTATTTTCCCGGGATAAAATGTCTATACTAATACTAATCTAGCCTATGTGTTAATCCAGGACATGATCTACCCGTGTGCCAATTTTAATGGAAATCCTTTCAGTAGTTTTTGCGTGAAAGAGTAACAAACATCCATACATACAGACATCCAGACATCCATACATCCATACATACTTACAAACTTTCGCCTTTATAATATTATATTATTATTATATTATAGTAGGATTTGCGACTAATTACTTAGTTGGCTTAAACCAATTAATACCTAATTTAGTATCATTAAGCATACATATAATAAATATAATTAATTGATATTTTGTCCATAAAAAAAAATCCTGACTAGGTATTGCTCATGGCTTCGCCCGCGTGGAACACCTTTGCCGCTACAAAAGTTCCTAAAACACAGTACGACGTCAACGTCATCTACTTATAGAATCAGAAAATATCCATTATTTCTCATGGCAGCAAATTACCGGGATAAAAAGTATGCGTTAATCCAGGGCATGAAAAAAAAAAAAAGGTCATGATCTACCCCTGTGCCAAATTTCATCCAGATCCATTTATCTGTTTCTGCGTTTACTTCTAACAAACATCCAAACATTTTCATAAATATTCGCATTTATAATACACACACACTCATGCCTGTTATTCCTGAAGGGGTAGGCAGAGGCGCAACTAGTGCACCCACTTTTCGCCGTTATTCCGTCCCATGATGTGATAGGGGACGAGCCTATCGCCATATCGGGCACAAATTCCAGACTCCGAGCTGATACTGAACAGAAAAACTAAATATCACTTTGCCCGACCTGGGGATCGAACCCGAGACCTCAGCTTTGCAGTCGTACTGTAATACAACTACGCCACCGAGGAAGTCATTTAAGTCATAATATTAGTAATATATTTTATAACGATATTATAAACACATTTTATAACGATTACGCATAGTTTTCTGGATATGATGTGAACTACTGATTTGTCCTGAGCAAATAAGAATGATATTGTGTACCTCCTGCTATGAAGATCCGTCCATTTAGCGCCAATAACGTTCACATTTCTTAGCAGGAACGACATCTTCTCTTCAGGTAGGGAAATCGTAATGCTATTGATAACAACTGGATCTATTGGCTTCATTCCGTAATAGCCCGAGTTCATAAGTATGAAGAAAGTCCGCAACCCTCGTCTTAAACAATCTATTTCTTCCGCCCTGCATGTAGGAAACGGTAATGGTGGAGGTGATCCTGTAATTTAATAATAATCTATATAATATAAATATGTATATATAAATATGTTATTTATTATCTATTAATACGTATACTTATTAGTATTTTGTTGTATTGTTTTATTAGTATTTTTCATTATTATTCATAGGTTTATTCAGTAGCATATATACTTTGAAGACATATTATTCTTTACTTAATTCTCCCTTATTTACGCACCTGCCTTCTTGTATCTCTGCACCACTTTAGGTTGACTGGTAGAGAATGCCTATGGCATTAAGTCCGCCTTTACTCCATGTATAAAGTGTAAATAAATAAATAAATAATATATCAAAGTGAAAGGTCATTCGCTCACTCCCTCATCACGTAATCTCAAGAACAACAAGTGCTAGGAGTCTCAAATTTTCCATGGGGATTCCTTTTAGGATGAAGATACTCACTTACACGGGATTTTGCGAAATTCAACCCCTAAGGGGGTAAAAAAAAGTTGTATGCGATAAACTAAAAAACTACCGAATGGATTTCAATAAAATTTTGCATGGAGATTTTTCGACTTTTTATCAAGGGAAAATGTATAGCGGGACTTTTATCCAGGTAAAACTCTTACGTGCGGACGAAGCCGCGGGCAAAAAAAGTATTATATAAAACAAGTCGGGTTAGCTACACCATTTATAACTCAAGTGTAGCTGGACCGATTTTTAGGTTCTTTGATTTTTTCTATTTGTATAGGCAAATTAAATTAATTTGTATAGGCCGCAGGAACGCGCTGGATGCAGGCCGCTTTTGACAGGTCCGTTTGGAAATCTTTAGGGGTGGCCTATGTTCAGCAGTGGACGTCATGTGGCTGATGATGATGATGATAGGTATAATATACCTACAGTCTATAGGTATAGTATTTTTTCCGAAATATTCACAAGCGCCGTGACAGATCTTCTTTGCAGTTTTTGTAAAGTGATAAAACTATGCCATAGACCATTTATACTCAACAAGCGGCCTAACTGATATTGGGTTTTTCTGATTAGTAACAGCCTGGAGTCTACAATTTGTATATATGCCGTTACGCTCGCCCCCCTAACCCACAACATGGAACGGAAAGCACATCACGAAAAAAATATATTATAATCATGTCCACACGCGTTATGTACCTATTTCATGCACTAGATGTGACAATAAATTTGTTTTTCTTTTCTTTTTCTTTAAAATTGGGTCCTCTAGTATTTAGAGTCTAGATGCACCTCTGCCAATCCTTACGGCAATAAAAGGCGTAATGAGTGTTTTAAATATATTCTACTCTACTCACACAACAGACAAAATATAAAACGGATTGGCCGTACAAATATTTCGTCTCTGTCTATAGGTGTACCTAAACTTTCTGAGAGTGTTATTTGGTCGCCTCTATAATATGTCTATAGTAATTATACTGAGAGCACTTAGTCGTTACAGTTCAATACGCTTGTTTCTACATAATAGGGTAGTTAACTACTTTTTTTTAATACATCTATCAAAAATGGAGATGGAAATATTAATTGTTCACTTTCCGCCATAGCAAAGCCGGAGACAAAAATAATTAACTAAGGAGGTATTTTAACCTCAAGTTTAGAGACGTTTACAACTAGAAATGCCAGTTTTAAAGCACCACGGATAAAAATTAAATGAAAGAGTCCTATCATATGAGCTGATTCTAGTAATAGGTGTAGCAATAACGCCGGAAAGCACGGAAATTCCGTCTAGTATCTACAAGGTCCAAGTAGTATACATATACAACCCCAGATGTTATTTGCATTCTGCAAAATGAGTGGTAGGTAGATCTTTTTATTGAAATAACATGCACAAATAGATATTGTTAATTACCACCGTAGTTAAATGCAGATTGAATACTTTTACGAAGATAAACAGAATCAATAGATAAGCTATTGACACTGTTTAACGCAATAGAAGTCTCGGTCGTATTTATCTCTTCAATTAATGATAGGTATCAGAATTAATATTCTATTTGTTAGTCAAACTTATCTATATAATTAAGTCGTCAGTAAACTATATACATCTGATTGAAAATAAAAATCAATTTACTGTTGTAATAGAAATTAGAATACGACTACTTTTTGTAATGTGGCGATAGGCTCATCCCTTATCACATCACGGGACGAAATATGCACGGCGAAAATTGGTTCTACTAATTGCATCTCTGGCTACCCCTTCGGGGATAAAGAGCGTGAGTGGATGCATGTAGGGCCGCGCCATCCATATGTGCGAAGTGTGCGGCGCACACAGGCGCCAAGGCAATATGGGCGGCGGAATCAGGATGACATGTTATATTTGTTATACTACCACCATATTCTTTATAAGTGAGTAGGTAAGACAGTTCGTACAAGTCTCCGAAGACAATACCCACGCCTGTAGTTTACACTACTTGAATTTTTACCCAATGTTTATGAGCTTTGTGTTAAAATCAAAAGAATCGCTGCAGTCGCTACAATAGCCAAATTACATGTCGTATTACAAACGTCTTTCAAAAGGTCATTTTCTGAAATAAAACTTATTAAAAATAGTAATGTTTTCTACATTACGACAGGAAGACAAAAACCAAAGGTGCTTTATAGATTTCGCACACAGGCGCTGTCTTGGGTCGGCGCGGTCCTGTATGTACTCATAGTGCTTTAGAAGAATCTGTGGATCTCATTGGAGTTTATGCATATTTAGTCTCATCATTGCACATTGTACAGTCAAACAATTTTTGATGAACAAATTCAAAACTTCAAATCGCCTTTAGACGTTGAGCTTAGGTAAAACATTTTTTTTTCTGGGTGTGAATTAAAGTAAAAGTCACAAATCGTATGTTTGAGAAGAAAAAAAAACATTTGGTAATAAAATAAAATTGTGCGATTTAAAATTTTTAATTTTTTCAGCTACTTATGTGGCTGACTGTATCTCAGTATCGTTGGTTGTAAATATGCCAGCTTCTTCCATTACTGACGTTATCTGTCACGTGCATGGATAACATTAAATTATAAAAATTCCTTGTATTACGTTAGGTATAAAGCACCAAAATAATGACTTTGTTAGTTCATAAAAGATATTATTCGGTGATGTTTTCCACGGCCGAACTCTCACTGTTCTTGTGTAAACTGTGAGGGTTACAGCAAATAGTTTTATTTGAAAACACGTCGTTTTACCCAAGTACGAGTGTCTAATCTACTGTTACTACGTTACCGCTTGCCAGTAACATAACTTATACGGATATTCAAGCGCTTTTCTTAGTGCACTAAACACAATATGGGACAGTAGGGTAGAAGATATTTTTTCTGCGCGTCATGTATTTTTAAGTTTATCTTCCTAAATGCATTTTATATTTATCATACGACATATTTATTTTATATGGGTTATTTTACAGTAATACTATGTGCTTAATATTTGTGTAATTAAAATAAATTCAAATCCCACTATAGCGACATTGAAGGAGCCACCTAATCTGGACGCTAAATGCGGTAGTCGTTAGCGATACATATTCTTAAGCTATTGCATAGCTTCTATCGCGGGCCTTGAACATGGAGACCGAATCCAGAAATTCGGTAACGAAAATAGCCTAACACCCCTCACTATTTTTTTTTTTCGCGGGGAAAAACGCATTATCCCTACCACCACTGGGGGGTGAGTGGAACGGTTATGTTGGTTTCACACAGTCTTACAGCCAAATGTGGACACTCGGGAGTATAGCATCATCCGAGTGAACATTGGACCAAGTCCCTAACACCATATACACCCTACACCGGCATACCAACCAAACCCGCGGTGGCCTTCTTCGACGCCTAGGGGACGGTCCCGGGGTATCTTGTTGCACGAAGATAGCTGCACGGAACCGCCCCTGCGCTATGCCGCATTGCGGCCTCTCTCTGAATGAGGAGGCTGAGAAGCCTCCGAACTCTAGATCACGCTTTTGCGTCTACGACAGCGGGAGACCAACCACCCGCATTGTCAACCACCTTGGAGTCGCTTAAATTGAACTGAGCAGCCCCCCGCTGCTCGCCCCGCGACTCTCTCGAAGCCCCATTTAGTCGCCTCTTACGACAGGCAGGGATGTCGTGGCGGAACTCTATATGCCCCCGGACCATAGGGCACACTATTTTTAACTCTATCACAACCATGTAGAGTGTAAAATTCCATAAGTAAATTTAATATCGCAGTTTTGTAAGAATACAATATGTAAGAGGATATGAGCTGAATGTTAAACGATAAAAGGTCGAAATTACCGTGTATTTAAAAATTGTTCCAGTCAGTGAAATGTATCGAAATATCAAACGCGCGCAGTTGATGAGAATGTCCCCGTGGCGGGATGACGTGATTCTAAGTTTGAATTTTTTTAAAGTTTTTATTTTATATCTGTTCAAAGAGGTTATAAATATTAGAATTGCCTGCTTAGAGTTTCGGCGTTAGGGCACGAGTGATATTTGGACACTAGAAAAAAAAATTAATAATAAATAATTATAATTACATAAGTTGATAAAAAATGCTGTGCAATAGCTTTACCGCGGCAGTCTCCGAGTGCCACACGTCTTTTTTTATGAAGAGCGGTGGTTATAGCCAATAAATCCCAATGACTGATCTCATACAGACATGCTTTTGTGTTCTTACTAATCTTTTTTTTTCTCTTCACAAAAGTAATATAAAAGAGATTTGCTTTACTTCACACGAAAAAAAAAATTCAGTTTAACTTAACGCGTAGGTATATAGGCGATTTGAAGTTTTGATTTTGTACAGATTTATGCTGCTGACAGTATATAGGGATTGTAATTTGAAATATATTATTCTAGCACACATGTCACTTAGATTCTCTAAGGCATCTTTCCCTTATATTTATGTAAATACATGCAGAATTAAAATATAATACCTTCTTTCGTTTACACATAGGTATTATCTAAGATCAATGACAGCGACTTCCTTCAAGAAAACAATACTCAATTCTCATTCAGTTTGAAAAATAAAAACATTTTTATTAGTAACACAATCATGACGTTTGACCCAACTATTGATCCAACCTTATCTATATATATAAAAATCAATTGCTGTTCGTTAGTCTCGCTAAAACTCGAGAACGGCTGAACGGATTTATCTTATCTTGGTCTTGAATTATTCGTGAAGGTCTAGGGAAGGTTTAAAAGGTGGGAAAAATTCAAATAATTGCCGGGAAAATCCTCAAAACAGCATTTTTCTATTTCCCATACAAACGTTTTCTAAATAAAATGGTGTAATTTATTACCGCTGCATAAAGTTCAAATTCGCGTGCGCGTTAGAAGATCTAATATCGCGTTCTGAAACTCAACAAAAGTGAAATTGAATCGCGAACAATTATAAATGTTAAGTTAAATTTCTATATTATACACATTTGCGATAGTTTTTTTATATTGAAATTCAAGCAGGAATCCTACTAATATTATAAAGGCGAAAGTTTGTAAGAATGTATGGATGTTTGGATGTTTGGATGTATGGATGTTTGTTCCTCTTTCACGCAAAAACTACTGAACGGATTTCGATGAAATTTGGCACACGGGTACATCATGTCCTGGATTAACACATAAGCTACTTTTTATCCCGGGAAAACATAAAGCGGGACTTTTATCCCGGAAAAACTTTTTAACGCGGGCGGAGCCGCGGGCAAAAGCTATGTCTTATAAAAAAATCATTCTTTGAATATTACATAACAGAGGTAATAAATAAAACAATGTGAAGGAATGTGGCTCAAACAGAGGCGATACAAATATTTTTTGTAGACGTTTGTGTCTTGAGACTTAGGTATGCTTAATGCTACTAATCTGAGAGTGCCTCAATCCAGGATTTTAATGAAGGACCATTATCGATATGTGAGTAATGTAGGATTTAAAATTTTCTGCAAAGCAATATATTAAGATATGAAGGTCAAATAGTCGTAAATTTTAGCACTGAGTGACTGACTTATAGTACCTAAGCCTAACATACTTCCAGATGACCAAGAAGGATGAAATTTGGAATCCAGCTCGGTAATTGTATGTAAGCGTAGGAAAAAATCTAAAAATAAAAACAAGTTAAAAAATATGGGGCGTCCCTATACAAACAAAAAATAAAAAAATAATGGTAGCGTTGGAACCGATACAAGCATATATTTGAAACTATCTCAATATATGTATTGTTATATTTCTTATATAACAGAAATATAAAAATAAAGTTAAGTAAAAAAATAAGTGATGTCCCCATTAAAAAAACTTGTAATACGCGTTAAACAGCCGGCCAACGGTGTGTAGTCGGCGGCGCGCGGCACTACATAACTCAATACCTGCTTAGTTTCCTTTACAAAAGTAATGATATTCCACCAAAAACATAAATGTAAAAGAGAGCCAAGTTCAATACAAAAATTATGCTTAGCTGTGGGTTTCGCCGCCAGAGAAAAGAGATCTAAATAAGTGCCAAGTTCTATGCAAAATCCAAATATGTATTTATAGGAACAAAATAACATTGTGAACAAGTATTAAACTCTATTTCTATGGTTTATTGGATACCTCTAACAATTGCTGTTATTTAAAAATGTGAGATCTTAAAGTAGGTTAGATTTGACTATATAGCTATACAATATACATAGGTGTCTGAGCCCATAATAACTTTTAGTTTTTTGGCTTGTTGGCAATGGGAAAAACCAAATTATATGTATTAAATTTCCTGAATAAGATTTTTTTATGTTTATTTAAATTATATTATGTCTGGTGTAATCTCATTTTAAGGCATTTTATTAATATTAAACGCCTTATAGTAGTAACCTCAATCGGTTACTACTTTTGAAAATAATACATAAATAAAGATTTCCGTTTACCGAATCGGGATACATTGATTAAGAATTATTTCAAGCATTATATCTTTGATTGGAATAAGCAGAGACTATATAGAGCACTCTATTCCGTAGCATGAAGTATAGAATGTGAACCGTATTTCATGATTTATTAACACCTATTTCGCTTCTGAAGACAGTTGATGAGATAACTCATCAATCACTATGTGAGTGCTCATTGCTCTTTGTTCTATTTTATCCCTGGACATACGGTCGCCAGTTTAGTGCATAGATATCGGTGCTTTGCCGATAGTCGATACTATATCTTCGTATTATGTAAATCTGTATCTCTTTTCTTGCTCCTATTTATGGGCTTAAATTATTAGTGTTAAAAAAGAATAAATTTAATTATTTCGCAAAAGTGTTTCCTTTCCCCTTCATTCAATGTGGCCTTGTATCTTGTATAAGACTTTACTTTTTATTTTTGGAGCTTGATTCCTAAATAGTTTATAGATCATATCTGGTCGGATTGCTTAAATTCGACCTTTGAGCTATGATATTACAACGAAATGGTTCTACATAGTACATACTGCATCATAAAATAACTTGTGTTTAGAATGTAGCATAAAAATACGGCACGACTCCGTTTCGTTTTATTGGGATTGGTTGTCAGACAAACACGTGACTGAGATATTGGTGTCTTCATCAATCACAAACATCAAAGTTAAACGATAACTATAACGATATTTCTACCGCTAAGCAACAGTGTGCATGCACTGTTGTGTTTCTGTTTGAAGGACATTGTAGCCAGTGCAACTACAGGACATAATGAGACTTAACATCTTATGTCTCAGGATGACGAGCGCAGTGGAATGCCACACAGTACTTTGTAACTCAAGGTGCTGGATGGTGTTTCTACTGTTTATGGGTGGTCGTATCGCTTACCATCAGGCGAACGGCATGCTCGTCTCGTTATTCGATGCAAAAAAAATATCGACTTACGAATTGCGTTTTATGGAGACATTCCAAGCACAATGTTAGCGGACGCGCTCGCGTCAAAGAGCTTCTAGAGAATTAATATCTATCTAATTATTCCGGATACAATGCATTTATATATCGAGGACATTGTCCACCTATATGCTAAAATTGCTATGCTTAAAAACATTCGCTTTTACAATATTCGGAAGTAACATGTTAGCCATTAGGTATATCTATGCTGATAAATATAAATCAAGTGTTCCGTTTTGGGTATCTATAGCGTATATTACACAGATGTATCTGTCTTAGACACAATATAATATATGATGCACTGTTCATAATAAGAACTACATTCTAAAAGTGGCTTGGCATTTATTGGGTGGTTGGAGAATCTTCAATAAATTTTTTTGCCATATTATATGAAATTATTTCAATCATAATTTTTTTTATACAAGAATAAATATTAACAGCATATTTTATCGAAGCTAGGGAAATGTTCTATGAAACGTTTTTATGCTTTTTGCACCGGGAGAGAACAAAATATCCTAGAAATATTTTACCTCTTCCGCGTATATTTTATAATACCTATGTACTTATAGCCTAAGTTTTAATTTTAATATCGGCGAACGTAATGTTAAAACCTGTATCGAAATTCTTTTAATGGTTTTAGGTATTACGCGAACTATTGGTTAACAGACTCTATGCAAATATTTATTTATTTACACTTCATACATGGAGTAAAGGCGGACTTATGCCCGATTTCTGAATCTCCCAGTTAAACTTTCAATAACTATTGATCCATTAAAGTTAAACTTAAGATAAACGTCGGTTAACTTTTACGGTCTTTCTGAACATATAATGAAGCATTCGATAACTGTAAAACCGACAACCAATTACTTATTTTGCTACTAGATGGCTCTTTTTTTAGCAGTTGACTTTAAAATTGATTATATTACTAAAATTCATAACAAATAATTATTTTATATACAAAAATAAACTTATTTTAACATAGATCAACGCCTAAACATTATTTTAGTTTTATTTTGTTGTAATGTGTTACTTGTCTCTGGCTGATGAATGACATCATTGCCGAATAAGAAAAAAGTGAAACAGTTCAACAAAATGTTTTGTGTCATACTTACACTAGTTTGCGAATTTGTGTTTTAAGTCTTTTTATTTAGAATTTGAGAATTTATAATACTACTGAAACGGTTGTGATTGACCGTATCGATTATGTTCCCCTATATTGTAACTAATATCTGACTCGGTTGACGTCGATTGTCATAAAATGACACGTCAAACAGTTATGGAACAGATAAACGGCAAAAATTGGCCAGTTAAGATAAACGAAGTTTAAGCTGAGTTTATCTTGCAGTGCGTGGTTCAGAAACGCAGTTTCGTGGGTTATCGAACCAATAGCGCTAACGAATAGA
The DNA here is from genome assembly GCA_949316025.1 of Lapara coniferarum. NCBI lineage: Eukaryota > Metazoa > Arthropoda > Insecta > Lepidoptera > Sphingidae > Lapara > Lapara coniferarum. Next base: position 8,011,659 of record OX438920.1, read on the forward strand.
TAAACTGCCGTCAATAGTACTTCAGAAACCGAGCATTAATGCCATAGGCACTCTTTACCAGTCAGCCTAAAGTGGTGCAGAGATACAAGAAGGCTGGTGTACGTTACTTGTAGGTACAAAGCTAAGTAAGGTCACAAATACTAATTAATGGATGAGTATCTGTAACTTTTTCTTTAACGAATTTTCCGCAAAACCGGCATTGTATTTTTTTGATACATGGCGATAGGCTTGCCCCCTAGCACATCATGGGAATATGCACGGCGAAAAGTGGGTGAACCAGTTGCGCCTTTGCGTACCCCTTCGGGGATAAAAATAGTGACTGTATGTATGGTAACAATTCTTACATCGACTTATTATAAGCTTTTGTTAATAAATAAGTTTTTAACGTTTAAAACTTATCACAGATTACTCACTTGCTTGAGATTCCCTGAACACATATTGCTGGGTTTCACATAAAATATTACACACAACAATCACACTGAAAACAGAACGTACGAAATGTGCCATCCTACACGTGATACTGAGAAAGGACTGAGAGAATGCTTGTGATGCGGTAAATATATACCAAGGTCCTTTTTTAACAGAGATAAACTGGATTTTGCCGATTGTATCCGTCAATGATTTGTGAGGTTTTAGTTTATTATTTTTAATTAATTTTGTACAGTCAGGCACATAAGTTGCTGAATAAATTCAAGAATGACGTCACTTAGCTAATCATGCATTGTCATCCAAAGTAAACATGCATGCAAAATTTCATCTTAATCGGTTGAGGATAACTGCTTTAAAATCCGATGCAAGATTTCACCCGAAAATACATACATACAAACATACAAGTTAAATAAAAGCTTGCAAAAAATAAACAGCACGTCATGTTAACTAAACATTAATCTAGAATGCATTTGCACTTAATTAATCTAAGTATATTTTCTCGTTTGCTATTCAAAATGCTTCTGAATTAGAATAATTACCTACTTATCTATATATAAGACTACCTCGGTGGCGTAGTTGTATTATGGTACGACTGCAATGCTGAGGTCTCGGGTTCGATCCCCGGGTCGGGCAAAGTGATATTGAGTTTTTCTATTCAGTATCAGCTCGGAGTCTGGAATTTGTGCCCGATATGGCGATAGGCTCGCCCCCTATCACATCATGGGACGGAATGACGGCGAAAAGTGGGTGCACTAGTTGCGCCTCTGCCTACCCCTTCGGGGATAACAGGCGTGAGTGTATATGTAATACGTATGTATCTATATATAACTGTCGCTTTCAGAATAAATTTATATTAAATCTACGAAAATCTTGAGCATGATGATTTAGAATACCAAATGTTATTTAGCTGCAAAAATAGTATAATAATTCCTTAGTTAACTATATCGGAAATATTTTGATAAATTATCCGTGTAAATTTAATGATAGTTTTCTTGAGGAACATCATGGAAGTGAATAAGAAATAATCCGTGTAAATTGTTCTTCGTCTTATACTCTAGTCTTTGGAAATCCACTGCTGATCATTGGCCTTTCACGAAAAGTGTCCAGGCCAATCTCTTAGAAGCGACTTGTATCCAGCGGATTCCTGCGAACCTCACGAGGTCGTCTCTCCACCTTGTGGGAGGACGTCCAACGCTGCGCTCGTCAGTACGTGGTCTTCATTCGAGAACTTACTGGTGGTAGGACTCTCATATGTAAGAGTCCGTCTGGGTGGGTACCACCGCAATGTTTATTTCTACCGCCAAGCAGCAGTGTGCACGCACTGTTGTGTTTCGGTTTGAAGGGCATTGTAGCCAGTGTAACTACAGGACATAATGAGACTTAACATCTTATGTCTCAGGGTGACGAGCGCAGTGGAATGCCACACAGTACTTTGTAAATCAAGGTTCTGGATGGTATTTCTACTGTTTATGGGTGGTCGTATCGCTTACCATCAGGCGAACGGCACGCTCGTCTCGTCATTCATTGCTATAAAAAAAAATAACTTTTCTGCCCCATTTGTGGTCAGTTCTACCAGGCTAGGTGCCTTGTCTACTATCACTTTAGCTTGCCTACTAATTTGTTGGGCTATGTCGACGACTTCCGTTCTACTGATCTCCTCATTTTTCATTAGATCGCGTAGAGAAACGCTGCTGTTTAAATTTCTCAAATCAAAATAATCATTATCCCTCACTAGATTCACTTACGTTACTTAGGGCGGTATTAATCAATCAATCTCAAGTTTGAGTTACGTCTCAAGTAGACATAATGTATGAAAAGCTCAATACTTTCTGAAAAGTTTAAAACTTTTCATACATTATGTCTGCTTGAGACGTAACTCAAACTTGAGATTGATTTATTAATACCACCCTTCGAAGAATATAGTAGTGCTACATACATAAATGGCATTACGCCAATTCTCTGTTTAGGGGCAGGCAGACGTGTTATCATACCCAAATTGCGTCAGCTATACTAGGTTAACTATGTTAGGTCCCATGTTATAGAAGGGTATAACTACTATAATTTAGGTTGAGACTACAGCTCTAGGAGCTAAGAAATGGATTGTCTGGCCCGACACAACGAACCTCTATTATGTATTCCACGAGCATGCACACGGTGTACTTAAACTCGACTTTTTTTATTATATTTTCTTTCCTATGAATATAACACTTTTATCAAATTTAAACCTTATTGCCATTATAAATATATAGCAGTAATGATATACCGAATTCAAACCAGTTCAATGGACATAAATTTAGTTGTATGTCTATATCTTTATTGTTTATTATTTTGTGAATATTATCTAGAAAGAAAGAAGAAGATCTATAGTATCTATTAGACCGCCTGACGCAGGTGCTCACCGGGCATGGCTGCTTCGGTGAGTTCCTGTTTCGGGTGGTAGGGATAGAGGAGTCGGCCGTGTGTCACTATTGTGACAACTGCCCAATGGACACGGCCCAACATACGTTGGAGTGTTGTCCAGGCTGGGATGAGGAGCGCAGCGCTCTCAGAACAGTCGTCGGAGAAGACCTCTCGCAGCCGGCCGTGGTCGCTTCCATGGTCGGCGGCCGGGAGGCCTGGCAGGCGGTGGCCCACTTCTGCGAGGTGGTCCTCTCGCGGAAGGAGAGTGCCGAGAGGGATCGCCAGCGCAGTGGTGATCCCTCCCGCCGCCAGACGAGACGTAGGAGGCGTCGGGTGGACGACTGACCGACGTTTCCCGCCCTGTGGATTGGGGGCGTTTGGAGAATTCCACCACGGTATCCCCTGTCTGTCGTAAAAGGCGACTAATAGGGGCCTCCGGGGGTCACGGGTGGGCGGGACGTGCCGCCCACCCATTAGTCTAGCCAACTTCTGTGACCCCCGTGATGGACATGTCCGAGGCAGCGTGTCTCACGCTGCCTCACTATCTTTGCGTAAGTAAAAACGCAAAGATGGATCATTAAAAAAATGAATAAAATGTCTGATACTCAAATCAAATTTCATTACATAGATTCATAATTTCTATTTTGAATCCCTTACGTTGTTGCAATACATTCATTCAGATATCATTGGGCATAAGTCAACTACCTTCCTACTTTTGTAAATTCATTTATTGAGAATAGTACGTTAACTGCAGCACCCCGCCTGCCTTGGAAGTTATTTCTGTATTATATTTGATAATATGATTTAAATGAATGTATGTTGAGTATCGTATTTCTAATCGTTTTTAGGGGTCAATAATTTAGGGATTCGGGAAGAAAACAAATAATTTTGACTGTAACAATTCAAAGATTCATTGTTATGTCTATTCTTCAACTCTTCAACCACCAGTGCCCACACATTTCTATTCTGTTAATGTTAGGTTATTAGTCACCTTCGTCGAACTTATTGACCTTGCTCTACGTTATGAATAAATTACACATTATTACGTATCTATTTTCAACGTTCGATTAGAAGTTTTATGATGCCATATAGATCATCTTAGCTGTTATAAATTGTCTTCATATTTAAATGATGATAAAATCACGTTTCTAAGAAACAAAACAGTACGTTCTATTTTACAAGCTTTTATTTCACTTGTAATGTATTTAACTATGTTTTTTTCAGGTGTAATCTTGGAACTCAATTTCGAAACAGATATCTTCAACCGATTGAGCTGAAATTTTGCATACGCGTTTAGTTTGAATTACAATGCATGGTTAGCTGTGCGACGTCATTCTAAATCCAACATGGCGGAACACTCAAAATACCGGACTAGTTGTTTTTAATGCACCGCTTCAATACGGATATCAAATTAAAGATGCTGTTGAGCATAACTCAAAAAATAAATTGATGTCACTCTAAATCTAATATGGCGGCCTTCTAAAAATGGCGGACTAAGTTTATGAAATATGAGTATCAAATTAAAGGACTTGCTGCGAATACGAATATGAGTTAAAAAATTAAGATGGTGATCATAAACTCCGTTGCTCTAATCCGTCTGAAATTGTAGTGTACTGGGGTTTATGGAGTCCTCGATTATGATATTGAGGTCAAATTGTTCGAGTCTATAGCATTGGTTGGTTAACTTTGACTTGTGTAATTTGGCAAGATAAGCATCAACCGCATTAGTTTGTAACCTGTCTAGGCGAAGGATAACTCCAAAATCAAATCCGGAACTGTATTTCGCAAGGCAGCCTTAAGTAGGGTAAATTCATAAGAGTGTATCTTTACTGAAATGCTAGACTGTTCGAAATTAACCGACAAACGACCGTGCAACAATAATGCGATGAATAAAATTAATAGAGTGAGAAAGCTGTCCAGAGATAACTAAAAAGTAAAAAAAAAGTGAAAAACTTCATGAACCACCTATATTTAAGTGCACTTAAAAGAATTAAACTTTTCCTTTATAACTTTTACTATCAATTTATGACGTCATTACACAATTGATAAGATATGAAAGTTTGTCGCGACAATTACCTGTGTAGATAAACAACTTGATCTGATTTATTTTAATAAAAAAAAATTAGCTATGTACATACTAGTGAGTACTTAAATCTCTACTTTCTGAATCTAAGTTTTTTTTTTTTTTTTTGACGCGTGCCTATCGGCCAGTAGCCTGACGAGAGTCGGCTTTTCTGGCCACACCGGACTTTCGGGTGAACGCAGAAGGCGCTCGTAACCCTTGGAATTTAAGCGACCACGCTGAGGGCGACCCACTAACGGGTCACGAACCTCGGCTCAGGGCGGCCACTGAGAGGATAAGACATCATCGTTTGGGGAATCTGGTTTTGAACCTAATCCTATTCCTGTGTTGATCGTAGTCTTCGGCACGCGGGCCCGAACTGCTAAGAGAGGTCAGGGTGACGGGGAACGCGGCGAGGTCCTCGACGGCGAGGACGGAACTGCGGTCTGGTGGAGTGTAAGAGTTTTAGGAACTCGTGCTTACGGCGGATGGCCAGAGTTATATTGTCCTCTGGGTCGGTCAGAAAAGAGCGCGGCCGTCTCCATTTGGCGCGGTCGAATGGAATTAAAGTCGTTTGTAAACCGTCAAATCTCTGATTGCCTACTTTTGAAGAAACAGGTATTTTATTAAGTCTGAAGTTCGCCGAGTCTACCCGAAAGGGCTTATCATACGCAAGAGTTATTGCGTCATTGTGAAGAAAGCAAATGGGTTTTTTAATGTCCTTTTTAACGCTCTTGTACAATGATAATGTTGAATCTTTTATAAAGTGTGAAACAAATACTTTGTGAGGCCAACCTAAATATATTACGAGGAAAATGTGTTGCTGAGATAAAAAATATTTAATAGGACTGATCTACTCAAATGTATGATTATTTGCATAAGGAACTATTCCAAATTTATTATGGATTTATTTTGTTTTGGCATAAATATCTCCACTAATAATTAACATGCCTGCACTTTAAAATTATTTAAGAAGTATGTGTCGTCATATTTGCCAGAAACAGTCAGACAAAAAATGCCAAGGTCGTCTAGCTCAAATGGTGCCTCGGTGGCTTAGTTGGATTACGTTACGGTATGCTGAGGTCTCTGGTTCAATGTCTGGGTCTCACTACTCATTATCAGCCCAGAACTGGAATATGTGCCCGATATGGCGATGGGCTCGCCCCCTATCATGTCATTGGATAGCAAAATGTATCCGGGACAAAGGGATAAAGGTGTATGTGTATCTAGCTCAAATCATTGACGCATGAAAGTGGTAGCGTCCTCTGAGTGATTATGACCTACCTTTTACTAGAGAATCATATTAAACTGTTGTCTAGATATGTGTTAAATTGTGTATATGCTGCTTGTATTTGTATATTTGTAAGTTATGAAATTCTTTATACTAAGGGCCAATTTCACCGCTTGCTGATAAACGCAATTCGTCAAATAAAAGTATAAGCCGACCTACTTAAACATCATAGTTTATTCTATGCTCGCAAATAAATTGATACAAAATGATTACTATGTATATTAGCTGTTTGATACGATAGCTGTCAAATAAAATTAACTTGAAACCTGTGAAACTGTCCCAAAGTCTTATTATATCCTTAGTTCATTATTGTCTCCTGCTTTGCTTCAAGGGAAGTGAACAATTTATATTTCTAGCTCCCTTTTATCTTTCCATTTGATTAATTTCCTGGCGGGTTGGACAGCTTAGTGTCCTCACAGATTTGCCGAGCTTCACTGCTCAGGCTCGGTAACGTAAAAATGTGTTCGAATGTCTAAATTTACTTATATACTTTCAGACTATGAGTGATCGGCCGTGTGGATTGGGGGCGTTTGGAGAATTCCACCACGGTACCCCCTGCCTGTCCTATAAAGCGACTAATAGGGGCCACTGGGGGTCACAGATGGGCGGTAGGGGGCTGTCCGTCTTTAATTCTGTGGTCTTATTAGCACATTGATACGGTACATTGCTAATTATGGGCATCCCCTCCATCCGTAATATCCACATGCGCTCGATAAATACTTTTCTTAACTCGTTTTCAACCACCCTCCCTACGTGCCCAAATTATCTCAGCATACTTCTTTTAATTTTAGTCATCATTTTTCAATATATAAATTTCCTTCATCATACTCTAGGGGGCAATAGGCTCGCCCCCTATCACATCATGAGACGGAATAACGGCAAAAAGTGGGTGCACTAGCTGCGCCTCTGCCCACCCCTTCGGGGATAACAGGCGTGAGTGTGTGTGTGTGTGTGTGTGTGTGTGTGTGTGTGTGTGTGTGTGTGTGTATATATACTCTGTTAGGAGTGCATTTCCACCACATTTACTCGACTTTGTGCTTCTTCTGCCAAACCAGCATTCACGTCCATATATAAGCGTCCGTAACAGCACAGTATTGCCAATCCCTGTTCTGCATTATTTACAGGAACTGTACTGTACTGTATTGATACAGGTTTTAGAGTTCTTATTACAGAAACTTTAGTTAATGACCTACGTTGACCACAGCTTATTCCTCGGCACACGATCATAAGCCTTTTCTAAGTTTACGAAGGCACAAAATATTATTTTGATTTGGCCAACTGTTTCTCCGCCATGTACCTTATGGAAAAGAATTGATCTTCTTGTTCTTGTAAATCACGGCATTATTGGAGAGAAAATGCTCTATGATAAACAAAAACGTTTCCTCTCTTCACTATTCTTAAATAACAGAATAAATGTTGTCTATGTTACTTACCTACTTTTATCATTGGTCGAACCTCATGTTTGCTTATTGTGTGTAATATTAGATTAGAGAAAGTATAATATTAATACAAGCATATCAAACACATCATTGGCCATATCTTATTTAAAACCCAACAGTAAATAAAATTTGTAAATCAAACACACAGTCCAGAATAATTACCTCCTCAAACGTGTTTGCTTCAATAGTATTATAATGCTCTTTGCATGTTTGACACGATCAAAAACGGAATAAAAGGTGAAAACTCAAGAGATGATAATTAATCGCGTAACGGCTAAGTGTAATGGTATGCAATGAAAGAAGGTAATATGACATTATGATATAGGTACTCTTTGTGACTGCCACAACAACTGCGTGCAACTGAAGCAGCAGCAAAAACACGCCATGTTCATTTTTAAAAATTACAATTGATATGTATGGGAAAATGAATTTTCTTCATAATTTCTTTGATCGTGAACTTTTTCCATATTTTTAGTTATTCTGCTATTCGGAACGGATACAAAACCAAAAGAACAAAGGTCATAATCGATTGGGCAGTTCTCGAGTTATACATGATGTTACTAACATAACTATCTCTCTTTTACATATATAGATAGAAGATAAAACGTAAGTGGTTAAAAATCAAAGACATTAAACAGTTATAATCTTAGAACTCTTTGATGAAAATAATTCATTGTGTATTTCCCATGATACGGAATTATGAACAGAACACAATAGTCAAACAATGTTGAGAAAACCTATCCGATCTCGTGTGCTGTAGAAGCCTCAGTGTTTCTGATTGCTAATCAGATAGAAACACTGAGAATTTGCATCAATTTCTAGTTTTGCTTTCAAGGATTACATGACTTTTGGCGAGAACATCAACCACTAGGTGCGTGGGTAAGTGCTAGACTATGAACTTTAGAATACCTATGAGCTAAACTGTTATGCAGCTTTAAAGACATAAATGAAGTAAGTAACCTAATATTAGAAACTGCAACGGTTTTGATTTAAATAAAAATATGTACCACTGACTTTACAGAAATACTTTCACAAAAAATATCACCAAGCGAACGACCGGCACGAAGGCAATGACCAACTGACTCGAACTGTCAAACGTTCTATGATTTTATAGCAAAAATTGTAGATCATGTCATTAATACCCGCACAAAAAAAATGTTTGTCTTTACACTAAATTAATCTTATAAATCCATACTAATATTATAAAGAGGAAAGATTTGATTCATTGATTCTTCGTTTGTTTACATTGAATAGGCTCCGAAACTACTGGACCGATTTGAAAAATTCTTTCACCAATATAAAGCTAAATTATCAGCGAGTAACATAGGCTACTTTTTATCCCGGAGAAATATAAAGCGGGACTGTTATCCTGGAAAAACTCATTCACGCGGACTGAGCCGCGAGCAAATCTTATTATTTAACTAGGTGTGAAAAATACCTCAAGATCTATTAAAATAATCATACATGGAACATTAAAATAGCGGATGTGTCAGTGGATATACTCCGTACACGCTAAATTCATATTATGTACCCACCGATTGCTGAATGTCACCTATAAGACAGATTGCAAGAAAACGTATAAAAAAAAAACTAGGTGTTGCTCGCGTCTTTGCGCGCACGAACAGCTTTTCCCGCCAAAAAGGACATGAGTAAATAAACGTTACAAAAGTCCCTAAAACAGTAGGTACAATGCTAGAGCCATCTACTTAAAGAATCAAAATAAAAAACATCCATTATTTCTCATAAGGGCAAATTACCGGGACAAAGAGTACCCTATCTAGAACTTGACCTAACAGTGTGCCAAATTTCACCCAAATCCGTTTAGTTGTTTCGCGTTTACTTTTAACAAGTATACAAACATCCAAACATTTTCACAAATTTCCTCATTTATAATATTAGTAAGATAATAAATAAGATACCTCTAGATATCGTACCTAACAATAATTATTCTGTATTTTTTGCTTAGGTATATATATTTTTTTATATAAAACTGCAATTTTATGTCTGTTCTATGAGCGGCTTTTAAGTTTGAAGTCGCATTTTTCATTTGATTCTCAAACTTAAATATTATGAGATCACAATTAAAATACCACTTGACCGGCTGTTTTTGCGCTTGATATTTCAAACCAATGAAAAAAGAATATTTTATATTATCGAGAAGAAGGTCATAAGGCTATAAAATAAACATGTCGAATATGTACTTACTTTTCCGAAAACGGTTAAGCCAAATCGCATCCTTAGTATAATAACACAATCGCATCTGAACACAATGATATTTAAAATTGCAAATAAATAAAGTGCATTCCTGTTAATAAAAAAGAGTATCAAGTTTATCATGAGAAATCCCAAGCCACATTACTTGGATATGCTATAAAACTGTAACCAGGATCAAAATTACGCCTTTCACTCGGTAATTGTTTTATTTATTACGACGAAGGCCTTCGGATTTTATAAGAGCTATTGTATATAAAACAAAACCGCATTTAGTATGTTAAGCAATGAAATTAATAAATAGTAATCAAGAATGCGTTTGTTTTCGGAAAGTGAAATGTTTTATGTGTAAAACTAGCTTTTGCCCGCGGCTCCGCCCGCTTTAAAAAGTTTTTCCGGGATAAAAGTCCCGCTTTATATTTTCCCGGGATAAAAAGTGGCCTATGTGTTAATCCAGGACATGATCTACCCGTGTACCAAATTTCATCGAAATCCGTTCAGTAGTTTTTGCTTGAAAGAGGAACAAACATCCATACATCCATACATCCAAACATCCAAACATCCATACATTCTTACAAACTTTCGCCTTTATAATATTAGTAGGATGTAATGAAATGCATTCTGCAATCAGCTATCTGTGATGATAACCTCAAATAAACACATAAACAACAAGCTTCCGCATATTTAAAATGATTTTAAATATGCGGAAGCTTGTTGTCAGCAAATGTGTAACACATTAGTTTTAAACATCTATTATTAATTAGTCTGTAAGCTTTCCTAAAATTGTAAAATAAAAATAAATAATCTAATATAGGTTCTATTGTTTTAGTAGTCCGTACACGACTTTAGTAAAAAAAAATATCATTAATTCAATAAATATACACAAAAGTATAAATCGAACTTGTATTTTGACTACAAAAACTGGTTTCATTCTATAGCGGACAAGCCATTATTTATGTATCCTACGAGCCATCCCGAAAGTGGGACTCGCTGGTAGTCCTGCGGGATTGAGTAAAACAGAACATTCGCGGGAAGCCGCGAGCATCTCTCTAAGGTAAAATAAATACAAAAAGGTTCATCATTCTTTGTTTAGGAATCAAATAGCCATGTTCTAAGAACGTTTGCACAAAAATCATTCTGTTCTTAATAGGTATATTTCTCTTACGTACTGTTGGTAGGTCTGTCATATGTAACACCGCATTGTCTATTTCTACCGCGAAGCAGCAGTGTGCATACAGTGTAACTACTGGACATAATGAGATTTAACATCCTATGTCTCAGGATGACGAGCGCAGTGGAATGCCACACTGTACTTTGTAACTCAAGGTGGTGAATGGTGCTGCTACTGTTTATGGGCGGTCGTATCGCTTACCATCAGGCGAACGGCATGCTCGTCTCGTAATTGCATGCAATAAAAAATCTCTTACGTAAAAAATAATTATTATGTTTTGAAATACAACAGGAATCCTATAGAGCTTTTCTCTGAATAAGCAGTTACAGAATATGAAGATTCATTATCCAATATTCCTGATGCATCATATATCTTCATTGAACTTGAAACCTATACAAAATTATTTATAGAAAACGCTATAACGATAATTTCATTTCATAAGGTTAAACTTTTAGAGGACAAATTGAAAGCATTGCTTTTAGCCAGTTTTATAGTGTGCATATGTTATTAGCCCAGACAGAATATAGTTAAGGCATTAAGTTCAAGGACATTTATTTTCATCCTTTTCGACATAATGAGTTCGATCTCCAGGCACGCAATGGATTGCTTGTTAACGAACGAAGGTTCTTAGAAAAAACAACTAGAATGTATCGGATAATATAAATCCCACCAAAGAAATAAATGTAAAAAAGGAGAGCCAAGTTCAATACAAAAATTATGCTTGGCTGTAGGCTTCGCCGTAAAAAGAATGGAGATCTAAATGAGTGCCAAGTTCTATGCAAAATCCAATTAAATATGTATTTATAGGAACAAAATAACATTATTTTCACATACATGCATATACACTCACGCCTTTTATCCCCGAAGGGGTAGGCAGAGGCGCAACTAGTGCACCCACTTTTCGCCATTATTCCGTCCCATGATGTGATAGGGGGCGAGCCTATCGACATATCGGGCACAAATTCCAGACTCCGAGCTGATACTGAATAGAAAAACTCAATAACATTATTAACAAGTATTAAACTCTAATTATTTGCTTTATTGGATACCTATAACAATTGCTGTTATTTAAAAATGTGATATCTTAAAGTAGGTTAGATTTGACTTGGCCTCTGCAGCTAATATTAAGTTGAGAGGGGTCCAGATATTGTCGATTCATGAGCGATTATCCTTCGTTAGCGACACAATTATTATCTAAACTAGACATCTGCTCGCGGCTCCGCCCGCGTGAAAAAGTTTTTCCGGGACAAAAATATTTTACCGCGACAAAATGTAGCTTATAGCACTCAGGAGTAGCGTAGTGTCCTGTTAGTGAAAGAATTTTTAAAATTGGTCCAGTAGCTTTTGAGTTTATCCATTATAGATTTAGTCCGCGGTTCCACCCGCGTTAATAAGTTTTCCGGGATAAAAGTACCTACATATAATCCTTCCTCTCGAATCACTAACTATTTAAAAAAACCGCATCAAAATGTTGTTGAGTTGGCCCATGCATTGATTAGCAATTACATAAACGAAAATTACTTGAATATTATGAAACAATTCCTTTGAGACTCCTAAAAAAACTTATCACAATTTTATTACAAATGAATGTTCATTTTATCCTTGTCACCGTCGTAAGGCTTATATTATAAGACCCAAATTTAGGGCATGATTAATGGCCTGTACAAAGTGCAGTTATTTAAAAAAGTTTTCTAAATTTCAGTACATAATGAGGCAACTCTTATGGATTATAATTACTTAAGTTCAGTCATCAGGGCTGTGGCTTATGGGAAGTATTCTCAAGTTGTGAATTGTTAAGAACATTGAGGAATGTATGGTTCCTTTATTAATAACGTTACCAGATCTTCGTTGCGTGAGTTTATCCTATTACAATTAATTATATTAAGTAGATTTTAAATTATTTGTATTTTTGCGGATGTCATGAGCATGATGACCACCTCGGTGGCGTAGTTGTATCGGTACGACCGCAATGCTGATGTCTTGGGTTCGATCCACAGGTCGGACAAAGTGAAATTGAGTTATTCTGAGTATAAGACCAGAGTCTAAAATTTGTGCCCGATATGGCCAAGAGGCCAATCACGCTATGTTGGTGCACTATTTGCACCTCTGCCTACCCCTTCGGCGATAAAAAGCATGAGTGTGTGTGCCATGAGCACAAAAAATCAATTTTATTCGTATGTTTACGACGACTATTCTTTTATGTGATAATAAAAAGTTTTCGTCACGTGCAGGTATATGTCGACATTATGATGAGGTACCTATACAGGAACGTCAAGACCATCCCATCTTTAGATTGTTACGATACGAACCTACGAAAACTTAGTGGTTACTAGTCAGTACTCGTTGTCTTAACACTATTCTTTGACTTTATCTGGCACAAATACTATTCGAAGGAAATTGTAAGCTCTAACACTGAAGGCCACTTATTTTTATTACGATTGTAAGAATTCGACAGCACACAAATGAAAACGTTGGAATCTTATAATAACCACTTTGATGTCGAATGGAGCAAAGTGAACAGTTCGGAATCGGCACGTCATTTAATTGCAATCCATTTGTCTCTCCTTTGTGCTGCGCTCTTTGACTGCAGTCTGCGGCAAGCCAGAGGGAATGTTTCAATATTGCGCTCCTTCTTTCTATAATTTTACAGATGTCCATTCCAGTAAATTGCATTGGCATGTCCCGTATGAAGACTATTGATAATAGCAGTATAGTCTTAAATTTCGCGGCTGGTTTTGGATCAAGATGCCTTATAAGTTACAAACTTATGTGCTGTGTGTGTCTCTTCCTAGCCGATTACGGCGACGGTGGCCAATCTCAACGGCGATCAGCCAGGTACACAGGAGATATTATAGTGCACACAATACAAGTGCACTCGCTATTCCTTCACTCTCATAGTTCGGTGAGACGGCAATCCGACATGACCGGAGAGAGATCAGGCGCAGGACCAACGGCTTTACGTGCTTTCAAATTCAAATTCAAATTCAAATCATTTATTCAGTAATTAGGCCCCTAAAGGCACTTTTACACGTCATTTTTCACAAAGTTTTACTTTAAGATTCTACCAGTGCTTCGGAAAAGCCCACTGACCTGAGAAGAAGCACCAAGAAACTCAGCGTAGGTCTTTTGTCATTTTTTTTAAATATATATTTTACAATTTACAAATTACAATATTACTTCAATTTTAAAGATGGATATTAAGTGCGAAAATTAACGGAAAGTACCTTAGTGAAACAACCACCTACATGTTTAATTTTAAGTAAAAAAATAAAGTCAACCATCAAACAGAGCAGGCCAGTCCACACAAGCAGCACCCGTTCACGAGTATGACGCATGTGCCAGCCATCGGCCTCCTCAACCATGTTACAGGGAAGTGACCGACCCGGCACACGACGCCGCCGCAAGCACAGACATTAAAGTGAGCGTGACTACTCAGATTGTGGCTAACCAACAGAAAAGAGATGGCACTTTCCGAGGCACGTTGGTATCACACCGCCAACTTCCTGACTCCGAGCTGCAACTGAGTAATTTTTAAGATGGAAAAAAACAGTCACAATGTTCAAATTCGAATCCAGTACCCTCAGCGCGCAATTCGTACTCGTAACTAGTGATGTGATTAATGGTTAAAAATTATTAATGGTTAAAAGTTAAACATTAAAAAAAAATAACGTGTTAAATTAATAGTTAAGTTATAACGGTCCAGAAGTAAGGAGTTACGTGAAAAGCATTAGCGATAACATGTTCAACACGTGTCTTGCGTCGTTTATTTTAATTATGTTAATTTTTTTAACATTGAACCAATAACCAAGAGGTTATTTTTTTTCACAATAACAGTCACATCGAAATAAACATTTTCTAATTATTACGTGTTCATGAACATTTGTGTAAATGACGCTTGCGTGCCGTTCATACAATTGAAAAAATCTGCTTTGAGGTGTAATGACTGTTCAATTTTTTACACCTTAAAATTATGTTAGTATGTATCTTTATATTACTTATTTATTTATTTATTATGGACATTAGCACTATAGTATTCAGAACCAATGTTAGAATTGGTATACACGGCCGCCATTTTGAATTTCTATGTTTTAAGGCCAATTGATTTTAAAATCGGTATCTGGGCAGGCCTGTAGGTACAAAAGACGGATCCAATGTTAAAATTGAAAAAAGTGGCCGCCATTTTGAATTTCTTTGTTTTAAGGCCTATCGACCTCAAAATCGATATCTGGGCAGGCCTGTAGGTACAAAAGACGGATCCAATGTTAGAATTGAAAAAAGTGGCCGCCATTTTGAACTTTTTTGTTTTAAGGCATATCGACCTCAAAATCGATATCTGGGCAGGCCTGTAGGTACAAAAGACGGATCCAATGTTAGAATTGAAAAAAGTGGCCGCCATTTTGAATTTTTTTGTTTTAAGGCCTATCGACCTCAAAATCGATATCTGGGCAGGCCTGTAGGTACAAAAGACGGATCCAATGTTAGAATTGAAAAAAGTGGCCGCCATTTTGAATTCCTTTGTTTTAAGGCCAATTGACCTCAAATTCGACATCTGAGTATAACTTTAGTTACCAAAGAACATTCCAATGTCGGAATGGAAAAAAGTGGCCGCCATTTTGAATTTCTTTGTTTTAAGGCCTATCGACCTCAAAATCGATATCTGGGCAGGCCTGTAGGTACAAAAAACGGATCTAATGTTAGAATTGAAAAAAGTGGCCGCCATTTTGAATTTCTTTGTTTTAAGGCCTATCGACCTCAAAATCGATATCTGGGCAGGCCTGTAGGTACAAAAGACGGATCCAATGTTAGAATTGAAAAAAGTGGCCGCCATTTTGAATTTCTTTATTTTAAGGCCAATCGACCTCAAAATCTATATTTGGTCATGGCTTTAGGTACAAAAGACGGATCCAATGTTAGAATTGAAAAAAGTGGCCACCATTTCGAATTTATTTGTTTTAAGAACAATTAACGTCAAAATGGAAACTTGGGCATGCCATCGTTAGTAAAAAAAACAGATCTAATGGTAGACTCAAGAAAAGTGGTCACCATTTTGAACTTCTTTGTTTTAAGACTGATTGGATTTAAGATAGATATTTGAGCTTGTCTTTAGCCAAATAGAATAAATCGAGGTTGTAATTTTACTAATTTAACAATTTAAATACGCAGTCACATCAAAATTAAATACTTTAAAAAAGTTAATAAGGTAATCAACGTGAGTAGCCTTTTAAGTCTGGTGAAGGGGGGTAAATAAAAAAAAGATACATTCATTGAATGGTCAACCAACAGGGCATAACGATGTGGGGGAAGAAAAATATAGTAAGATAATTTCTACTACGCGGCTAATTATTCTTATAGCAATAGTTGAATTGTTAGCGACTCTCTGATTTTTAACCGATTTTGATGCTTTCACAGAAGAATTTACTTTATTTGCTGTTTGCTGCCACGGGCCACTTCTTTGTTCTTCAATTCTTTATTTTGCGTCTTTAGTACCTAAAGCCATGCCCAGATATCGATTTTGAGGTCGATTGGCCTTAAAACAAAAAAGTTCAAAATGACGGCCACTTTTTCAATTCTAACATTGGATCCGTCTTTTGTACCTACAGGCCAGCCCAGATATCGATTTTGAGGTCGATTGGCCTTAAAACAAAGATATTCAAAATGGCGGCCACTTTTTTCAATTCTAACATTGGATCCGTCTTTTGTATCTAAAGGCCTGCCCAGATATCGATTTTGAGATCGATTGGCCTTAAAACAAAGAAATTCAAAATGGTGGCCACTTTTTTCAATTCTAACATTAGATCCGTCTTTTGTACCTACAGGCCTGCCCAGATATCGATTTTGAGGTCGATAGGCCTTAAAACAAAAAAATTCAAAATGGCGGCCACTTTTTTCAATTCTAACATTAGATCCGTCTTTTGTACCTACAGGCCTGCCCAGGTATCGATTTTGAGGTCGATAGGCCTTAAAACAAAGAAATTCAAAATGGCGGCCACTTTTTTCAATTCTAACATTGGATCCGTCTTTTGTACCTACAGGCCTGCCCAGATATCGATTTTGAGGTCGATAGGCCTTAAAATAAAGAAATTCAAAATGGCGGCCACTTTTTTCAATTCTAACATTGGATCCGTCTTTTGTACCTACAGGCCTGCCCAGATATCGATTTTGAGGTCGATAGGCCTTAAAACAAAGAAATTCAAAATGGCGGCCACTTTTTTCAATTCTAACATTAGATCCGTTTTTTGTACCTACAGGCCTGCCCAGATATCGATTTTGAGGTCGATAGGCCTTAAAACAAAGAAATTCAAAATGGCGGCCACTTTTTTCCATTCCGACATTAGAATGTTCTTTGGTAACTAAAGTTATACTCAGATGTCGAATTTGAGGTCAATTGGCCTTAAAACAAAGGAATTCAAAATGGCGGCCACTTTTTTCAATTCTAACATTGGATCCGTCTTTTGTACCTACAGGCCTGCCCAGATATCGATTTTGAGGTGGATTGGCCTTAAAACAAAGAAATTCAAAATGGCGGCCACTTTTTCAATTCCGACATTGGATCACTCTTTGGTAACTAGAGTTAAACACAGATACCGATTTTGAGGTCAATTGGCCTTAAAACAAAGAAATTCAAAATGGCGGCCACTTTTTTCGATTCCGACGTTACCTAAATAAAATTATTTTCGCAATCATTGCAAGTGGCGATTTTATTGTTCACAAATCACGACAAGGCATAATTTAAGTCTTAGCTAAAGAAAAAATATCATTTTTGTGCTTATTAGTAGTATTAAATTTCATTTAATAAATAACCTTTAGAGGCGTTATTAGCATTTTTCTATGATTAACAGTTATCAAGTTTAGTTGAATGATAAATTAACAGATGGCATTAACTGCCTCCGCAGTCCGTTCATTAGTTTAAACGTTTAATGAATATTGCAATAGTAGTTAATAGAATTAACAGCTATTTTTTTATAATGAGTTAAATTAACAGTTATAACGTTTAATGATCACCTCTACTCGTAACGTGTACGCAATACAACTACACCATCGAGGCAGTCAAGTGATGAGCTGTAATCACTGAAGGATGGTACGAAGGCCTTAGCCTTCAAGGACGTAACGGGCTCATAAAAAGTTGATTATTATTTTAAAAGATAAGAAGAATTCTTCTTTTGTACTATGGCTTCCACCGTTAAGTATGAAGTTAATTTCAATTCGTGAATTCATTTGACAGGCATCGAAATTATCCCGAGTTTGAGGATGCGCCAAACTTTCTATCTTCGTCACCGTCATCCAATTAACTGCGAAACAAAGTCAATCAAAATGTCGAAAACAGTTTCGATAGATTGAGTATGTCTTAAAATAAAGAACATGTCCGTTTTTTGAATGGGTGCTGGGCCTCAAATTCTAACCAAACTCAAACTTTATGGATATTTAGGGGCAAAAATATGGATCTTGGATCAATTAATAAAATATTTTTATACCCCTCCATTTAAAACTAATTTTTTTGAGAACGTTCATTATGAAACAAAATTACACAAATCAAAGTCGGGCGATTTTAAAATTATTGTCAAGGCCTAGTTTTTAGAATTACTATTCAAATATATATAAACTATCTTGGTTAGAATTGTAGGCCCGTTTTCGGACATATCCTTTCAAAAACTTATATAATCCAGTAATTGGATTAAATCCTCTTTAATTTTATAATTGGATGCAAAATATGAGCTATAAAGCTGTGTACATGTTTTAATTTCTATTATGTGTTTCCAATTTGTTACATATACACTCACGCCATTATCCAATTTGTTCTATCTCCTAATGTCTTTTATTAGACAATTTGTTTTAACGACTCCATGGTAAATATAATAATATAAAGAACGGTATTACACAACACTTAAACAATGTTTTTGAAGTGATTTTTAAAGTTTTACACACAAAAACTAATTTAGATTGGGAGCGTAGGTCCGCGCAACTATCACACTTTTGACAATTCTTCCTGAGTAATGGAGTGGTTAGAGCGTGGAATAAACTCCCAGAGTATGTGATTACAGCTGAGAACATAAATCAGTTTAAGAACCGACTAGACAAATACTTAGCCGCAAATGAAAACAAGTAGTAATAGCGAGATACGGGCATTATCAGTTGTCTCAACTGCCTGCCTGATTATATCCTACTAATATTATAAAGGCGAAAGTTTGTAAGAATGTATGGATGTTTGGATGTATGGATGTAAGGATGTTTGTTCCTCTTTCACGCAAAAAGTACTGAACGGATTTCGATGAAATTTGACACACGGGTAGATCATGTCCGGGATTAACACATAGGCTACTTTTTATCCCAGGAAAATATAAACCGGGACTTTTATCCCGGAAAAACTTTTGAATGCGGGCGGAGCCGCGGGCAAAAGCTAGTATAATAATAATAAGCCCGCAGGGGCGGCTTTGTGGCGAGCCGTCGAAGAGTGGCGACACCGCGTACCCTGATTCCGTGGGGGCTAAATGAGACCCCCTGACCCTTGGCTTGCCTTAACTGGCCGGCTAGGGGTGGAAATCGCAAGAGCCAAGAACCTGAGCTCCAGGGTGGAAGTTCTCAATCTGCATAATAGCGAGAAAACCCACTCCGGGACGCGTTAGCGACCCGCGATGGTGAAATCGGTGCACACCTCTCGACACCCTTTAGCCACCCACACCGATGTTGCGTCCTTGGCATACGCCACTTTTTGGGATGCCCATCTAGTGGGGGGCAAGTCACCGTCTGCCTTGAATACAAATGATTGAGACATTTTACTTGGCAGGCGTCCCGTTGTCTCAATCAATAGCCCAGCAACCACTCCATCTAGATCCCATCCATAGACCCAGTATAATTCCCATCTTCTCTGCAATAGTCCTTACGCCTTACGGACGCTGTCTTTGGCTGTATTTCCTCCTTAAGTACAGACAGAGAGAGTACCCGTAAGGCGTACACATCCCAACTAGAGTAATGTATCTTAACGGGGCATCTACGTGTTGGATCCATATCCCCACGCAAGCCTTCCAAAAGGACCGGCCTTCGTGCCGTGATTTCCCGCAGGAAAGATACAACATAATAATAATAATTTAATAACCAAACATTGTACATCAATATCAATGTCATATTTGGAAACCAATTGGAAATAAATTGATGAATCTATATCGAATATAAACAATGATATCGGTAAGTTTAATAACGTGGTCCAAAGTAACTTGAAATATTGTACATCCCCATCGGATGAATTCCTCAAGGGAGTGAAGAGGAAACTCGGTAAGGCTATTATTGTGTTATTTGCTTTTAGACAATAATCAGAGATAAGACAAATGTGTGGAGCTAAAACCATACAAAATAAACACTGGAGAATATCATTGTTAATATTATTTCAAGGGTTAAGGCAAAACATTTATATTATAAGTTGATTTCCCACTTTAAATTAAAAAATATGAGAATTTAACGGATGAGAGAATATATTATAATATTCACCATTAAAAATATTATAATTTAACCCGTCTAACCTCGCTTATTTATATAGATGTATAAACCCTATATATTCGGACGCCGGCGTCCGTAGCGAGACTTGACGAGTCAATGTTAGTAGCTGGCATACAAGTCACAAATTAGCAAATAGTCAAAAATGACTCAAAAATCAGACTAAATCATTTGTATTGTATCTTTAGATTTTAAAGTTCAAGTACTTAGGTTTGACTAGCTAGTAATATTTCTAAGATGCAAGTCCAATGAAAAGTTTGTTCATTATTTCATTAAACTTACATGTGTCTGAAATACATTAATATTTATCTTAATAAGACAATTGCTCACTTTATCTAATTTTCCGAAACTTGCAAGGAGCCGTCGATTCTATTATTTTAGTTTGAGGTTTAAAGGTCGTATCTACTCGATCCCAATGAAACGCACTGAAGTAATACATTTCTGCGCATTTCTGACAGAATGGATACTTGAATTTGCCTTATCTTAAAAATGTATGGATACTTAAACTTAGTAACATAAGACTTATCTAATCAATTTTATTTGGCTGGAGCGTTCTCAATCCGTTCGTAGAGTTCTTAGAAGTCGAATTGGGATTCAACGTACATCTCTTTATTATAAAAGTTTGACCAGAAATAGTGATGTGACAAAGTTAGCCTGCATGGAGAAAGTTTGATTATGTTTGTATCTAATTTCTAGCAATGTCCTCGATAACCATGTTTGGGGATATTGGAGTATAAAATAATGTCCCAGTCTACCTAGGATTTCTATTTTATTGGAAGAACACTTCAGCAGTTATCAAACGTATTGGATATTTCTACTAAATTGATTTTCAATTATACTGCCTCTGTGGCGTTATTGTATTAAGATACGACTGCAGTGCTGTGGTCTCGGGTTCGATCCCCAGGTCAGGCAAAGTGATATTGGGTTTTTCTACTCAGTATCAGCTCGGAGTCTGGAATTTGGGCCCGATATGGCGATATGTTCTCGCCCCCATCATGCGACAGAATATACATGGCGAAATGTGGGTGCACTAGTTGCGTTTATGCCTACCCTTTTGGGGATAAAAGGCGTGACTGCGTATGTATGATCTTAGTTGCTGTTATATGATTTATTTTATTATATGAAATATTATTTTAAATCTATAAAACAACCAAGTTTCTACATTATTTGTAGTATAGGAGAATAAGAACACATATGTACAAACTTTTATTGTAACAAGAGTATATAATTTGGAAAGTTAATTAACATCAGTAAAGAATGCTGTCGATGGTAATATCTTGGCAATTGCTCTGATGTTATGTACGACGTCAACGTAACATAGTAGAACTATCTTGCAAAGTGATCTTCGTCGAATAGCAACTTTATTAGCTTCGTAATCCTTCCTATAAGTTGTCGCATCAGGATCTGGGAAATGCATATAGTATAAAGGTATACAAATATGGAATTGATTTAGAAGCTATTGATAATTTGTTTTGTTATTCATAGGCCTAATATTTTATATGCTGTCTAACCATTAGTGTAAATCTTAGTTATTTTTTCGGCGGAGTAAAATTAACTTGATTGTTATGACCAAGGCAATCAACTTTAGAACTGCATAATGTTGTTACCTTTATTCAGATATAAGAGAGTATTCACCTTTCAATATAGCATCCGCTAATTCTGAATTCAAATTCACTACTGGTTCACCCATAGTTTCACAAGAAATCTTCTCTGGACCGACTTCAAAATGTTTCACGCCTTTTGCATCGTCTTTCAAATCATAACCATATTTTGCTCCTCCGATTATACCTGTAAAAATATTGAAAATATAACTTAATTAAGTTGTCACAATAACTATATCACCTATTCTTTCTTTTACAGTGTACACCTCAACTGCCCTTTGTTTTCTTTCCCTGTTTCCATGCTACGGTTGTCTGTAAGAAATTGCTTCGAGTAATATTGCCGCCAATTGTACTTTATTTATAAGTTCATATACTGTATTCTTTAGAATAATAAGCTTTGGAGATTTGATGTGGGAGTCAATAAACTTCTGAGATGATTTAAATGTCATAAAGCAAAGTTAAAAAATACTGTAAGTTATACACCACGTTTGTAGTTATTCTTTTGATTTTTATTTTTGGGAACAGTAATTGGCGTGCTCGGGTAAAAATACTTTAAAGCGTAGTATTTGAATGTTAATGACATACGCAAGGTCAGTACATACTGTCCTTGGCAATAAAACCGCCAACGCAAGGGTATTTACCTTTCATAATTAACAATGTATGTGAATATGAGTCAGAAAGCTAAGTACTCGTTAAATATTCAGTGGTTATTATGGATTCATGATAAGGGAGTCAAAGAAATGGGTTTGTTGGAAATTATCCATCAACGTCTCCTTTGACAACCAGGGGTCGTAATCAAAATGCTTTCCTACAAACGTTAGCGTTAATAGAAAACAAAAAATGTGTAGGAATGACATGTCCTATCGACGAAGTCTAAGTCTATCGCAAGGATACGTCATCCCTAATTTTTTTTATTAGCTTTAACTGTTAACGCTTCTAGAAAAGCGTCATGCCTACGGCTCCTATTATTATTAGATGCGAAGCGCAGAATCGTCGAGATTTCATATTGTTTTTATAAAAAATAACTATATGTTACTATTTACACAAATCTAATTTTACCAGCTTTATTAAAGAGATGCAAAAAATAGAATTTTGTACAAATATAAATGCAGAATATAAGTTATAACTCGTACAAATTCATTTAATAACTTATTTCGAAATGTATTTCTAAAAACACTTACCTGCTTGTAACGTCATCACTCCCGGGAACGATTTTGACTGCCTACTCAATTCTATTACGACATCTGCGACGATGTTCAAATCTGCTTGCGTTTTCAATAGAACTGACTTCTTCGTTGTGTCCATCCTGTTAAAATATAGCTTGTAATTAGTTTATTGATAAAGAAGTCAAGAAATATACGATCGCTGTGACATTTACCTAGAGCTAATTTCATACTACCAGACCTGTATTATATACTGCCCACTGCTGAGCATGGGCCACCTCTACTACTGAGAGAGGTTAGGCCTTAGTCCACCACGCTGGTTTAGTGCGGGTTGGCAGACTTCACATACCTTCGAAATTCTTGTAGGAAATTCTCAAGTATACAGGTTTCCTCACGATATTTTCCTTCACCCTTAAAGCAAGCGATAATTCACAAAGAATACACAGAGTACCTATAACTTTAGAAAAGTCAGAGGTGTGTGTCTCGTGGTTTGAACCACCGGACATTGTCTCGGCAGACCGGTCCATTCCCAACTAGGCTATCATCCACTTACCAATACTCTATTTAGATTAAATTATTTTTATCTTTAGGAAGGTACAAACACTTATGCCAATTTAGAAATAATTCTAATAGATTTTTTGTATACAACTGTATTAAGATAATTTCAACTCGTGGCGGTATTCGCTCCTAATTTAGTTAGATATGTGAAACGGAATATTCCTATTCACAATCGTTCAGTCACCTTTAATTTTAATTAACGAAGATCTCATTATGGAACGTATTTATTATCAAAGAATGTGCTGGGCCGCGAAATCTCTTGAAGAATGTTATGAGCAATGGCTGATTTAATTAAAATGGTTTTGCTCCGTTATTTAATAAGGTTTATTCAACTTCTTTCCTTTGAGAAGGTATAGAATTTGAGTGTTTTTTAGGAATTGAAAGCTTGCAAGGTAGATTGACGACTTTATAAAGGTCCAGGAACACGTTGGATGCAGGCTGCTTTTGACAGATCCTCTAGAAATATTTAGAGGAGGCTTATGTTCAGCAGTAGACGTCATGTGGCTAATGCTGATGATGACGATGATGATGATGAAATAACATTAGCCAAAGGTCTTTGTAACACGATTCCTAAATCCTGCCGGCGTATCTTTGTTTACTTTCGAATATGTACAATGAACACAATATCTCTGTGCTATGAATGAATATAAATTTAAACAGTGAAATACACTTCTCTTTTGAAAATTAACCCCTCTTCTTCTAAGTAAGATAAAATAACATTGCTTGGAGTTTTTTTCATTTATAAAAACAAAAAAAAAGAAATAGGAACGTAACTAAAATTAGCAAGCTCACCTACATGGCACCAGTGATGAATGAGGAAAATCCTGCCGTACAACATTTAAGTTCAGTGTCTTTACTCAAGGACTACTAGTTACCACCTTCATTACTCAGGGCCATAAATAAACTTCAAGTTACGTGGTATAGCAAATAAAAATAAAAACACTTTATCTTCTTATTGGTTTTTGAAAGCGTACTTAAATAGCTGTGTGGATCGTATCCGAGGGCAAGATATAATATTATGCAGCTGCCTGCGATTGAAATTTGTTCTCGGTGAGGAGATAGGCTCACCTACCTATACAGGACGGATATAAGCTCGGCGAAATGCAGATTCAGTTGCATTTCTGAGATAAAACCCGGAGCTTATGATTTGTGTATGTATTTAAGAATTTAACATAAATGGGTATTTAATTAACTGGTATTTTACTACCTCGGTGGCGTAGTTGTATTACGGTATGACTGCAATGCTGAGGTCTGGGGTTCAATCCCCAGGTAGGGCAGTGATATTGAGTTTTTCTATTCAATATCAGCCAGATGACTGGAATTTGTGCCGGATATGGCGATAGGCTCGCCTCCTGTTACATCATGGGACTAAATACGCACGGCAAAAATTAGGTGTATTAGTTGCGCTTCTGCCTGTCCCTTCGGGGACAAAAAGCGTGTATGTTTGATATTTAATTATCATCTATAAATTACTAGCGGCCCCGACAGACGTTGTCCTGCCCTAAAAAGGAAATAAAATCCTAGAACCCGAGTACAGAGCTACCTACCGGATAGAATTGTAATCTAAACCATTCTGGAATCCACCTGAAGACACACAAAAAATTACATTAAAATCGGTCCACCCGTTTAGGAGTTCACGTTTAATACCGTGGTTAAGTATTCTTAAGTTTTCTAATTTTCCGCGCAATTTTCTTATTTTTTTCTTTTATAAGAACTTTCTCCTGACAATACCAAACACATCAAAAAAAGAAATAACGAAATCAGTCCAGCCGTTCACGCGTGATACCGTGACCAAGGAAAATAGGGATTCATTTTTATATATATAGAAGATAAGAAGATTTATACGTACAATAAAACACCAGAACCCTAAAACTAGAACATTGAAAGAAAAGTAACAAAAAAGAAAGTGGGCGACTAAACGAGGAATAGAACACAAACAGCGATTTTTATTTTATTTCTTTTCTGTCTGTTTTTCGGTTTGTTTGTTAGCGCACATCTCCGAAACTATTGAAAGGATTTTAATGTAGTTTTCACATGTGAACAGAGTATAATTGAGATCGGAATATATGCTTTGTTTAATTTAAATATGATATCGAAAAAGTTATCGTCATTTTAAAATACATAATTGCAATTATTTTAAAATGTATTAAGATTCCTCTACGCAGATGGACTTCTACTCGGGTGGAGATGCGGGCATAAAGCTAGTATTCACCTTTCAATATTCGTAGTATGACACCTGTCATTTCTTTTAATGAAAGCCTATGCGTAGGTGCGTAAAAACGATTTTCGCTTAATTGATAGGAGACGTCATGGTACCCGGGAACCACTGCGAATGTTGAAAGACAATAGATTTGTATATGAAAATAAAATATTTTGTTAAGGTTAATGAACTTTGTTTTATAGACAAATAGACTTCTGCTCGCAGCCCCGCCCGCGTGAAATAGTTTTTCCGGGATAAAAATATATTCCCGGGATAAAAAAAATCCTATAGCACTTAGGAGTAATGTAGCTTCCTATTAGTGAAAGGATTTTCAAAATCGGTCCAGTAGTTTTTGAGTTTATCTATTACAAACACAAAAACAATCATATCTTTCCTCTTTATAATATTAGTATAGATAGCTGACCCGGCGAACTTCGTTTCGCCTAACAGTCGATTTTTTAATTTTTTTAGTAAATATTTTTTATTGATACCTACTTAATTTTTCTAAAATAAACGTAGCCAAGTTACTCCTTATTACATCAGCTACCTGCCAATAAAAGTCCCGTCAAAATAGGTCCAGCCATTTCAGAGATTGGCCGGAACGAACAGACAGACAAAAACTGTAATAAATGTTATTTTGGTGTTGTACCGTATGTATATTCATATTCATGTAGTAAAAAAAGATTATTTCAATATTACTAACAGACACTCCAATTTTATTTATAACTAGCTTTTGCCCGCGGCTCCACCCGATTTAAAAAGTTTTTCCGGGATAAAAGTCCCGCTTTATATTTTCCCGGGATAAAAAGTAGCCTAGGTGTTAATCCAGGATATGATCTACCCGTGTGCCAAATTTCATCGAAATCCGTTCAGTAGTTTTTGCGTGAAAGAGGAACAAACATCCATACATCCAAACATCCATAAATTCTTACAAACTTTCGCCTTTATAATATTAGTAAGAAGTAAGATGTAAGTATTTTATTTATAATGTAAGTATAGATGTATAGATATTGATGACTGGTTAATATAGGACAAAAATAAACCGCTTATGATTATTGAGCATTATCGCTATCACAACATATTACTGTACTTAGGTTTTTGTCTTTATAATATTTGTCCCGAGTTCATTGACCCGATCAAATGTACTGAGATAATTTCGTTAGAGGCCATGTTTCATGATTGATTATGGTTTTGTATCATCATTGTACATTTTTGTTTGAGATTGGGTCATAAAGGATACAGGTAAATTATTTTCGTTTATTCTGTTATAGTTTTTACCACAAAAAAAGCGATGAACATGACAACTTGCACGTTAAGGTATGCCAAAAATGATTAAATAAAATTAGCAAATAAAAAATTAATCTGGCTTCGCTAACTTAAAAAAAGCAGTCTGCAGTCTAAGAGGCATTTTCCTTTATCCAACTAGTTTTTAAGCTTTCAATTTCTACTATAATCTATACTAATATTATAAAGCTGAAGAGTTTGTTTGTTTGTTTGTTTGAACGCGCTAATCTCAGGAACTACTGGTTCGAATTGAAAAATTCTTTTTGTGTTGAATAGCCCATTTATCGAGGAAGGCTATAGGCTATATAACATCACGATGCAACTATTAGGAGCGAAGAAATAATGGAAAATGTGAAAGAAAACGGGGACAATTATTCATCCTTGAGGGCTTCCATTGCGTGCACTGCGAAAACGGTTCAAGATACCAAAAATATATGTATGAAAGAATTATTCCTCTTGAAATGATCTAAAAAAATGTCCGCGACAGTATATGTCTATCTTTTAAGATTAACTCACTAGAACCGTTTTTATGGTAATCAAATTTGGTCGAAATTAATGCATTATTTGTTAAGAGTTGTATCAACGTCATAGTCATAGAGTGATTCAACGGGAAGGTTTTTATGTACTTTTAGCCCGGAAATACTTAATAACGCGGGCGAAGCCGTGGGCAAAAGCTAGTTATATTATAAAGTTAAAGAGTTTGTTTGCTTGATGGGTTGAACGAGCTAGTCTAGAAACTACTGAATCAATTTAGAAAATTAGTTCACTAATAGAAAGTTACACTACTCCTGAGTGCTAGGCTACTTTTTATCTCAGGAAAACATTTTATCACGGAATAACTTTATCACGCGGGCGGAGCCGCGAACATCACCTAGTATATTTAAATAAGTGCGGAGCAGACTTCAATGAAGTCTAATGTATACAGGGTCATTTGACATTGCGTTAATAAATGAAACCCAAGATGAAACCACATACTTGTCTTTGCCTTTGCTAACATTGTGCCAAAAATCATGCATGAGTAACTAAAATTTTCACCAAAAATCTCAATTTTACTATCCTGATTTTTTTATAATTTTGTAGTTTAGTGCGAATATGGCGTGTGGGTGAATGTTTTTCTGACTGAAAGTGTGATGTTGCTCCAGCAACGAATCCTCTTTGAGTAGTAGTAGCGGCAATATGGGATTACTTTTTATTAACGAAACTTACACGTTTTTTATTTTACATCAATGGTTAAAATAATAGAATGGAAAGTGTTATTTTCAAGGAGATAAGTATGTGGTTTCATTTAATAACGCTATGTCAAAATTACCCTGTATAATAAATATACTGTTATTGAAATATTTGAAAGAACCACTTATAAGGTAATTAACATTACCTACGCTTGCGAGTATTCGCAGATACGGGTCTCATAATTTCAAATCACCGAAATTGTATTATCATACGTGGTCCGCGCTGACCTTTATTAGAATATGAATTTATGTACGTGTAATATGAAATGTATTTAGTTAAAGTAATTTGTGACAGATGGATATGTGCGACCGTCCCGGATAGTCCTAAGAGTATATTTTTAATATACTACGTTACTCATTTGATATACACCTTGGTTGTGTCTTTTTTGTCTTGGTTAGCCACAATTTGAGTATTCTTGCTCGCTTTAAAGTCTGTGCCTGCAGCGGCGTCGTGTGCCGGGTCGGTCACTTCCCTGCAACATGGTTGAGGAGGCCGATGGCTGGCACATGCGTCATACCCGTGAGCGGGTGCTGCTTGCGTGGACTGGTCTGCTCTGATTGGTGGTTGACTCTATTGTTTACTTAAAATTAAACATATAGGTGGTTGCTTGACATAGGGACTCTCCGTGAATTTCGCATTTAATATCCACATTTAAAATTAAGTATTTATTGTTACCTGTGATTTGTGTAATATATACTATTTAAAAAACATAAGATGACAAAAGACCTACGCTTAGTTTCTTCGTGCTTCTTCTCAGGTCTGTGGGCTTTTCCGAAGCACCGGTAAAATATTTTTGTTGATAAAAAATTATTGTAAAAAATGACGTGTAAAAGCGCCCTTAGGGGTCTAATTACTTAATAAATGATTTGATTTGAAAGGTCAAGATTTATCTCGAATTCTGCCAAACCATATATACCAAACTAATCACAAAGTTATAATTTGTTATAGTTTCTTATAAAGGTTAAGAGTTGAAACGGACATCCGGTTCGGCTTTTTTCCACTCTCGTTTCGTGGGCCGTGGTTTGCCTCGCGACTCGTCTCGCGAGAAAATGAGCCATGGGTTTTCAAGTTTCAAAGTTGCTAAGCGAGCTATGTCACATGCTATGCTCAGAGTTTCTCTAAAGGATAAAATTCGTTACGAGGTTATCCAACAGAGAACCAAAGTCACCGACATGGCACACAGGATTAGTAAACTGAAGTGGCAGTGGGTTATATCTGTCGAAGAACCGATAACCGCTCGGGAAACGAGTTCTTGAGTGGAGACCGCGAGTCAGTAAGCGTAGTGTGTGTGTCTCCAGCTAGGTGAAGTGACGATTTGCGAAAGGTCGCTAGCAGAGACAGGCCGAAGACCGGGTAAAATGGTTCATATTGGAGGAGGTCTATGTCCAGCAGTGGACTAGAATGTAACCTGGTGATGATGATAATATCTTTTTCTCCGGCTCTTATTAACCTAGACGCGCTCTCAGAGCTGCGAGTGCGCCGACATGGGGCGTAAGGCGTGAGGCGCTGCAAGCGCGCCCAGCTTAATAACACCGAGGATTAACCTAAACACAGTTGAAAAAAAGCGGTCTAAGAGACCAATTCGTTACTTACGTGTTTGTTTCTCAACAAATCCCAATAAAACAAAACGAGTCGTGTCGTGTTTTTTACCAGATTCTTAGCATATAGTTGTTTTATTTTGGTGAATATTAGGTGTAGAGTTATTAAAAAAATGTCGACAGCGCAACTTATACTGGTGGTAGGTGTCTCATATATAAAAGTCTGTTTGGGTGGGTACCACTGCAATGTGTTTCTACCGCCAAGCAGCAGTGTGCATGCACTGTTGTGTTTCGGTTTAAAGGACATTGTAGCCAGTGTAACTACACTACCTAATGATACTTAACATCTTATGTCTCAGGATGACTAACGCAGTGGAATGCCACACAGTACTTTGTAACTCAAGGTGCTGGATTTTTTTTATTGCATTGAATGACAAGACGAGCATGCCGTTTGCCTGATGGTAAGCAATACGACCACCCATAAACAGTAGCAACATCATCCAGCACCTTGAGTTACAGAGTACTGTGTGGCATTACACTGCTCTCGTCATCGTGAGACATAAGATGTTAGGTCTCATTATGTCCAGTAGTTACACTGGCTATAATGCCCTTCAAACCGAAACACAACAGTGCATGCACACTGCTGCTTGGCGGTAGAATATAGACATTGTGGTGGTACCCACCCAGACGGACTCTTACGTATGAGAGTCCTATCACTAGTAAAATGTTGATGGTGTTTCTACTGTTTATGGGTGGTCGTATCGCTTACTAACATTACCCGAAGTGGTAGGCAGAGGCGCAACTAGTGCTTTTCGCCGTTAATCCGTGCCATGACATGATAGGGGGCGAGCCTATCGCCATATCGGCCACAAATTCCAGACTCCGAGCTGATACTGAATAGAAAAACTCAATATCACTTTGCCCGACCCGGGGATCGAACCCGAGACCTCAGCTTTGCAGCCGTACTGTAATACAACTACGCCACCGAGGCTATCGTTAAATACTAAATAAAATATAATATTATGCCATCGAAGCAGTCCATGAGCATTTTATATATATTGTTTTAGAATGATTATATATACAGAACCAGTTTGAAGTTTCCATATAATTAAATATTATAAACCTTAATGTTCTTAGGTTAGAGATCTTAAATCTTCGAAAGTTGTTTACTGGGTACATTCCTAACAACTATTATAATACCTTCGCGTGATATTTTATATACTGATAATTATATGTTTTTGTATAATGTCAAAATATGCGTACTGATGGGGATTGCGAGAAAGAAGTGGTCAGAAGGGCACAGATGGCTAAGACAGCAGTGAAGAGCTTGGAGAAGATCTGGAAGAACCGTAACATCTATCGCAATACGAAAGTACGTCTCATGCGCAGCCTAATATTCTCCATCTTCTTGTACGCCTCGGAAACGTGGACCCTTAAAGCTCGCACCTTAAACAGGATTGATGCGTTCGAAATGTGGTGCTGGCGCAAAATGTTGGGTATCTCTTGGATTGCACGTCACACTAACGCATCAATACTGGATGAGCTAAAGATTGAGACCCGCCTTTCCACTATTTGCATTCAGAGAGTGCTCACTTTCTTCGATCATGTGGCACGCCGGAAGCCCGATAACTTAGAAAAGCTCATACTAGTTGGCCGCATGAACGGGAAACGGAACAGGGGAAGAGCACCTGCCCGATGGACGGACACTATCAGGAAACGCACCCGATTGAACATCCCAGCAGCCATGCGCCGCGCGGAGAACAGAGCGGCCTGGAGAACACTGGTGGCGGAAGTTGTTAATAGTGGTCACGACCCTCAGCCTTGAGGAATCGACTAAGAAGAAGAAATATGCAGGGTCATTTAGATCTTATTTTTTTTTAAATAACACTACAATAAATTACTCGTACCTTACCTACATGTAAAATAAAAGAGTGTAGGTAAGTGTCAAACAAAATAAATATAAATAATTAAATAAAAATAAGTAATTTTAATTTTAGAGCCTTAATGCCACTCTAAGGGAATTCGTCGCAGCAACAACATTTTCACTTTAAGCCAGAAATACACTCACGCATACACCATATTCGCACAAAACTACAAAACAATAAAAAAATTAGAAAAGTATTCGTTAATCATGGATGATTCTTGACACGATGTTAGCAGAAGTTAATACTAGTATATTATGGTTTCATTTATTAACGCAATGTCAAAATGAACCTGTTTGACACGTAAAAGGATCAGTGGCGAAGATCCAACAGATGTCTATAAAAAGAAGTAAACGATTATTTATTCATATTTAGTTGAATTTCCTACACAAGCGTGTTTTGTACTTTAAAATATTAAATTATCATCGGTCCTTGAGTAGGTCAAATTTCGATTTTATATGACGTTTTGAAGGGGGTCAAAATCATGTTCAAAGTTTCCGTTTCATATTCACATACACAATAAAAGCGTGTTAAAAATATGCAGCTGTATGCCAGGTGAACATAATACAGACAGAACTGCGGGCAAAATCAAATTAATAGGTTTAGTGTTTACTTACCGGAAATCCGATATTTTCTGATTCTTTAAACCTGTTACATTCAGGTTTTTAAAGTGGAATATCAAGCCTATCTCCTCATACGCGAATATGTCCAAGGATGGTATTATTAAAGGATCTGTGGGCCTTATGTCATATTCTGGTACTCCTCGACAGGCCTTCTCCAAGAACTGTTGCGTTGCTCTACTTAAGCAAGCTATGTCCTGGGTGCTGCACGGCTCGAAGAGTGCTTCTGGAACGACAAATTTCAAAAGTTTGAAAATATAATTCTTCTTTTATCAGTGATTTCGCCAATGTCAAGTGTACGAAAAAAAATGTTGAGAAAATCGCTAGAAACTATAGAATTTGTAATTCCCATTTACCACTTATTGAGAGATTATGGAATCTGACCATTTAGTTATCTGTGAAATGTTTTAGCCAATTGAAGTTTATTCAGAAAGTTTTCTAATTAACCCCCGACAAAAAAAGAGGGATGTTATAAGTTTAGGGTGTGTAACTGTGTATCTATATCTGTGTATTTGTATGTGGCATCGTATGCGCCGAAGAAGGCCACCGCGGGTTTTGGTTGGTATGCCAGTGTAGGGTGTACATAGTGTTAGGGACTCGGTTCAATGCTCGCTCGGATGATGCCATACTCCCGAGTGTCGACATTGGGCTGTAAGACTGTGCGAAATCAACATAACCATTTCACTAACCCTCCCAGTGGTGGTAGCAATAATGCGTTTTTTCTCCGCGAAAAAAAAAATCTCTCAAACGAATGGGCTGATTTTGATTTGTTTTTTTTTTGTTTGATAGCTGATGTGATCGAAATGGTCCTTAGCTATAATTAATGAGTATTGTGTGGCATTCCATTGCGCTCGTCATCCTGAGACATAAGATGTTAAGTCTCATTATTTCCTGTAGTTACGCTGGCTACAATGTCCTTAAAACCGAAACACAAGTGCATGCACACTGCTGCTTAGAAATAGACATTGCGGTTGTACCCACCCAGACGGACTCTTACATATGAGAGTCC
The DNA here is from genome assembly GCA_949316025.1 of Lapara coniferarum. Classification (NCBI taxonomy): domain Eukaryota; kingdom Metazoa; phylum Arthropoda; class Insecta; order Lepidoptera; family Sphingidae; genus Lapara; species Lapara coniferarum. Next base: position 8,045,273 of record OX438920.1, read on the forward strand.
TACCACCAGTAAAAGACCACACCACCGTAGAGTATCTTAAAATTACAATAATTTGTGTTATCATGTATCTTGTTGACATAATAATAAGTGCAACTATGTTCCCCGATGTAATTAATACATTTTTTTTTCTTTTATTTTATATGCCAGTGACCTAATAGCATTAGAATTCAGTAAAATAAAAAAAAACTTGAGAGGTGTCAAGGGACACCCGGATGGAACGAAGTTGTTTTCGATTAATTAGTGAACATATTGTAATAAAATTTTATTTCTTTTAACTTATAATAATAATTGTATATTTCATTAAAACGTTACCACATCAATGAAAACATTTACTTCTACCTACACAATAAATATGTCATCGAATCACGATGATCACCTAAGCAAGCATTGACATTAAAATTAACATACAACTAACGAAAAAAAAACTACTCTGAAAAGCATGAATTGAAAAAAAGACAATTAAAATCTTAGAGTAAGTATAACTACGTTTACACACTCTAAGATTTAAATTGTCTTTTTTTATTTAAATTTCGAATGTCACTTTTACGGCCAGATCTTTATTGTTACTGGCTGGTTTCACAGGGCAAGTACAAAAGTGTCGTGACAATTTTTCGTAAGACTTTTTTCCGTCTAGCCCCCTTTCACAACGCGCGATAAGGAACTTCGTTCCGAAATGATAATAAGTTAGAATCAAATCATCGTGAGGAAACCTACATACCTAAGTTCTTTATAAGAATTTCGAAGGTATGTGAAGTCTACCAATCCGCACTAGGCTAGCGTGGTGGACTAAGGCCTAAACCCTCTCAGTAGTAGAGGAGGCCTATGCCCAGCAGTGGGACAGTATATATAACATAGGGCTGGTATTATTATTATCACAAATTTAATAAGTTTATCAAAAACAATCCCGATGTCACTCACCTTGATCAGATAGCACACACTCGGCAAAAAGCAGAAACAAAAATACTTTTAAACAATTCATATTGCACACGATGACATCCATTCGTGTTAGATGATAAACTGACACTAATGTTTTAATTAAACATATATATCATGTACAATACAAACATAGTAATTATTGTGTATAATAATTTTTGATATCACAGGTCAACAATTATCAGTAATTCCACCAAGTGAGCGCGTTATTCATCTGCTGTTGACGAAATTCTAGATTTAAACGCTTTTTAAATGTACGATTCGTTTGAAACTTATATTTATCCCGTAGAAGACTAAAATGTACTTCTTTAATTATTTCTTGACAGCGATTCTCGTTAAGAAGCCATGGCCTTCGAAGCGGAAAATTAGATTCCTGGGCAAGGCTAAATATTATAGGAGTCAGCATTTATAATCAAAAATCGTAAATTAATTTTGACTGAATTTACAACAGACACAGCGATAATTTCTATAATATTAGTGGAATTTGCAACCCCTAACAAAAACCCCTCTTTTTTGTTATAAGTTTAGGGTGTGTATCTGTATGTCTGTCTGTGGCATCGTAGCTCTCGAACGAATGGATCGATTTGGACGTGGTTTTTTTTTGTTTGAAAGCTGATGTGACTGCGATGGTTCTTAGCTATAATTTATGAAGATCTGTTAAGGAGTTTGAAGATTATCAGCTCATTTCCTACTTAAAAAGTCCGAATGATTTTAAATTTGGTGTACTGTAACTTAAACTGGAACTTTAACTGGAAATATTTTAAAACATGAGCTGATAATGCGGCATGAAGTAGTCTGCCGGATACCCAACTCCTTAGCAACTTATAGCATATATAGGGTGTTTGGGCTCATAAGGATGGCCTCAACGAGTAGGTGATAGATAGTTGATTTTCAAAGCCCCATAATGGAGAATAAAGTAATTTAAAAAGTTTGAAATGAAAATGAAATTAAAATTCAAATAACTCCCGACACAAAATCATCATCATCACAAAAATCTCTAAAAAGTAAAATAATAATAGCGTCTTTGTCGTTTAAGTACCTAGTAATATTTTGACCCAAGCGTCGTCGCGTCGGGGGACCGCTAAATAAGTATTTTCATCTCCCTGGTCCGGAGTTCGGTTTCTGGTAATTAAACGAAAAAGACACTATTATTATTTTACTTTTTTGAGATTTTTTGTGTCGGGGGTTATTAAAATGTTTTATTTAATTTTTATTGCTAAACGTTGATTCACGCATTGATCATACGTTGATACTTCTAAGTGAGTCCTTGCTTCTTTTGAGTGTAAATCAAATTAAACTATCAATCCTGACGGGGAGCGAGGTAGACACGGATAGCACATACCTATTTAACAAAAAATATCCACACGTGCAGGGCTGAATATAAGGTCGCATTTTACATAATAACACAAAAAAATACAATTTCTGTAGAGCACCGCTTAATGTCATTATCTTAGAATGTAATGACAGCGATCGCAAGTCAAGGTTTTAATAAAAGTTTATGACCAGCTGCGCATGTATGACCAACAAAGGGTTCACATGGTCATCCCATCTCCTTGTTAAATGAATGCTCTAAGGTAGAAACACGTGTAAGGAAACTTAAGTTTATAAGAAAAATCTCCGTATTACATTAAATGTATGGATAAGGAATGTTATAAATAGTGTTATGCAACGATTTGTTTTTCTTATACAATATCATAACCAGGAGTATCATAAATTAACGATAGTGAGTGGCAGTCGCATATAAATCCAATATAAGTGTGTAAAAATAGTCTTATCACACATTGTATTGATACACAATACACATACATGAATATAATATATTGTCCTTGTAAATGAGAGACCGAAATGCTTCGAGTGATATCGTCGGGAATAGTGCAATACCGCGAAGTGATTAAAAAAAGTTTAGTATTATCAATCCTAAGTTTAGATCAGTAAGGTCCAATCTCAATTAGACTTTACATCACTTAAAAGGTTTTCCACTATCCCCGACGAATTATACGTTATTTACTACCCGTGTACACGAATTTAACTCCATCGCAGTAAACTTTATGAGTGATTTTTAAAAAATTCTTTCTTTATTATTGTAATAAATTTGTGTGCAAAATGTCGGTCTTCTTATCCGAGCTTAAGCTGTGCGTTGTTCACAGAAGTCAGTGTAAACCATTTACTATGTACGTTGATTTATAGAACTGCCTCGGTGGCGTAGTTGTGTTACGACTGCAATGCTGGGGTTTCGGGTTCAATCCCCGGGTTGCACAAAAGTGATATTGGATTTTTCTGTTCAGTATCAGCCCAGAGTCTGGAATTTGTGCCCGATGTGGCGATAGACTCGCCCCCTATCACATCATGGGACGGAATGCGTACGGCGAAAAGTGGGTGCATTAGTTGTAGTGTGAGTGTGTGTGTGTAAATTTATAGAACTTATTTGTTAGCAGTGCATAAGTTTAATACAGCTGAATGAAGAGACGACCAAACCGCTCACCTGATGGTAAGCATCATGGCTCACAAACAGTAGCAACACCATCCAAAACTTTAAACTACAAAGCACTACGTGGCGTTCCGTCTGCCTCCAAGCAATAGGTATGAGGTGGTCTGCAAGCAACGAAGGATCTTACCCATTGAATTAAGTCCGCCTATAGATGTTTATTATACGAAGAGCAAAAATGAAATAACAACAAATAAACCCAATTCAAAAACTAAAAAATAATTGAACTTTACATTACCTATATGGCTTAAGAATTAATTATTAAACACAGGCAATATAATCTTATTTCCAATTTGTGAATTTATGTTTATATACCTACAATATATTACATAAAATTTTTTCGGAGTCTCAACTCTTCTTTGATGTAGGTGTATTGCCTTTTAAAAAAACGAATATTTGATGACAGCTCAATACCAGCGTTTCCATTTTCACAAATTAAGCAAATATTTTTAGACCCTTCCATTTATAACTGACTTTTCTAAAAACCTTCAAGTGTGGTTTTTAAGCAAAACAAAATGACATAAATCTCAGAATTGGACATCTATAAAATTAAAAGATTTATTGCAAAAGGCTAGTTTTTAGGAGTTCTATCCAAATACCTATACATATAGGTATCTTGGTCAAAATTTTACGCCCATTTTTGGATATATCCTTTTAGTGCATAGCCTTCAAAGGATGCGTAATGGACTGATTGCTGGGCTATTGATTGAGACAACGGGACGCCCGCCAAATAAAATGTCTCAATCATTTGTATTCAAGGCAGACGGTGACCCCCTCCCCATTAGATGGGCATCCCAAAAAGTGCCAATGCTAAGGACGCAATATCGGTGTGGGTAGCTAAAAGGCGTCGAGATGTGTGCACCGATTTCACCATCGTGGGTCGCTGACGCGTCCCGGAACGGGTTTCCTCACTATTACGCAGCTTGAGCACTTCCATCCTGGAGCTCAGGTTCTGAGATCTTACGATTTTCACCCCTAGCCAGTCAGTTAAGGCAAACCAAGGGTCAGGAGGTCTCATCTAGCCCCCACGGAATCGGGGTACGCGGTGTCGCCACCCCTGCAGGTTTATTATAATTATTATTATTGTAAAAAATGTATGTGGAAAACGTTTGGTCATAGTAAACTAACTAAAAGTGCTCTCACTCGGTCGTGTCCTTGAAATAATTACCTACAGCCGCGCGGTACGTAAACGCGCCATAGGGCTGTCCATCTACATTTTGAATTTTTTTTCTAGTTTTCTAAGATACTTGAGTTTCTTTCTAGTTCTGATAATATTTTATATACATACTAGCTTTAGCCCGCGGCTCCGCCCGCATTAAAAAGTTTTTCCGGGATAAAAGTCCCGGTTTATATTTCCCCGGGCTAAAAAGTAGCCTATGTGTTAATCCAGAACATGATCTACCCGTGTGTTAAATTTCATCGAAATCCGTTCAGTAGTTTTTGCGTGAAAGAGGAACAAACATCTATACATCCAGACATCCATACATCCATACATACTTACAAACTTTCGCCTTTATAATATTAGTATGAAGTTGGATACACTCACGCGTTCTATCCCCGAAGGGGTAGGTATAGGTGCAACTAGTGCATCCAATTTTCGCCGTGCGTATTCCGTCCCATGATCTGACAGGGGCGAGCCATTCACTATTTCGGGCACAAACTCCAGACTCCTGGTTGCACGTCTAACATTCCATTTCCTCTACTGTTGCCGATTTTATAATACGAATTTTTTCGTCATCTATTTTAAATGACTTTGTGGGCAGCTTTTTACTTCTTAAAAGGCTGTCCTGAAAGTTCGCCTGATAGTAAGAGTTCACCGTTGTTCATATTAGCTAGCTACGCCAAAGCAGTCAGTGTATTCAGGGCAGAACCTTTTTTGGCATGGATTGGAAATATCAAATAACCGCGGAAAAATGTAGACGTTAAGTTATTAGACCTCTTTTTAATATAAAGATATGTCGTGGGTCTTAGCAGTGTCATAACCATCGAGGGCTGTATAACGTAGGTACGCAGTTAATGTACACATCAGTCTCTACCGCCTATTTACACCCACAATGACAGAAGAAACTTTGTCCAGCTTTGGCCTCCGAAAAACGGTTTTTAATTACACGACATTAGACTTTATGGCAGCACTCATGTTTCATTTTAACATATTATTGTAGTCATTGGACAAGTCTGACCTTGCTGGATATGTAGTTTGTAAAATAATGATTATATGTGTTTAGGAACATATTTATAGACATGGATTGTATGTTCCGCATCGTCTAGCAACCTGGCGCCGATGACAGGGATGCCAATTAATTCCAAACACGTTGATTGTCGAGCGTCACGTTGCGCATTAATTATTGCCCAGTGAACACATGACTATTTAGTCTAAGATAGTCTTAAACTATTTAGTCTACATAATTGATTAGTATGGAGAAAAATAAAAATAAGTTTAAATATAATCATTAGATATTTTAGTGGTTTTGACATGTCGTTATTTTTTTATACTTGTCTCGCTTACTTTTTTTTATTATGATTCTCATATTTGACTGCTTCGGTGGCGTAATTGTAATGCGTACGCGTTACGAGTACGAGTTGCGCGCTGAGGTCCTGGGTTCGAATCCAGAGCCGTGCCAAAAAAAATATTGTGGCTGTATTTTTTCATCTTAAAAATGACTCAGTCGCAGCTCGGCGTCGGGAAGTTGGCGGTGTGATACCCTCGTGCCTTGGAAAACACGTAAAGCCGTTGATCCCTGCGCCTGATCTCCCCCGGTCATGTCGGATTGCCGTCTCGCCGGACTATAAGAGTGAAGGAATAGCGAGTGCACTTGTGTATTGTACAGACACTTGTGCACTATAATATCTCCTGCGTACCTGGCTAATCTCTGTTGAGATTGACCGGCATGGCCGATATCGGCTTATGATGACTGCTTATAAAGTTTGGGAGCTTAACTAATAACTGATTATGTTTGTTTAAAATTTTTACGGACTGGGTGTCTAATATACATAGAAAATGTTTGATTTTTACAACAAAACGTAATTTTGATTTTCATGTTCCGAAATTGATTTGAAAAATACAAGTAGAATTAAATAGTAAAATATTTTTTTATCTAAACTTAAGAAAGAAGAATATGGCCGGTAAAAAGATGTGATTTTATATAATAAAAAGAAAGAATGTGACAAAAAAATATTTATTGCTGGCGAAATTTCATGATATCGCATGCTTGCCGATTTAACGATTAAAATGAAACAAAAAACACGATTCACAGTTTTTTTCGAGATAAATCAGTATTGATCTGGGCGTGCGATATAGTAACGTCAGATTACGTGTCCGTACACGCCCCCGTGGGCGCATCCGTCTTTTTGCAATTACGGGCGTTCTAATAGAAGGAAAATGAAAGTGACATGAAAATTGTTTTAAAAATAATATGTAAAGTCATGTAACGAACATATTTTAGATTAGTTTCAAAAGCGCTGTTGACTACACAAATCTAAAGATTCCTTTATATTTCTAATCTGCATCATAATATACATGCTACGGCACCTACACTCCCTCTCATTGTAAAAACAATTCTACACACAACAAAATAAATATTACCATGTCCAATACGTTTTAGAAGAAATGCACCGCGTTTTACCGCGCTCAAGCCATCTCTGGAGCAAATTGTCATGTCCCGTATAAAGTGTAAATTGTAAATAACAAGAGGATGAAAACCTACTATGCGTGCTTAATGCGGCTTGACGGTATCTCCGTACGGACAAAATGTTTGTATATATAGACTAGGAGATGGTTAGAGTTGTTTTGTAGCAACCATGCTCTGGTTGGATTACATACAAAATATTCTTGCAAGATGTTGGGTCTTTACTTCGTACTTTAAGAAGGTGATATATATTTTTGGATGGGATAAAATAACTTGAGCATTGCACAGCGGCAACCCTAGTGAAACACAATAAGGAAATACTGGTGCTGCGATTAATTCAATTTCAACACAATTATGAACCGTAATGTTGCATCGAAATATTTGCGAATTGTTAACAGTAATATAATTAGCAATTGTATATTCAGTATAAGTACTTAAGTTTAATGTAAAAAGCGGCGATAACCTAGTTGAGAGTGGAACAGTCTGGACGAAGGTGTGCAGGTTCATAACCCAAGGGCCTGCATTTCTAACTTTTCTAAAGTAATGTGTGTATTCTTTGTGAATTATCGCTTGCTTAAACGGTGAAAGAAAACATCGTGAGGAAATCTTTTCTATTCCAGGTAAAATGAAATTATCTATTACGTGCAGTTGTGGGTAAAAGTGAGCGGTTATGTTAGCTCACCGGCCTTACGACCCAGCGTTAGATCGTCCGGGAATGATGACATCCAATATTCTAACACGCTGAACGAAGTCCCTAACACTATATACGCCCAACACCGGCATACTAACCAAAACCGCGCGGTGGCCCTCTCTAGCGCATAAGGAGCAGCTGGCACTATAGTCGTAGAGCGCCTTCATAACTACCGCAACCGTGCCAGCGCAATACCGCCTTACAGCCAATCTTGCAGGGGCTCCTAGGCCACCACACCGAATGACGTCCCTAAGTGGGGCTTCGAGGCCACTACACTAAAAGTGCTATGCCATCATAGTGGATGGCGTAGCACTGCCGGCCTCTCCTTGTGGTCGCATAATATGCATGATTAAAAAGGGCGGAGCCATAGACCCCACTTTGCCTCCCGCAAGCCCAGACGGCCTGTTATGACAGACAAGGGGTACCGAGATGGAATTCTTCATACGCCCTCGTCCACAGGGCGAATCGCGAGGAAACCTGCACAAGGCCAGCGTGGTGGACTAAGCCCCAAAAACTCTTTTAATTGTATAGTAGGCCAGTGCCCACAATGAGCAGTACTTTCGCAATTTTTTCTTGTCTATACTAATATAGCTTTTGCCCGCGGCTCCGCCCGCGTGTATGAGATTGTGGCGGCACAATTATCATACACCGCCACCTATCAAACAAGACTGGGAACTACTACAATCAGTAGTCAGCAAGGTGACCCGACACTCATCGAACATTGAAGTGGTATCGACGACTAGCAGACGACGCCGACAATACCGCTAGATGGCGACAGACGTTCCTGGATTGCACTTGCAATATTTACGCGAAGCAAAGCATATATACCACCTCCGAGTTAGAACCGTCGGAGGGGCCGCGGCCGGTCAGGCGCAATATCTGCCTGACTGGAAATTTCCCTTCCATAGAGGAACGTAACCATCTGTTCCTCTACTGCGGCGACGTCCTATCGCCGCCAAAAGATTTTCCGGGATAAAAGGTAGCTTTATATTTTCCCTGGATAAAAAGTAGCCTATATGTTAATCCAGGACATGATCTACTAGTGTACCAAATTTTGTCGAAATCCGTGAACGTAGTTTTTGCGTGTAAGAGTAACACACATCCATACATTATTACAAACTTTCGCCTTGATAATATTAGTAGGATTATAAAGATGAAAGATTTGATTGTTTAATTGTTTGCATTGAATAGGCTCCGAGACTACTGGACCGATTTGAAAAAATCTTACATCAATATAAAGCTACATTATCAGCGAGTAACATAGGCAAATTTGTATCCCGGAGAAATATAAAGCGGGACTTTTATCCCGGAAAAACTCATTCATGCGAGCGGAGCCGCGAAAAGAAGTTGAGTGTTATAATGATGTTGTAATAAATCATTAATACCTACCAGTGGGTAGGCTATTTATTAATGATTTATAATGAGTAGGAGTAATTCCTAATAAAAACATTTTGCTACTAAAACAGTAATTAAGTATAGGATTTTCAGCTTCGAAATTGTTTTTTTTTCTCCGGTATTTTTAATATCACTGAGATACAGGAGTATTAAGCAGAGAAATGCTGGTAACAAGAATTTCCCATATCATGTTTATTGAATAAATTTATAATGCGAGAATACTATATTAAATTAATGCCAGAGGAAAAACAAACAAGATTTCAAAGAATCATTAAGATTGTATTTGTGCTACTGTTAGAAACAATAGATTAGTTTCGAAATATATTGTTAATGGTTCCATAAACACTTTGTTCTTGTAAATATATCATGTATGAATATGATAAACGATATTATAACAACATTATATTTTAATGTTTTGAATCTTATTTAACATAATATTTAATTATTTAGACAACATGGTGCAAAGTTGATCCTATTCTTATTTAAAACACGTTGTATGGTGAAAAATCTAGCTAGTTCAAAGTGCCTCACCAACTTACTTTCGTACTAATTGAAACTATAACTTTAAAGTGCGCAAAAACCTCATTAAAGTCATTCAGTGATTTTCGCAAGCTTGGCAAAGAAACTTATAATCATCCATAATTATCACCTATAGGATTAAAATGGGTTAAATCGTTAGGAACCTTTTTACTTGATTTCTATATACTTATAGTGATTCCTATAAATGATAAAGGATTAATTTTATTGAACTGTTTGCGATTTTCGACCGTACCCAACCCATTAATTATATTAGCTTGTGATTTCGTGTTGATAGGCAATAATTGATATATCTGACCCATTTTGTATGATTTATTTGATAGGTAATTGTTTTATCTAATTGTGGAATGTTAAATGCTCTAAGTATTTGACTTACATGTTTTGTTTCCAACTTTAAATGGATGACGTGAGAGTTGTTGACCTATCTTGAAAGTCATTAATTTGATGTTATTTTATTAATGACTTTCAAAATAGGTAGGGTTATTTTTAAATATAATGTCAGATCATACAGACAGCCTCGGTTATATTATGTCTCGGTGGCGTAGTTGTATTACGGTATGACTGCAATTCTGAGGTCTCGGGTTCGATTACGGGGTCGGGCAAAATGATTTTGCGTTATAAATTCAGTATCAGTTCGGAGTTTGGAATTTGTGCCAGATATGATGATAGGCTCACCTCCTATCACATCATGGGATGGAATAGGCACGGCTAAAAGTGGGTGCACTAGTTGCGCCGTGCCACGCGTGACATTGCACGCTCATTTATGCAGGCGCCATTCAATCATAGGGGAAACCGGGGATGGTTGGCGATAGGGGCAGGATGAATAATCGTCAATAACTCGAGCTATTTGAAAGTGTTGAGTCGTCCTGATATACACGAAAAACCGTTATCTGTTTCCGAATCTTCACCGCAAACGCGGCATCGCAGGCGCAGGTATCCAGGGAGAAAAAACGATTTTTTTTTTTTTTTATTTATTTTTTTATTTTTTTTTTATTTATTTATTCAAGGTCTCCAAAAAAGATTACACATATTATAAATGGTTCATTGGGTACATGTTACTAAAATATACAAACCTTGTGTATCTTTAATTCTAAGGAGACACATCATGCAAATTAGTCTAATTAAAGAATTAATAATGATAAAAATTAGTTGTATCCTAAAGAAATAACAATAAATCATGTGCAAAAATACAAAACAAATTATTATATAATTGATTTAAAATACAAGTCAACCACTAAAAATTTCATAAAAAAATATATATATATCATTAAAAAATGTCAAAAATATCATTAATATCATTAATATCATTAAGAAGTAATATATAATTTTCTCATAAAAAAAAATAAAAAAATACCATAATATTTATCACAAAACATACCATATTTTAGGACTATGAAAAACAATTATTTGTAATTTGTAATTATTAATTTGTAATTTATAATTCATTATACAAAAAAAAAAACATTATGAATATATATTCCAATTATCTAAGAAATAATAATAAAGTTTATATTAAATGATAGTAATTTCTTTTTCTTAATTAATTAATTAGTTTATTTATTATTTAATTAAATTTAAAACATAAAACGTAAACAATTTAACTCGTACGCAACATTCACACATTAAAAAAGACTTCTTTTATGAGATGTTTATATTTTGCTAGGCTATTTCTGAAGACGTCAATTTCTGGTGAGACAGCTGTAATTCTGTTGTATTCATGCGATAACCTAGCAGTTGGTGAGTGTTTACCAAGGTTTGTCCGGGATCGGGGCACCTTCAACAATGGATAGGGATAACGCGGAATTTTACTAGGTACATTGATACAGATCTTGCTAAGCAGGTTAGGACAGTCAATACTATTATTTAAGAGCTTATACAGAAAGACAAGGTCAGATAAACTACGACGAGACTGTAGAGATATTAAATTGAAATACCTTAGTCTTTCTGCATAAGACGGCATTGTGGTTTTGACTTTAGCCCGTGATGCCAGGTTACGTACCAGGCTTTTCTGCACGTTCTCGATTCTCGCTATGTGGACCTGATAAGTCGGATTCCAAGTAGCGCTGCAGTACTCAAGTCTGCTTCGTACTAAACTGTTATACAGTAACATTGTTGTTGATAGCCTTTTAAATTCTTTGGCCGAACGTAGGATGAACCCTAAAGACTTATATGCTGAACATATTATTTTATCCAAATGTTCTGTAAAACGAAGCTGACTATCTATATGAATGCCTAAATCGCGAATGATTCCTACTTCCGTTTAGTAATGTGCCCTCGATGTTATATGAGGATTGAATTTTATTACGCCTACGGGTAAATTTTATGTGGTAACATTTGCTGCAATTGAGAGTCATTTTATTTTGCGTACACCAATGTTTTAGGGCATCCAGGTCCTTTTGGAGCAGACGTGTGTCAGATTCAGATTGTATTGTCCGAGTTAATTTAAAGTCGTCAGCAAAAAGATAGGGAGTAGAGTATTGAAAAACATCTGGTAAGTCATTTATAAAGATATTGAAGAATAATGGACCCAAATTAGACCCCTGGGGAACACCGGAACTAGCCACAACAGGCTTAGATTCTTCTCCTTCTATTACCACAGCCGACTGCCTGTCGTTTAAATACGATCTGCACCACTGCCAAGTAACACCAGTGACACCTAACAATTGCAATTTATGTAATAGTATGATATGGTTTACTTTGTCGAAGGCTTTCGAAAAATCTGTGTAAATGGCGTCCACCTGCAAACCCTGGTCAACAGCGGTTGATATATCAGCAACGTAAGTAACGAGATTAGTATTAGTCGATTTTTTGGACACAAATCCATGCTGATGAACAGACAGATAACTTTTTACATGATTATATAGTATCGGGTATACTAAAAGCTCAAAGATCTTTGACATAGTTGACAAAATTGAAATGGGTCTGTAGTTGGAGATTACTTTACGATCTCCATTTTTATAAATGGGTACAATTCTTGCACGCTTCCACTCTCTTGGGAATAAACCAGTTTTCAAGGAGGTGTTAAATATACATGTAAGAGGTGGGGCTAGTTGAGTTGCGCACCGCACAATGAACGACGAAGGTATATTGTCAGGACCTGTACCCTTAGCAACATCAAGCTCCAGAATTTTCTTTTTTACCATGTCTGAAGTAACTGTAATGGTATTTATTTCAGGTAAGGAATATATAAGGCTATTATTTGTGTGTAAGCTAAAATTATGTGACAGTGGTTCATAAACCGATGAGAAATGTTTGGCAAATAGATTTCTGAAGGGTACGATGAGTCACACTTACGTAAGTTTTTGATGTGGGTCCAAAAGTATTTGGGATGGTTAGCTATTGCGTTTTCGATGTCCGATATATATTTTTTATAGTTTAAATTCGTGAGCGTCCTAGAATCCCTTCGTAGGTAAGTAAATTCAATTTTGTCAAGCGGGTCATCATATTTCTTGATCTTTTTGTGTAGCTTGGCTTTACGAGTGAGTATCTTTTTGAGCTCTTTTGAGTACCACGGAGGATATTTACCTCGATTGATTTATCGAAAAATTATACCTATGAGTAATTATTTACCTCTTAATGTTATATGTATTGAAGCCTTTATACTCGACGCTATGTAATTGCAAGCAATTTAAAGTAAGAGTTTGGTTATTGATGACTATTTTAGTGTAATTTTTTTATGTTTCGACACAGTTTTGAGGTACTCACATGTGGTTGAAATTTAAAAAGTTGATTGGGGCTGGTAGACAAACTTTGGATTGGGGCTAGTTGACTACCTACAAAATGTACTACGTAGTAATCGAAATATTCTTCACGTGGAATAAAGTACACTGATAATAGTAGATAAGTATTCGTTGTCTTTTCTTTTATTTTATTGCCGTATTTTATACCACTCACTTCGTAGGTCAATTTACCCCAAGTGAATAGTCAACCAACCCCAGGCAAGGGGCAGGTTGACTTGATTTTCTTGTTCCACAAAATGGCTATTGTACACTATGTTATGAACAATCTCGAGGTTTTTGGTATTTCTTTCGAAAGGTTATTAGTTTACCTATCGAACTTATAGGATTTTTTGGCATTGTACACTAATACAAAAAAATTATAAGCGTCCAAGCCGAAATTTGGTCAACTATCCCCGGTCTCCCCTACGCCAAAACGAATGACAACCTATCAGCCAATGCGAGATAGCAGTGGTTTTGATTGGTAGTTAAACTACATAAACGCTTATCATTACCATTAAACAATAGACTGTTTATGAAGAGCATTTACGTTCTTAGCAACGTTACAGGATTTCAATAAAATTTGATAAGGAAATTCTTTGAGACAGGTAGGAATGGGCTTTTTATAGCTCTTTTACGTGGGCGAAGCCGCAAGAAAAAGCTAGTTATTTGATAAAATGTACTGGCCTCACCGTGGAGTGACTTTATGGCAGATACAAAAGACAATATTTACTTTCCTAAATATTATAACTTCGGTAACTTTGCGAATAACAAAGTTTATATTTGTGTTTGAGCACTAAGTTTGAATTGTGTAAGACCGGGATGAACCAACTGTTGTTAGGATAATCATTGGTGTTATTAAGCTGGACGCGTTCGTAGAGCTTTGAGTGCTCCGGCGCGGCGTGACGTGGCGTGACGCATGAGGTGTGACGCGTGACGCATGAGGTGTGACGCGTGACGCATGAGGTGCTGCGAGCGTGTTCAGCTTAATAAGACCCTGACAAAAGCCTAAGAATTACATAGTTAAATTTATGTTAGATATTGTATGAGTTTTCAGTTTTAATATGTCTCATGTCTTGCATCAGCACAAATATTATGTAGAGCAAAGTTTACGGTCATTTGCTCATTCCTATTAAAGATGAAGTACAAAAAGACGATGTGATGAATTAAAAGAGGCCAGGCGCATCCTAATGGCATCTCGCTTTCTTTGCCACCGTTGTGAAAAGGTTGGAAAAATTGTAAAGTTTTACCTATGAGCTTTCTTAATTCAGTTTCTAGTTTAAAGCTCTTGAGGACTACAAATAATAACCATTTAATACACAAATAGCGAGATTACCTGTTTCTTTTTTGTACCTGCTTACTCTACGTACTTCTGAGTTCTTTACTGTTAGTTTTTAGTGTTTAAAAAACATGATAGAACAGTTGAGAATGGAACGGACTGCTGAGAGCAACGTCGCATGTTCAAAACCAAACGCACATTTATGACTTTTCAAAACTATGTGCGAATCCTTACTAATATTATAAATGCGAAAGTAATTCTGTCTGTGTGTCTGTCTGTTGCGCCTTCACGCCAAAACTACTGAACCGATTTCGATGAAATTTGGTAGGAAGATATTTTAAGACCCTGGGAAGGACCTAGGGTACTTTTTATCCCGGGAAAATATAAACCGGGGCTTAAATCCCATAAAATAGTTTTCTTCGAGTGAAACCACAAGAAAACAAGTTCAGAAATAGTTCGAGATCCAAAAAAGGACATAGGCTACTTTTATCCCGGAAAAAAATTACCCGGGAATTTTATCCCGGATTTTATTTTCTCGCGAGTGGAGCCGTCACAGCCAAACCACTAAACCGATTGCGATGCATTTTGGTAGGGAGATAGTTTAAGACCCTGGTAAGGATCCAAGTTACTTCTTATCCCGTGTAAGTTAAAATCGGGACTTTAATCCCGGAAAATTATTTTCTGCGAGTGGAACTGCAAGAAAATAAGTATGAAGATAGTTTGAGATCCATAGTAGGACATAGGCTACTTTTATTCCGGAAAAACATACACCGGGAATTTTATCCCGGATGTTCTTCTCCCGCAGTTTTGTATCACTATCCTACTAATTCTGTTATAAGCGCGAAAGTTTGTAAGTATGGACGTATGAATGTTTGTTACTATTTCACGCAAGAACTTCTGAACGGATGTCGATTAAATTTGTCACACGGGAAGATCATGTCTTGCATTAACAGATAAGCTAATTTTGTCCCGGGAAAATATGAAGCGGTACTTTTATCCCGGAAAAACTCACTCACGCGGGCGGAGCCGCTGGCAAAAGCTAGTTTTATATAAATAATTATATATTATTCGCCTTACACAACTACCTGAAAGTTTCCATAACAATTTCGAAGGTATGTGAATTCTGCCAAGCACCACAATGGACTAAGACCTAAAAAACCCTCTTAGTATCAAAGAAAGCCCGTGTCCCCCTGAGGAATATAAATAATAGAGGGCTGGTATTCTTTTTTTTTAAGTACAAAAGTAATTACTAAAGTTGTTATTCTTATTATATTTTGTAGACTAATTAATGGTGTGTCCGTCTAAACAACTACCAATGCATTATTTTTCTGCAAAGTACAAGCATTTTCTATCTCAAAGAACATGTAGCCAGAAGGTATAGTAAGTGGACAATATTATGGATTACCTGTATGCTTTTTCAAGAGCCTGCGCGTCATGTTGTACGAATACAAGCCTCTGAACGCTGTTAGCATTAATACGATAAATATAATTTTAACTACTATTTCCCACAAGTGAAATGCTGAATATAACATAATATTATCGATTACTAGAAACCCTAAATGAAACCGCTATAGACATTGGATTTTATGAAAAAGGTTGCCAGCAAAACGTAAATATCCCACATGGCGGCCAACTAAATCTTTGTCGAATAAATTTCCACACAATAAAAGCAAACATGAATTTAATAATGTACCCACACGATTGCAAGATTGCTTCGCAATGTATTCGACAAATGATAAAATTGCCTCAATAAAATATTCAGAAAGAAATTCTTCGCTCCAAATGTATGTTATGAAGTTTTAAGTGGTTTCGGATTGACTCTTTGCTCGTATTTTGCAAGTAGGCACACAATACACTCACGGTTGATAAGGTTTTATATATTTGAGTTAAAATTGGATAAGCAGATTCGAGTTTCAGTTCTGGCTATCTTTGCTAAAAGATTTTACAAGGTAAGTTTCGAACAATCTTATATTGATTTAATCATAATGAATTATTTATTTCGTTTTTGTAACACCAATGTATAAGTATAAACAAAGTGTATTTCAAATTAATTCATAAATTAATTACAAAAATTTAATAACATTGGCTATGTTATTAAGAAATTAAAAAAATTATTTTGGTACAAATAAATTATTTAACAAACAGTACTGTCAGGGGCCTTTTTTTAGGTAACATTATACCTGTGCTAAAAGGCCCCCCTCTGCCATTACTAAATTAAACAGAAAATTATAAAGAGAAGAAAAAAATACTTAAAATTAACTTACTTAAAAGTGTATTTTATATATAATATAAAAGACTGAAGAGTGGGCACGAGTTGCTGATGCCTATAACGTATCTGTAAGAACCTACCGCCGTTTCGTTTCGGCGCCTCCTACGTCTCGTCTGGCGGCGGGAGGGATCACCACTGCGCTGGCGATCCCTCTCGGTACTTTCCTCGCAGAAGTGGGCCACCGCCTGCCAGGCCTCCCGGCCGCCGACCATGGAAGCGACCACGGCCGGCAGCGAGAGGTCTTCTCCGACGACTGCTCTGAGAGCGCTACGTTCTTCATTCCAGTCTGGCCAAAACTCCAACGTGTGTTGGACCGTGTCCAGCGGGCAGTTGTCACAATAGTGACACACGGCCGACTCCTCTATCCCCACCATCCGAAACAGGAACTCACCGAAGCAGCCATGCCCGGTGAGCACCTGCGTCAGGCGGTATGTTGCCGCTCCGTGGCGCCTGTCCAGCCAATCGGCAAAGACAGGACGCACTGCCTCTACAACCCTGTGCCCCCACGACGGGGCCTCCAGCCTGAGAAAGTTGTGACGTGTGCGGTTTTTTTTTTTTTTTTTAAATGGCCATCTTCGGCTCATTAGGGGCGGCTGCGGGCTTCCTCCGACTCACGTCTAAGTTGTCGTCCGCAACCGCCCCTGCGCGTACCGCTTTTTGCGGTCCTTTTCCTGTTGCGGGGGCTCAGAAGCCCCCGAAACACCGTACTTTGTCCGCCTTTTTGTGTCCGAGGCAGCGTGTCTCACGCTGCCTCGGACATGTCCATCACGGGGGCCACAGAAGTTGGCTAGACTAATGGGTGGGCGGCACGTCCCGCCCACCCGTGACCCCCGGAGGCCCCTATTAGTCGCCTTTTACGACAGGCAGGGGATACCGTGGTGGAATTCTCCAAACGCCCCCAATCCACAGGGCGGGTGACGTGCGCGGTGCATTTTTTTTTTTTTTTGTTTTCGCCGAATACCGAATTCTAACAATTTTGTGTATATTATGTTTCTTTCTAATGCAGGTTTTACCTACATGGTTATGGTTATGGTTATGGGCTCCTTTTCCCGCACTTAGCCCGTAAAGTATCGGGCCATTGTGCGTGATATGCGTGCCAGCTATAGGACAAGCCAGCCTAACTCCGACCAGAAGCGCAGGATCTTCCTGGTATCTCCACAGGCTTCTCGGAGTGACCCCGGTGAGTCGAGGATTTCTGCCCGTTGTGCAGCTACACCTTCGCATTCCAGGATGACGTGGGCAGCTGTTTCATCGACCAACAGACATCCCCTACATAGGGGGCTGTCAGTTATACCTAAAACATATAAATGTTTGTTTAGTGGGCAATGTCCAGTAATGGTGCCTACAACTATGCGTAGGGATGCCCTATCCAGAGATAGGAGACGATTAGTGAGACGTCGATCCGGGTGTGGCACGGCTTCCCGGGATTGTCTACATGTACTGATATTTGCAGCCATGTTCTCAGCTGGTTGAAGGGCAGCGGCATTATTGGGTTAGGACCCATTAATACCTGATCTGACCCTCTTTTGGCCAGCTCATTAGCTGCGTCGTTGCCTAGAGAGCCACTGTGCCCCTTTATCCACTGTAGGGTAACTGAGTTTGTTTTTCCTATACCCTCCAGTGCCTGGTGGCACTCTAGTATGAGCCCTGATTGGATAATCTTGCTGTCTAGGGCTCGTAATACCGCAGCGCTATCGGATACAATACGTATTTTATAGCCTGTAAGGCGCCGCTTTTCCACTGCTTTGGCAGCCTGTGTGATGGCGACACATTCGCATTGATAGATGGAACTGTATTCGCCCAAGGCCATTGATATCTTGATGTTCAATTCTGGTGAAAACACTCCTGCTCGGGAGCAGGATCGGGATCCTGTCCTTGTCTTTGAGCCATCGGTGTATATGCGCAGTTCGTATTTATCAGACCAGTCATGTTGTTCTTCGGTCAGCTGGACAGTGTAGCTTTTGCTGAAGATGTGTTGTTTGGATACCCTGTCGGTGGGAGCTGCCATCAATGGTTGATAGTTGATGGCTTCTTCCAGGATTACGGCGTGGGCACCATTAGCTGTACCCCAGAGCTTGAGTGTCTTCAGTCTTATTGCTGCTGAGGCAGCCTCTTGTTGGATAAATAGATCCAAGGGCAGTAGCCCCAGCAGGACCTCTAAAGCTGCTGTGGGTGTGGTTTTCATGCAGCCTGTTATAGCTGTACAAGCTAGCCTCTGGAAGTGCTGCAGTTTGGTTTTTGCTGTGGTTAGTTTGGTTCTAGGCCACCATTTTATATATAACCACCATCCATCCATCCACCATCCAGCAACTTGAGTTACGAAGTACTGTGTTGCATTACACTGGGCTCGTCATTCTGAGACATAAAATGTTAAGTCTCCGTATGTAATTATGAAGAATGGTCAATCTTTAACAGGGCATGAGGGTGCTAGGGAATTCGCATCTTTTTTCGAATCTGTGTACAGTAGGTCATCACCGCGACTGGACGCGGGCAAAGCGGGTGCTGCGGCGGCGGCGGGCGGTGCGCGCATTCACCTGCCGCGGCTGGAGATGTGTGAGGTACGCGCCGCGCTGGCCAGCCTCAATCCAAAGCGCTCCGCAGGCCCAGACGGCATACCGTCGTTTCTCAATAAAGACTGCGGTATGGTTCTAGCGGAGCCCCTCCAACACATATTCAATACATGCTTAAACCTGAGTGTGTTTCCGGCGCGGTGGAAGCTCACGCGAGTTATTCCGGTTCCAAAGGGTGACGCGGGTCCTGACGTCAGCGGGTACAGACCTGTGGCCGTGCTATCGTCGCCGGCCAAATTGTTTGACTCCGCTGTCTAGCGGTGCATGCAGCAGCAGGTGCGCCCGTTGTTGTCGGATGCCCAGCACGGGTTTCGACAGGGTCGCAGTACCGCTACCAATTTATTCAATTTTA
Organism: Lapara coniferarum; assembly: GCA_949316025.1. Lineage (NCBI taxonomy): Eukaryota > Metazoa > Arthropoda > Insecta > Lepidoptera > Sphingidae > Lapara > Lapara coniferarum. The sequence continues at coordinate 8,065,126 of OX438920.1, forward strand.
TGGCACAAGTGGTGCCGTCTGTAGACGCTGGTGTGCAGTTCGACGCCGCTTACTTCGATTTTAGAAAAGCGTTTGATACAGTAGACAACGATATATTACTGACTAAGCTTGCGGCGGTCGGCTGCACGCCTCGTCTGTAGAATTTTTTTCCAGCTATATGAGGGATCGGCAGCATTACGTCGACTTCAACGGGTTCGAATCGGAGCTGTACTACACCAGATCCGGCGTGAGCCAGGGTAGCAATCTTGGCCCCTTCAACTTTATTATAATGGTTAATGACCTACCCGACATCGTTAAACATGCCACATGTTTATTGTTTGCAGACGACCTCAAACTATTTCTTCAACTTACAGACCAATTTTCCTGTCATCACTTGCAGGAAGATATAGATAGCGTAGTTGAGTGGAGGCTTACAAACAAACTGCATTTCAATGTGGCTAAGTGCTCGGTGATGAGCTTCACCCGCGCCCGAGTACCTTTGCATCACGAGTACCGAATCGGCGTGGAGCCCGTGCGGAGAGGGTCGCAGGTACGTGATTTAGGAGTGCATCTCACGCCTGAATTGACGTTTCGTGATCATATCACAAAAGTATGCAAGAAGGCGTACAGAAATCTAAGATTTGTGTTGAGGCAGACGCGACACTTCACCAATATCACCACCGTCAGAGTGCTTTATGACGCGCTGGTTCGTAGTCATTTAGAGCACAGCGCGATCGTCTGGGCCCCGCAAAATGACAATTACACGACCATGTTGGAACGCGTACAGAACAAGTTCGCGAGGCATCATGTACATGAAACTCTATGGGGTGTATCCGCTATATCCGCTGATGTACCCCACATTGTTTGTACTGGGCATGGTTGGGTACAACGAGCTGAGGGTACAGCGCGAGTTCGCCCTCGCATCGTACCTGGTGAAGCTATTGCGTGGGGTTGAGCACAATCCGGGGTTCTGTGCCGCTTGTACCTGAGCGTGCCGGACCGGTACGTGTGGAGGCGGCGAAACCCGCCGCTGCTAGCAGTGCCAGCGGCTAGGACTAATCTTTTAGCTAAAGCGGCTTTCACCCGAGCGATTAGGACTGTGGCGTCTCCATTATAGACCCACAATATTAATATTTAATTATTTTCAGAGCGGAGAAACATTCCACTATTTTGCGTGTCGGTTAAACAGCGACACGGCCTGACATGTGAGCGTTCACCCTACAGCGACGACCGGTTACCTGCCCCCACACGCCACGCGTCTCTCACCGGGCCGCCGGCGGGGCCCCGGGAGCTGCGCAGACGCAACGGCTACAGGACAGTTGATCGTAACGTTTCTCCGAGACTACACGTCGTTTACTCGCGCTATCCAGCTTACGTTTTGCTTCCGCTATATTTAACTTCTAATCTAAAGTATTTTCTATCTTCGAGTTTCAACTTAGTTTCTTCCTCTTCAATATTATATTCAACTTTCTTCTGTATCGCTATCTGCTGTTGCCTCCATTGTAAATATAAATATAATTAATTTGGACGTTACGCGTGCTGTATAATTTCGCACTAACATACCCAAAGGACCATTAATGTGGTTCATGCCAAAACAGATGTTTTGGCATGTATGTAAGTGGAGTGAATTAGCAAAGATTTTGTTATGAATTCCATGTTATACTTAATAATTAGTATTTATTCATTGTAAGTTTTAATTTGTTCTATGTTTTAATAATGCTTTTGATTGTTGTTTGTTTTTTTTTAGTTTTATAATTGTTTTTATCACACTTTTATTTAATTTTATAAAACCTAATAATAGTTACCCCATATTGTCGCTTTGGAAAATTTGTGTAAAGGCTGTGTGTGAGAAAATAAATAAAATAAATATGTATAAAAAAAAAATGTCCAGTAGTTACACTGGCCACAATGTCCTTCAAACCGAAACACAACGGTGTATGCACACTGCTGCTTGGCAGTAGAAATAAACATTGTGGTGGTACCCACCCAGGCGGCCTCTTACATATGAGAGTCCTACCACCAGTAAATGTATACAGTTAGGTGCATTATTATTGTATAATAAAGGTATAACACGTAGTCTGTCATATTTTCTTTGGGTATAACTAGAAAAAGGTTTTAACAGTGTAAAATAACTCTTCGAACACCTTCCCGAAAACGTTGGTCACCTCTTAAATGCGCTGTGAGAAACACTACGACTGATTTTTTTAGATAGATGAATATTTTCAATACCCAAAAAATATAATACGAATATAATTATGGATGATTCGAATTCAAATGTCGATCACATCGTTGCATTGCTTTATTTTCAGAGCTTGAATATAAAATGGAGATTTTTTATGCCGAACGCAGATAACCGTTTGAGTGATAGATATTATTTTTTTAGATATTTTTTTCGGTGCCGTGGTTGTATTACGGTGCGACTGCAATACTAAGGTTTCGGATTCGATCCCCAGCTTGGGCAGTGATATTGGGTTTTTATATTCAGTATCTGCCCGGATTTGTACCTTAGGTACAAATATACGTTGACAACGAACCTCTCCAATCCACCGATAAATACATTTACCTGGGCAAGAAAATAAGCCTCGACAGACTAAACAACTACCATGAGATTGAACGCAGAGCCCAGTTAACATGGAATAAGTACTGGAGCCTTAAAGAAATGTTTAAGAGCACCATGCCAATCAAACTGAAGACAAAGGTTATGAATTCCTGCCTCATACCATGCCTGACCTATGCCTGTCAGACATGAAAATTTAACAAAAATATTAAAAATAAAATTATAACATGCCAGCGAGGAATGGAGCGGAGTATGCTCAACATAAAAAGAATAGAGAAAATAAGGCATACAAAAATATCCCACATAACAAAAGCAACAGACGGTTTAGCACAAGTTCTTGCATTAAAATGGAAGTGGGCCGGACACATAGCACGCCTGCAAGATCAAATGTGGACAAAAGAGTGACAGAATGGAGAGGGCCAGGAGGCAAAAGAAAGAAAGGGAGACCTCCTATCAGATGGGACGAGGACGAAATTAAACGCATAGCGGTTCTTATAGAATAAATATGTTAAACATAAAAATATAGTACAACTAAGATAGACTAAATAAGATAACATATCGAAACTATCACTAACTATACTATAATTTTTTTAAACTAACAAAACCTAATAACGTGTATATTACCAGAAGAAATAAAAGGCTTTTTTATTTTATATTTTTATTTATTTATCCGCCCGGATTCTTGAATTTGTGCCCGATATGGCGATGGGCTCGCCCTCTATCACATAATGAGACGGAATATTCACGGCGAAAAATGGGTGCACTAGTTTCACCTCTGCCTACCCCTTTGAGGATACAAGGTGGGAGTGTGTGTGTAGGTGTGTATCATTTTCATTCATTCATTTTAAAGGGCCTCCTCTACTACTGAGAAGGGTTAGGCCTTAGTCCGCCACGCTGCCTGGCCTAGTGAGAGTTGGTAGAATTTACATACCTTCGAGATTCTTATAGAGAATTCTCAGGTATGTAGGTTTCCTCACGATGTTTTCCTTTACCGTTAAAGGAACGATAATTGATAACGATACACACGTAACTTCGAAAAGCCAGACGTGTATGCCTTGGGTTTTGAACCTCCGGCCATTGTATCGGCAGACCGTTCCGTTCCCATCTAGGCTATCGTCGCTACACAATACAAGCCTAACGTTTTAAAATTTAAATAGATTGAAATTGAGATTTTTTTCATAGATAGACTGCCTTGGTGGCGTAGTTGTATTACAGTACGACTGCAAAGCTGAGGTCTCGGGTTCGATCACCGGGGACGGGCAAAGTGATTTTGAGTTTTTCTATTCAGTATCAGCTCGGAGTCTGGAATTTGTGCCCGATATTGCGATAGGCTCGCCCCCTATCACATTATGGGACGGAATAACGGCGAAAAGTGGGTGCACTAGTTACGCCTCTGCCTACCCCTTCGGGGATAATAGGCGTGAACGAGTGCCATTATTTATTTACAGCCGTCTACGTTTACTGAAGCAACAGATAGTAATATTGTAATGATCCACAATCTGTATGCTAGGTTGAGTCTATTAATCAAGCTAATTTATGCACAATCAAAGACTCGAAATAGTATTTGGGAAAAATAAAATAAATCATTTAAAAAATGTATACATTTATTTACTATTAAAATGTGCTGTGTCGTAAATGACAAATCGGTACTTGATTAAGTGAAAACTCCAGGTTGGCATGTCCAAACCCACTTTTTTTCGATAAACTTTTTACCCTTGACTGGAATACGAATTCAATTAGTTACATTAAGCGTACGTGAGGCTTTCGTGTATTTTTTGAACTTCGGATCACACCGAGTTTATTTTATAATGGAAATAAAGTTTTAACTTTTTAGCACGACTGCAAGTTTTTCACATTTTACCCCAAACAATTGGAGGATTTCCAGCTTAATATAAAGATTTTTTTTTTCAATAGAATTTCCCATTATATCTTTGGGCTATTTGAAAATTGGCCAATAAGAAATTTTTCTAAGGCTTTTTTTGCTTTTATGTTCTCTGTAGTCACAAATTTTATAATACTTATATCTATATTTTTTAATTGCATGAAAACTTTAACATTTGTAAAATATATACGAGTTCAGTTACTTTTTGCCATAAGGAAAAAGGTCATCCATGATCTGCCACTGTGGGATATATGGAGAATTTCCACCTCCATCATAAAATATGCCGAGGTGTACACCCCATTGAGGATATGCATATTCATAATACTCTCCGGGTGCTATATTAGCCGCGTGATAAATATGGTCCATATAATACCTCAAGTCGGTAAAAACCAATACTCTGTCCTCGTTATATCTTATTTCAAAACATCCGAGGGCCACTAATAAACTTTTTGAGAATAATCCGCCGCCATTTTGCAGGCCCGGAAGGCTCTCGACATTCTTTATGCAGATAAATTTTCCCCACCATTTTGGGAGATAAATGGAACAATCCACTACGTCGGTTTTTTTAGCAACACTGTGGCTTATTTTGTAATTCTCGTAAATGTGCTGGAGGTGAAGGAATCCTGAGCCGACGTAAAACATGCTGTCAGGAAGCTTAAAGTGTTTTTCACAAAGAAACCCTCTGTAAGCGTATTGATACCTATGTGGCAAATAATTAAAAATGTACATTTGATCTAAGCTATGTATAATAGCAATGTCGTGTCTAGGAACATGGTAGCCTCGTGGTCCGTGCATATGTTCTGGGTTGAGACTTCGTGGGAACAGTCTTTGAATTCTCCAAACTCGATATCTGTAAGGAGTTGTATGTTCGCCAGCACGACCCAACGCCCAAATTCGAAGATCTCTTTGCCGGTTAAGATAAGGCTCTGCCCAATTTGCAGATGAGATTAATATCCTTCTATTTAAAATAACTGCGGTGCTGAGCGCTAAAAAATCTGAAAAGATAAATGTACACATGTAAACGTAACTATTCATTTTATTTCAGTGCAAAATGAGAAAAATATTTATTGTAGAAGGACGTAAAGATAGATTTAAAAGAGGCAATGATAAACGTAAGTCAGTCAGTAAGTAAGTCAGTGGCATATTTTCATGCTCTCGCCCGGATCGTCGCGTCACGCAAGTTGACGCCGCTCCAGCAATAAGGAGCGGCAAATTTTCAGTATGCCTCGGGAGGCACAATCCCATGCCACGTTACTGACCTAAGTTTTGTCAAAACTGAAATAACTTTACCCTAACAGATTATACAATGTGATAACTTACCAATAGATATGCCTGCTACACAACTGGTATATCTTCTGCGACGAAGATTCTCCCAATCATAATTCGGATACCAAAATTCTAAATAATTAAATTCAGTCCTTTCCCATCGGAAAAAGCATTGTCGTGGAAGTAAATCTTTATTCGGAGGCACTTCTGTTGTTGTACCGACATCCCAGTAGCCTAATGATTGTTTTATGAACAACACAAATACTATAACTACAAGCCTGTAAAAATATAAATCATTATTTCACCGATTGTGAATTCAGAAAACGTATTGTTTAGAAGACTTGGCCAAAACGTTTAACTTGGTCGAAACAATGTACTCTCCCTTGCATGATACACAATACTATATATACTTGATACACAATACAAACGCTGCGACTAGAGTCGCAGCGTTTGTATTGTGTATCAGCAGATCCTCATTTCGTATCCTTAATCCTAGATCAGATAGCTCGGTGTGTGATTACACATACCAAGTTGATCCCAGGTAGACGGTTAGTTGTAATAATTAACCGAAGCCATTTCTGCAATGTACATATAAAACTCGATTGCACTGATCTTGATGATCATGCGGTGGCCCACTTCTGCGAGGCGGTCCTCTCGCGGAAGGAGAGTGCCGAGAGGGATCGCCAGCGCAGTGTTCCACCAGAATTCCACCAGAATTCCACCACGGTTTCCCCTGCCTATCGTAAAAGGCGACTAATAGGGGCCTCCGGCGGTCACGGGTGGGCGGGAGGGGCCGTCCACCTATTAGTCTAGCCAACTTCTGTGACCCCCGTGATGGACGGCAGCGTGTCTCACGCTGCCTCGGACGCCAAGGGCGTCCTTCGGAGTACGGGGGCTTCTGAGCCCCCGCAACAACAGGAGAAGGACCGCAACAGCGGTACGCGCAGGGGCGGTTGCGGACGACAACTTAGACGTGAGTCGGAGGAAGCCCGCAGCCGTCCCTAATGCGCCGAAGATGGCCACCGCGGAGTTTTAGTTGGTATGCCGTGCGGTGTACATAGGTTAGGGACTCGGCCCGGCGGTCGCCCGACGTTTTCCATCTTTCCGGGCGGCTCAACGTCGGGTCGTAAGGCACGGTGAACCCAACATAACCGCTCAGTCGTTCCCCTTGAACACTGGGCGGTAGTAATAAGTCACTTTCTCCGCGTCAACAAAAAAAAAAAACTGATCTTGATGATCAAGTCATCAACATACCCTATCCTACTGCATTAGGTGGGTTTGTGAAAACCTGTTATCCCCGAAGGGGTAGGCAGAGGCGTAACTAGTGCACCCACTTTTTGCCGTTATTCTGTCCCATGATGTGATAGGGGGCAAGCCTACCGCCATATCGGGCACAAATCCTAGACTCCGAGCTGATACTAAATAGAAAAACTCAATATCACTTTGCCCGACCCCGGGATAGAACCCGAAACCTCAGCTTTGCAGTCGTACTGTAATACAACTACGCCATCGAGGCAGATATTGAAATTATATTGTAAGGTTTAATATTTTAGAAGAAAAAAAAGTAGACTGACAAGGCAACATACTTACATTGTAAATCACCGCAGCGAAATCATCTTCAGTTAAACATGATTGTTCATTTTGAAATTACAACCTTTTATACAGTCATATGAAAATTGTTTATAAATAATAATTGATATGTGCATTAACAAACATAAATATTTTCTCGTTTCGTGAGTTATTTACTATAATATTACAGAGAGAAGTCATAACAACTGTATCTGTAGTCAGTTTCGTAGGATCAATCGAATTGCATATTAATTTATCAAAAGACTTTAAAATGCTATCCTATTAGACTTTTTTATCTTAGTAATATTATAAAACCGAAAGTTTATGAAAATAATTGGATGTTTGTTAGAAGTTTACTCAGAAACAGCTTTCAGAACGGATTTGGATGAAATGTAGGAGATGGGGAGACCATATCCTTGATTAACACATAGTCTACATTTTACCTCGGCAATCTGTTTCCATAGGAAACAATTGAGTTTTTTAATCAGCTATTTAAATAGACTGCCTCGGTGGCGTAGTGGAATTACGGTACGACTGCAATGTCGAGGTCTCGGGTTCGATCCCCGGGTCGAGCAAAGTGATATTGGATTTTTCTACTCTGTATCAGCCCGGGAGTCTGGAACATGTGTCCGATATGGCGATAGGCTCGCCCCCTATCACATCATGGGACGAAATATGCATGGCGAAAAGTGGGTGCACTAGTGGCGCCTCTGCCTACCCCTTCGGCGATAAAAGGCGTGAGTGTATATGTATTTATTGTATACGTATGCTATTTAAATAGATAGCGTTGATGTCGTACAGGTGACGTTATGAATCTATACTGTGTTTTAGGGATTTCTGTAGAGAGGGATAAGCCTATCATGCAGGCGGAGCTGCGAGCAGCACCTAGTATTATTATTAAATTATAAAGCAATGCATAGGAGAAAACGGTCGTATCCTAAAATAATATTGACATAGTAAGCTATTGAACTACTTCTTTGTAATCCTACTAATATTATAAACGCGAAAGTTTGTGAGTATGGATGTATGGATTTTTGTTACTCTTTCACACAAAAACTACTGAACAGATTGCGATCAATTTTGTTACACGGGTAAATCAGGTCCTGGATTAACACATAGGCTACTTTTTATCCCGGGAAAATATAAAGCGGTACTTTATCTCGTAAATTTATCCCGGATTTAATTTTCTCGCCAATGGAGTCGTCACAGCCAAACCACTGAACCGATTGCGATGCATTTTGGTAGGGAGATAGTTTAAGACCCTGGTAAGGATCCAAGTTACTTCTTATCCCGTGTAAGTTAAAATCGGGACTTTAATCCCGGAAAATTATTTTCTGCGAGTGGAACCGCAAGTAAATAAGTATGGAGGTAGTTTGAGATCCATAGGCTACTTTTATTCCGGAAAAACATACACCGGGAAGTTTATCCCGGATGTTCTTCTCCCGCAGTTTTGTATCACTATCCTACTAATTCTGTTATAAACGCGAAAGTTTGTAAGTATGGACGTATGGATGTTTGTTACTCTTTCACGCAAAAACTTCTGAACGGATGTCGATGAAATTTGTCGCACGGGTAGATCATGTCTTGCATTAATAGGTAAGCTAATGTTGTCTCGGGAAAATATGAAGCGGGACTTTTATCCCGGAAAAACACATTCACGCGGGCGAAGCCGCGAGCAAAAGCTAATATTTCCATATTACAAAGAAGTTCAGATAGTAGCCCTCGTGTACTCCGTTTATTGTAAAAAGAAATATATTTCTTAATTTCTTCGTATTTATGATTTGCGGTTGGTGCAATAACCATGTCTAGACATCGAACGACAAAGTTAAGTTTGTCTTTTAATTAGAGCATTAATGTTAGATGCTTTCTTAATATACCTACTTATGAATTTTGCTCGGAACCCTCGGTGCGCGAGTCTAAAGCTGTGATTCCGCAGAACGCGGCAGATGGCAGACGGCAACGGCAGACAGCAACAGCATGTGCCGCGACGGCAGACGGCAACAGCATGTGCCGCGACAGCAGACGGCACTACTGTGTTCTATTAGATAGTACCGATTCCGCACACGACGGCAAATGTTGCGCGGCGTGTCATATGCGGAATCGGTCTCATATAATTTAACACTGCCGATGCCGCTTGCCGTCTACCGCGTACTGCGGAATCACAAGTTTACTCGTATTTGTCCGGTTTTCATTATACAACACGGACACCTTAAAAGTATTGGAATGTTCTTGAATGTTCACGAACGTAACATTCAAACCGATGTTGTTATCCAGCTTTCTTTAAATTGATTTATGCGAGTCAGAAACTTTAGTTTTGTGAGCACCGAAAATGCTTCACTTAAAACACACACTGAAAGCAGTTATGCGAAAAGTTTCAATTTTTCTGTGTTATAAATTGGACCTGCTGCGTTAATTATTCAGATGCTATTATTTTGAATGGCTCGTGTAGCACGAAATGCTTGTATTGAGTTAGAAGTGAGTTGTTAAATATAATTTGATTAGTTGATATATTGAGTCAGGTTACAGATATTAGTAAGCATTTAATATACCTGGTGGAAGGGAAACGCTCTCGGAAACGAATACAGGTGATAGTATTGGTGATTCCTGACGTGATGGCACTAAAAAAATCGCGATCGCATTGTTACAATTTTAGTAGGATTTTCTCAAATTTCTGTACTGCTTCACGTATGGATAGATAAATCGAACTATTATTCTCAAAAAAATAGTTCGATTATCTCGACTGCCTCGGTGGCGTAGTTGTATGACAATACGACTGCAAAGCTGAGGTCTCGGGTTCGATCCCCAGTCGGGCAAAGTGATATTGAGTTTTTCTATTCAGTATCAGCTCGGAGTCTGGAATTTGTGCCCGATATGGCGATAGGCTCGCCCCCTATCACATCATGGGACAGAATAATGGCGAAAAGTGGGTGCACTAGTTGCGCCTCTGCTTACCCCTTTGGGGATAACAGGCGTGAGTGTATATGTATATATGTATTCTCAAAAACATAGTAAAAAAGGTCAATATTTCAAAAAAATCGTAATGAAACACGTACGTTTTTATTTTATTTTTATTATCAGCTGAAGGGTTAACGACCGCGTGGCGGCCGGTGCCAGCGCAGCGCGGCGGCCGCCGCCGTGTCGGCGTTTGCTTTGTAGTTTGTACCCTACCCAGTTTTTTGTACGCTTTACATTGCGCGCGCATGAATTACGGAAATACTAAAATCGTAAGTATTATCGCTTAACTTTGCAAATGAATATAGTTTTTCGTTAATGTTATGGGTTTTCACTCTTACCGTTCCGGTATAGAGAGCGTTTATCTTCCACCCGGTAATTCATTATATCGAAAAATCAGCTTTTAGAACAAACGTGTGTTTTGAGTGTATACAATTCCATGGTTTTGGGTGAAAATGTAACGTCACATTTATATTATACACGATTATACCACATGGATTATACCTGTAGCCCTAGCACAAGTTTACGCAGTATCGTATAGTATTCATATCGGGAAAGTTAACGCATTAAATTACACGATACGTCAAAAAAGAGACACGTGCTGCCATTTTCCCTCAGAATAATACTTTAGTTATAATTCTGAGCATTTTCCATACATTTTGGCACATCCTTGTTTATAATTAGCCGATTTACTACTTGAAGTTTACACGCGCGCGATATTCACGGTGTCGTTCGTATTTTAGTTCCAAATACACTCACTGGGGTGCTGTTCAAATTTCCATACAATAATTTACTTATTCGAAACAATTACGTTAACTATGCAATAGCGAGTAAACTCGTGCTAAGGACACTTGAAGTCATGGCCAGGTAATGGTTTTTGTTATCCGTCAAAAAATTAATATAATATTGTTAAAAACTCAAATGATTTTATTTAAATAAAACATTGTCTAACACAGATTTTATAGAAATACTTTCACAAAGGTATAAGAAACTACAACTGAGCTAAGCTTAGAGTAAGTATAACTACCTATAAAGCGCGTGTATGCAAGTGGGAACAATAGGCACGGGTGGGAACATCGTCCTGCGCCGGCCGCAAGCGCTTGTAGTCACTCGAGTAGGAACGGTGTGAGCACACGCGAGTGAGATCTATGCGAATATTTGATTATTAATACTACAAAATGGTTAAATGGTATGTAGAATCTTGTAAAAACGACACTCGGAAACACACTAAACAGAATTCTAATATCACGTTTCACGGGCAAACCATATTTCAGTATATGAAAGGTGCACGGGAGGCGAACACTTGTACTCCCCGCACTGCCCCGCGTACCGCTTTTTCGATAGTGATGTTACGCGGCGATACCAGAATCGATGTAATATTTTCATATTATAGCATACGTATTTATTACTATCGAAGTCGATGCTTAAATGTAGCTTAGGTAACTGTTTTTGTCTGTGTGTGATTTTTAAGCCAATTAATAATTGCGTTACTTTAAAGCTATTGCATTTATTTTTAAGCTATTGCATAGCTTTTATCGCGGGCCTTGACAGTATAAGTTAGCAATTATTAAGATATTTTTTTGACATTTTTTTTAACATTGGTAATAAACATTTCAAAAACTAGACGTGACTATTTTAGGCTTGGGGAGACTAGCTAAGAAATCCATGGTGCGATGCTCGGTTTATATCCATTGGTTCAAATTATAATGGATATCCATTAATATTCTTGGCTCTTATTGCTTGTAAAAACTGCTCTTGAGGTACCGTGTTTATAAATCATTCCACATGGCACTACACTAATTCGCAGCATAGCTTTTATCTATATTAACGCAATACGCTTAAAATTACTCACAAGGCCATATTTTGTAAAACACAATTTTTTAACAACAATATGTACCGCGCCGCCGGACCTGTACTTATCGATAACTGTTGCATTGGTGCTGCTTGCGTGCCCATACCTAGCAGTCGCCAACATTTCTATATAAGTAGCTATAGTTCACCTGCCTACGCTGGGTAGTGGGCGTACGGTGCGATATTAGCGCTCTATAGGTACTTATACATACTCTAAAGAGCCAAGACTGAGACCGAAACAGCGCGAATGAGCATGCACATCACTCAACAGTCACTTCCACTACTAGTTTGATATCATAAATACCATCACAAAATATTTAAGTGCTAACAATATCTATACTTACTAATATTACAAAGAGCAAAGACTTGCTTTTTTGTTTGTAATGGTTAAACTCAAAAACTACAAGACCGTTTTTAATAATTCTTTCACCAATATAAAGCTTCATAATCAGCGAGTATTACTTATAGGCTACATTTAATCCCGGGAAAATATAAATTGAGACTTTTGTCCTGAGATCACACAAGCGGAACCGCGAGCAAAAGTCAAGTGCTGAATAAAGAGGTTAATTGAGAAGGGATACTAACTATACCGTCAATGTCTTTGCAAAACACAGAGTTTGTGACGTCACTGGACCAGATGGTAACTGAAGTGAAGCCCAAAACATGCCGACTGATATGAAATCCTCCTAGCCAGTTTCGGCCACGGCGTCCAATCTCAACGGAGATCAGCCAGGTACGCAGGAGATATTATAGTGCACAAGTGTGTGCGCAATACACAGGTGCACTCGCTATTCCTTCACTCTCATAGTACGGTGAGACGGCAATCCGACATGACCGGAGAGTCCGGAGAGAGATCAGGCGCAGGACCAACGGCTTTACGTACTTTCCGAGGCACGGGGGTATCACACCGCCAACTTCCTGACTCCGAGCTGCGACTAAGTAAATTTTAAGATGGAAAAACCCAATACAATTTTTTTTTTCGACCCGGGATTCGAACCCAGGACCTCAGGGCGCAAATCGTACTCGTAATGCGTACGCAATACCACTACGCCACCGAGGCAGTCGACTGATATATTCACATTGCGTACTGCAATTATGTTGATTGTCTTTGGCGTACCGTATATACCGTTTTATTCCATTACATTCCGATTTTTTTTAAATGTGTCTCCTGACCGCATATGACATGATTTTTTCTTCCATTGAAATTAGACTTCGTATGATAATGACTTTAGCTGAATCGATTTTGACGGGGCTTTTTCTGACTGCAAACTAAAAATATTTCATTTTTGCGAAAAGAAAAATAAACATTAAAAATTAAAGCGCGATGTCGATGGATTTTTTTCTAATGGGTGATGGTCGAAGAGTGATTTAAACTCCTTCTATCCCAGACAAACAAATATTAGCATAAGATTTATTTTCCGAAGAGTCACGAGAGCGCAATCGTGAATAAAAGCTAGTATGTACTGTGACTGTGTTTGTATGTATTGTGACTGTTTTATCATCAATAAGATAAAAATCTGGATTTTGTCAATGAAGAGTCAGATATCAACAGAATTTCAACAAGACTAGAATTAAATCTGCCTCCTTAAATCTGTTGTAATCGTATCTGCTCGGGAAAATTGCTCACATTGATTTAAAAAAAAACGCGGGTTGACAAACGATTCCACAAACAGTTTCTATCAAAGACTGAAAATGCAAATAGGCCTTCTTCGCCTCTGTTCGAATAAAATGTATTCTTTTACGAGAATCACATAAGAAATAGAGTAAATTAATATTCCGAAGAGCGGAATCGATGTTATTCTGTACAAATAGTAGTTGCTTTTTTGCGTTACAGTTTTTATTAACCGACTTCAAAAAAGGAGGAAAGTTATTATAAAAATAGTCATCATATAAATAGGCACTGACTCCAAAATTAGTTACCAGTATATAAGTAATAATATCGTATATTTATTCACACTTAATATTTTTTTGGTTTTTAGTCGTTTTCGAAGGGACTTTATTTTTTTTTGTATGTTTCCATGTTTGTTAGAAGAAAACGCAGAAACTACTGAACGGATTTTGGATGAAATTTGGCACACGGGTAGACCATATGATCAATCCAGGATATCCTGGATTAACACATAGGCTACTTTTTATTCTGGTAATTTCCTCCCATGGAAAATAATGGTCTTTTTATGCTTATTTAAGTAGGTGACGCTGTACTGTGTATGAGGGACTTTTGAAGGGTGAAACGCTTTTCACGGCACCGAAACCGCGATCAACGCCTAGTAAAAGAAACCACCTAGGAAATATCGTGTGTAGGTGCGCAATGAAACAACTGTATTACTCCGATAACCGATTCCCTACACCACCGACTGCCTCGGCGGGGTAGTTGTATTATGGTATGACTGCAATGCTGAGGTCTCGGATTCGATCCCCGGGTCGGGTAAAGTGATATTGGGTTTTTTAAATTCAGTGTCAGCCCGGAATTTGTGCCCGATATGGCGATAGGCTCGCCCCCTATGACATGGGATGGAATACGCACGACAAAATGTGGGTGCACTAGTTGCACTGCCTACCCCTTCGGAGATAAAAGGCGTGTGTGTATCCTTACACTTACGGATTAAGCGTCTATTTTTAAGCTTATTTTGCAGATTCATCAAGAAGTTGAAACTATTTATTACTAACATGAGATATCCTTTCACTAATATCCTGGCTTCATTAGATACGTATTGGCTGTAAAACAAAGAAATGAACAAGTCCCTGTTATATCATTAATTGGAATTAAGAAACACGAGCTATCTTCGATAAGGTTATGGCCAAGGAAGAGTGATTCAGCAACTATTATGAGCAGTTAATTTATGTTCAATCTATACTCTGCGGTGAACATTTTCAATGTTGCCTTTCTCAATAGATGTATCAGCTGTTTAAAATTTTATCAAATTTCTAGAATAATGCTTGATTCAACTGTATTACTATTATTTTAGTCTTTCTAATTGTACGCAATCAATTTAAAATACAAATAATTATTTATAATGTTTCTTAATTAGCTAAGGAAGTAAAGAGCCTTAATTAAAGTGTTAACGTGCCCGTCATCTTACAATACAAAACGTTCCTAGAGCTAGAAATGTTTGACCTGCTTTTTAAAAAGGCAATATTTTATGTAAGTAGAAAACAGCTTTTGAATTTTATTTATGCTTTTACTGAGAAATGCCTTTTAATTAACTAGTGTTCCACACCACAAGTAACAACACCTCAAAAACAGCAGGTTTTACAAAAATAAAACACCATTACATAAAATATAAGTATCATGTTCATAATATATTATTAAATTAGCTGATGTGCTCTCAAAATTTTGTACTATAACCACATATAATGTGGGCGTAACCGTTCACCCTCTAGTTAGCAAGGCAGCACTAACTCCCGTTTGAGCGGTCTCAGTCGTCATTACGCATTGTCAAAGCTTTAATAACTAGAAAAAATAGTTAAAAATATTAAAATGCCCTATTGTGCTATTCTGGAATGCAGAAATCATAGCTATAGCAAAAATGTGTCCCACAGAGGTATTTCATACCGTCGGTAAGTAATATTTTCTGGTTTATTGCTTATTTAGCTGAAAAATGTATATTGATTTTCTATGTCAAATATGGCACAAAAATTACAATTTAAAGTGTTACTTATTTCTTTCATCATAAGGTTAATTTTCGAGAACGAAAATCTAGAATGATTTGTCACCAATTTACAGTGTCACCGCTACTCAATTAGTGCATGCATGGTCGATAAAATGTTATCGATAATTATCAATTTTTCACTAAAGCGCTATGTTGTAGCATAAAAACTTTCAAACCCCATACTCTAATTATTTTCGTAAAACATGAACGGATTGAAGGCTGTATGGTTGTGTACCTTGGCCAACAAGTGCGAGTAGTATTGTCAGTTTTCCAACTGCTTGTTTTGTTTGTATACAATAATAAATGCTACATACGTATTAAAAACTATGATTGCGTGTGCAGTATTTGTAATAAAATTACTTTGATTTAAAACGTACATTTGAGAATTGTGAGTGGTCTGGTTCTAATTTTGGTTATATCAATTTCAGTTCATCTCTGGTTGGGATTGCAACCCTACCGGTGAACGACATCTCTTCGACCTCTTGAGCGGCAGCACCAAGCGTGTGAGCACGTAATTTCGTCGCCGGCTCGTATGTGCTCATAAATTACGAAGGCTTGGCCAAGGGCCCCGCGGAGTGTTCGCCATGATCAGCTGTACCTGTAGCCGCTTAGCCGTCCTATACGTATCAGTGACCCCGTGAAGGCGAAGAGCGTTTTGTTCTAGTGCACGATGAACATATCAGGAATCTTTCGCGGAAGTTGACAGGAGAATACTCGCCGGCCTGCCGATTTTGCGGGTTCTCTATTCATTCCCGGGAGTTTTACCTCAGGCACAATTTTCATTCACTTTGTCTATCGCGGGTAGAGTTAAAACTGCCTGCATCACCAGAGAGTAGGATATCTTCCCCAGCTGCATGAAGCCTCAGTGATTCCTGACTCTGCATTAGAGGATCGACGACACACTCTTATAGGTATTTTTCGAAATTAAACAACAAAAGTATTCAAATTACGAAAAAAGTATGTAACAAAACCGGGTTCCGGCTAATAAGGTAAGGTGGGAGAACTTGTATTTCTGTCTTGAGCTAAGTCTAGCCGATAAGTAAATAAATATAATATCAACTTCAAAGGTATGTATTGTTTTATTTACCCCACTGTTATAGTAGCAGATACATATTATATAGCTAACGATGTTATACAGAAAAATATAAAAAGTATAACTGAATACAAGTTTAACCTTTGCTCATCCTCACACTTCCTGAGGTGAAGCACGTGCTGACTGCTGGCTTGCGAAACCATTGCTTAGTGTATTCTTCTATCTCAACCCGTAACAAAAGGTTAAGAAGTTCGTAATTGTGCTATCAAACTGTGGAACAAACTTCAATGTCTTTTGTCCGGGCTACTAGGCCGGCATAATTGTGCCAACCGTTAAAAAATATTTTCTTCACTTACCGGTTGACAGTGGACGATAGCCTAGTTGGGAATGGAACAGTCTACCGAGACAATGTCCGGAGGTTCGAAACCCAAGGCCTCTGACTTTTCAAAGTTACGTGTGTATTATTTATCAATTATCGTTCACTTTAACGGTGAAGGAAAACATCGTGAGGAAACCTGTTAACCTGAGAATCCTCCATAAGAATTTCGAGGGTGTGTGAAGTCTGCCAACCCCCACTAGCCTAGCGTGGTGGACTAAGGCCTTAAACCCTCTCAAGAGTAGAGGAGGCCCGTGCTCAGCAGTGAGCATTATATAATACAGGGCTGGTATTATTACCGGTTGACATTTTCCTTAAATTTTACTCTATTTAACTCCGGCAGTGAAATTACTATAATATGTATAAATACTCATTATAATTTATTGCAAACTAGCGATACTGTAATACTGTGTAGGTAATATATTGTGTAATTTAACATACATGTTTGCAGTATTGAATCTTTACTAAAAATAAATTTTAATTTACTGAGTGAAAATTTTATTCAAGATATTTTCAACATCTTTTCCGGCGCTTATCAAAATAATATTATATATTTTTGTAATAAGTCAATTTCATTAATTAATGTTATTTATAATTTTTAGCCATAAAATAAAAAACATCGATAGGTTTACAAAAAGGTATCATATGGGTGCAACACTATTAACGCATGCTTAGCGTACTTGGTGTCAATCAATAACTTTTCTTAAATCGACAGCCATAGAGATCTTATGAATGCCATCACCATTATATGCCATCTAGCGTGGAGTAGCGGAATGAAATCGAATTAAAATCAAAATTCAGGCTGAAGGAATAATATCGTATGAATTTATGTGAATTTTTAAAATATGAAGTTTATGGAATGGCATTAAGGTTAAATTTAATGCAAATGATTTTGTATTATACGTTTTATGTTTATTGCTGATTTTGGCCAATCATAATGAAAAGATGATAGTATGTGAATATACGCATGTGTGAGTTTGGCGACACTGGTTTTCTTAGTAAATTGATGCTAAACTCTCTCCATCCTATCTTTACTTCGTGACTAGCAATATGTATATACCATATTAATATGAATTTTGAGGCAATGTTTGGATGTTGAACATATTGTTATTCTGATTCTTAAATATTAGCTGGATGATAGTCCTAGGCTTACCGAATTTGAAAGCTTTTTAGAAAAATAAAGAAAAATAAATCAATAAAATAAATAAAATATTTTACCTATAGCACTTGAAATAAATATTCTATTAGTATAATTGAGTAGTACCCAGCGCGGTAGACTATGGCCTAAAACCCTCTCAGTAGCAGAGGAGGCCCATGCTCAGCAGTGGGCAGTATATAATACAGGGCTAGTATGATATAATCAAATATTTACATCAAGAACTGAATGAACTACATAAACGCATGCGGTTTACATTAAGTTTACGTTCTGCTGGTTTGAATTTCGGTCATCTTTTGATGTAACCGTTACATAATTTGGAATAGTTTCTACAGTCACACTGTCACCGTGACAAATTACACGACAACGTCGCAACGTGTTCAAAGTTGTAGGCGCCATGTGAGACGTCACGCGACACTTGGCGCCGGCATCTTCCAAATTGCATGCCTTATCGATACTTGGACAGCTAGGCGTACTAGGATCTACGCTTAATTACGCTCTACGTTTAGATTTTAGTTCTCCTGCGCTGCAATGGCGAGAAGTGGACCATATTTAAATATTTTTACTTCTCTTATTAATTTTACCATTTTGATGAATTTCTTCGTGGGATAAAGACCGCTCCCGGTGTCATGGATATTATGATAAATCCTGACTTATATGAGTTTTAATGGCCGGTGTAATGACGAGATGACCTCTACTTTTGGATTCTACTTTTGGATGTTTTTTTTTTATTGCATCGAATGACGAGACGAGTATACCGTTCACCTGATGGTAAGCGATACGACGACCCATAAACAGTAGAAACACCATCCAGCACCTTGGGCTACAAAGTACTGTGTGGCATTCCACTGCGCTCGTCATCCTGAGACATAAGATGTAAGTCTCATTATGTCCTGTAGTTACACTGGCTATAATGCCCTTCAAACCGAAACACAACAGTGCATGCACAGTGCTGCTTGGCGGTAGAAATAGACATTGGGGTGGTTCCCACTCAGAGGGACTCTTACATATGAGAGTCCTACCACCAGTATATGGTATGGATATCAAATTATTATGAATACCTAATGATTCGTCAAGCTTAAAGTCGAAGGTCGTCTACGTACTGAAAATCCACAAAGGTTTTTTTTTATCAAATATTACAATAGACTTTATAGTAATTGCAGCTATGCCCGCATAGCGATAGTTCACGTTGATAATGTCATCTCCAGTGAAGTTGAAGTTTTTGGAGTTAATTAATAATATGTTAAATAATGAGTGGACGATAGCCTGGTTGGGAATGGAACGGTCTGCCGAGAGAATGTACGGAGGTTCAAAACCAAGACACACACCTCTGACTTTTCAAAGTTACGTGTGTATTATTTATCAATTACCGTCTGCTTTAACGGTGAAAGAAAACATCGTGAGGAAACCTGCATACCTAAGAAGTTCTTTATAAGAATTTCGAAGGTATGTGAAGTCTCCCAATCGCACTAGGCCAGCGTGGTGGACTAAGGCCTAAACCCTCTCAGTAATAGAGGAGGACCATGCTCAGCAGTGGGCAGTATATAATACAGGTCTGGTATGTCATACCATATCCATCGTAAGCGTTATACTTATAAAAAATCAAACTAATCTATATAAAAGACATAACCTTCGTTTTGAACGGGCCCAGAAAAGTAACTCCACTATTAGTGGTGCGTGAAGCGTATAGAGAATTGACAAGAATAATTATGGAGAACTAAAATATAATGTGATATAGTGTACTAAATGTTATATTCGTTTTCAGCTTTAGATTCTGTATTCTTAAATCTACAAGTTGATACACTAGGTAAACAATTAAATAACTCATTTAATTGAACTCAAGCCATTCAATTGTCGAGTGGAATGAAAGATCCGCCATAATCCGTCTCGGATTGAGTTGACTTCTTTATTGGGATTTGAAAGCGCTTTACCTACAAACGATGAATTGACTTGCATTGATTACATGGTATAACAAAATCATTCTTCCAGATATAAACAGTGCATATCTCATCCATCTGAACTGTAGGAACAAAAATATTTTGTTTGTGTGCAGAACATTGGTTCAAATTGTTTTTCTTTTTCAATTTTGCGCCTTAAGCAGTAATTTATGCCATCGATTCCTATTTTAATAGCGCAGTAACAATGAAATTTTTTCACTTGCAATCAGACCTGTACTGCCCACTGCTGAGCACGGGCCTCCTCTACTACTGAGAGGGGTTAGGCTTTCGTCCACCACGCTGTCCTAGTGCGGGTTGGCAGTTACAATGATACAATTCCAAACCAACTTATAGGGTCGACCTTACACTTTGAAAAACAAGTAACATTACCGAAAATCTTGTCTATCGTTTAAAATCCGTGAATTTCGGTTTTCAGAACCAGACCTGAACTAATTTGCTATGCAAAATTGAATCATAGGTACATATCTGGTCCCAAATGGTAAATTTATAGAAACAAGTCATTATATCGGCTTTTCATTGTGAGCGCGATGACGGCTGTCCAGTAGGGTATTGACTACTGACGGTTGTACGGGCCAGCAAGCAGTTTTGATGCGGGCTGCCTTTAATGTGCGTTGGGCAAGACATAATTCTTAATGTAGAGGCAATTTCGTCGAACTCGGCACGTAACATATAACTTAATGCCTTGTAATTGTGGCTCGTTGGCTGTTACATTTTATTAGAGTTTTGATAGTTCTTAATAACGTTCGCTCATTACCGAATATTGTATGACGATTATGTCTGCCACGGTTGCTAATTTGTTCCTGAATACTTGAAATAATTAGACCATTATTATATGCGATATCATCCGTTTTCATATTTGAAACTATACTATTGTATCACGAATGTTTATAGTTATTAGGTCGAATACGTGATCTGTGAATCCAAAATTTTATTAAATTTCCAAGGAAATAAGTGCGCAATATAATCGTAGATTTGAGTAGTGCTTAATATACCAACGACCTAATTTCCTTCATAAGAGCTCATTCAATAAATATAGAACTCATTCAGATTTTTTGTTAGTCAAAAAGAAATGACATAGGTACTTATTCAACAAATGGCTTGACCTAGAATTAAGTTCATTACCAATCCAATATCCAATACTTGGGTATTCTACTCAATATCAGGCCGAAGTTTGGAAGTCTGCCCGGTAAATGGAAATAAACCCGCTCCCTATTAGATGAGACTTAACATAGCTGGCGAAATTATACACCTCTGCTTAACTCTGAAAAGGGAAAAAGCTTGATACACCCAAGCCTGTTATCCCCGAAGGGGTAGGCAGATGCGCAACCAGTGCACCCACTTTTCGCCATTATTCCGTCCCATGATGTGATAGGGGGCGAGCCTATCGCCATATCGAGCACAAATTCCAGACTCCGAGCTGATACTGAATAAAAAAACTCAATATCACTTTGCCCGACCCAGGGATCGAACCCAAGACCTCAGCTTTGCAGTCATAGGTACTGTAATACAACTACGCCACCGAGGTGTCTTTATAATGTTTCTTTGTAAACGCATTGAATATGTACATCTGAAGGTATCTTTGTAAATGCATTTATGTTATTTTTGATATCCGCCGTGTGTGGCGTTGTTGCTCTCTCTTGACAGAATTCGTTTAACCGATATATTTGTGGACGCATAATAAATTGATATTAAAAGAAATCTTAGTCAATTTTATTAAAATATAGTCATAATCTATAAATGGCGCAATAAAGGAGATGTCCCCTTCTTGTATGGGTGCTGGGCCTCAGAATCTAACCAGCCTTAAACTTTAGGTACAAAGGGGCATTATATGGATCTTGGATCCATTCAAAAATATTTTATACAAAAAGCAGACATTTCCTTTGTAAGTATTATTGAACATTTGAAATTTTAACAGTACATATATTGATATTCTACATATTCCAGTCACCTTGACTCTGCTACTAAACCCTGTCAAATACCTAGATTATGCATTATAAATTTTAGAATAGTACGAAATGAGATTTACAAATGGTTGTTTTAAATTATCCCAAGCAAGCCCATCAAAAAGTGTTACAATAACAAAATATTTTACTTACAGTCTCTGTCTAATTAAATACCTTTTCGAAGCTCTATGTGTCATTTAGCAGCGTCTGCCAACAAAATCCTTGAAGGCGTTTGCTAATTTGTGTTTCTGTATTGGAGAAATTTAATAAGTATTTCACTGAAATTTATAGCGCTTAAAACATTTAATCGTACAGAATTTAGTAAAGTAAGCTTCAGAACTGAATTTTCTGATTAAATTTCTTATCATCTGGTGGTATCACTGGTGGTAGGAATCTTATATATAAGAGTCCGTCTTAGTGGGTTAATGTCTATTTCTACTGCCAAGCTGCAGTGTGCATGTACTGTCGTGTTTCGGTTTGAAGGGCACTGTAGTTGCCAGAGTAACTACAGGACATAATGAGACTTAACATCTTATGTTTCAGGATGACGAGCGCGGTGGAATGCCACACAGTACTTTGTAACTCAAGGTGCTGGATGTTGTTTCTACTGTTTATGGGTGGTCGTATGGCTTACTATCAGGCGAACGGCATGCTCATCACGTCATTCATAGCCACAAAAGAATATCTTATTTTTAACAATTTTACTAAAACACGCATTATGTACCATTCGACGAGATTATACTTCAGAGAAATGCAATTTAATTGCGTTTGCATGGTTATTTCTATAAAGAATAGAATTCAGACAAACAGATGGAGCCTTTTTAAGGGTCCATGTTCTTAAACTAGACGTCAAGGCACAACGTAGCTCTTACATGTGCCATCTCAGAATAATAACCACAGAACACTATTACTCTAGGAGATAATAACTGACTTTAGTTATTGTTCTGAGTGTTTCTATAATATTTATAATATTATGTAGGTACGTCAAACACGTACAAAAGAGCGCTGCTAAAAAAGAGAACACGACCAGCGCTGTATGCGCAACAAATTTCATAATTTCACCTGAAATATATTTTCATAAGTAGGCGCTGCATAACTCATTTCGTGTAAAATTTATGTGACACGAAATTTCCATTCAGTTTATAAGTCGATAACTTCGTAATCAGTGGCTTCGAATACAAAAGTTGCCAACTGTGAAAAGTTGGAAACAAATATACACGATTTATTGAAAATCTGAGTAAAAAAACTTTTTAACAAAAAAATTAAATCGTCAAAAAAACTGAAAAGCAATCAATAATTAACATTGCTTATTCTACCTTAATAAGTTTAATAACTAATAAGGCTGCCATATCCCAAAACACCTTCTTTTGTATTCAATTTTAAACCAAGAATAAATCAACATTTCGGTCCGAGAAAAATACATGTTATAGTTAAATAATCATTCTACATTGGTGTGAATTCCAAAACACGATACTTACAACTTCGCTCGATCATAAAAAATCACGAAAACAGAAAAAAATCGGATTTTATTTTTAGTAATTAGTTATAGTATATTAAACAATTACTTCCTACTAATATTATAAAGGCGAAAGTTTGTAAGAATGTATGGATGTTTGGATGTTTGGATGTAAGGATGTTTGTTCCTCTTTCACGCAAAAACTACTGAACGGATTTCGATGAAATTTGGCACACGGGTAGATCATGCGTGTCCTGGATTAACACATAGGCTACTTTTTATCCCGGGAAAATATAAAGCGGGACTTTTATCCCGGAAAAACTTTTTAAAGCGGGCGGAGCCGCGGGCAAAAGCTAGTTAAAAATATAAGTCAATAAAAGGGTAATAACACTTAGCAGATTGCTATTTTTTTTTTATTTTTTTTTTGTATGGCCATCTTCGGCGCATTAGGGACGGCTGCGGGCTTCCTCCGACTCACGTCTAAGTTGTCGTCCGCAACCGCCCCTGCGCGTACCGCTGTTGCGGTCCTTTTCCTGTTGCGGGGGCTCAGAAGCCCCCGAAACACCGTGCCGTGCCCACCTTTTGGTGTCCGAGGCAGCGTGAGACACGCTGCCGTCCATCACGGGGGTCACAGAAGTTGGCTAGACTAATGGGTGGGCGGCACCTCCCGCCCACCCGTGACCCCCGGAGGCCCCTATTAGTCGCCTTTTACGACAGGCAGGGGATACCGTGGTGGAATTCTCCAAACGCCCCCAATCCACAGGGCGGGAGACGTCGGTCAGTCGTCCACCCGACGCCTCCTACGTCTCGTCTGGCGGCGGGTGGGATCACCACTGCGCTGGCGATCCCTCTCGGCACTCTCCTTCCGCGAGAGGACCGCCTCGCAGAAGTGGGCCACCGCCTGCCAGGCCTCCCGGCCGCCGACCATGGAAGCGACCACGGCCGGCAGCGAGAGGTCTTCTCCGACGACTGCTCTGAGAGCGCGGCGTTCTTCATCCCAGGCTGGACAACACTCCAACGTATGTTGGGCCGTGTCCATTGGGCAGTTGTCACAATAGTGACACACGGCCGACTCCTCTATCCCTACCACCCGAAACAGGAACTCAACGAAGCAGCCATGCCCGGTGAGCACCTGCGTCAGGCGGTATGTTGCCGCTCCGTGGCGCCTGTCCAGCCATTCGGCAAAGATAGGACGCACTGCCTCTACGACCCTGTGCCCCCACGACGGGGCCTCCAGCCTGAGACGCCACTCCTGCACGGCGGCTCGCCGTAAGGAGGCCCTCTTGGCCTCCACCTCCGTCAGGGCCGGACGCTCCCCGCGACTGAACGCCTCCTCCCGCCAATGGAATACATCGGCAAGGGATTTGGCGTCCAGGTCCCAGGGCAGAAATCCGGCCAATAAGCAAGCCGCCTCGAAAGAGACCGTGCGGTATGCCCTGACCGCCCGCTGCGCTAAAGCTCTCTGCGGGGCGCGCAGAAGGGCGACGCAGGGGCGGCCCAGGGAGTCAGCCTAAACGGGGCTGCCATAAATGGCCATGGACCGTACGACTCCGTAGCAGATTGCTATGCAAAAAAAATTTCGCAAAAGTAATTCTCACTTTTCAAAATTAAAAAAAAACACGAATTTTTTAACAATTCCGCCAACGCGTCTCGTTTCAGATGCGCCCGAGGCGCCGTCGACGTCGGACTTACGTCAATTTTTCGCGCTTGCTGCCACAAATTTATCGAAGTATTTGACAGCTTTTATTTATAGTTGGACCGCGTAATGCAGAAAAGGAACCAACTACTTTTGAACAACAATTATGGATTCTTATTTGTAATAGATGGATTTTTCTATGAATCTTTCCTATTCTTTTTCTTTCTTCTTTAAACACGTTGTCATACTTGTTTCAACTGTTGTTTGTTTTTGCTGAATAGTAAAAGATCACATTTGAATTTATTGCGTGTAAAATTGTAGAATAATATATTTGGATAATTTGTGGATAATATTTTGGCATAATACCTCCAAAGGAAAATAATGTAATTAAAAAAAATGTACTTCATTGTGACTGCCTCGGTGGCGTAGTTGTATTACAGTACGACTGCAAAGCTGAGGTCTCAGGTTCGATCCCCGGGTCAGGCAAAGTGATATTGAGTTTTTCTATTCAGTATCAGCCCGGAGTTTGGAATTTGTGCCCGATATGGCGATAGGCTTGCCCCCTATCACATCATGGGACGGAATAACGGCGAAAAGTGGGTGCACTAGTTGCGCCTCTGCCTACCCCTTCGGGGATAACAGGCGTGAGTGTATATGTATGTATGTATGTACTTTATTGTAAAAAAAGCGTTGGATGCATGGTGTCAATAGATATAAATATTTTATTGAAAGATAATATGAGTAAAAGGATTATCATTTTGATAATATCTTAAAAAGCACACCACGCTTTTTTTACAATAAAATAAGTACATCTTTTTCTTATTTGCACTAATCTTAATTCAAATTTATTGAAATTTATTTTCTATTATTAGTTGCATTTCCTATAAAGCATGTTTTTTAGTTTTTTTTACTGTTATTTATTTTTAATTTTTTAAGCTTGTTCTGCTATTGTCCAACAGATGTCACTAAAAACAAGTAAGATTTTTTTTTATACATAAGAGTAGCCAGTTTGGTTATAACTCTACTATGGTCCAACAGATGTAAAAAAAAAAGAGCTATCATTTACTTATTCGTTTTGAATATTTATTCATTATTAGTTGGATTTTCTATAAAATAGTGTTTTTTGTTTAAAATAATGAATTGTCTTCGGTTCTTGATGAATATGCCAAATTTTCATCCGACGTTTTGAAGGCGGTCAAAATCATGTTCAAAGTTTCCGTTACATAGATACATTTAAATGTACGTTACATAGTTTAATTTAAATTTATTTTCATTTTTTTTGGTGGATTTTCTATAAGGTTTGTTTTTTTGTTTTTTTATTTGCTATTTAATATTATGGATAGAATATCATAGTGCAGAATAACACAAAGCCAGCTACCTTATTATTGATACAAGTAAATCCCAATTTTTGCGATATCAATATCGGTATTTTTAAGTTCTTCATTTGGTCCAGTAGCCCACATTTTCTTGAAAAAATCCCGGTTTGGGTCCCCTAAAGATTATTAAGTATCTGCTTATAAATATGCATACGAGCTCTACAGACCCTGGAGGTATCGGTATAGGCTTCTTTGTGTAACATCTATAAAGCAGTACTAGAACCCGGTGTGTCTGTACATAAAAAGAAAAATAAAATAAAAAATAAGGGGACGACTAAATAAGAGTAATAGAACACAAATCACCGTTTTTTTTAATTTCATTCTATTCTCGCTGTTTGTCTGCGTATCTGTTTTTCTGTTTTTTTTGTTAACGCACATCTCCGACACTACTAGACGGATATCTATGAAATGGTATGGAGATAGCTTGAGTCCCTGGGTAGAGCATAGGTATACTTTTTAACCTATACAAATTCTTTTATGCGGGCGACGCTGCCAGGAAACAACAATAAAATAGTATGAGTGACAATAGTACATACTAATACAAAATAATAAGTTATTTTCAGGATTTTACGGCAATTTGGACTTGACTACAATTTATATTTGTGTAAGTGGTGCGTGGATGTGTTTGAGCCTGAGTGAATGTGTGATTTTGCTTTTGTTTTATCATTAAACTAAGTCATACGATTTAGACTTAACTCTCAGTTTCATCATATGTGAGAGACATGAGCAAATCAGTTAAGGAGATATTCCACGAGATATGTCATATGCCACGAGATATGCCACGCGATATGCCACGAGATATTCCACGAGATATTCCACGAGGCATCCACGAGTTGTCGACTAGCCTTCCACGATATGTCGACTAGCCTTTCCACGAGTTATCGACTAGCTTTTCCACGAGTTGTCGACTAGCCTTTCCACAAGTTGTCGACTAGCCTTTCCACGAGTAACAATCATCAGGCTGGTGCAGAGCACGCACCACCTATCAAAATGGCCGTGTTGGAGCGGCGGGTATTTTGAAATAATAATCGTGCAAAAAACCAGTCGAGATGTCAAATCGTTGGTATAAATAGGGCGCCTCGCATTTGAAAAGGGCAGTCTCTTGTGAGCCTTTCAACTGTGCGGAGCTCCGGAAATAAGTTTGGAGCATTCAGAAATAAAAGATGAAGGACAAGTTGGAGTTTCTCTCACATCATGGATGATGATGATGAGGTGGAACCCTGTGACGTCGGCAGAGCTGACGTCGGCTCTTTTTAAAAAGTTCAACATCCTCTGCTCTGTCATCAGAAGTGGGATTCGAACTGTTGGTCAAACGTTTCTGTTTGAGCTCAAGCGTTTCTGTAGACGCACGGCATATGGTGCGACACAGTTGGTGTCCTGTCAAATTGTCTGGCTGGTGATGCTAATGGCTGCATCATGTGCGGCTATCTGTGACGATATGACGCTTGCTGCAACGGCAAAGGAAGTTTGGTATCGTATGATCCAAAACCTTTGGTTGAGGGTTCTGGATTCTTTTATTAGTAATCCAGACCAATATTAAGATCTCATGTAACAAGCAGAGGCAATTTTACATTAAGAGCGAGTCCTACGATGAATTTGAGGTTATTCTCTGGTCCCTGTTACTGTTGTTGGGCTCCTTTTTCCGCACTTAGCCCGTAGAAAGTGGCCGTTGTGCGTGATGTGCCAGCTAGCAATCTAGCCAGCTCAACTCCTTCCAGAAGCGCAAGATCTTCCTGGTTCCTTCAGTCTTCCCGAAGTGACCCCGGTGTGCCGAGGGTTTCAGCCCCTTATGCTGGAGTTAATCTCGATTGTACCAATGACAGGTGGTACTCTAGTA
This sequence comes from Lapara coniferarum, assembly GCA_949316025.1. Classification (NCBI taxonomy): domain Eukaryota; kingdom Metazoa; phylum Arthropoda; class Insecta; order Lepidoptera; family Sphingidae; genus Lapara; species Lapara coniferarum. The sequence goes on from OX438920.1 coordinate 8,093,603, forward strand.
GTAGCCCAGATTGGATAGTTCCACTGTCAAAGGCTCGTAGTACCACAGCGCTGTCTCACACTATGCGTATCTTTTGGTCTGTTAGACCCCGTTTGTCCACTGCGTTGGCAGCCTGTGTGATACAAAGATCCAAGGGTGGTAACCCCAGCAGTACCTCTAGTGCTACCGTGGATGTGGTTTTCATTCAGCCCGTTATAGGTATACAAGCTAATCTTTGCAATTTCTGCAGTTTGTTTCTAGTTGTGATGAATTTGGTTCTGGGCCACCATACTACGGATCCGTAGGAGATGATTGACCGTAGCACCGATGTGTATAGCCAGTTCGTGGTCTTAGGGCGGAGTCCCTAGGTTTTTCTCTTGCACTGCCAGAAGGTGATACAGGCTTTGTCTAGCAACAGCTTATCATCCAAAATTACACCTAGATATTTTACCTCCTTTATAAGGTTCAGAGTGGTACCTCTGAGCTAACCTATGTGTTACCCTTGAGCTAACCACGGATCCTTGATGCATCCACAAGTGAACCTTGAGATACCGTAGGGACGCCTTATGGAACTATGGGTAGACACGTACACACCACAGATTCTAATTTAATAAAGCAGTACACTTACGTCTGAAGAGTGGTACCTCTGAGCTAACTTATGTGTTACCCTTGAGCTAACCACGGATCCTTGATGCATCCACAATTGAACCCTGAGATACCGTAGGGACGCCTTGTGGAACCATGGGAGACACGTACACACCACAGATTCTAAATTAATAAAGCAGTACACTTACGTCTGGAGAGTGGTAGCTCTGAGCTAACCTATGTGTTACCCTTGAGCTAACCACGGATCCTTGATGCATCCATAAGTGAACCCTGTGATACCGTAGGGACGCCTTGTGGAACTATAGGTAGAAACGTACACACCACAGATTCTAAATTAATAAGGCACTTGAGATGTCTTTGTGTACCATATGCTAACAAACTAGCTAGGGGCTAGCTTTTTTTTTTTGTAAGGCCATCTTCGACGCATTAGGGACGGCTGCGGGCTTCCTCCGACTCACGTCTAAGTTGTCGTCCGCAACCGCCCCTGCGCGTACCGCTGTTGTGGTTCTTCTCCTGTTGTTGCGGGGGCTCAGAAGCCCCCGTACACCGAAGGACGCCCTTGGTGTCCGAGGCAGGCTAGACTAATAGGTGGGCGGCACCTCCCGCTAGGGGCTAGCTTGACGCAAACTACTGATCAAGGGCTATACCTTAATTTTTAAGGAAAATGTTTCCTTGGATGATAAAGGTTTAGTCCTGATCTGGGGTCAGAATGAGCCGAGCTGAAGTTTTTCCTCGGAGATCCTACGAGGCTTTCCACGAGATATGCCACGTGATATTCCACGAGATATGCCACGTGATATTCCACGAGATATGCCACGTGATATGCCACGTGATATGCCACGTGATATTCCACGAGATATGCCACGACATATGCCACGAGATATGCCACGAGATATGCCACGAGATATGCCACGCGATATGCCACGAGGCATCCACGAGTTGTCGACTATCCTTCCACGATATGTCGACTAGCCTTTCCACGAGTTGTCGACTAGCCTTTCCACGAGTTGTCGACTAGCCTTTCCACGAATTGTCGACTAGCCTTTCCACGAGTTGTCGACGAGGTTTTCTACGAGTAACAATCGTCAGGCTGGTGCAGAGCACGCACCACCTATCAGAATGGCCGTGATTATAATTTTGTTCTCTATGTGTTAATTACTTGGTAATTAGGTTTGACTTTCCAATTAATAACCAAAATAAAAATATTTTAAGTTGATCTCAGACTGAATTGTTTGTATTTTTTTGTTGTTCATAATATGATCTCTGGTTATTAAGCATTTTTCTATATTGTTTATTCTATTTAGCCTATATGTTCAATACAACATATTTTCGAAGTACGACTTACGCTATAGGTGGTACAAATTAGGCAACTAGGCGCCTAAATCGTACCGAAGATATGTTTTTGAAAAACGTTAAAATACCTAGTTTTGATAAAGATGTTCAAGTTTTTATGATTGTAGATTAAAATGGAACTAAATAAAGATTCAATAAATGCAAAAGATTTTGGTTTATTTCAATTGCACTAAATATTACAGTATTATTACCTTCGGGGTACGACTGGAGCAACCTTACCCTACATATAATCCTTTAGTCTAGTCGAATCATTAGAAACAACAGCGAATTTACTGCTAATTTAAAGAAAACTAATATAAACTTGCATTCATATCATGCTCTTAAACATAATCACTGAACCACGAAATGATGGTAATCTTTCGCATGAACGAACAGTTAACTGACAGTTTTTAATAGGGCCGTAACAACGGTAAATTCCTCTAAGTCCGCACTTTCCAACTGAAGTTCGCTTTCGTAATAACTTAAGGCAATAAGAAGTAACTTGCCAACGTGTTACAGCTTAAATTATTCTACATCTGATTTCTTCAATGGCTGGAACGGCAATTTGAAATGTCACTTTGATAATACATTTAGATTTCCAATCTTGGAGTATGCGATGCTGATTTATTTATATGCCTTTTCTTATAACAAAATACCGAATATGTTTTAATATTACTTAAAATAATTAGTTTCCACATGACTCTTAGAATCTTTTGAAAACATGCAGTATAATCTACACTATAGCTAAACAACGAAGTTATTGTGGTTATATACGTCATACACTCACGCCTTTTTATCCCCGAAGAGGTAGGCAGAGGCGCAACTAGTGCACTCGCTATTCGCCGAGCGTATTCCTTCCCACGATGTGATAGGGGGCGAGCCTATCGCCACATCGGACTCCGTGTTGATACTACGTAGAAAAACTTTTGTAATCTACAGGTGAAATTGAAGTCATTGGCATTAAGTACACCTTATGTTTACCCACTTAATAGGAATAGAAGTCATCTAAAATGTGAACAAACCCATGTTTTTTACAGACGGCTTTGTTCCGCGCCGCACGAAACAGCGCAAAATGGTTCTCGACTTTGATATTTGAAGATTTATTGGTGTTTCGACAATTTTTTTTCTGGTTTATTTATTTGCAGTAGTAAATAATCTATTGCAATAGGCTTTAAGTCACTTCTGGGTATTTTTTATTTATTACATTATTAAAATCTTGATTTGCGTAATTTTAGTCCCATTTGGAAGAGTATCATCAATAATCTTAGGTTCAAAGGATGCTCATGAATAAAATTTCACCCTGTATATCATTAAAATGTTTGTACCTACTATAAAATCCTCCTACATCTCCAGCAGCTTATTTTAATTTCTCTGAAAAATCTCTTTTGTCCCGTATTGTTTCGAGTAAATATTAGCATTATAAGGTTTGTGATCCTCTTAGAGCATTTATGCTAGATACTCAAAGGTGTTCCTTTGTATTTTGATCTAATTATTTAAAGCGCGGAGTATTAATATTACGTATAAGTAAGTAAGTACATGTGTAAGTAGAATGCTTTGTAGTATCTATACGATAATATTATAAAGCTGAAGAGTTTGTTTGTTTGTTTGAACGCGCTAACCTCAGGAACTACTGATCCGATTTTGAAAATTCTTTCACTAATAGGAAGCTACATAACTCCTGAGTGCTATAGGCTACTTTTTATCCCGGGAAAATATTTTTGTCCCGTAAAAACTTTTTCACGCGGGTGGAGCCGCGAGCACTATTAGTTTATAGATAAATTTAGAATGAATACCTTTATTTCTACGAATGCTCACTGTGTATGATAAAGGTACTGATTAGTTTTTGGAAAAAAAAACTTTTTATGCTTAATCTTTCTGTCTCTAGGTGTGTGATTATCGTGTTATGTTATAAGGTGAAAGAGATATCATGATGGTATGTGAGAGGATGTGTATATAACATCGCATTTTATATTTCTGTTGGTAACCAGAAGTGTGTAAGCAAGCATAGTTAAAATATTTTAGTTATCAGGGGAATAACGCGGCTTTATTGTTTTTATTTATGCCTAGAATTGATAACTATCTACTGGTGGTAGGTCTCTCGTATATCCGAGGGATCGCCTGGGTACCACCGCAATGTCTATTTTTTTCCTGCGAAGCAGCACTTGCATGCTGTTGTGTTCCTGTTTGAAGAAAATTGTCGCCAGTATAATTACTGGGCCTTATGAGATTTAACATTTTCTGTCCCAGGATGACGAGCATAGTGGAGTGCCACGCAATACTTTGAAATTCAAAGTTATGTGCGGCGTTGCTACTGTTTATGGGCGGTCGCATCGCTTGCTATCAGACGAACGGCATGTTCGTCTCGTCATTTGAATGAAGTACAGAAAAAAGTCATCAATTGGTGTTATTTTCAACAATCCATCATGCATTAAGAACATAATATAATAACTTTAGGTCTCTTTCCCCAGACCAGCTTTTTAATTCTGAGTTTTAGGTGGTATTACTAAATAGCAGAGGTGTTGTTATGCCATAAACAGTTGTGGCCTACTATCTGAGAATTGACTTGTTCGTCGATTTAGTTAACGAATTCAATTTTTTCTCTTTTAATTTAATTTTAAATTCCTTCAAAAAAGTCTTTCAAGGTAAACCAAGTTAAGTAACATAGAAATAGTATGTAACCAGTAACCCACATAGAAATGTTAATAAAATAATAAGTGATTAACCGTTTCTCTTTCCTAGTGAGTAAGTTATTCCAATAAGTATGCTACAAGTCCCATTTGTTTGCTCAAGCAATCACCTCTCGGTGACTCGTTGACTATTCACTTTGCAATATGTCAGACCGGAACTCCCAAGTTCCAACGAAGCGTTGTGGAGTTGGCTTCTACCACATTTATTCGTATAACAAACCTACATTAAAATAAAATAAAAAATCGGACAAGTGCGAGTTGGACTTGAATACCGAGGGTACTGACATACTTGTAGGTATCTAATTGTATATAAGTTCAATAGTACTTATTGGAGAATGTCCAAATCTGGTCCCACTCTTTAAAGGGAGTGTATGGCCTTGTGAAATGAATCATAATTAACGAAATATTTTTAGAAATTACTTCTATTTAGTAATGTAGCTTCCTATTAGTGACAAAAAAATCAAAATCGGTTCAGTATTCCCAGAGATTACCCCCTACAAACCTCGAAACCTACAAAGAGACTAACAAACTCTTCCTCTTTTTAATATTAGTATGCATATAACCGTGGAACTAATTTACTAAGCCCATCTGGCAATTTATTACGTTAATATATATGTTCATGTTGTGCCTACCCCGATTACCGTTGGGAGCTCAATTTTGCTCGAAGTTGTAGATGACTACGTCTATTTAGGTCAAGTAGTCCAACTAGGCAAGTCCAACTTTGAGAAAGAGGTCAATCGGCGAATCCAGCTCGGATGGGCAGCGTTCGGGAAATTAAGCAAGGTCTTCTCGTCCAAAATACCTCAGTGCCTGAAGACAAAAGTCTTCAATCAATGTGTGTTACCAGTCATGACATACGGCACTGAGACGTAGCCTCTGACTATGGGCCGCCTAAGACGGCTCACGGTCACTCAGCGAGCTATGGAGAGGGCTATGCTAGGTGTTTCTCTACGCGATCGAATCAGAAATGAGGAGATCCATAGAAGAACGAAAGTCACTGACATAGCCCAACGGATAAGCAAGCTGAAGTGGCAATGGGCAGGGCACATAGTTCGAAGAACCGACGGCAGATGGGGCAAAAAGTTCTCGAGTGGAGACCACGTACTGGCAAGCGCAGCGTCGGCCGTCCATCTGAAAAGTGGACCGATGACTTGGTAAGGGCCGCAGGAACGCGCTGGATGCAGGCCGCTTTTGACAGGACTGTCTGGGAATCTTTGGGGGAGGCCTATGTTCAGCAGTAGACGTCATGTGGCTGATGATGATGATGATGATATGTAATCTGTGGAAAATATGATTTGCGCATAGCAAGACTGCAACAGTTCTCGCTACTAACAGTGTTACTTATAAATAGCTATGATTAGTTACGTCTTAACTAATCTGCTCTCAAACTTTTAATCAGTGCTCAACATTTTCTTACTCAAAAACATGAGTTTCCTGCTGCTTCGTGAAGACGCACACACATAATCAAATACGTACGGTCGGCATAGATTATAACCCTAAAATGCCTGAATTAATCGACATAATTTTGGAAATCGCAAAGTACATTATCGAAATCCATTTTTGACTTAAATCACCATAATCCGCCTTTGAAATCCTCCTAGCCAGTTTCGGCCACGGCAGCCAATCTCAACGGAGACCAGTCAGGTACGCAGGAGATATTATAGTGCACAAGTGTGTGCGCAATACACAGGTGCACTCGCTATTCCTTCACTCTCATAGTCCGGTGAGACGGCAATCCGACATGACCGGAGAGAGATCAACATCACAGATTCCGCCTTTACAACAGTAGTAAACCTCAAAACACACAAATTTACTCGATCAGCTGTAAGTCAAAATCCGCCACCTTGCCTCGTAAGTAGGTTTAACTTTAAACTAGGCCACGGCGATGTTTAATATTGACAGTTATTTAAGCAATGCTTAACCACCCCTTAACGCCAAAAAAGATTATAAGCAAAACTTTTTCTAAACGGTGGCAAAGCAATTGATTAAAAAATAAGACGAGTTTATAAGTAAGATTGAATGTGTTTTGAACGTCGTCGTTCTTTATCACTTCTTGTTACATTATTACCACACTTCCTTCTAATACTTACTTTGTAAATTTATAATGACTCTACGTACCTAACATTTTACTCACGACAGTCACCACAAACCAAATCACCTCTGTTACAAGTACAAGAACCAACGAAAAACATACAAAACCAAAAGTTACGTTGCTAATAAAGCAAGCTCAAATAGAACATGCCAAGTAACGTTCAAGGGCCACGCCCCAGCCGTCTTATTTACATCCCCTAAGTGAAATCCAGTTAACCACGAATAGCAGTTTCCCTTTCAGGAGCTGCGGGTACAAGGATTTACACCGTCACGTTTCTCTAAATGACGTCGGTAGAGATATACAGATTGTAAATACTAGATTTGTGAACATCGTTAATTAGACGCGTTGTTAATGTAATTTTGCATGTTCTTAGTGGCTTCTTTTGTTCAATTTATAGCTTAGTTTGCTTCAATGTTTAATGTGTACGTGGAATTATTCTAAGTAGATTGTTTCAAGGGTAGATGAGTTTTTAGTGTGTTTTGGTTGTATTGTCAAGGTAAATATGGTGAAGTATTTTTTTTATTGTAGTTAATTTCCACTTGTCTAACTCTGACATGACATGTGCACATTGTCTTAATCAACTTACATAATGTGTGCAACTAAACTACATCTGATCACTGCATACATTTGCATCTTATTAAAACATTAGAAGCCATGTGTTCGAACAAAATTGTATTTTGTTTCCATTACTCTAAATGACGTATTAGGAAGATCATTTATATACTGTTTCGATCCTAATTGGATCCTTTATTTTTTAGTTTTTCATTCGATATACTAAAATAAAATTCAAGTTTATTTACCATTCATTTCCAATGTCTACCCTAAATAGAAGAACAATATCTTGTACATCAATAAATCTTGAGTAACATATAGTTTAGCAACAACTTAAGCTATTATGTTATCGTATCACGGCAAATCTTCCCATCTGACGCATAAAGACGTTGAAGATTGCTCTGAAATAGATCAATGGTAACGACCTTGGCCAGTATCCAGGGCTAATAACGACATATTCAACGTTCAGCTGCAAAAGATTTATGTTTTCTAGAATTCCAATTTGTTTTGGGGTTCGTCATTACGGATGTCTCTATATGTAGTTAAAAATGATTTTATATATTTACATTTTTAGATGTTTTTAGTCGAAATAGTACTCGACTTGAACGTTAGACAGCATTCTACTGTTGTTGGTTTTACTAAAACAAATGAAGTGGTTGATCGCAACACGATGACACTTGAACCAATTGCTAAAGTTATGTCATCAACCACGCAAAACCAATAATCAAATAATTGCCTATACAAAAGCGAACTTACGACTGCCGCCCATATTTATAGATTCCGAGAAAATTAAATTTCAGAAAGTATTGCTTACGTTCTAACTATTCAATGTTTTAATGTTTGACATAAAAACAGTCTCGGCAAAAGAGAACTTCTAATAACTTGGGTTCGAAACGATATTCTCGTATATAAATTAGAAAATCTCATCCTATCAGAAAAAAAATTATTAACCCTTAAATTGTTTCTGTCCTTTTTATGTGACGTGTTGTAAAAACGCACACAAGTGTGATTTGAGGTGACGCTTGCGTCTGTCACGTAGTACGTCGTGTCTAATAGGCTATTCTTTTCGATCTCGCGCATTTGAATCTCTATCTCGATCGATAGATGCGTTGTATCGATCATTTGAAATATTGCAACGGCGGACTAATTTTGCACTCGTTAAAAATATTGTTATTACGTAAGTATTTCTTTGTATTATATCCTTTTTATGTTTAATTTAGGTATAATAATGATAAATCAATAGTGTTCAATTGTTTTTATTACCGTAGTATTCGTATTTTTTTACGATATCTAAATAAATCTTAATGTCACTTGAAACTGACGTCGCCAATTAGGTCTCACATGGAGTGACTTTCATGTTTGTCACTTATAACGGACTTTGCCTAAAAGTCCCACGAAGTGTGGTTGTCATTTTTAACGGACATTGCCAGTTAGTTACTAGTAGAATTTAAGATATATTTACGTTATATCATGTATAATATAGATATATACCACATTTTCACAGTATAAATTTAAGAATTGACCATATTCATTTCAGTAATATGGCGAGGAAAGGTTGGAGGTCTAAGCAAATTCTTGCGCTATTATCTCCTACCTATTCTGAACATTCGGTGATTGATTCTGAAGATGATGAGGAGAGATAAATATTAGCGCGTGATCACTTCATAAATAACTACACTGGCTCTCATATTTCTTCACTAGTGAGAAGTATTTCACCTGCTATTTATGACCTAATTCAGGATCTCAGTGACTTCGAAAAACCAGCAATGGCAGATTTAAGGGATTTACATTAGAGAACCACGTAAACCAAAACGAAACACCGCCTATGACATCAACACCATCTTCATTAGTAGCTAGACCTCAAGTTCTACCAGCTTGCGTCGTACCGGAAACACCATCTACAACTTCCATAAGATCTCCACTGACACCAAGTTAGTCTACCACGCTGGCCTAGTGTGGATTGGTAGAATTCACATACCCTCGAAATTCTTATGGGGAATTCTCAGGCATGTAGGTTTCCTCATGATGTTTTCCTTCACCGTCAAAGCGAACGATAATTGATAAACAATACACGTATAACTTCGAAAAGTCAGAGGTGTGTGCCTTGGGTTTGAACCTCCGGACATTGTCACGGCAGACCGTTCCATTCCCAACTAGGCTATCGTCCACTTAATTGTATGTAACATTTATATATTCCATAGTTCCTAAAATGTAACTTGATCTCAAAATTAGTTATAAGCCGAATGTTTTTTAATAATTTCATATTACTTTGTATTATTTTATTAACTAGCCAAACTGGCAATGTACTTTTTATGTGACATATATGCTGCGCTCAATTCTGTAGACTAGTTGGCAATGTCACTTATAAGTGACATTAAAAAAAACCTGTCAAGATATAATATATTAGTTTAATTTTCATACATGTTATCTTTATTTATCCCTAACAACACACATAATTTTAAAAAAGTCTAAAAAAATCATCGGGATAAGGTACTGCCAATTTAAGGGTTAATCTAGAATTCTTGAAGCGATTATTTCTGAAATCCTGATCTTTCACCCACCTACACATTTATATATAGCACTAGCATTTGCCCGCAGCTCTGCCTGCGTGTAAAAGTTTTTCCATAATAAATATTTTCCATGGATAAAAACTATAGCACTCTGGAGTAATTAAGCTTCCTATTAGTGAAAGAATACAACCTACTTTTAAAGCTATAGAAGTTATTAAATTTTGCCACCCCTTTTTACCTCCTTAGGGGTCGAATTTCGTAAATTCTCGTGGGCACCAAGTCCTCAAAAACCCCAATTCAAAATTTGAGACTCCTAGCACATGTATTTTCTGAGATTTCGTGATGAGTGAGCGAGTGAGTTACCTTTCGCTTTTATATGTAGATATAGATTATGCTTGTTCGCGTGTTCAAGCGTAGGCAGAAGTACCTGTAGGCGTTGTAGCACATACATTTCGTCTGCGATTTAGAACCTATATAATGTCTGTCTTACGATGTACTGGCTTTTACTCGCGTGAGAGAATTTTTTCTGAGATAAAAGTCCCCCTATATATAAAATTCTTCTGATACAATGCCTACGTCCGTCTCAGGGTCTCAAACTACATACTGAAAGAGGCGGGGAGGGACTTTGTTTTGTAATATGTAAAGATTTAGGATTTAGGCTGGAAGCAGGCCGCTTATTACAGGTCCATCAAGAAAAATTTAGAGGTGGCCTTTGTTCAGCAGTGGACTTCATCTGGCTATTGACGATGATACATACACACACACACTTACGCCTGTTATCCCCTAAGGGGTAGGCAGAGGCGCAACTAGTGCACCCACTTTTCGCCGTTATTCCATCTGACGACTCCGGGCTGATACTGAATAGAAAACCTCAATAACACTTTGCCCGACCCAAAGATCGAACACGAGAGCTCAGCATTTCAGTCGTACTGTAATACAGTAGTACTGCTGGTTTTTCAGTTCATCGAAATAAATACACGTGAACCTATTTTTGATAAAAAGTAAATCGGTATCGTGTTCCATTGTGAGCTTGTTAAAAGCCCTGGCAAAACTTTTACGCAAATACCATTCGTGGAAAAAAATCCTGTATATCAAAGTAAGGCATATTAATTGTGGTAGGTATATAAACTTGAGATATCATTTCATAGAAGTTTGACTAATCAGTCATGGCTATGCGAAATAAGTTTAATAGAAGCGAATACGTATTATTTCGGAGAGCGTATTAGTTCTTTCTTATTAAGACCTGAAAATTATGAACTGTTCGTATATTAAAATTAGGGATGTGTCAGTTCGTGAAAAATCGGAATCCGCGGATACGAATAGGGATACTTAGCGTCAAAAACCGCGAATTCGGATCAAAAAATTTTTACTCAATCGATGTCTGCACGCGTGACTTTGAACCGAGAGTGTATGCCTACACCTAGTTTCTGAAAGGCTGATCAACTCAAAAATGAATTTTATAACGCGGTGCAATTTCTTGTTAGGTTTCGTTTGAGTTGCTAATAGCAAAATCTACTAGTTTCATTTGATCATCATGTCAATTGACAGACCTGTTACAAAATCACCCGTCAAACGCTATTTTGAGTTTCTGTAACGCTTATTGCGACGTAATCTTAGATTAACGCTCGATTTTTTAAAGGCTGATCATAATTTTGTTCATGCAGATCAATTAACACTTCTATCAATTTAACAGCGATGTCAAATCAATGTAGGTTTCTGAAACATTATTCAGAGAAAAATTTATTAACCTACTAGCGGCCCCGACAGACGTTGTCCTGCCCTAAAAAGGAAATGAAATCCTAGAACCCGAGTACAGCGCCACCTACCGGATCTAATTGTTAATCGAAACTATTCTCAAACCCACCTGAGGACACAAAAAAATCATTAAAATCGGTCCAGCCGCTTAGGAGGAATTCAGTGACATACACGTTTAATATGGCGGTTAAGTATTCTTAAATTTTCAAATTTTCCGCGTAATTTTCTTGCAAAAAACCTCCCTGCCACCAAATGAGTCCTTATTTAACGAAATTTTAAAATCCCTAAACACCCCCACCCCCCCCCCCCGTAAATAATACCTAACCATATTTTTTTCCGGAAAAAAATCCCGAATAAAATTCCCAGTGTCTGTTTTCCGGGATAATAGTAGCCTATGGGCGGTATTAATAGGTCAATCTCAAGTTTGAGTTACATGTCAAGTAGACATAATGTATTGAACTGTTCATACATTATGTCTACTTGAGATGTAACTCAAACTTGAGATTGATTTCCTTTGGATCACAAACTATCTCCATACTTATTTTCATACGGTTCCACTGGCAAAAAACTATTTTCCGAGATTAAGGTCCCGGTTTATATTTTCCCGGGATATGAAGTAGCCTAGATTCTTCCCAGGGTTTAAAACTATCTCCCTGCCAAATTGCATCGCTATCGGTTCAGTGGTTTAGTCGTGGCGGCTCCACTCGCGAGAAATTAAAATCCGGGATATAATTCCCGGTTTATCTTTTTCCGGGATGAGAGTAATTATGTCCTCAACTGGATCTCGAAATATCTCTATACTTGTATTCTTGGGGTTCCACTGGCAGAAAACAATTATCCGGGATAAAAGTCCCGGTTTATATTTTCCCGGGATAAAAAGTATCCTATGTCCGTCTCCTGGTTCTAAGCTACCTCTCCACCAATTTTCAGGTAAATCCGTTCAGCCATTCTTGAGTTATAAGTGGTGTAACTAACACCACTTTCTTTTATATATATAGATGATCAATTTGATTTGACGTCAACATTCTACTTCGTTGGGGCGCCTTCATTACTTTGTTGAGTTTATCGTTAATTATTCATTTTCAACTGTAAAAAGGTGCCAAAGTGTTTATATCACGACATTGAAATAGCTGTTTTAGCTGACATTAAATTTTTCATATTTTAAATCTATATATATAAAAATGAATCCCTATTTTCCTTGGTCACGGCATCACGCGTGAACGGCTGGACTGATTTCGTTATTTCTTTTTTTGATGTGTTTGGTATTGTCAGGAGAAGGTTCTTGTGAAAAAAAAATAAGAAAATTGCGCGGAAAATTAGAAAACTTAAGAATACTTAACCACTATATTAAACGTGCATGTCACTGAACTCCTAAACGGGTGGACCGATTTTAATGAAATTTTTGTGTGTCTTCAGGTGGATTCCAGAATGGTTTAGATGACAATTCTATCCGGTAGGTAGCGCTGTACTCGGGTTCTAGGATTTTATTTCCTTTTTAGGGCAGGACAACGTCTGTCGGGGCCGCTAGTTGTTTATAAAATGTCAGAATAATAAATAATCAAAAGTTTATGTAACAAAATAGTTAATTGAGCCGATGGCGTAGTTGTATTGCATACGTGGTACCTACGAGGCTGTATGTGCCGAGTTTGAATCCTCGGTCGGGCAAAGTGATATTGGGTTTTTCTGCTGATATGGCGTTAGGCTGCCCCTATCACATCATAGCATGCCCCGAGCATGAGGTAATGCTCTGATTGCACCTCCGCCTATATCAATCGGCCTTTCAGAAACTGGGCGTATACTACATAATGACAAGACCTTTGTCAACTCATCTGAGTTCGTCGTTTTGTTCGCATAAATTATCCGCTCAAGATCCACCAAAATTAACGGATACGATACCTTTCCCGATATCCGCCAATACGGATACTTATACGGAACTGGATATCCGGCACATCTCTAGTTAAAATCACGAGAATGTTTATATAGATACTAGATAGTCTGGGTTAATTAATGTTAATTACTGTACATAAGTACACGCACCGATTTTTTTGTATCGAAAGTACACACACACACGCCTGTTATCCCCGAAGGGGTAGGCAGAGGCGCAACTAGTGCACCCACTTTTCGCCGTTATTCCGTCCATTGATGTGGTAGGGGGCAAGCCTATCGCCATATCGAGCACAAATTCCAGAGTCAGGGCTGATACTGAATAGAAAAACTCAATATCACTTTGCCCGACCCGGGGATCGAACCCGAGACCTCAGCTTTGCAGTCGTACCGTTATACAACTACGCCACTGAAGCAGTCACGAATTGATGTATCGAAAGTACATCAAAGAAATATTAAGTAAATTTAAATCCAAAGAAAATATCGAGCGCCAGGAGATAAAACATCCCCAGACGGTTTATGCCGTCCTACTTAATTGCTTATTGACGCTCCACTTGAAAGACAAAGTTCTACGGAGAATGGAACACGCGTGCCGGCAGACTATTAGCTTATCCTAATTCTATCTGATTAAACTTGATAACAAGAAAATATATTTCTATTAATAAAAAACTATTTAAATCCAATTCGAATTGCGGCGTTGAAAATCGCTACAAGAATTATATTATGAGTAAATAAATCTATATCTATACTAATATTACAAAGAGGAAAGATTTGCATTTTTGTATGTTTGACAAGGTTAAACTCAAAAAGCACTGGACCGATTTTAAAAATTCTTTCACCATTAGAATGCTCCTGTATCCCTGAGTAACACAGGCTACTTTATGTTCTGGGAAAACTCAACCCGGGACTTTTATCCCGGATTTTTTATTCTCGCGAGTCGTTACGGCCCAACCAATAAACTGATTTTGATGAAATTTGTAAGGGACATAGTTTAAAACCCTGGGAAAGCCCTACGTCTTATCCCGGGAAAAAATACACCGGGACTTTAATCCTGGTCCTATTCTCGCGAGTGGGACGGCCGAACGGCTCAATCGATTTCTATGAAATTTGGTAGGGAAATAGTTTAAAGCCTTGGGAAGGACCTAGGCTACTTTTGCTCCCGGGGTAAAAATAAACCGGGATTTTATTCCGGAAAATATTCTTGCGGATGATACCGCGAACAAATAAGTATGGAAATGGTTGGAGACCGAGGGAAAGACATAGACTACTTTTATCCCGAAAAATATAAACCGGGAATTTTATTCCGGATTTTTTCTCTCGGAAGTGGAGCCGTCACGCCCAATCCACTAAACCGATTTCGATGAAATTTAGAAGGGACAAAGTTTAAGATCCTGGGAAGGATCTAGGATACTTCTTATCCCGGGTAAAAGTAAACCAGGAATTTAATCCCGGAAATTAATTTCTTGCGTATGGAACCGCAAAGAAATAAGTATGGAGATAGTTTGAGACCCAGGGTAGGACACAGGGTACTGCCCATCCTGGAAAAATATAAACCGGAACTTTTATCCCGATTTTTCTTCTCGCGAGTGGGGCGGCTTAACCACTCAACCGATTTCAACGAAATTTTGGTAGGGAGATAGTTCGAAACCCTGGAAAGGACCTAAGCTACTTCTGATTCCGGGAAAAAATGCAGGTGGAACCGCAAAAAAATAAGTATGATGATAGTTTGAGACCGAGGGAAGGACATACATAGACTGCTTATCCTAGAAAAATATAAACAGGGACTTTTATCCCTGATTTTTATTCCTCATGGTTGCAGCCGTCACTGTCAACCGATTTCCATGGAATTTCGTGGGAAGATAACTTAAGACCTTGTGAAGCACCTAGGCTACTGCTTATCCCAGAGAAATATAAACCGGCACTTTTATCCCGGAAAATATTTTCTTGCGGGTGGAACCGTGAGGGAATAAATATGGAGATAGTTTGAGATCCAATAAAGGACAGGCTACTTTTATCTTTTTATTTTTAAGGATACGTCCTTACATCACTACATATTATAAAACAAAGTCCCCCCATCGCATCTTTTTGTCTGAACGCAATAAACTCAAAAACTACCGAACGGATTTTCATATTATGTTTTTCACCAATGGAAGCAGTGATTCAAGAGGAAGGTTTATGAGTATAATTCATGAGTATTTTGTACGACAAAAAATTAAATGTATAAATATTATGCTTTGCTACCTGTGCGAAGCCATTGCGGGCCGCTAGTCTTAAATAAACCTATTTAAATGCTAATGCCGTCTACAGTTCGTCTTTGACTCCGTTTCTGTAGTATTTATCTCTCAATCAATGGCATTGTGGCCTCTTATAATTCCTACAATGTATAGTTAAAAGGTTTTCAACCCAGTTCATTAATTGAGAAGAAATTTCCCCGAGGGTGATTCAGGCTTCGGGATTTTGTCAATGATTTTATATTTACCAGAATATTTGTTAAAAGGTTTGCAAACGAAATTAACATGTGACTATTTTTATTTAATACTAGACTTCTGCACGCGGCTCCGCCCGCGTGAAAGAGTTTTTCCGGTATAAAAATATTTTCCCGGGATAAAAAGCCTATAGCACTCAGGAGTAAAGTAGCTTCCTATTAGTGAAAGAATTTTCAAAATCGGTTCAGTAGTTCCTGAGATTAGCGCGTTCAAACAAACAAACAAACAAACTCTTCAGCTTTATAATATTATAGCTTTTGCCCACGGCTTCGCCCGCGGTAATAAGTTTTTCCGGGCTAAAAGTACATGCATAAAAACCTTCCCAAATAATGCATTAATTTCGACCAAATTTGATTACCATAAAAACGGTTCTAGAGAGTTAATCTTAAAAGATAGACATATACTGTCGCGGACATTTTTTTAGATCATTTCAAGAGGAATAATTCTTTCATACATATATTTTTGGTATCTTGGACCGTTTTCGCAGCGCACGCAATGGAAGCCACACACAAGTATTTTTTATCCAAGAATTAAATAGACTACACGTGTACCTATCATTGTTTCTATATTTCACGTATAAATTCTCTGTTTCCTTTATACCACTTTTTTATTTCAGGCAAGATATACCTTCAACTAATTAGTATGTTTCATTACCCCTGTTAAGCCTATTAACGTGATATTTTCCTGCGAGTCTTTATTCGAGCTACATTTAAAAAAATATTCAAGTCTACCAAATTGAGTTTGGTTTTTATATTTGTTGTTGGTACAAGCAAGTCTTTTTACATTAATGTGAAATTGTACTTCAAATTCATCGGATAATAGTTGGTGGTTGTCGGATCGTTATCGGTTGTTAGCGTACGCGTGATTAAGACCGGATTTTTCAGCTGTGGTTAGGGTAATCCTCGGTGTTATTGAGCTGGATGCGCTCGCAGCGCTTGGCGCGCTCGTAACTCTACGAGTGCGTCCAGGTTAAAAAGACCCGCAGAAAGAGACAACCGCGGTGAAAAATCGGAGCCTAAGAGACTAAAGCATACATAAGTATGTAAATTCTATTTTTATTACAAAAATTATATGCCAAACTGTCAGTGAGTTTGTAACTAAAATTAAGTGAATTAGAATCGACCTAAACTGTAGAAAAAGATATTGCATGCAGGAGATCGTTCTCTGGCACAAACACCCTATCTAGCAAAGTATTTTACAGCCAGTTTGAATTGGTCAACAGATAAATTAAACGAATGTCCAGTTTAGTGCCAGGAATTTCCAGCTGTTTCTGACTCGACATAACTAAATGACTAAATCCATTTAGAAGCTGTCTCAGCTGACAGATTAACATAATGTCCAATGTGAGATAGTTGTAAAGATTTATTCATTATTTTTCCATCTTGGGCTCGACCCCAAAGATTAAACTTAGAAGTCGCAAACTCTGGTATTACCTATATTATATTAAGCCTTTAAGAGTGATTTGTGTGTACTATTATCATTTAATAGAATAACAAAACTCATAAATATTTTCTTACGCTATATTAATGTAATATTGATTTCTAGATTGTGATGTTAATGACGTCATACATTACGTTCAGTCAATTAAAAATAAGCATTAATAACAATTTAGTACATCTCATTAAGTTCGATGGTATGTCGATAGAGAATAATGCTAGTAGGGCCTACTATTGTTGTAACCTGTTAATATATACGTAATAAAAAACTGCTTTGACTGTCTTCTAGCATTTTGATACGTTTAATTTTCGTCTGTAACAGAAGCGGCGATACCCTAGTTGGGAGTGGAATGGACTGCAGAGATGAATGTCCGCAGGTTCAAAACCCAAGGGCACGCACCTCTGACTTTTCTGAAAGGTTATGTGTGTGTTCTTTGTGAATTATCGCTCGCTTTAACGGTGAAGGAAAATATCGTGAGGAAACCTGCATACCTGAAAAGTTCTCTATAAGAATTTCGAAGGTACGTGAAGTCTGCTAACCCGCACAAGGCACCCGCGTGGTGGACCAAGGGCTAAAATCCTTTCACTTGTAAAGGAGGCCAGTGCTCAGCAGAGGGCGGTATATAAAACAGGGGAAAGAAGGAGTCCGCCACCGTTTACTACGATTGTAGCCACGGACGCGAGGACACGGTCCAACACACTCTCGAGGAGTGCCCAGCCTGGGACTTACAACGCTGCGCTCTTAGAGCAGTCGGAGGAGAGACCTCTCGCTGCCGGCCGTGGTGTCCTCCATGGTCGGCGGCTGGAGTTCATGGCGAGCTATTGCCAGATAATTCCGCCACGGCATCCCCTGCCTGCCGTAAGAGGAAACTAAATGGGGTTATGGAAATTCGCGGGGCGAGAAGGGGGGGGGGGGCTGCTAGTGACTCAGTCCAATGCTCGCTCGGATGATTCTATACTCCCTAGTGTCGACGTTGGGCCGTAAGACTGTGTAAAACGAACATAACCGTTCCACTCACCCCAGTGGTGGTAGCGATAATGCGTCTTTCCCCGAGGTAAAAAATGTATGGAACATATAACATAATGATACACTTTATTTAAAGGAAAATTTTAAATATTTTATAGTACCTGAGTGTTATGATGAAAAACGGATTTTATGTATAAATAATACGTGAAATATTTAATATTGTATCATCACATATCGAAAATCAAAATACACTGCAAAACCTTAATAACCAACTTACAATATTGTCACACTAGAGTACTAAAACGATACCAAACTAAAGTTCAAGAATCTATAAAGAAACTTTTCAGATATGTGACAGTGGAGAGGTTGCCAAATGTGAATAGGCAGTGCGATTGAGAGAACAAAACCTAATTACATCCTCACTTAACCTACTTACAAACACAATAACCTATTTTGGCTAGCCTAGCCGAGCTACCTGCGATGAGAGCAGTTATTTTTAAGTGAGGCCGGGTAGGGATCATTGTAACATTCTTGGCACGTTTAAGATATTTTGTAGTTTGTACATATTTTGTTTTCAGAATAAAATTACGTGAATTTTGCATAACGACTAAAAAAACTCGAGCTAAATTAATTTTAATTCCTGAAATATGTGTTCAGATGGACTAGATTTCTAATTTTATAAGCATTCTGAATATAATGTTAATGAAACACATGGAAAACCCAAATTAATTCGATAAAATTGAAGTAGTAGTCGTGAACAAGACCATATATTTTTCCTGATCGTTCAATAATATAGAAAAATCGATCACATACGCATGCGGTTAGATCAGTCTTGCAGATCTTGATTAGGTAAATCATACGAATTCACGGCAAAAAGCAATTTAAATCTCATTTCGGTAAAATAGCTTCTAACAATCGCGCGACGGAAATTAAAGTATAAATCCAGATATGATTTATAAGAATAATTAGTATTTGGATGAGTTGGGATAAAAGAAAAATTTGCATTGTTAATACAGAAAAAAGTGTTCGTTCGACTGGTATGACAGTTTCATTTCAAGTTTAAAAATTCAATTCCACTGGGCCCTTGTTTCTGAAATTATTATTCTGGACGAATTTAATATAGGAGTTATCATAATTTTCTTTTTGTGAACACGGTTGGATGAATAAACGACAAACACGAAGGACTTGAATGGAATGCCATAAAGCTTTTTTATTATTCAGTGAATCCATCAAGGTGTTTATTTTTTGCGATATTAATAACTAACATCACCATTACTGATAGATTTATTGCTAAAAATATTATTGTAATAAAACTTCGCATTGATTTAAATAAACAATCCCCTTCCCTTCTTTTAAATTCGATATCACAGACCTGATTATTTTGGTAAATTTGTTGCTCTCACCA
The DNA here is from genome assembly GCA_949316025.1 of Lapara coniferarum. Taxonomy (NCBI): domain Eukaryota; kingdom Metazoa; phylum Arthropoda; class Insecta; order Lepidoptera; family Sphingidae; genus Lapara; species Lapara coniferarum. The sequence goes on from OX438920.1 coordinate 8,113,294, forward strand.
CAACAAATAAATAAAGTTATGAACAACAAAATTTGAAAACTGGCACTCATTTTACGCCGTACCGACTCATCTGTTTTGTTTAACATCTGTTTTGAAATGAATTTTGTTTAGCACGACATAGTGTGCCGCATCTATATTTGTTTTAGGATAATTTCACAGCTGGAAACTTTTCAATAATTGCTGTGTCCTTTCATAAGTCCGGAGGTTGGCGCATGCGCGTTAGTGGTACTGACTTTAGCAACACCAGTTTGTTTCCTAAGCCCATTGAATGCAGACTCTGGCATCATACGTCGCGTGAAACCGTCACGAGTAAAATCGATTTAAAAAATATTTTAGATAACTTAATAGTTCTATCGCGAATTTTGAACGAGTAGTAGATATTTTTGAGAGGAACAAGATGTGTTATCGCTAAAAATGAAAGTTATAAAGTGTTTAAAACTTAACAGTGTGATTGGTACGATTGTTTGATGAAGTGTGTAAAAACTTGTAAAATAATATTTCGAGATAACCAAGTACAGTTTCTGGGGTGAGTAGTGTTTGTAAGTTTTAGTTTATCGTATAGATATAGAATGTTCGGTTGTAATCGAATTTCCCCTATTTTTCTTTAATCGCGGTACAAAAACTTCGCTGTGTGAACAACGATTTTCGTCAGAAGAAATTTGAATGAAATTAACTTTTTTAAATTGTACACTTTCCTATCCGTTTCTGAATAAGATACTTTAAATATATGAAAATTATTAGCGGGTGTTGAAATGCTCGGTTATCTTCTAATTTAAGGTAGGTTACGATTGATTACCTACATAGTGTCATTACTCTTAAAAATTATAATTATTTTAAAATATTGTCGCTTGGTTTAGGTATTTAGTATCGACAATTTTTGGCGTACAATAATACAATTTTAAGTTAACATTTTATTCATATCAGCTTCAAACCTTTCAAAATATAATGAAATACGAAATTTATGAATTCAAGAAATGTGGCTCAAAAAGTATATTATTGATATAAACATAAGGTATGAATAGAAAAGAATAGAGAAGTTACAAAATTGGCTCAATTACTAAAATCCTGGCGTATTTGAGGATAATGTGATAAAGTCACTTGGTAGAACAATTAAACCACGTCTGTTTAATTCAACATATTATAATAATATTGTGTCCCTAGAAATTATAAATCCATTTTTTATATGTAATTGTCTGAGTATTTAGTATAAATTTAATCCGCAAAAATATTTTTTAACTATTGTCATCATTGGATAGTTACAACATAAGAGAAGTGTGTTCACACGACTTTACACAAAGTCTGAAAAGCAGGCATTTTTCCGTGCGTTTAATTAACTGACAAGATTTTCCTTATGTCCAATAGCGAACAGTGAGATGTGGGATTAAGTTGGGTGCAGACACTCCTTTTAAACAGTCGAGGCTGGATGCGAGGTATATTATGGAAATGAGCCTGGATTGTTTTAAAACAATTAACTTATCATCTTTATGTAATTTCTAGGAAAAATAACACCTCGGGGTTAAAAATAAGAGCGGCCAAATGGACGCGAGAAGGCCTTATTATTATATTTATTCATTAAAAAAATTGTTAAAGTTTTAATGAATTGATTACCAATACGTTCACTCAAATTATTACTATAGTCTGTCAAGCCCCGCGATGGACACCGGTGTCCATATATATAGGGTTTTTCCATACATCCAAGCGGAGCTTGACAGTCACAGCCAGAATAAATTTGTACGAATATGATTTTAAAATGTTATATTTTCAAACTTGGCAAACATGACTGTATAAAAAAGAAATCCTGCAACAAAAAGCTGTCGCAATAAATTATTTAGTATTTCCTTTTTCATTTGTCTGACAGCCTCATAACACACTGGCAGAACATTTGAGAAATAAGTGGCTCTGTATTTGTTTCCGGCACAGATAGAAATAAGAATGAAGGTTGCAGTATATAATTGCTTTACTGAGAAACACTGGGAGTGACTAAGGCCGGGTTGTTTCGTAGTTGGTAAAGATAAGGTTTTTAGCACACTGGCGATTGCAAGCGACTTCACAGCGAGACGAAGGCACTACACGCTCGTCCAATCTAATAATAACGATATTTACTTGACCATGGATAAAATAACACGAAGAGCTAAAGTGTCATAATTATAGCTTTTGACATCGACTTCGCCTACCTTAAAAAAATTTTCCGGGATAAAAGTTCCGCTTTTTATTTTCCCGGGATAAAAGTAGCTTATGTCTTTTCTCAAGCTGTTGTGTATCTCTGTACCAAATTTCATTTAAATCGGTTCAGTAGTTTTGGCGTGAAAGTGCGACAATCAGAGTTACTTTCGCATTTATAATATTAGTAAGGACAAGAAGGTAGTTTGAGTGATGTAACACCGACAGTTCCTCCGCAATTTCCAGTTTTATTTGGTGCGGAATCCTGATTCTGGCATGGTCTTGCTATAGAATATGACTTGTGGTTTTTATTATTATATAGCGACATATTACGGGAGCTAGCATCCATGACAATGCGTTATATCCGTGCTAGAACCTCATTTCATAAGTTAGGTAAAATAGGTACTATTAGGAATAAGCAAGAGAAGCATACATTGTTTATTACTTTGCAGCATCACTGTATCACTGAACGTACTACTATTGTTAAGAAGGCATTGCTCATACCGTCCATCTAACTTTTTATAAAACTCACAAACTCTTTTGATAAAACTTTGCACGGTCCATTATTGCTGATTAAGTTGCAAGTGCTGCGTTTCCTGGTTGTTTGCGCAAGTGAACCTAGAGCGTTGATACCAAAGCATACTTTTATAAACTCATTTGCAAAAAAAACGGGCACCTAAGCAATGAACCATTTCAAATGTTACTATTGGTTTGTTTGATAATTATAGGTAGTTTTACTTTCACAATTTTGTAAATTAATAAGCAAATAATCGTTTTCGTCAGTATTATCATAAAATTTTGATAAATTTTATGGGTTTTAATGCTAAAGTTCACTAGTAGTGTATGCTCGCTAGTAGTGCATATGCTCGTGAAGTAAAAGTTAACAAAGATTTTTGTTTGTTTTTTCTTTAATAAAGTAAAAGCAGATAAATGTTTAGTATCGAGTGTGACCCCCTCTAGCTGAAATCACAGCTTGAATTCGTCTGGGTATGCTAGCGAGAATATCCCGGATACTTGCTTGCGGAATACGTTCCCACTCCGCGGTAATCACATTCTTCAGCTCTCTGATGGTTTGCGGAGCCGGTTGTACTGATCTCACGCGTCGTTTCAGAACGTCCCAGACATGCTCTATAGGATTGAGGTCGGGACTTGGAGCTGGCCAATCCAAACGACGAATGCCGACCTCTTGCACATACGCTTCCACATCGCCAGACCGGTGGGCGCGAGCGTTGTCGTCCATAAAAATTGAGTCTTCGCCTAAAGCGGCCAATGCGGGTTGTGCATGAGGAATAAGAACTTCCGTTATGTATCGATGTCCAGTCAGTGAGCCGTTTTCAATGAAGACTAACTCTGTACGATCCATTGAATTTATTCCTGCCCAAAACATAACAGAGCCCCCACCATAAGGTGTGATTTCTTCAAAACAAACCTTCCCGTGGTTGGGTACATGGTTTTCTTCCAGAACCAGGCCTTCTCTCGACGGAACCGGTGTCTTGATACCGCTGCCAGGTCCTTTGAACCGTCGAGCGACTCACACTTAGCCTCTGAGCCACGAAGCATTGGCTGCAGCCCTCTTCGAGCAGCGCAATAATTTTGGTAGCTTTTACCACTTTCTCTAACATTATTGAGACAGCTAAACAGCAATAAATGAAGCTTTGACAATTAAGAATATGAAATAAATTCATAAAAATTGACTAAAAGTTATGAAAACCGATATTATCTTTTGGAACTTCGCACCAAAAATGTAGGATAAAAAGTGGTTTTCTGTAAAAACGAGCATCAAACGAAAATTTTAATTTAGAACGTACTGTTTTAAACACCACGGCATTTTTAAAACCGGCCAGTAACATGTACAAGTGATTGAAATCATTTTGGTACCGTATTTTTTTAAAAAAGAATTAAAATCCAAACCGCCCGTTTTTTTAGCAAATGAGTGTAGTTTGAGAAGTGAAACTAATATTTCTTTTGCAAGTAGTCGTGGACCTTTAGAGGAATTAAAAAAAAGCACTGTTATTTTATGCAAGCAGATTGACACTTACCGTTTGTCAATGTATTTATATCATACTAGCTTTTGCCCACAGCTTTGTCCGCATGAAAGAGTTTTACTGGACAAAAGTCCCGCTATATATTTTCCCAGGATAAAAAGTAGCCTAAAACCTTTCAAGGGTCTAACTATCTCAATACGAAATTTTATCGGTAGTTTTTGAGTTTAGCGCGCACAACCCTTTTTATACCCTTATTACTTATTTCGCAAAATTCCGTCTTAGTGAGCACCTACGTCCTAATAGGAACCCTCATGCAAAATTTGAGACTCCCAGCACTTGTAGTTTCTGAGATTTCGTGATAAATGAATAACCTTTCCCTTTTATATATATATAGATTCGGAGAGTGAGAGAGAGAAATAATAATTGAAGTCAATCACTAAATAAATGTAAGTAAAGCATAATATCATATTGAAAATATCGACCGTCCCATAGAACAAAGTCGTATATGCCAAATGTTAGCTTTTGAGTAAAGTGCTTTGAAAGTCTAAATTAATTGTGAAAATCACAAGTTATACATGAAGGAAACATTATCTATTAGGGTTCAGTAACAACTTTGAACCTAATGTGTGAAAATAGCACGAATTCGCACATGAATACAAACTTACGACTTTAAAAGTGCTCTACTGAAAAGCTAACATTTTGCATATACAACTTTGTTCTATGGGACCGTCGATATGTCAATAGACTTTACTGTACGTTGCAGGGGCAAGCCCAACGAACCGTGATTGTTCATAATAGTTACCACCCCTTTGAAGCTAAAGGGTGCGCTTGTATGTATGTTTTATATATGTCACTAAATGGAACCACATACTTATCTCCTTGAAAATAACACTTTCCATTAAGTTATTTGGACCATAGATGTAAAATAAAAAAAGTGTAAGTTTCGTACAAAATATCAATAAAAAGTAACTTTACGTTTACACACCCTTATGCCACTACTAGGTACTACTCTAAGAGAATTTGTCGCTGCGGCACATTACGCTTTCAGTCAGAAGAACAATTACGCACACGCCATATTCGCACCAAAGTACAAAATAATAAAAAAATCAGAAAAGTAAAATTGAGGTTTTTGGTGAAAATATTCGTTATCTATGGATGATTTTTGGCATAATGTTAGTAGAGGCAAAAACGAATAATAATATATAATAATAGCAGCCCTGTATTATATACTGTCTCACTGCTGGGCACGGGCCTCCTCTACTACTGAGAGGGTTTAGGCCTTAGTCCATCATGCTGGCCTAGGGCGCATATTGCATTTCAGAGCTATATCAAGTTGTATTTATTAATACGGCATATTATACACAGGCTATCGTAGAATAAGCATTACGGTAGCGAGAAATCCCCAGTTTTGTAAGTTTAAGGCACATTTGAATTCGCTTAAAGACTTCGGGTCGTAAAACTGCCGGAATTAATGCGTTGTACGTGCTATTCGATGCTAGATCGAGGCTGGTTACTTATTACTATAACGTTTCAAAAATACGATCACTTGTGTAACGAGTGTATTTCGCCGTTACACCTTCCACTGCAATTCTTGTAAACCAGGATTCACAGTGGTACACATTTTAACGATGGTGAGCAGAGAAGTTCAACAACTCTCTGTGGTTACCAAACTCAAAACGAAATTAAACAAATAGAAATATAAAGATATGAAAATATACCTAAACTGGTAACAAATTTCCGATTCAAAAAATTCTTTCATTATCTTTCAGCATTAGTACAACAACCTCTGTACAACCCTCTCCGGAATCACGAAATAATTAAGTGATCTATACTAGTCCAATACACTTTTATTAATTATTAGTTCTGAGACACTAAGCGAAATGGGCAGACAAGTCCACACAAGCAGCACCCGTTCACGGGTATGACGCATGTGCCATACGCCATCGTCCTCCTCAACCATGTCGCAGGGAAGCGGCAGACCCGGCACACGACGCCGCCGCAGGCACAGACAGTTAGTGTACGTCAAACTCAAGCTGTTTATAAATAATTATATAACTACGAAATACATAGGTATATATTGAACAAATGACAATGATTCCAAAGAAAGTTATACAAAAGAAAATAAAACCTTATTCCCAGGCATTTTTATTTTCCAGGTATTAAGAAATCTTGTAATAAGCTTTATTGCTCAACTTTCGCTTTATAGTTGCCTCGAATTTACCCATATTTAAGGACTAAAATATTATCTGCTTGTGACAGACATCAGATTCGTAGTACTAAACGTTACATTATCATTCAAACTAAAAGACAATAATACAGTTGGTGACCGTGATAGAAAATACGACAAAACATGCTCAGGCGACCTTTAACAAAATATTATGGTTTTTTACCACAATACTTCTTTAGCATAAGATTCTAGGTCGAGTTGATACTCGGTTTTACTGATGTAAACACTATTGTCTCCTCTGGAATCACATTCTCTATAAGTTTTTCTTGTAACTAGGTTAGAAAAATATGAGGGATAACGTTTGGCTCTTTCGAGTTGATTAATTCATTATTTTTATACACTTACTTATATGTTGTATGATTCCCTCGATTGCATAGTTGTAATGCACACGCGTTAAGAGTAAAAATTGTGTGCTGACGACCTTGGTTCGAATCCCGGGACCGGCTAAAAATTGTGACTGGGTTTTTCCATCTTAAAAATTACTCAGTCGCAACTCGGAGTCAGGCAGTTTGCGGTTATATTGATACCTCCCGTGCCTCGGAAAGCACGTAAAGCCGTTGGTCCTGCACTTGATCTCCCTCCAGTCATGTCGGATTGCCGTCTCACAGGAATATGAGAGTGAACGAATAGCGATTAGCAAGTGCCCTTGTGTATTGCGTACACACTTGTGCACTATAAAATCTCGTGCGTACCTGTCTGATCTGTGTTGAGATTGGCCGACGTGGCTGATATCGGTTAGGAAGGGATATCTATTTTATGTTGTTTTTGTAAAATTTATCCCAGAAGGACGTTTACAATACATTTTTCATTTAATTAATTAACGAAATGCTTAAAAATTATGAAATGAATGCAAAAAAAGTATTCCAACTTTACGTAGATAGCTTTATTCGTAACGCAGTAGATATTCCCGACTAGCATTTTGTATCACTTAGCAAGATGCTTGCTCTTTCTGTCTCCAATTTATTTTTGAACATTTTATTATGTCGATAGAGGCGAGCTCCCTATCACACGACGAAAAGTGGGTCGCATTTGTTGCGCCTCTGCCTACCCCTTTGTTGATATGGTTTATGGGTATGTGTTTCTAATATGTTTGTTGTATTTCTGTGTATTCATTACTCTGATATGTGCTTTAATTATGCGCATCATCGCAGTATTAATTCGACATTTCCAAGCTTTGGAAATTACATAATCTTGAGAGGAAAGAAGTCACGTTGTAAGGACGGTCGTAAAATTTAAACCAAAGGTTACTTCTATAAAGCAAAATATTATAAGTCAACCATGCGCGTGGAGTACGGCACGCGGATTATGAGCTCCACAAAAATTTTAACTTTTAATATAAAATTCCTAATGGTAAGTAATGTACCACAGAGAATAATATTTATGCATTAGCTATGACATGGAATTTTGATACTATAATTAAAATAAGCTCTGTTTATTGTCATATGTTTTTTACTAAGTTTCTTCAAGTTGTTGAATATACCTACGCATTATCATCATCAGCCACGTCCACTGCTGAACTGACCTAAAGACGGGCCTGTGAAAAGCATGCATATTCATTGTAATATGCATATAATAATAACACCAGCCCTGTATTACATACTGCTCACTGCTGAGAACGGGCCTTTTCTACTACTGAGAGGGGTAAGGCCTTAGTCCGCCACGCTGGCCTAGTGCGGGCTAGCAGACTTCACACGCCCTCGAAATTCCTATGGAGAATTCTCAGGAATGTAGGTTTCCTCACGAGGTATTCCTTCACCGTTAAAGTAAACAATAATTGATAAACAATACACACGTAACTTTGAAAAGTCAGACGTGTGTGCCTTGCGTTTGAACCTCCGGACATTGTCTCGGCAGACCGTTCCATTCCCAACTATGCTATCGTCCACTAATAATATACATACTATAATAACATTACAACGGAGAAAAAGACGTATTAAGACCTAAATATATGACCCGAATTTTAAATTATGCTTCTGTTCCCGATTGACAATTATATAGGAGATGTTTAAAAATGAGTGGACATTTTGCGTTTAGCTTTTATCGTTCCCTGGATGATAAAGCTGTGCCATTCAAATATGAAATATTTGTATGAAAGCAGCTTATGACGTAGGTTATAAGGCAGACGCTGCGCTCAACGTTAATCGGGTGTCGGTCTGGCTAGATCAAATTTCTAATTTAAGTAGCACCACACTATTATCTCATGAATATAATATTTATATACTTCGAGATTAATTATTTTTGTCTCCTAGCCCATCATATTTTGTAAGGCGTATTATTATACTTATTTAGACGTGAATACAGCTTGTCTTATATGGTAAAATAACATTATTATATTTATGTATGTAATGATTGTGAAGGGCATTGCAGGAATATTAAACAAAATATTCACAACAATTATTGTTAATTTGAACAAAGCTTTTCAGTCTGTATTTTTATTGCATCCGTATACATAAACAGGTTTTATCCTACTTCCGTGTCATGTTAGTGGTAAATATTCAATTGCTTCCAAAATAATTTGTAAGTTTGCATTTATGGGATTCTATATTCATCAGTTTTTTCAACAGTCATATGTTTGGGGTGATGTTAAAACTGCTGAAATTATCTGTTATAAATTCTTAATTGTTTTACTTATATGAGGCTGCATAATTCCGAAGTGCTATGACCTACTGGCTTGATATCTATACCGAGTATGAATATTTACAGGAGCAGAACCAAGGGAAAAATCTACATAATATTTTATGAGCGATGCGCGACCAGTCAATTTCTTGTATGATGTTACTGAAACAATATTTACTATCGATAATACTGTTATGTTAGTCATTGCTAACATGCATTCATTTCGATTAACCGATGCTTGGTTTGTTGCTAGAATTTCTGTTCACAAATTCCAGAACCCGAGCTGATACTGAAAGATACTGAGACTGATACTGAGTTGAAAAACCCAATATCACTTTGCCTGACCCGGCGATCGAACCCGTACTACGGTACGACTGCAATGTTGAGGTCTCGAGTTATTATGTACTGTACTGTACTGTAACTATGCCACCCAGGCAGTTGCTGTTGGTACAATTATAATTATTAAAATAATTTCGGAAGTACCAAACATCATGCCCATGAATAAACTCATAAAAACACAAAATGTACGTCTACAATTATCAGTTTTCGTTCACCAGATTAGTAATGTCATAATTTACTATAAATGCGAGTCCGTTATAATATATTCGTATGAGACGGCGTAGTCACTTTATTGAGTCGTGAAGAAACCGTGTTAGAACCACAAGGATGTTCATACTCACGTATGAGGTCTCTCAGACTATGACCCGCTCTCAATATGGATACAGACTTACCCGGAATCGATTGACACAATTCCACGCCAACAATCCAAGCTTAATAAAATTCTGGATTCTAATAATACGCTTGTGTAATATACAATTGTGAGTGTTTAGTGATTTGCAATTAATAAAGTACGATGCTTCGTTTAAGCACCAGTGTAGGAGGTAACTGAAAACATTTTGGGAAGACGTTAGATACCATTTTAATAGAGTTAGTAATAAAATATGGCAAAAACTATTAAGTAACCCCGACACAGAATCTGTAAAAAGTATAAAACATAAAAATTTCTTTGTCGTTTAAGTACCTAGTAATTTTTTGACCTAAGCGTCCTCGCGTCGGGGGACGGAACTTTGGACTAGGGAGATTAAAATACTTCTTTAGCGGAGAACGTTGGAAATGAACTGATAATCTTCGTCGGAACAGATCTTCATAAATTATGCTTAAGAACCATCTCGATTACATTAATTTAAAAGAACGCGTTAAAATCGATCCCTTCGTTTGAGAGCTACGATGCCACAGACAGACATACAGGTACACGTCCTAAGCTTATAACACCCCTCTTTTTCTGTCGAGGGTTAAAAATTAATCCAAGATTTTAAAGTTAAAGCTGTGATTCCACAGAACGCGGCAGACGGCAACAATCGGTTTCATACAATTTGATACCGCATAGTAGTGCCGTCCGCCGTCGCGGCACATGCTGCTGCCGTCTGCCGTTGCCGTCTACCGTCTGCCGGGTACTGTGGAATCACAGCTAACAGTTGAAGTTTGTTCCTAATAAAATCGAGATGTACATTCGACTAGTTTCAGTATTTATATTAATCTGTTAACACGCAACTTTATGAATGACTAGCTTTTGCCCGCGGCTCCGCCCGCGTTAAAAAGTTTTTCCGGGATAAAAGGCCCGGTTTATATTTTCCCGGAATAAGAAGTAGCCTAGGTCCTTCCCAGGGTCTTAAACTATTACCTTACTAAATTTCTTTGAAATAGATTCATTGGTTTGGTCGTTACGGCTCCAACGGCGAGATTAAAAAGTCCAATATAGATAAGAATAAGATACAATTCCCGGTGTATGTTTTCCGGGATAAAAGTAGCCTATGTCCTTCTCTGGATCTCAAATTATCCCCATTCTTATTTTCTAGCGATTCCGGTCGCAGAAGACCATTTTCCGAGATAGAAGTCCTGGTCTGTATTTTCCAGGAATAAAATGTTTCCTATATCCTTCCCAGAGGCTTAAACTATCTCACTACCAAATTGCATCGCAATTGGTTCAGTAGTTTGGGTGTGAGGGCTGGAGCCCTCGCGAAAAAATTAAATCCGGGATAAAATTCTCGGGTTATATTTCTCCTGGATAAAAGTAGCCTATGGCCTTCGCTGGATCTCGAACTATCGCTATACTTGTTTTCTTGCGGTTCCACTCGCAGAAAGCGATTTTCCGGGATAAAAGTCCCGGTTTATATTTTACCAGGATAAGTAGTACCCTAGGTCCTTCCCAGAGTCTTAAACTATCTCCCTACCAAATTTCATCGAAATCGGTCAGTGGTTTAGCCGTAACGACTGGCGAGAAAACAAAATCCAGGATAAAAGTCCTGCTTTATATTTTCCCGGAATAAAAAGTAACCAACGTGTTAATCCAGGACATGATCTACCCGTGTTCTCAATTTCATCGAAATCCGTTCAGTGATTTTTGCGTGAAAGAGTATCAAACATCCATACATTCTTACAAACTTTCGCCTTTATAATATTAGTAGGATTATAATATTAGTAAGACTAATCAAATAAGGAAAACACAACATAATGAGATCGATTTGTACAGCATCTTGTTATCGTTCAATACTCATCTGGGAATTATTCTGGCGGAGTTTATAAGTTATTAACAGATATAACGAAATGAATGGGATAGTACATAATCTATACTAATATTATAAAGCTGAAGAGTTTGTTTGTTTGTTTGTTTGTTTGTTTGTTTGTTTGTTTGAACGCGCTAATCTCAGGAACTACTGGTTCGAATTGAAAAATTCTTTTTGTGTTGAATAGACCATTTATCGAGGAAGGCTTTAGGCTATATAACATCACGATGCAACTATTAGGAGCGAAGAAAAAATGGAAAATGTAAAAAAAACGGGGAAAATTATTCATCCTTGAGGGCTTCCATTGCGTGCGCTGCGAAAACGGTTCAAGATACCAAAAATATATATATGAAAGAATTATTCCTCTTTCAATGATCTAAAAAAATGTCCGCGACGGTATATGTCTATCTTTTAAGATTAACTCACTAGAACCGTTTTTATGGTAATCAAATTTGGTCGAAATTAATGCATTATTTGTTACGAGTTGTATCAACGTCATAATATTAGTCTTTATCCAAATAAATGTGTTGGATAGAGTGATTCAACGGGACGGTTTTTATGAATTTTTAGCCCGGAAAAACTTATTAACGCGGGCGAAGCCGTGGGCAAAAGCTAGTAATTAGATATAGTTACTTAATACATTTTTGATTCACATGTTTTAATAGACTGCCTCGGCGGTGTAGCTATATTACGGTACAACTGCAATGCTCAGGTCTCGGGTTTGATCCCCGGATCGGGCAAAGTGATATTGGATTTTCCAACAAGTATCAGCTCAAAGGCTGAACTTGTGCCCAATATGACGATAGGTTCGCCCCTATCACATCATGGGACGTAATACGCACGGCGTAAAGTGGGTACATTAGTTGCGCATCTGCCTACCCCTTCGGGGATAAAGGCGTGAGTATGCGTATATTTTGATATACTTACATCCAATTTACGAGATGAAAAGAACCTTTATTAGCCTGAACATACCATTTTATAAAAATAGAATGTGAAGACGTATGAAACACAGTAACCGATAAACCGATTAAGATACAATTTCAAGTGTATGTAAACCATGTACTAGATTACCATAGGTACGTAGTGCTAGTTCTTGTTTTAGAAAAGTAAATAGGGATTTTTTACACCAAGGGAGGTTTTTCACTAGCACGGAGCTCCAAGTAAACCTTTCATAAGTCATAATTTTCCTCTAAGTAGCGTCGGTAAGTAGGTTCAAGATATATTTTACTTAGAAGATTCGGTATTCATCCATCTGAATAAAATAAAGCTAAGTTTTTACGATTAGGTCTACCAAAGTTCGCACCCCAATTTTGTCCGTTAGAATCAAATGTAAATAAATCACATCAGAAAAACTCACGAAAAGTGTTAACGCGTAATATACGCAATACTACGATATCATTGTTAGAAGACATTTGTAATCCAGAGAGACCAAGTCACGTTATACTTTCTTTTTTTTTTTTTCGCGGAGAAAGTAACTTATTACTACCGCCCAGCCTTCAAGGGGGGCGACTGAGCGGTGATGTTGGGTTCACCGTGCCTTACAACCCAGCGTTGAGCCGCCGGGCCGAGTCCCTAACCTATGTACACCGCACAGCATACCAACTAAAACTCCGCGGTGGCCTTCTTCGGCGCATTAGGGACGGCTGCGGGTTTCCCCGGACTAATAGTGTCTAAGTTGTCGTCCGCAGCCGCCCCTGCGCGGTGCCGCCTAATGCAGCCCGTCTCCTGTATGGGGGGGCTCAGTAGCCCCCGCGCACCGAAGGACGCCCTCGGCGCCAACGGCAGCGTGAGGCCTACCTGCCACACTGCCGTCCATCACGGGGGTCGCAGCAATGTGCTAACAAACACGCACAAAACTAAAGACGGACAGCCCCCTGCCACCCGCCCGCGACCCCCGGTGGCCCCTATTAGTCGCCTTTTACGACAGGCAGGGGATACCGTGGCGGAATTCTCCAAACGCCCCCAATCCACTGGGCGGGAGACGCCGGTCAGTCGTCCACCCGGCGCCTCCTTCGTCTCCTCTGGCGGCGGGAGGGATCTTCTCGCTCCCGATCCCTCTCGGCACTCTCCTTCTGCGAGAGGACCACCTCGCAGAAGTGGGCCACCGCACGCCAGGCCTCCCGACTGCCGACCATAGAAGCGACCACGGCCGGCAGCGAGAGGTCTCCTCCGACGACTGCTCTGAGAGCGCTGCGTTCCTCGTCCCAGGCTGGGCAAAACTCCAACGTATGCTGGGCCGTATCCAGCAGCGGGCAGTTGTCACAATGATGACACACGGCCGAAAGTCAAGTTATACCTACTGATTGTAGGTCTCGTGTATGTAAGAGTCCGTCTGGGTGGTTACCACCGCATTGTCTATTTCTACGTCAAAGATTTTTACTACCAAGAAGCAGTGTGCATGCACTGTTGTATTAAGGTTTGAATGACATTGTAGCCACTACTGGCCGATGGACATAATGAGACTTAGCATCTTATGTCGATGATGTTGGTACTGTTTATGTGTGGTCGTATCGCTTACCATCAGGCGAACGGCATGCTCGTCTCGTCATTCAATACAATTAAAAAAAATGAAAGACTACCTACTGTATTATGTGCAGTCAGATTTAGATTCTGCGTGCATATTCCGTCCCATGATGTGATGGAATAACTATGTCGGCCACAAATTCCAGACTCCGGGCTGATACTGAATAATAAGAATCCAATATCACTTTGCCCGAACCGGGGATCAAACCCAAGACCTCAGCATTACAATCGTATCGTAATACAGCTATGCCACTAAGTTCAAAATAACACGCATTATAAATATTCGATGTAGAAAGCATAGAGCAAAAGAACGTCAAAATAATATAATTGCTTATCAACGCCGTAGGTGGTAGAAGTACGCCAAATTAGACATCTAATTTACTAGAAATGAGTCTGAGTTTCGGAGATATCTCTGTTATAATACATATTGAGATTAAAATTAGACATATTCCAGTCATAGAGGTAAACGTTCTTGAGTATCATGTATCTAGTTTCATTTATGAAGAAAAAGGGTCATGAAAAACTGGTTATGAACTCACCTACGAGATTATACCTTTGTACTTGTAAGCTCAGATGAGGTGAATAAAGGGTGAGATGACGTCATACTAAAAGTATATTGTAGTTTGATGAAGTAAAGGCATTGTTGTAATAACACCATGAGGTGTATTATTTCGCATAACAATGTATTTCTTTGAGATTACTATAAGCTGCCTATGAAGTTACTCTTTCTTCTATTTTACTTCTTATATTACTTAATATAATGTTATAAGTGCGAAAGTTTGTGGAAAGGTTTGGATGTTTGTTTTAATTAAAAGGAAAAACAGCGAAACAGATTGGATTTAATTTGACACACGGGTAGATCATGTCACGATCATGGAAATTAACACATGTTTTTATTTCCCGGTAATTTGCTCTCATAGCGAAAAAAAACATCAGAATTAAATAGATGACGCTGGCATTTTAGGGACATAAGCGGGAAAGGCTTTTCGCGCGGATGAAGCCGCTAGCAACACCTAGTGGTTTAATATTACAAATAGCTTACAACATGAACCTACATAATATGCAAATTAATTATAGGCAAGCAATGCCCTCCGCCTTTAAAATGAGTCTTATCACCATACATAACTTTAAAAAATGGAATCATAAATGCTATATAATGACCTAAGCTGTTTCCTTTTGTTGTATGTGCACAACATACACTACAGTTGGGTCTATTAATTTTTATATGTACTCAGCTCAAATCAATGCTCCACGGGTTTCTAGTAGACTATATTTACTTAATACTCTGAATTCTACTTCTGGGCTGGCTGTAAAGTAGGACTTATTGCATACATTTTATTCCAGCATATTATACACCACCTTGCCTCGCAGCGTTTATATCAATCAACTTTCAATGCAATACAGTCAGATAAAGCATATTAGAGTAGGAAGTACGGGTACTAATACATTTCAGTTAATTTTCGGTTTAATATAATCTAGGTTAGCGGTCAAATAAAGAAGTTTACTGGGAATTTGAAGTGCAATGAATTTTCTTTTGTTTCTATTCAATGACGAGACGAGTACGCCACTCGCCAGATGCTAAGCGACCGCCCATAAACAATAGCAACACCATAAACAATTTTTAAGTACTAAGTATTGCGTGGCACTCCACTGCGCTCGTCTCTTAAGAACCCTTGTCTTCTTCTTCTCCTTAATATCTAAGACTGACCAGATTGTTAGTTGAAACTGACGGAATATTGACAGCGTGATGGTGAGGTCTAGTCTTAATAGTAGCAACTTAACTATGAATAGAGCGACTAGCTTTTACTAAACCACCAGTAATCAGAAGACAATGATTTTTAAAAAGTTCTGACGATTTTGTAGACGGCTACGATCATTCATTCATCGTCTCTAACCCCGGCCAAGTCATCATTCATACCATCAGTATAAACAAGAAAATATAGGCATAGTAATTTGTAGAAAAACATTTAGTATCTTCTTACAAAATGCATTAGATAGTGCTACTATTTTCAAAGTAGACCCTTTGAAAAATTCATCGCAGTGTTATTTTTTACTTACAGCGTTTTAAAATGTTCAAAGGAATAGTCTGCATACATCTCTATTTTTTCCATCTAATATTAAGCTACTGCGCTATTTCTGAAAGAACCTTACTTTAATAATGCACATAGGAGAGATTTCACTATCCTTAAAAACATCTCTATTGTTGACGTGCCCAGTGGTTTGTCAAACATTTTCGCTCGGCAAAATTAATGGGGTAAATTTTCGGCTGGCAGCTTTGGTGTCGACCATGCAAAAACTTTTCGCCCGTTTTACTTTACTTTTCGTCGGACGTCTCCTACAGACGATTATAGCCGAAACGAATGTCCATTCCTTTTTTATATAACGACCACATTGTGTTTTGAATCTACTTCTTATCGTCGATAGCTATATTTTTAATGCTTACATTAATTTTAGGTTCTGAAAATAAACACATAATAAGCTTAGTTCTAATTCTTACATATTATAAAATAAAGATCCCAGCCGCGTCTGTTTGTCTGTCAATCTGATTAAATGAGATAAACTCAAAAACTAATAAACGGATTTTGAAGATATTTGGTATGGAGAGAATTTGGGACCTAAGGATGGACATACACTACTTTTTACCCCAGGAAAGTATATAGCGGTATATCCCGGACAAACATATAGCGGGTCTTTTATCCCAGAAAATGAAGCGCTACGGCAGAATAAAATAAAAGCATAATATTCTGCTACTGAAACGAAGCTGGACTGATAACTAGTTAAATATATTAGTTCCACGTTAAAAGCATTTTGCGTTTTCAATAAATAATATAGGAAGAAAATTAATTAGAACACTATGGAAAAATATGTTGCGTATTATATACATACATACATAAACTCACACCTTTCTCCCATTGGGGTAGGCAGAGACTATGGAGCGCCAAGTGCTACGATCCAACAATACCTCTTTCGCTTCCTCCACAGTCATCAGTCTCTTCATACATGCTCGTCGGTTACGAGAACTCCTTATTTGACCCTTCCTCAAGAGGTCGTGAATTTGGTCCATAAAGGTACGTCTAGGACGTCCCCGTCCGACACTACCACTCACCTTCGCGACATAAATTTCTTTTGTTACTCTCCTTTCATCCATCCTTTCAATGTGGCCAAACCACCGAAGCATTCCTTTCTCAATCTTAGTCACTACATCTTCTATCAATCCACATTTTTCTTTTATGACGCTATTCCTGACTCTATCACTTACTTTCAGCCCACACATACTTCTCAAAGCTCTCATCTCCATTGCATTTATCTTACTTTCATGCTTGTTATGCCACACTCACGTACGCTACGTAGTACTAGCGTATTATATAATCAAATGAATTTTGAATAATTAAGCATGCTTATTAATAATTCCGATATTATTTACATGTGCTGTATTTAGGTACCAGTGGCTCAATCACGTCGAAACTATTTAACCTACTAACGTCAATATTAGTATTAGTGGAGTGTATAATTTCGCATTAACATAATATTATTATGGTGATTATACTAATAATATTATTATGGGCATAAGACGTATTATATGTTTGTTTATGTTTGTACTATTTGCTATAAGCATGCAGAATGCGAGTTTTTGATAACCCGCTTTCAGTTTCTCAACAAGGACATATTTTTTCCTCTGATTCAAATGATATGATGAGCATGCTATATGGATGGTAAGCGATACGACCGCCCATAAACAGTAGCAACGCCACACATAACTTTTAATTCTAAAATACTGCGTGCCACTCCACTGCGCTCATCAGCCTGACATAAATCGTTAAGACTACAATGATGGTTACAATGTCCTTCAAAGCAGAACACACCAGTGCATGCACACTCCTGCTTGAAGGCTTATCCTTGATATAAAACTCACAAGTAAAAGGCCGTCATAAAACAGTACTAACTCATGGAGCGATTTAGATGGCAGACGTAAAAGTAAAAAATAGTGAATTATCTTTATAAATGCAATTGCCAGAAGTAATATCGTAAATAAAGCTTAACTGTTGAAGAGAATAGATGGCTAATATTTTTACTTTTAAACTTTGTACGTAAAGAATAAAAATATTCAAGAGAAAGGAGCATTATCTAGATGAGAATAAGAATAAGCTAGAGGGAATGTTTTGTTAGTTTAAGAGCGAGATATCTATCCGGAGAGTCGTAAATGGAAAGTGCTATGATCAAACACAATCTCGGGATGAATAAAAATAATTGCTTCGAGGAAAATCATTATCGACAATCGTTTTATCAACACTGCGCTTTTTCTTGCGGTAGTTTAACGATGACTATCGCTTGATATTACCATGTGAAACTTTAATACTGTAAAATTTAAGCTCTACTGGAACTATAAAATTATGCTGCACGATCGTGGCTAAGTTTTGAAAGCAGTTTTATTTATAGAAACAACGTTTTTTAACGTCTGGATATCTTTAGGTAAGGCCTTTGATCAGCGGTGGGCTTTATGTGGCTGATGATGATAACTAAACAGATTTTTGTATTTGCATTGCACACATTTCTCTGGTTGTCGTGAAAGACCAATTACGACAAAATACTGTAACGCTTACGGCACACGTTCGGTTTCCTAATTAGGTTTTCTGATCAGGAATTCAGATTCGGAATTCCGAGTGATTAGCACAAACGTCCGGTTTTTTGTACCAACACGTTTGGTTTTCTAATTAGGTTCCCTGATCAGGAATTCAGATTCAGGAACGTGTGCGCGTTGTTGAACATTTTCTATGTAAGCGGAGCATTCAGGTTTCCGAATCTGAATTCCTCATCAGGAAACCTAATCAGGAAACCGAACGAGTGCGGCAAGCGTAAGGATTCCAAAACATACCATTGAGCAATATGAAAACGGTTATAAGATTAACTTACCACAATTACGATACTATTGTGGATACGATACTATTGTGGATAGTGAATTGTTTGATGATCGATTTTTGGTGTGGAGATCTGATAGGAACTATTTGGATAGGAAGCAAAATAAGGGGGGTGGTGTTCTCATAGCAGTTCGTCGTGAACTCGCGGCAGAGAGCCCAATGGAGTGGTTATCATCAGCGGAAGATCTATGGGTTACAATTATGCTGCGCAACCGAAAAGAAGTAGGTAATCGTAGTTATAAGATTCACATCTGTACAGTATACATATGTAACCAAAATCTCTGTAATTCAATTGATGTTCAACGTATAAATTTTGTTAAGAACTTAACTAACATCATTTTACAAAATCCTCTAGACAAATTTATAATCTTGGGTGACTTTAATATGCCTAATATTTTATGGTCTCCCAGTAGTGATGGCATATCCTTTTCCCCGAGTAATATATTGGGCTCGCATCAGTGTGAGGTATTCGATGAATTAAATACTTGTAACTTATTTCAATATAATTGTTTTTCCAATATTAACAACCGTGTTTTGGACTTGGTATTCTCAAATCACGATATCTCAATCAAATGTTGTGATTTTCCGCTTGTAAAAGAAGATCCCCAACATAAATCAATCGTCTGTGAGGCACATTTTGTTAGGTTCCATACATTAAAATCACTATCATATAAAAAATTTATTTATCACAATGGTGATTACGAATCGATCTGTTCTGGTCTTGATGTTATCGATTGGAACGCGGAATTATATAATAAATCCTTTGAAGATGCGGTTTCTTTTATGTACAGTAGTCTATGTGAATTACGTAATTTATATATCCCATTGAAGACGGTAATACCCTCCAATAAATATCCGATATGGTACAGTAAACCTTTAATTAGAATGTTAAAAGAAAAGTATAAATTTCACCGTAAATTTAAAGTTTATCGGAATAAAAGTGATTACGATTCTTTTTCAATTTTAAGAGATCGGGCGAAAGTATTGGAAACGGAGTGCTATACCTCATATATAGAAAATATTGAAAATAACATCAAAACGAATCCACGTGCTTTTTGGTCCTACGTTAAGACAAAAAGCCAAACGCATTCTTACCCTTCAGTGTTCCATTACGGCGATATTTCCGCAGACCATGGCGAAGAGATCGTTAACATGTTTGGGGAATATTTTCACTCCACCTTTCTCAGTGACACCACCACCGTTACAGATACACTTATTGACACGCCTGAATCACATATTGCCGACATAAGTAATGTGGAAATTTTAAATAATGAAGTCTTCAAACAACTTAAAACCCTGAATCTTAATAAGTCCGCTGGGCCTGATGGCATCCCCCCAGTTTTCATTGTAAAATGTGCAAGAAGTTTGACCCTGCCTCTGTCTATTCTATATCGTCGATCCATAACGGAAGGAATAGTGCCAGGTATTTGGAAGCATGCATACATCACTCCAATCCACAAAAAAGGACCCAAAAACAAAATTGAAAATTATAGACCTATCTCTAAACTGTGTCTTTTTGCAAAAAATTTTGAAAAAGTAATTTATACACAACTCTGTTCTGCTATCAAGCATGACCTCAACCTCTTTCAACATGGTTTTATTAAGGGCAAATCTACCACTTCTAATTTGCTTCTTTGCAGTGAGTTTATTTCACATCATATGTCGGAATTCGCCCAAGTTGACATAATTTATACGGATTTTACCAAGTGTTTCGATAGAATTGATCACTCGATATTGCTAAATAAACTGAAACTCATTGGAATTAGAGGAAATTTGTATCGGTGGTTCTCTTCATACGTTCGCAATAGATGCCAGACTGTAGTTCTTAATGGATATACTTCATCTCCCATGAGTATTCCTTCGGGAGTACCTCAAGGGTCTTTGTTAGGTCCTCTTCTTTTCCTCATATTTATCAATGATGTCCACATATGTTTCAAATACTCTAAAATACTTCTTTACACGGATGATATGAAGATTCTCCACGTTATCCGTAACATGGATGATGCACTATGTTTGCAAAGTGATCTAGACAGATTTCAAACTTACTGTATTAATAATAAATTGAGTCTGAATGTTTCCAAGTGCTATGTATCCTCCTACACGCGTCAATTAAATGTAATTAATTTTGGCTATACCATCAACAATATAAGTTTATCTAGGGTGAACTCTATTCGCGACCTAGGCGTGACTTTTGATAAGAAGCTACTATTTGATCAACATGTGGACAACATCATTAAAAAGGCTTCGCGAGCCCTGGGCTTTGTACTTAGAATGTCATCCGAATTTACCAACATTAAAACCTTTAAAATACTTTACTGTGCGTTTGTTAGAAGTCATTTGGAGTATGCCTCACAAGTATGGAATCCGCGTTACATCAGCTACATTTCTAGGATTGAGAGAATCCAGGAACGTTTTTTAAGGCATTTACAGTTTAGAGCGAAAATTTATCTTACCAATTATAATGAGAGGTGTAAGAAATTCCATTTCTTACCGCTTAAAGAACGTAGGGATATAGCAGACTTATGCTATCTAGTGAATGTGGCGAACGGGACTGTTGACTGTCCGGAACTTTTAGAAATGATTGGCTTACGCACAACTACAGCTTTATTTCGTAAACCTAGTCTCTTATATGTGCAATCGGTGAGGACGAACTACAGGCAGAATGCATACATTTTAAGGGCAAGCAGATATTTCAACGACGTAGTTGCAGGTTTTAATAGTAATGATACCGATGTTGATTTGGATTTATTTAACACAACTGCTAAGCATGTTAAGCGGCTGCTGGGCGACAGGTTTTTTAGTTTATAGAATATTTGAGTTTTCTAAAAGATAAGCAAGGCATTTTAATAAATTAACTCGTTTAAATAATCATATTAGTGACATATATTAGTATCCTACTTGTGGAAACTTGTAAATGGCCTTCTTTTTTTTTATATTAATATTGTACGTACTAGCTGTAAGTTTTCCAAATAAATGAAAATAAAATAAAATAAAATTACGTTTGAAGACCGGAACATACTGGCCACATTGATAAACATTAGTCAATTATATTGATTGTTGGCACTCAGTACTCGACATCTATTGTATTCTATAAGTATTCCGAACCTGACAATAAATGTTACCTTCATACATAACGTAAATGTATAAAAAGAAGAAACACATAAAGAAGAAAGTTTAAAGAAATACAGCAACCGAAGTAAAAAAGAAAATATAACGTGTAAAGAAAATGAAATAACTGAAGTGATGAATGAGACATAGAATTAAATGGTTGCTGTATTCCTTGGGGTATTCGCTCATACCAAGTCATTTTTGTTTAGATTACAAATTGCAGTTTACAATATTGAATAGCGGTTAGACGCTATCAAAGTTTACGTCAAGCTCACCTTTATAATTCTCAATCAACTAGGTGTGGACAAGTTGCAGGAGCAAAGTTCGACGCCGCAGAGACATCCCTTTGATATCGTGTTGTTCCTACTCTACCCACAACTCTTTATCCGCTGCTATTTAACTGGTATTAGACAACGACTCGACCGCAAACTTTAGCTCGCTTTTGTAAGGTACATATTTATCACATGCAGCATTCAACCACATTTTCTGACAGTGCCAAATTCTTATTCCTAATTATTTTGGGTTTTGGGTTTGTTAAACAAGACATAGTATTATGGAAAATATTTGTTGAAATCTATAACCTAAAATATATTTTATATGTTTACCGTGATCCAAATTTCCTAAATGCGAGCACGCATATTTGTTTTGCTCGCATAAGGCTTGAATAAAAAAAAAACCTAGAATATTTACGAAGTGGACAATAGTCTAGTTGGGAATGGAACGGTCTGTCGAGACATTGTCCGGAGGTTCAAAACCCAAGGCACACACCTCTGACTTTTCAAACTTACGTGTTTATTGTTTATCAATTATGGTTCGCTTGAACGATGAAGGAAAACATCGTGGGGAAACCTGCATACCTAAGAAGTTCTTTATAAGAATTTCGAAAATATGTGAAGTCTATCAACCCGCACTCGGCTAGCGTGGTGGAGTAAGGTCTAAAACCCTCTCAGTAGTAGAGGAGCCCGTGCGCAGCTGAGGGACAGTATATAATACAGGGTTGATATTATTTTTATTATTGGTTTACGAATGAGCTTAAAAACAAAGAACTTAGTATATTGATTGCACAATACTACGGTACGATAGTTTGTTTCGAAAAACAATATTTAATGAAAACAAGGATAGGCACACGTCACACAACAAAACTTCTAGTGATTTGCTGCCGAATCGGTGAATGTGTCGCAACCATTGATGTATATACATCAATGGTCGCAACATATTTTTTTAATGCAGCTAGTAATCGTAGACAGAAAATGCAACCAGTAATAATTATAATATTATAGTGTAATTAAATTTTATAAATATTTTTATTAATTTGCTTGGATATCTTCTAACGATATGACTTCAATAGGTTTTCGAATGTCGCTGACCTGACAAACCGCTTTTGGTCCCTCCTCGGAGCTGAGCGGCATCTTTAACAGATTACCTCAGATTTATATAACTGAATGGTTTTATGTGCCACTGAACTGCAAAATTAAGGATCAGGTACAAACATAAACTAAGGTTCGTGACTGTACAAAGAATTGTATTGTTTGACATTTCATTCACGGAATTGGTTGTTTACAGTCTGCAGAGTACATATCGCAAGCTAGTAAGCAATTTTTAACTGTTAGCAAGTGAACGTCTGTATAACAAGACGAGCAAACTAGTTAATTGCCGCGCTGATTGCGTTAAATGGAAATGTTCCAATACAATCATGCATCCATTAGCAAACAATCTTATCACTTAGCGGAGAATACGTTAATTAATTCTATCGGCTGTGAGTACATGATGCTTTAGGACAAAGGACGTTGGTCAAAAGCAGGTACCCTGAAATATGAATACAATATTCTTACCTTATTCTTTGTTTGAAAGTTGGAGTAGATAAATGTAAATGTAATGTAATTTTGTAGAGTGTAAGTAAAAAGTTAAAAGGTCATTATAATAATTTAGAATTTGACATGATAAGATTTATGTTCCTAAATAATAATGAAAGTGTTCAAGGTGCCTCTATGCAGAGATACATTCTAGAAGCCCTATTTTATTCTTTGCGTTATTTGTTAGTCATTCATTCAATGGAAATATGTCCTTTCAGGTAGATTATGCGATCAGAGCATTCACTCTGTTCAACTGAACTGTATTGCAATCCGTACATCTTACTTTAGGTGGCTTCAATATTGATTAAAGCGATCTATCGCTATATGTTTTCAGTTTGGTTAGACGTTTTCGCGTGCAGCAAACATTACTTCTAACTCCAGTATTTTAAACAAATTGTCTTCATGGATTTTCTTGTGTTTCGCCGCTAATATGACTCTACAAATTGATTAAATTCAACCGATCATTCTCTTTTTGTGGACAGCTTCTTTATGGTAGCCATTAGTTTTGTCACCTCAGCGAACAGTAGCAGTGACCCGAAGGCCTGACCTTCATTCCCATTTTGGGCAATTCTTTACGAGATTTTCGATTACAAGGTGTGATTTGTTCGGGATTGGATATGTGACCCGTAAAGCGTAAGCCTATCCCATAAGATGGAAATGAGTTTCAGTACTGTCTGCGTATTATTCCGTTGCAGGTTGGTATTACTGCCTTAGGAGAGCTTAGTTGGTAAACTAATATATGTGATAACACAATGCGGTTTATTAATTTTTCTGTGGTGCCTACGAGAAGAATAGAATCGGCAAGTCAAGAAACAAGAAATAACAAATCAAGCGGAACGTGAAAAGCAATTATGCAGGCCAGCATAACTGTGCTGACCACCCGGGGATGTATTAGCTCTTGCCGGTCAGATTTTTGGATTCCATTTCACTTAAAGTTAGATGCAACGAAGCCACCTTTTTTTAAAAAAGAGCCTAGCCTTCTTATATAGTATTTTTTCTTCTTTCGTATGGGGATGTTCATGGACAGCGGTGATAACTTGCTACCAGGTGATCCACTTGATTCGCCGTATCTTATTTAAAAATTTCAAGTGATAAAATGGGGTCATTGCTGTCCCTACATCCAAAAATAATCGTACAAGCGTTGCTAAACCAAATGGGAGTTTGTTGTTCCTGGGTCTACAGGAATCACTATATGAAACGTTAACTACACGTCGGAATTCGTAATACAGTGAAACAATTTCGAAAGCATACAATGAAGATAGTTAAATGATACCATGAGATAGACTATGATAGCGAAGCTTATATTCTATAACTCAGTAAAATACTGGTAACTGTAAATTCTTCTTGTGTCAAAGACATCAATAGAAGTGTACAAATATGTAAAAATTCAAACCATAATTCAAATTAATAATGATGCAATGCAATTAATGTTCCAATACTTGTGTAAGCCAAGACCATTTTCATATGAGTACAGAGGTACCCAAGTAAAGACTTTCAGTCCGTCGGTACAGTAAAAAGCAAATAATCCATACATAATCAGATGAAATTGTTGACACGCATATTTTGAATAAAGCATTTTTTATCTAAAGCCATTCAGTCTTGAAGAAACTAGAATGAATTCGTTACATCCACGAATATTATTAGGTACGCAAATTTTCATTTTGCATCACCTCATAGTCGTTTGGTTTTATACCTCAACGAGATCTTTTCAAAACTATTTACCAGAATTTTTTTAATTAAGTTTATATTAGTAATGGCATGGAATTTTTCAATTTACACTTCAACATTCAAAGAGGAACTAAAGACACTACCGCACAAATATAATGTCGTTCTATTATACTGAAATCATTAAACTAACGAACAGGAAAAATAAGGCCGTCATTAAGACAGTAATTCAAAAAGCCGAAGAAAAAGTAATTATGAGAGTGAAATGGAAATATAAAAACTCGACGTTTACAATGCAGCGACCGCGGCTGGCGAGGCAGAGTGTGAGTTACTTGGAAAGCGCCGAGTCTCGGAATTAACCTCATTAAACTGCCGGTATGTCTTAAGTCGGTTTCAACTATTCATTTCATTTCAATATTACTTTGACTTGTTATTAATTTAAAAAAGAATATACAGGCTCATTTTGACATTGCGTTACTAAACGAAACCACATATTTATCTCCTTGAAAATGACAATTTTCATTAAGTAATTTTAACCATAGATGTAAAATATAGAAAAAAAATGTAAGTTTCAACAAATTAATAAATGGCAATAAAAAGTTACTATAACTTTACATGCCCTAATGCCATTACTAGGTACTACTACTCTAATAGGATTCGCCGCAGCGGCACCATTACACTTTCAGTCAGAGAAGTATACTCACAGTCCATTTTCGAATTAAACAAGGTAAAAGATGTAAAAAAAATCAGCAAAGTAAAATTCCGTTGTTTATGAAAATACTAATTTTTCATGGATGAGTTTTGGCATAATTTTAGCAGAGGCAATGACGAATATGTGGTTTCATTATGTACGGTTTCGTACATCGAGCTTTGTTACCTACCGTTAGTGCTGATACGACTTTTCTGCACAACAAACATTTCTAACAATTCGCGTGAGGGCGACGTCCCGCTATGACCTGCATTAATAAGCGTTTTTTGCCAACGCGACAATTTACTTCCATCGAACGTTTCTGATACGTACTTGTGCTATACCAAACGCCGACCCGAACACTTGTCTCGCATCAGAGTAATAATCGTTAAACTATAACAGTTGTGATTTAACAATAAACTGGTGATTTTACTACTACAAGTTTACATCCATTGCACCCCGGAACTCGCAACACCTACATACACCACTGCTCCAACGAGCTATCTAATGTCACTAAAAACATAAATTTTATTAACACAAGTTCAAAATAACCCTGTATATATTTTTTACATTGAGTAAAACAGAGAAGAACTGTTATTTCTTATTACTAGAAGCTACTATTGACGAAAGAGGTTTCTTTCGGCGACCACATGGCCACATCTTACCGTGGTATTAATATATACCTAAATTATAATTTACGGCCTTTTATATACCTAAATTATAAAAGGAAAAAATCATCATTGTGTCTCCGTGTTCATAAATACAGACACAAGGCAACTTTTAAAACATGTTCCAGGTAACAGTAAATTCTACAATATTTAAATACATTTAATCAGGTTTACCGTTCTACTGCTAGGAAATAAGATATTATTAGAAACTGCAACGGTTTTGATTTAAATAAAAATATGTACCACTGACTTTACAGAAATACTTTCACAAAAAATATCACCAAGCGAACGACCGGCACGATTTCAATGACCAACTAACTCGAACTGTCAAATGTTCTATGCTTTTATAGCAAAAATTGTAGGTCATGTCATTAATACCCGCACAAAAAATATTTTTGCCCTAACACGGCCTTTCCTGACAATGTGATCGTCCTCGATCACATACTTTTTTTTTTTTTTTTTTTAGTCTCTCCAACGGTACAGCTGTCAAAAAATTAGTAAACTGTACAATCCAAACGATTCTCAATAAACCGAGATGAATGATGAGCCTCGTGACGGCAGCAGTAAATAAGGACTGCAGCGCCCACGAGAGTTCCTTCATGGGCGGATTGACCCAAAACATTTTAGCTTTAGTTACCCATTGTAACACAATCAAGCAATTTCGAATCAGTAATGGTTGAGTTATGGAACCCAATCATTTCTGAAACAAGAACGTCTAGCAACCACTAGCAGGGTCCCAGAGAACAGCAACAATATCATAAACAGTGCCACATTCGGAGCACGAGATAGCCACAATGTCGGGACTATAAGAAAATCGTACTACCACAAACTAGAGAGTGCCACAATGTCGGGGCACAAGATAGCCACAATGTCGGGGCTGTGAAAATCGTACTGCCACAAACCACAATGTCGTGACAGAGTGCCACAATGTCGGGGCACGAGATAGCCACAATGTCGGGGCTATGACAAGGCTACTCCAACTGGAGAGCGCCATTCCGCAGCGCTTAAAGCGCACCGTTTCGTATCGTCAAAAGCGCACCGTTCCTTAGCGCCAAAAGCGCACCGTTTCGTATCGTCAAAAGCACACCGTACCTTAGCGCCAAAAGCGCACCGTTTCGTATCGTCAAAAGCGCACCGTTTCGTATCGTCAAAAGCGCACCGTTCCTTAGCGCCAAAAGCGCACCGTTTCGTATCGTCAAAAGCGCAAACAATTACGCAGCGCAAAAGCGCAAACAATTCCGCAGCGCAAGAAGCGCATAATTCCGCAGCGCTTGAATGCACTGTTCCGTGGTGCATAGAACGCAGTTACGTGCCGCCTAGCCTGTCTGATCGGACCGCGTCTGTTCGCAGTTTGAACAGCACGTATTTACGCATCCTAGTGCGCTACTCTGCACCGGGCACACACCAAACGGATCTCCGGTTCTAGTAAGCACAGAAAAACAGTAACACACCGTTCGGCCTATTCTGACCTTTGATTAAGACTCGTACCAAACTCTCCGAATAGCCATTAATCTTCATCGCTACAACAAAAACTCCATTCGCGAAGTGGTCTGGACATTACGTCCAGTAGCCACCATATGGCAAAACGAGATACCAACATTTGCGGGTATCACGGAGAAATAAAGGAAAACATAACCCTCAAGCAGGAAATATGAGTCATACGATACCACACTTCATATTAAGTCCCCGATCCTCTGCAATGGAGCCGCTAGCATCTAGCGCTAGTTGACACACGCGCAGTCATCCTGTCCGGGTCACCTCGGAACAGCATCCAAGTTATATGCGGCACGCGTACAGAAACCTTTGAGCACCGATAGTTCGATCACGGTGCCCGTAAACACTTCTTCATTCGAAGTCACACACAAGTACACATAACGTTCTCCACAGTAGCATTGGTATTTAGCATAGCTATGTAATGAACACAATCCACATGTATGGGCATCGATTACACATCCCAATTCTGATATTAGAAACTGCAACGGTTTTGATTTAAATAAAAATATGTACCACTGACTTTACAGAAATACTTTCACAAAAAATATCACCAAGCGAACGACCGGCACGATTTCAATGACCAACTAACTCGAACTGTCAAATGTTCTATGCTTTTATAGCAAAAATTGTAGGTCATGTCATTAATACCCGCACAAAAAATATTTTTGCCCTAACAATATATTATCGAAAATTTGAACATATTTTACGATGCTATTTACAATTAACAAGAATCGGAAAATCATTTGCCAATAATGATACACTTCATAACACTCTAGTATTCCGTTGCGTAGGAATTCATTAAAAAGGTGCCAATATTTGTATTTTATTCCATTCTTCTAAAGTAGGTAATCTCATTAATTCGATTTTTTCACCGGCACATTACATAATCTGGATTAGCATATAGAATACTTTTGTCTCGTATAATGCTAAGACTAAGCCTGAAGACTAAGGCGCAGAAGCCCTCGTGAGAAATATTAATGATAAGGGCTTAATACGCATAATATATATTCCATTCTTATATGAGAAAGGATGAAGATATAAATTATAGTATCTGGAGATTCTCACTCCAAGTAAAAGCTTTAACTTGAACTATCGATTTATTTCTGAATCTGAAAAATATGTGTGTCAGATCCATTAAAAAATATATTTAGACCCCTTCATTTATCACTAACTTTTTTAAAAACGTTAATTTAAAGTGTGGTTTTAAAGAAAAATAAAATTACATAAATCATATAATCGGAGGGCTTCAATTTTTTTTATTTTTACTGTTTTTTTTATCTAGAGGTAAGCATCATGACGGATCCTAAACAAGTAACATAACCTGATCTTTGAATACAAAGCACTTCGGGGCACAATACTTTGGTCAGATTAGTTTTTCCATACATATTTTATTTCTACCTATAAATAAAATGTATTATGTGCAATAAATTAGTTTTTCGTCCAAAATAAAATTACTAAGGACGCTTTATTCAAAATGTCAAATTGAGAAATGCTTATAATATAATCTATTAATGATTTTATCTTTCCTGTGGGAAAGATACAACATAATCAATGAACCAATCGAGTCAAACCGATTCAATGAAGATATTTTTGATTATTTTAACAAACTGTTGGTTACTCATTTCTTATTCACGAAAGAAGGCTTAAGAGAGATTGAAATTCAAGTGGCTTTTGCGCACTCTCAATCGCAAAAAGCATTGGATCTGTCTTATAACTCTCAATCGTTTCTTAAGAAATGGAAAGCCACTCGGAACAGTCCGACCGTAGAATGCAATTACCGAAATGAAATTTCCTTAAAAGTGTGTTTAATATTAATTCATTACCGAGCCATTTTAAAGGCATTACTTTAAATGGTACTACTTTCATAAAAAATCCTGTACATCGGAGTAATCGGATCTGCATCGCCGGCTATTTTGGTCATATATTTTCTATTCTTGATTTTTTAAGCAATTTTATGACAAGACATGGAAGTTGTTCTTAGATTAGACTTAGCGTCACACCGGTTGTCCAAAGACTAAGAACCTAGGGCAAATAACTCATACAACAATCACAGCGTGATAAGAAAGGTCATATTTTATTGTAATTTTAAATGAAGAAACATGTAGTTAATACACACACACACACACACACACACACACACACACACACACACACACACACACACACACACACACACATACACACTCACGCCATCTATTCCCGGGTAGGCAGAGGTACAATTAATGCACCTACTTTTTTCCGTGCGTATTCGATCCCATGATGTGATAAGGGGCGAGCCTATCGCCATATCGGGCGCAAATTCCAGTCTCCGGGCTGAATCCCTCCCGCCGCCAGACGAGATGTAGGAGGCGTCGGGTGGACGACTGACCGACGTCTCCCGCCCTGTGGATTGGGGGCGTTTGGGGAATTCCACCACGGTATCCCCTGCCTGTCGTAAAAGGCGACTAATAGGGGCCTCCGGGGGTCACGGGTGGGCGGGAGGTGCCGTCCACCTTCTAGCCAACTTCTGTGACCCCCGTGATGGACGGCAGCGTGTCTCACGCTGCCTCGGACGCCAAAAGGTGGGCACGGTACGGTGTTACGGGGCTTCTGAGTCCCCGCAACAACAGGAAAAGGACCGCAACAGCGGTACGCGCAGGGGCGGTTGCGGACGACAACTTAGACGTGAGTCGGAGGAAGCCCGCAGCCGTCCCTAATGCGCAGAAGATGGCCATGAAAAAAAAAAAAAAAAAAAAGTCTGCGGGCTGATACTGAGTAGAAAAATTCAATATCACTTTGCCCGACTTGGAGATTGAACCCGAAACCTCAGCATTGCCGTCGTACCGTAATAGAACTACGTCACCGAGGCAGTCATGTAGTTCATGTAGCTTATAGCACAAAAAATTATAAAACAAAAACTTTTTAACAAAAAAATTAAACCGCCAAAAAAACTAAAAAGCAACAAATAATAATCATTTTTTATTTAACCATAATAACTAATATATACGTATATTTGGAGTCGGTGCCTAACTTACGTTGCCAGCTAAGCTATGCAAATACACGAACAAATATACGAAAACAATGTTCAATTTAAATTAGGCATCGACTCCAATTATACGCATATATTAGTTATTAAACTTATTAAGGTTGAATATGAATAAGCAATGTTTATCATTGATTGCTTTTCAGTTTTTTTGACGGTTTAATTTTTTTGTTAAAAAGTTTTTTTACTCAGATTTTCAATAAATCGTGTATATTTGTTTCCAACTTCTCACAGTTGGCAACTTTTGTATTCGAAGCCACTGATTACGAAGTTATCGACTTATAAACTCAATGGAAATTTCGTGTCACATAAATTTTACACGAAATGAGTTATGCAGCGGCTACTTATGAAAATATATTTCAGGTGAAATTATGAAATTTGTTGCGTATACAGCACTAGTCGTGTTCTCTTTTTTAGCAGCGCTCTTTTCTACGTGTTTGACGTACCTACATAATATTATAAATATTATAGAAACACTCAGAACAATAACTAAAGTCAGTTATTATCTCCTAGAGTAATAGTGTTCTGTGGTTATTATTCTGAGATGGCACATGTAAGAGCTACGTTGTGCCTTGGCGTCTAGTTTAAGAACATAGACCCTTAAAAAGGCTCCATCTGTTTGTCTGAATTCTATTCTTTATAGAAATAACCATGCAAACGCAATTAAATTGCCTTTCTCTGAAGTATAATCTCGTCGAATGGTACATAATGCGTGTTTTAGTAAAATTGTTAGAAATAAGATATTTTTTTGTGGCTATGAATGACGTGATGAGCATGCCGTTCGCCTGATGGTAAGCCATACGACCACCCATAAACAGTAGAAACAACATCCAGCACCTTGAGTTACAAAGTACTGTGTGGCATTCCACCGCGCTCGTCATCCTGAAACATAAGATGTTAAGTCTCATTATGTCCTGTAGTTACTCTGGCAACTACAATGCCCTTCAAACCGAAACACGACAGTACATGCACACTGCAGCTTGGCAGTAGAAATAGACATTGACCCACTAAGATGGACTCTTATATATAAGATTCCTACCACCAGTGATACCACCAGTTGATAAGAAATTTAATCAGAAAATTCAGTTCTGAAGCTTACTTTACTAAATTCTGTACGATTAAATGTTTTAAGCGCTATAAATTTCAGTGAAATACTTATTAAATTTCTCCAATACAGAAACACAAATTAGCAAACGCCTTCAAGGATTTTGTTGGCAGACGCTGCTAAATGACACATAGAGCTTCGAAAAGGTATTTAATTAGACAGAGACTGTAAGTAAAATATTTTGTTATTGTAACACATTTTGATGGGCCTGCTTGGGATAATTTAAAACAACCATTTGTAAATCTTATTTCGTACTATTCTATAATTTATAATGTATAATCTAGGTATTTGACAGGGTTTAGTAGCAGAGTTAAGGTGACTGGAATATGTTGAATATCAATATATGTACTGTTAGAATCAAATCCTACTAATATTATAAAGGCGAAAGTTTGTAAGAATGTCTGGATGTATGGATGTATGGATGTTTGTTCCTCTTTCACGCAAAAACTACAGAACGGATTTCGATGAAATTTGACACACGGGTAGATCATGTCCTGGATAAACACAGGCTACTTTTTATCCCGGGGAAACACAAACCGGGACTTTAATCCCGGAAAAACTTTTTAATGCGGGTGGAGCCGCGGGCAAAAGCTAGTGTTCAATAATACTTACAAAGGAAATGTCCGCTTTTTGTATAATATTTTTTATTGGATCCAAGATCCATATAATGCCCCTTTGTTATACCTAAAGTTTACGGCTGGTTAGATTCTGAGGCCCAGCACCCATACAAGAAGCGGAAATCTCCTTTATTGCGCCATTTATAGATAGATTATGACTATATTTTAATAAAATTGAGCAAGATTTCTTTTAATATCAATTTATTATGCGTCCACAAATATATCGGTTAAACGAATTCTGTCAAGAGAGAGCAACAACGCCACACACGGCGGAAATAAAAAATAACATAAATGCATTTACAAAGATACCTTCAAATCTACATACTAAATGCGTTTACAAAGAAACATTATAAAGACACCTTTAAATTTATCTTTATCCAATAATAGACGTCATAAACAAAGGAAACCGAAGAGCTTAAAAATATTACTATAGTAATTAGCAGTGGCGGTCCTTCCATAGAAGCTGAAAAGCCCGGCTTGCCCTAAAATAATTTACCTAAGTACTCAAAACCAAATGTGTAAAAATAACCAACATTTTACGGTCAAAACGCTTTGAAATAGTTTTCTTTACAACCTTAAAATTCCCGCGCTACGGTTCGCTGAACCAGTTCGCCTCGAGCGCACCTATTGACACACCACTATACCCACACACACACCACCACACACGCGCCGTACACGCATTTAATATTTAATACAAAACAGCTGAATGCGCACAAAATATACTCATCACTCTCTCTCTCGTTGGGTTTTACCTGGCTTTTCGCCGCTATATTTCTGCCTCATTCGCACTTATGGATAGAATACGCATCAACTACTACCACAAATGTATAGCTATAGTAAGTTTCTATAGCAATCAGTACTGGAAATTAATCCAAGCTTAATGCCTCGGGTTGCCAATTGAAAGAGTTACCTCTAATACGCTTGCTTTTATTTTGCATTATATTCGTAATGTAAATGCGTATTTTTTTATTTATCATGACTATGTAAGAATTTTAGTATTAATCTAATTATAATTACATATCTAATTATAATTTTTAAGGTATTGCACTATAATTTTATTTATCAATAAGTTTTCTTCACATTTTCAGCATTAATTCCATGGTATAATTATGACTCGAACCTGGCAACACCAGTTATTTGTTCTGATTGAGTTGTGAATGATACATTTTGAAGTATTTGTGTTTATTAAGTGGTTTTTGAGTTATTTTAAGCATTTAAGGTGCAATAATTATGAGTGAAATTATCTCTTGTAATAGTTTATGTAGTGTGGGAAAGGTTTGATCGGCAAGAATATGGTAAATTTGTTAGATTATGATGGAAAACAACAACTTTTAACTAGTTGGCGAAAAGCTCGACTGTATTTGAAGAAACATAAAAGGTATTTAGATTAGTATACAAAACTAATTATTGTCTTATTGCTCTAATACGCAATACGACTATGTATCACGTTGTATTGTTGATCTTGCATATTTTTTTCGAACGAAACAAGTGTTTGGAATGGGTAAGTAGAATCAGGTAAAATTATTTAATTATTGTAGTGTTGTTACTTCTTCTTACATTATATGATACAGGTGTAATCTAAGTACTTAGTTTATCTTTAGGACAAAAACTTTTCAGAAGTTGCAATGGCTCAAAATCGTTTTTGAATAAAGGTACATAATTTGTACAAGGTGATTAGTCGCCTCCGTGGCATAATTGTATCGTGCGCGGTGTGAACATATGGTCCGTGGGCCAGTGACAGATTTCGATGACCAAGTTTCTCTCAAACGATAATTGGTGAGACGCATCAGAGACGTGTATCATAAAGCCTCGTGAACGTCAGCTTCGGCTCCGTGGGTGCCATGAGCGGTGGTAGCCTCCCAAAGATGTAGAAAAAAATATATTATTCAGTCATTTCCTCCCAACTAAGAATCATTTTAAATTGTAGCTAACCCGATACCTTGAAGAAAAAAAATAATCAGCTGACTGTAACTTGGGGCATTATGCGTCAGCTGGTCAATCAAACATGTAAAAAA
The DNA here is from genome assembly GCA_949316025.1 of Lapara coniferarum. NCBI lineage: Eukaryota > Metazoa > Arthropoda > Insecta > Lepidoptera > Sphingidae > Lapara > Lapara coniferarum. The sequence continues at coordinate 8,148,520 of OX438920.1, forward strand.
AATATATCATTTTAGTGATTTCCTCTCAACTACAAATTTACCTGATGATAGCTTATACGCAACTATGAATAAATATATATGTCAGCTGGCTGTATGCCGGGGCAAAAACCGTCAGCTGATGCCTTGAAAGTTATAACGCAGGTGTTAGGCGAGAGCTTCTATTACATAATTACATGCATCCGCTGACAATGTTTCCCTCGAATTAATGATAGTAGATTCTCTTTATTAATTACAGCATTGTATTATCAATCTATACATGTAAAATGCTTTGTCCTGAATGACTGACTGACAGTTAAACGCACAGCCCAAACCTCTGACCGTAGAGATCTGAAACTTGCAGGGTGTGTTCCTTGTATGACGCGATGTAGGCATGCAACACTTTTCTAACCCTTAGATTAGAAACGTGTTGCAAAGGTGGTACCTGCAGTAGGTTGTGTTAATCTGAAAAGTCTTCTGCTGACCACTTTATCTTACTCCGGAGAGTACAATAAACTATAAATTCATAATCACTGTTCTTAATATTTCTTCAGTTATTTAATTATATACGTATTAGTCGTAAAGTATTTATACATTTCATCGGAAAACTCATATCTGAGCGTAAAGTCAAACATTTAAGATACATTATATCTTCCCAGATGAAAATTTATAAGCTGATTAGCTTTTGCCCGCAGCCGCGGTCGTACGAGAGAGTTTTTTTTTTGATAAAGGTCCCACTTATACATTTTCACGGGATAAGAAGTAGCCTAAAACTTTCTAGTTTCCCAGATGCTCGAATTATCTCCATACCAAATTTAATCAAAATCCGTTTGATAGTCTTTGAGTTTATCGCGTACAATATTTTTACCCCATTAGGGGTTGAATTTCGCAAAATCCCGTCTTAGTGAGCTCCAACGTCCTAAAAGGAACCTCCACAAAATTTTAGACTCCTAGCACGTGTAGCTTCTCAGATTTCGTGATGAGTGAATTAATGACCTTTCGTTTTTATACATATTTTATATTACGGGATGAATTTCAATAAAACATGAAACACGTCTTCTATCAGTTCTGTTAAAAATAAGTTTAAGCAAAATTTGAAGTAGGTTGGACCAAGGAATCACGTTGGCCCATACAAACTTTGACCCCCTTTTTCACCCTCTTAGGGGTAGACTTTCGGAAAATTCAATCTCATTAGATGCCTATGGCATACAAAGAACACACCCTGCAAGTTTCAGGTCTCTACGGTCAGAGGTTTAGGCTGTGCGTCAGTCAGTCATTCAGGACAAGGCATTTTACATGTATAGATTGATAATACAATGCTGTAATTAATAAAGAGAATCTACTATCATTAATTCGAGGGAAACATTGTCAGCTGATGCATGTAATTATGTAATAGAAGCTCTCGCCTAACACCTGCGTAATAACTTTCAAGGCATCAGCTGACGGTTTTTGCCCCGGCATACAGCCAGCTGACATATATATTTATTCATAGTTGCGTATAAGCTATCATCAGGTAAATTTGTAGTTGAGAGGAAATCACTGAAATGATATATTTTTTTTACATGTTTGATTGACCAGCTGACGCATAATGCCCCAAGTTACAGTCAGCTGATTATTTTTTTTCTTCAAGGTATCGGGTTAGCTACAATTTAAAATGATTCTTAGTTGGGAGGAAATGACTGAATAATATATTTTTTTCTACATCTTTGGGAGGCTACCACCGCTCATGGCACCCACGGAGCCGAAGCTGACGTTCACGAGGCTTTATGATACACGTCTCTGATGCGTCTCACCAATTATCGTTCGGGAGAAAATGACTGACGAAATTGTGCTACTGGCCCACGGTCTAATAGCTTTCGAGGCCCTTATTCGAGTCTCGGTATGGATTGTGGTTTTTTATTTTATTTTTAGATATTGATTTTATTTCTTACCTATAGGTGCACATTTTATATGAATCGGAAATGTGATTTTTTTTAGGGCTGCTTGGGCTTGCCCTCATCCAAAACACTAGGCACGCCACTGAATTAGTAGGGTATATAAGATATTTTAGCATATCTACCTTCCCTCTGTGTGATATAATACCATTAGGTTTACCAGTTATATAATAGTTTTAAAGTAGAAAAATACAGAGAGCATATTCATATTTTATATTGGATTACGGAACTTTGAAACCTTACAAAGACGGGTTAACATTCGCTAATATGTAGGAACGTGTTAGTCTTCATGAAACCCCTCAAGGATAGCCTCACTAATTATAATTATAGTCTCGTATACTTGTTAAATATGAGACAAAGATGAATATATACATATACACTTACACCTTTTATCCCCGAAGGGGTAGGCAGAGGCGCAACTAGTGCACCCACTTTTCGCCGTTATTCCGTCCCGTCCGTTAAAGATGAAATAAAAATAATAGTGATTTTCTTTTATGATTTTATTTACTTTGCTTTTGTTATACAAGTGAGAGGGTGTCAACTGTCGTGATAGGTCATAATTGGTGGAACAAATTGAATCCAATTTTACCTGGCGTGCTTACTTTAAAAGTACTTAATTTGATTTTTTTTTTAACAATTAAAATCTTCTGGTTGATCCCAAAATTGTAAGATGTTGGACTTAAGCTTAGGTACTTAATTAATTTTAATGCTTTACGAGGAGATTAGATTGCTACTTAGTGTGATGACATTTGTTAATAAAGGCCTATAGGAGCCTGAGGGGCTACTGCGAAAAACGAAATCCGTAGTTTCGGGTGACGGATCGCACGTTTTCTTACTACGAAGTGTTACGGATCCTTCTTTATGAAGAGTTGTTGCGTGACGAAAGTGTTGAGCGAAGTCGGAAGCGTCGCAAACTGCGTGAAACCTTCGTTCAACGGTGACGGATCCGAAGTAATTTGGTAGTAAGGTTAAATCCGAAGTTCGTCGTTTCTTCGTTTCGGACCGACGTTTCGGATTTCGTTTTTCGCAGTAGCCCCTCTGGATCTAACGCCTGGACTCCAAATTCTGTGATTATTAAAACATGGCAACCCTTACATGTCGCCTGGAGAACTAAATCCGAGTTACAAAATTCCGTGTGTAGCCTGTTACACTAATTTCACAAAGTGCTATGATATTAAAGTAATGGAACAATGCGCCCTCGCGTAAACGGTGCGGTAATCGCTTTAATAGACGTTGTTATTGAATGCATTTGTACTGGAAAGTGCGATCAAGAGTTTGCGGATGGTAAAATCAGTGTCTTGAGTATTGTCACGGAGTGTACAGACACAAATTTGCGTTGCTATGTAAGTGCACGTGCGTAGTTGTGCGGGAACGCTGTGTCACACTATGCCTCCCATATAAAAGCGACGTGCGCTTTTGTCATTCCAGTACGTCTACTAATTTATTACTATTACCATCAGTATGCTGTTGTGTATTAACGTACTCTGAAGCATTGAAATACAAATTTATATAGGGCCATATTTGGAGTTTCATTACAAACTAGAGCTCATACAACCATATTGATCTAAGTTCTACACGAAGCATATTACGCACTCTTAATAAAACAATGACATAATCCAAAATTTAGTCTAGATGACTTTTAGCAAAATATGGACCCTAAAGGGCAAGCTGCATCTACTAAGAAAAAGAATGCGTCTTTTCAACATTGGGAATAGGGTCAAAATTGTTTGAAGTTATGTTCGTTCCTCGCCCAACTTAAGAAAATACATACATATACACTCACGCCTGTTATCCCCGAAGGGGTAGGCAGAGGCGCAACTAGTGCACCCACTTTTCGCCGTTATTCCGTCACATGATGTGATAGGGGGCGAGCCTATCGCCATATCGGGCACAAATTCCAGACTCCGGGCTGATACTGAATAGAAAAACTCAATATCACTTTGCCCGACCCGGGGATCGAACCCGAGACCTCAGCTTTGCAGTCGTACTGTAGTACCTACAACTACGCCACCGAGGCAGTCTTCTTCAACTTAAGAAAATGTACACAGTTTTTGTGACGATTCCCACAAATCAACGATTTTGGATTAGGTCATTGTTTTATTATGAGGCATATGATGATTACGTTCTCTATCCATTTGGGACTATTAGATTGGTACATACATACATAACATCACGCTTTTTCCCTTTTCAGAGTTAAGCAGAGGTGTATAATTTCGCCAGCTATGTTAAGTCTCATCTAATAGGGAGCGGGTTTATTTCCATTTACCGGGCAGACTTCCAAACTTCGGGTGGATATTGAGTAGAAAACCCAAATATTGGATATTGGATTGGTAATGAATTTAATTCTAGGTCAAGCCATTTGTTGATTAAGTATGTCAATTCTTTTTTACTAACATAAAATCTGAATGAGTTCTATATTTCTTGAATGAGCTCTTATGAAGGAAATTAGGTCGTTGGTATATTAAGCACTACTCAAATCCACGCTTATATTGCGCTCTTATTTCCTTGGAAATTTAATCAAATTTTGGATTCATAGATCACGTATTCGACCTAATAACCATAAACATTCGTGATCCTATTTGAAAACGGATGATATCGCATATAATAATGGTCTAATTAATTCAAGTTTCCAGGAACAAATTAGCATCCGTGGCAGGCATAATCGTCATACAATATTCGGTAATGAGCGAACGTTATTTAGAACTATCAAAACTCTAATAAAATGTAACAGCCAACGAGCCACAATTACAAGGCATTAAGTTATATGTTACGTGCCGAGTTCGACGAAATTGCCTCTACATTAAGAATTATGTCTTGCCCAACGCACATTAAACGCAGCCCGCATCAAAACTGCTTGCTGGCCCGTACCACCGTCAGTAGTCAATACCCTACTGGCTAGCCGATAGCTCACAATGAAAAGCCCGATATAATGACTTGTTTCTATAAATTTACCATTTGGGACCAGATATGTACCTATGATTCAACTTTGCATAGCAAATCAGTTCAGGTCTGGTTCTGAAAACTGAATTTCACGAATCTTAAACGATAGGCAATATTTTCGGTAATGTTAATTATTTTTCAAAGTGTTTTTTTTTTTTTTCATATGGCCATCTTCGGCTCATTAGGGACGGCTGCGGGCTTCCTCCGACTCACGTCTAAGTTGTCGTCCGCAACCGCCCCTGCGCGTACGGCTTTTCTGCGGTCCTTTTTCCTGTTGCGGGGGCGCAGAAGCCCCCAAAACACCGTACCGTGTCTGCCTTTTGCTGTCCGAGGCAGCGTGAGACACGCTGCCTCGGACATGTCCATCACGGGGGTCACAGAAGTTGGCTAGACTAATGGGTGGGCGGCACGTCCCGCCCACCCGTGACCCCCGGAGGCCCCTATTAATCGCCTTTTACGACAGGCAGGGGATACCGGGGTGGAATTCTCCAAACGCTCCCAATCCACAGGGCGGTTTTCAAAGTGTAAGGTCGACCCTATAAGTTGGTTTGGAATTGTATCATTGTAACTGAAAAATGCATTGTTATTGCGCTATTAAAATAGGAATCGATGGCATAAAGTAAAGGCGTAAAATTGAACAAAAAAAAAAAAAACAATTTGAACCAATATTTTGTACACAAACAAAATATTTTGGTTCCTAAAGTTCAAATGGATGAGATACGCACTCTTTATCTTTGGAAGAAAGATTTTGTTATACCATGTAATAAAAAAAATAAAAAAATACCATGTAATCAATACAAGTCAATCCATCGTTTGTAGGTAAAGCGCTTTCAAATCCCAATAAAGAAGTCAACTCAATCCGAGACGGATTATGGCAGATCTTTCATTCCACTCGACAATTGAATGGCTTGAGTTCAATTAAATGGGTTATTTGTTTGTTTACCTATTGTATCAACTTGTAGATTTAAGAATATAGAATCTAAAGCTGAAAACGAATATAACATTTAGTACACTATATCACATTTTATTTCAGTTCACCATAATTATTCTTGTCGATTCTCTATACGCTACTTCACGCACCACTAATAGTGGAGTTACTTTTCTGGGCCCGTACAAAACGAAGTTTATGCCTTTTATATAGATTAGTTTTATTTTTTATAAGTATAACGCTTACTATGGATATGGTATGCCATACCAGCCCTGTATTATATACTGCCCACTGCTGAGCACGGTCCTCCTCTATTACTGAGAGAGTTTAGGCCTTAGTCCACCACGCTGGCCTAGTGCGATTGTGAGACTTCACATACCTTCGAAATTCTTATAAAGAACTTCTTAGGTATGCAGGTTTCCTCACGTGTTTTTCCTTCACCGTTAAAGCGAACGATAATTGATAAATAATACACACGTAACTTTGTAACTTTGAAATGTCAGAGGTGTGTGCCTTGGGTTTTGAACCTCCGGACATTGTCTCGGCAGACCGTTCCATTCCCAACTAGGCTATCGTCCACTTATTTTTAATAAATGGTATAGATAATGTAGGATACAATTAAAAAAAAATTGTAAACCCATTTCTTAAGACATCAAGAACATATTTGTTATTTCAAAAGTTGATAAAAATGAAAAATTTAAAAGCTTTTTTTTCCATTATAGTTTTCACTTTTTTGTGATTTTTGGTCAACTAACGTTAAAAAAATTTCACAAAAATACAATATGATTCCCTAGAAATAATTACGCCCGCAAGTTATATCAAAGTCATTGCTTCTTGGGATCCACTTTTATCAGTAAATTGAGGTTCTAGACAGCCAACAAACCCCTGCAGTGACAGACGTAAACTGAGCCATTAAAAATATTACATTTGCAGAATTCTAGTTATGATGTGTGTTATAATAATCTCTATTTAGTATAAATATGCCGTAGCAAAACAACATACTATACATATTTAACTTTGGTTTAATTATCATTGATAACTATGTGATTGTATGATTATTATTTAATATATTATTAATTAACTCCAAAAACTTCAACTAAACTGGAGATGACATTATCAACGTGAACTATCGCTATGCGGGCATAGCTGCAATTAACTATAAAGTCTATTGTAATGTTTCATAACAAGACCTTTGTTCATTTTCAGTACGTAGACGACCTTCGAATTTAAGCTTGACGAATCATTAGGTATTCATAATATTTTGACATCCATACCATCTACTGGTGGTAGGACTCTCATATGTAAGAGTCCCTCTGGGTGGGAACCACCCCAATGTCTATTTCTACCGCCAAGCAGTACTGTGCATGCACTGTTGTGTTTCGGTTTGAAGGGCATTGTAGCCAGTGTAACTACAGGACATAATGATACTTACATCTTATGTCTCAGGATGACGAGCGCAATGGAATGCCACACAGTACTTTGTAGCCCAAGGTGCTGGATGGTGTTTCTACTGTTTATGGGTGGTCGTATCGCTTACCATCAGGTGAACGGCAAGCTCGTCTCGTCATTCGATGCAATAAAAAAAAAAACATCCAGAAGTAGAGGTCATCTCGTCTTTACACCGGCCATTAAAACTCTTATAAGTCAGGTTTTATCATATCATCCATGACACCGGGAGCGGTCTTTATCCCACGAAGAAATTCATCAAAATGGTAAAATTAATAAGAGAAGTAAAAATATTTACATATGGTCCACTTCTTGCCATTGCAGCGCAGGAGAACTAAAATCTAAACGTAGAGCGTAATTAAGCGTAGATCCTAGTACAACTAGCTGTCCAAGTATCGATAAGGCGTGCAATTTGGAAGATGCCGGCGCCAAGTGTCGCGTCTCACGTGACGCCTGCAACTGTACACGTTGCGACGTTGTCGTGTAATTTGTCACGGTGACAGTGTGAATGTAGAAACTATTCCAAATTATGAAACGGTTACATCAAAAGATGACCGAAATTCAAACCAGCAGAACGTAAACTTCATGTAAACCGTATGCATTTATGTAGTTCATTCAGGTCTTGATGTAAATACTTAATTATATAATACCAGCCATGCATTATATACCGCCCTCTGCTTAGCACGGGCCTCCTCTACTGAGAGGGTTTTAGGCTATAGTCTACCACGCTGGGTACTACTTAATTATACTAACAGAATATTTATTTCATGTGCTATAGGTAAAATATTTTATTTCTTTGATTGATTTATTTTTCTTTCCTAAAAAGCTTTCAAATTCAGCAAGCTTAGGATTATCATCCAGCTAATATTTAAGAATCAGAATAATAATATGTGCAACATCCAAACATTGCCTCAAATTTCATACTAGGGTATATATTGGTGTAGTACAAATTTGAGAGCAAATCAGCGAATTAATAAGATATTATGAACATGATACTTATTTTTTACGTAGTGGCTTTTTAATTTTTGTAAAAACCTGCTGTTTTTGTGGTGTTGTGACTTGTGGTGTGGAATACAAGTTAATTTAAAGGCATTTCTCAGTAAAAGCATAAATAAAATTCAAAAGCTGTTTTCTACGTACATAAAATATTGCCTTATTAAAAAGCAGGTCAAACATTTCTAGCTCAAGGAACGTTTTGAATTGTAAGATGACTGGCACGTTAACATATCAAGGCTCAACAAATCAAGGCTCTTTATTTCCTTAGTTAATTATGAAACATTATAAATAATTATTTGTATTTTAAATTGATTGCGTACAATTAGAAAGACTAAAATAATAGTAATACAGTTGAATCAAGCATCATTCTAGAAATTTGATAAAATTTTAAACAGCTGATATATGTATTGAGAAAGGGAACATGAAAATGTTCACTGCAGTGTATAGATTGAACATAAATTTATAACTGGTTATAATAGTTGCTGAATCATTCTTTCTTGGCCATAACCTTATAGAAGATAGCTCGTGTTTCTTAACTCCAATTAATGATATAACAGTGACTTGTTCATTTCTTTGTTTTACAGCCAATACGTATCTAATGAAGCCAGGATATTAGTGAAAGGATATCTCATGTTAGTAATAAATAGTTTCAACTTCTTGATGAACCTGCAAAATAAGCTTCAAAATAGATTATTAATCTGTAAGTGTAAGGATCAGTTACCATCTGGTCCAGTGACGTAACAAACTCTGTGTTTTGCAAAGACATTGACAGTAGGTATAGTTAGTATCCCTTCTCAATTAACCTCTTTATTCAGCACTTGACTTTTGCTCGCCGCTCCGCTTGTGTGATCTCGGGATATAAGGATATTACTCGCTGATTATGAAGCTTTATATTGGTGAAAGAATGATTAAAAACGATCTTGTAGTTTTTGAGTTTATCCATTACAAACAAAAAAGCAAGTCTTTGCTCTTTGTAATATGAATGAATGAAACACTTTATTGTACACATACAAAACAAATACAATTATTATTTAGAGTAACATAAAAAAAATACATGCACAGTAGGCGGTCTTATCGCTAAAAAGCGATCTCTTCCAGACAACCCTTTCATATTGGGAAACTAAATATAGTGGACTGAGGAAGGGGGTGTATAGTGCAAATATAACAAATAAATAAACATATATACTACATACATATATAAATATATACATATATATAAATTATACATATAATTATTTATATATAAATAAACATAGATTAAACTACTGTTTGGTATTACGTAGAAATTGAAGAAAGATAATGATTTTTTACTTTTTGCTTGAAGACGTTTAGTGATGGAGCTTGCCTTATAGATAAGGGCAGCGTGTTCCACAGGCGAACAGCCCGAACAGTAAAAGAATTGTCAAAGAATACGCTGCCGTGAAGAGGAGTTTTAAGTTTCAGGTTTTCTGAAGACCGTAAAGAATGGGCATGAGAGTTATGCAGGAAGTGAAAGCATTCTTTAAGGTAACCGGGAGACAAAGGATTAAACAAGAGATTATATAGAAGTGAAAGAATGTGAGTATTCCGACGAAGACGAATAGGGAGCCACTTGAGCTTAGAGCGAAATTCAGATATGTGATCATATTTGCGCAAGCCAAATATGAATCGAATACAAAAATTTTGGAGACGCTCAAGTTTATCGAGTTGAACTTGTGATAGGTCTAAGTAGCAGACGTCCGCGTAGTCAAGCACAGAAAGCAGCAAAGATTGTGCCAGCGCAGTTTTAGTGGCAATTGGAAGAAAATTACGAAGCCTCTTCAGAGATGCAGCTGACGCAAAAAGCTTACGACTCACTGCTGCAAGCTGTGGGCCCCATGATAAACTACGATCAAATATAACCCCCAAGTTTTTGACAGTATCGCTAAAAGGAATTATGACCCCATCAAAAACCACTGGAGAAAGAACTGACCAGTCAATTCTACTCACCAGACGAGAGCTGCCCATGATGATCACTTGAGTTTTAGCCGGGTTTACTTTGAGGCCAAAACGATTACTCCAGTCAGATATAACGGATAAATCGGAGTTAATAATCGCAATGGCATTATTCAATTCAGTTAACGAAGCCTGAGTGTAAATTTGATATAATATTAATAAGTAATGTAATATTAGTAAGTATAGATATTGTTAGCACTTAAATATTTTGTGATGGTATTTATGATATCAAACTAGTAGTGGAAATGACTGTTGGTTGATGTGCACGCTCATTCGTGCTGTTTCGGTCTCAGTCTTGGCTCAGTCATAGTCTCTTATATCTTTGAGAAAGTATTTCTGTAAAATCTGTGTAAGATAATTTTTTATTTAAATAAAATCATTTGAGTTTTTAACAATATTATAATAATTTTTTTGACGGATAACAAAAACCATTACCCGGCCATGACTTCAAGTGCCCTTAGCACGAGTTTACTCGCTATTGCATAGTTAACGTAATTGCTTCGAATAAGTAAATTATTGTATGGAAATTTGAACAGCACCCCAGTGAGCGTATTTGGAACTAAAATACGAACGACACCGTGAATATTGCGCGCGTGTAAACTTCAAGTAGGTAGTAAATCGGCTAATCATAAACAAGGATGTGTCAAAATGTATGGAAAATGCTCAGAATAATAACTAAAGTATTATTCTGAAGGAAAATGGCAGCACGTGTCTCTTTTTTGACGTATCGTGTAATTTAATGCGTTAACTTTCTCGATACGAATACTATACGATACTGCGTAAGCTTGTGCTAGGGGTACAGGTATAATCCACGTGGTTATAATCTTACGTGACGTTACATTTTCACCCAAAACCATGGAATTGTGTACACTCAAAACACACGTTTGTTCCAAAAGCTGATATTTCGATATAATCAATTATATTAAATATGTAACCTGACTCAATCTATCCACTAATCAAAATAGATTTAACAACTCACTTCTAACTCAATACAAGCATTTCGTGCTACACGAGCCATTCACAATAACATCATCTGAATAATTAACGCAGCAGGTCCAATTTATAACACAGAAAAATTGAAACTTTTCGCATAATTGTTTTCAAGTAAAGCATTTTCGGTGCTCTCAAAACTAAAGTTTCTAACTCGCATAAATCAATATAAGGGAAGCTCGATAACAAAATTCGTCTGAATGTAACGTTCGTGAACATTCAAGAACATTCCAATACTTTTAAGGTGTCCGTGTTGTATAATGAAAACCGGACAAATGCGAGTAAACTTGTGATTCCGCAGTACGCGGCAGACGGCAAACGGCATCGGCAGTCTTAAATTATATGAGACCGATTCCGCATATGACGGGAAATGACGCCCGGCAGGACGTCACTCGCCGCGCAACATTTGCCGTCGTGTGCGGAATCGGTCTCATACTATTTAATAGAACACAGTAGTGCCGTCTGCCGTCGCGGCACATGCTGTTGCCGTCTGCCATCTGCCGCGTTCTGCGGAATCACAACTTTAGACTCGCGCACCGAGGGTTCCGAGCAAAATTCGTAAGTAGGTATATTAAGAAAGCATCTAACATTATTGCTCAATTAAAAGACAAACTTAACTTTGTCGTTGATGTCTAGACACGGTTATTGCACCAACCGCAAATCATAAATACGAAGAAATTAAGAAATATATTTTTCTTACAATAAACGGAGTACACGAGAGCTCATATACTATCTGAACTTCTTTGTAATATGGAAATACTAGCTTTTGCTCGCGGCTCCGCCTGCGTGAATGAGTTTTTCCGGGATAAAAGTCTCGCTTCATATTTTCCCGGGACAAAAGTAGCTCATCTGTTAATGCAGGACATGATCTACCCGTGTGACAAATTTCATCGACATCCGTTCAGCAGTTTTTGCGTGAGAGAGTAACAAACATCCATACATCCATACTTACAAACTTTCGCGTTTATAATAGAATTAGTAGGATAGTGATATAAAACCGCGGGAGAAAAACATCCGGGATAAAATTCCCGGTGTATGTATTATATATATATATTTTATTATATTTTCCGGAATAAAAGTAGTCTATGTCCTACTGTGAATCTCAAACTATCTTCATACTTATTTTCTTGCGGTTCCACTAGCAGAAAAAAAAAATCCGGGATTAAAGTCCCGGTTTTAATTTACCGGGGACAAGAAGTAGCTTGGATCCTTACCAGGGTCTTAAACTATCTCCCTACCAAAATGCATCACAATCGGTTCAGTAGTTTGGCTGTGACTGCTCCATTCGCGAGAAAATAAAATCCGGGATAAATTTACGGGATAAAGTCCCGCTTTATATTTTCCCGGGATAAAAAGTAGCCTATATGTTAATCCAAGACCTGATTTACCCGTGTAACAAATTTGATCGCAATCTGTTCAGTATAGTTTTTGTGTGAAAGAGTAACAAACATCCATACATCCACACTCACAAACTTTCGCGTTTATGATATTAGTAGGATTACAAAGAAGTAGTTCAATAGTTAACTATGCCAATATTATTTTAGGATACGACCGTTTTCTTCTATGCATTGCTTTATAATTTAATAATAATACTAGGTGCTGCTCGCGGCTCCGCCTGCATGATAGGCTTATCCCTCTCTACAGAAATCCCTAAAACAATGTAAATATTCATAACGTCATCTGTACGACATCAACGCTATCTATTTAAATAGCATACGTATACAATAAATACATATACACTCACGCCTTTTATCGCCGAAGGGGTAGGCAGAGGCGCCAATAGTGCACCCACTTTTCGCCATGCATATTTCGTCCCATGATGTGATAGGGGGCGAGCCTATCGCCATATCAGACACATATTCCAGACTCCGGGCTGATACAGAGTAGAAAAATCCAATATCACTTTACTCGACCCAGGGATCGAACCCGAGACCTCGACATTGCAGTCGTACCGTAATTCCACTACGCCACCGAGGCAGTCTATTTAAATAAATGATTAAAAAACTCAATTGTTTCCTATGGAAGCATATTGCCCAGGTAAAAAGTAGCCTATGACTGTTAAGGATATAGTCTCCCCATCTCCTACATTTCATCCAAATCCGTTCTGAAAGCTGTTTCTGAGTAAATTTCCAACAAACATCCAATGATTTTCATAAACTTTGGGTTTCATAATAGTACTAAGATAAGAAATAAGAAGTCCAATAGATAGCATTTTAAAGTCGTTTGATAAATTAATATGCAATTCGATTGATCCTACGAAACTGACTACAGATACAGTTGTTATGACTTCACTCTGTAATATTAAAGCAAATAACTCACGAAACGAGAAAATATTTATGTTTGTTAATGCGCATATCAATTATTATTTATAAACAATTTTCATATGACTGTATAAAAGGTTGTAATTTCAAAATGCACAATCATTTTTAACTGAAGATGATTTCGCTGCGGTGATTTGCAATGTAAGTATGTTGCCTTGTCAGTCTACTTTTTTTTTCTTCTAAAATAATAAAACTTACAATATAATATCAATATCTGCCTCGGTGGCGTAGTTGTATTACAGTACGACTGCAAAGCTGAGGTCTCAGGTTCGATCCCCGGGTCGGGCAAAGTGATATTGAGTTTTTCTATTTAGTATCAGCTCGGAGTCTAGGATTTGTGCCCGACATGGCGATAGGCTCGCCCCATCATGGGAGGGAATAACGGCAAAAAGTGGGTGCACTAGTTACGCCTCTGCCTACCCCTTCGGGGATAACAGGTGTAAGTGTGTGTGTGTGTGTGTATAATATCAATATAATACTCATAAAAAAATATTTCAAAAACCCACCCAATGCAGTAGGATAGGGTAAGTTGATGACTTGATCATCAAGATCAGTGCAATCGAGTTTTATATGTACATTGCAGAAATGGCTTCGGTTAATTATTACAACTAACCGTTTACCTGGAATCAACTTGGTATGTGTAATCACACACCGAGCTATCTGATCTAGGATTAAGGATACGAAACGAGGATCTGCTGATACACAATACAAACGCTGCGACTAGAGCAAGGGAGAGTACATTATTTCGACCAAGTAAAACGTTTTGGCCAAGTCTTCTAAACAATACGTTTTCTAAATTCATAATCGGTGAAATAATGATTTATATTTTTACAGGCTTGTAGTTATAGTATTTGTGTTGTTCATAAAACAATCATTAGGCTACTGGGATGTCGGTACAACAACAGAAGTGCCTCCGAATACAGATTCACTTCCACGACAATGCTTTTTCCGATGGCAAAGGACTGAATTTAATTATTTAGAATTTTGGTATCCGAATTATGATTGGGAGAATCTTCGTCGCAGAAGATATACCAGTTGTGTAGCAGGCATATCTATTGGTAAGTTATCAGATTGTATAATCTGTTAGGGTAAAGTTATTTCAGTTTTCTCTAAACTTAGGCCAGTAACGTGGCACGGGTTTGTGCCGCCCGAGGCATACTGAAAATTTGCCGCTCCTTATTGCTGGAGCGGCGTCAACCAGCGTGACGCGACGCTCCGGGCGAGAGCATGAAAATATGCCACTGACTTGCTTACTGACTGACTTAGGTTTATCATTGCCTCTTTTAAATCTATCTTTACATCCTTCTACAATAAATATTTTTCTCATTTAGCACTGAAATAAAATGAATAGGTACGTTTACATGTGTACCTTTTTTACAGATTTTCTAGCGCTCAGCACCGCAGTTATTTTAAATAGAAGGATATTAATCTCATCTGCAAATTGGGCAGAGCCTTATCTTAACCGGCAAAGAGATCTTCGAATTTGGGCGTTGGGTCGTGCTGGCGAACATACAACTCCTTACAGATATCGAGTTTGGAGAATTCAAAGACTGTTCCCACGAAGTCTCAACCCAGAACATATGCACGGACCACGAGGCTACCATGTTCCTAGACACGACATTGCTATTATACATAGCTTAGATCAAATGTACATTTTTAATTATTTGCCACATAGGTATCAATACGCTTACAGAGGGTTTCTTTGTGAAAAACACTTTAAGCTTCCTGACAGCATGTTTTACGTCGGCTCAGGATACTTTAACCTCGAGCACATTTATGAGAATTACAAAATAGTCAACAGTGTTGCTAAAAAAACTGACGTAGTGGATTGTTCCATTTATCTCCCAAAATGGTGGGGAAAATTTATCTGCATAAAGAATGTCGAGAGCCATCCGGGCCTGCAAAATGGCGGCGGATTATTCTCAAAAACTTTATTACTGGCCCTCGGATGTTTTGAAATAAGATATAACGAGGACAGAGTATTGGTTTTTACCGACTTGAGGTATTATATGGACCATATTTATCACGCGGCTAATATAGCACCCGGAGAGTATTATGAATATGCATATCCTCAATGGGGTGTACACCTCGGCATATTTTATGATGGAGGTGGAAATTCTCCATATATCCCACAGTGGCAGATCATGGATGACCTTTTTCCTTATGGCAAAAAGTAACTGAACTCTTATATATTTTACAAATGTTAAAGTTTTCATGCAATTAAAAAATTATTATGAAATTTGTGACTACAGAGAACATGAAACCAAAAAAAGCCTTAGAAAAATTTCTAATTGGCCAATTTTCAAATAGCCCAAAGATATGATAGGAAATTCAATTGGAAAAATAATCTTTATATTAAGCTGGAAATCCTCCAATTATTTGGGGTAAAATGTGAAAAAGCTTGCAGTCGTGCTAAAAAGTTAAAAACTTTATTTCCATTACAAAATAAACTCGGTGTGATCCGAAGTTCAAAAAATACACGAAAGCCTCACGTACGCTTAATTTAACTAATTGAATTCGTATCCCAGTCAAGGGTAAAAAGTTTATCGGAAAAAAGTGGGTTTGGACATGCCAACCTGGAGTTTTCACTTAATTAAGTACCGATTTGTCATTTACGACACAGCACATTTTAATAGTAAATAAATGTATACATTTTATAAATGATTTATTTTACTTTTCTCCAATACTATTTCGAGTCTTTGATTGTGCATAAATTAGCTTGATTAATAGACTCAACCTTGCATACAAATTGTGGGACATTACAATAATACTATCTGTTGCTTCAGTAAACGTAGACGGTTGTAAATAAATAATCGTACACACTCACTCACGCCTATTATCCCTGAAGGGGTAGGCAGAGGCGCAACTAGTGCACCCACTTTTCGCCGTTATTCTGTCCCATAATGTGATAGGGGGCGAACCTATCGCAATATCGGGCACAAATTCCAGACTCCGAGCTGATGCTGAATAGAAAAACTCAATATCACTTTGCCCGACCCGGTGATCGAACCCGAGACCTCAGCTTTGCAGTCGTACTGTAATACAACTACGCCACCGAGGCAGTCTATCTATGAAAAAAATCTTAATTTCAATCTATTTAAATTTAAAAACGTTAGGCTTGTATTGCGTAGCGACGATAGCCTAGTTGGGAATGGAACGGTCTGCCGATACAATGTCCGGAGGTTCAAAACCCAAGGCATACACGTCTGGCTTTTCGAAGTTACGTGTGTATCGTTATCAATTATCGTTCCCCTAACGGTAAAGGAAAACATCGTGAGGAAACCTACATACCTGAGAATTCTCTATAAGAATCTCGAAGGTATGTGAATTCTACCAACTCTCACTAGGCCAGGCAGCGTGGCGGACTAAGGCCTAACCCTTCTCAGTAGTGGAGGAGGCCCTTTAAAATGAATGTGTGAAAATGATACACACACACTCTCACCTTGTATCCTCAAAGGGGTAGGCAGAGGTGAAACTAGTGCACCCATTTTTCGCCGTGAATATTCCGTCTCTTTATGTGATAGAGGGCGAGCCCATCGCCATATCGGGCACAAATTCAAGAATCCGAGCAGATAAATAAATAAAAATATAACATAAAAAAGCCTTTTATTTCTTCTGGTAATATACACGTTATTAGGTTTGGTTAGTATAAAAAAATTATAGTATAGTTAGGGATAGTTTCGATATGTTATCTTATTTAGTCTATCTTAGTTGTACTATATTTTTATTTTTAACATATTTATTCTATAAGAACCGCTATGCGTTTAATTTCGTCCTCGTCCCATCTGATGGGAGGTCTCCCTTTCTTTCTATTGCCTCCTGGCCCTCTCGATTCTGTCACTCTTTTTGTCCACCTTTGATCTTGCAGGCGTGCTATGTGTCCGGCCCACTTCCATTTTAATGCTAGAACTTGTGCTAAACCGTCTGTTGCTTTTGTTATGTGACGTATTTTTGTATGCCTTATTTTCTCTATTCTTTTTATGTTGAGCATACTCCGCTCCATTCCTCGCTGGCATGTTATAATTTTATTTTTAATATTTTTGTTACATTTCCATGTCTGACAGGCATAGGTCAGGCATGGTATGAGGCAGGAATTCATAACCTTTGTCTTCAGTTTGATTGGCATGGTGCTCTTAAACATTTCTGTAAGGCTCCAGTACTTATTCCATGTTAACTGGGCTCTGCGTTCAATCTCATGGTAGTTGTTTAGTCTGTCGAGGCTTATTTGCTTGCCCAGGTAAATGTATTTATCGGTGCATTGGAGAGGTTCGTTGTCAACGTATATTTGTACCTAAGGTACAAATCCAGGCAGATACTGAATAGAAAAACCCAATATCACTGCCCGAGCTGGGGATCGAATCCGAAACCTTAGTATTGCAGTCGCACCGTAATACAACCGCGGCACCGAAAAAATATCTAAAAAATAATATCTATCACTAAAACGGTCATCTACGTTCGGCATAAGCTGCATACATCTATGTGTATTATTGATAAGGAATTGAACTTAGGAGCTATTATGGATCATAAAACTTACGTTATTCTAGTTTCAGCATAAAAATCTCCATTTTATATTCAAGCTCTGAAAATAAAGCAATGCAACGATGTGATCGACATTTGAATTCGAATCATTCATAATTATATTCGTATTATATTTTTTGGGTATTGAAAATATTCATCTATCTAAAAAAATCGGTCGTAGTGTTTCTCACAGCGCATTTAAGAGGTGACCAACGAGAAGGTGTTCGAAGAGTTATTTTACACTGTTAAAACCTTTTTCTAGTTATACCCAAAGAAAATATGACAGACTACGTGTTATACCTTTATACAATAATAATGCACCTAACTATATACATTTACTGGTGGTAGGTTTCTCATATGTAAGAGTCCGCCTGGGCTGGTACCACCACAATGTTTATTTCTACTGCCAAGCAGCAGTGTGCATACACCGTTGTGTTTCGGTTTGAAGGACATTGTGGCCAGTGTAACTTCTGGACATTTTTTTTTATACATATTTATTTTATTTATTTTCTCACACAGTCTTTACAGAAATTTTCCAAAGCGACAATGTGGGGTAACTATTATTAGGTTTTATAAAATTAAATAAAAGTGTGATAAAAACTATTATAAAACTAAAAAAAAACAAACAACAATCAAAAGCATTATTAAAACATAGCACAAGTTAAAACTTACAATGAATAAATACTAATTATTAAGTATAACATAGAATAAATAACAAAATCTTTGCTAATTCACTCCACTTACATACATGCCAAAACATTTGTTTTGGCATGCACCACATTAATGGTCCTAATCGCTCGGGTGAAAGCCGCTTTAGCTAAAAGATTAGTCCTAGCCGCTGGCACCGCTAGCAGCGGCGGGTTTCGCCGCCTCCACACGTACCGGTCCGGCACGCTCAGGCACAAGCGGCACAGAACCCCCGGATTGTGCTCAACCCCACGCAATAGCTTCACCAGGTACGATGCGAGGGCGAACTCGCGCCGTACCCTCAGCTCGTTGTACCCAACCATGCCCAGAACAAACAATGTGGGGTACATCAGCGGATATAGCGGATACACCCCATAGAGTTTCATGTACAGATGCCTCGCGAACTTGTTCTGTACGCGTTCCAACATGGTCGTGTAATTGTCATTTTGCGGGGCCCAGACGATCGCGCTGTGCTCTAAATGACTACGAACCAGCGCGTCATAAAGCACTCTGACGGTGGTGATATTGGTGAAGTGTCGCGTCTGCCTCAACACAAATCTTAGATTTCTGTACGCCTTCTTGCATACTTTTGTGATATGATCACGAAACGTCAATTCAGGCGTGAGATGCACTCCTAAATCACGTACCTGCGACACTCTCCGCACGGGCTCCACGCCGATTCGGTACTCGTGATGCAAAAGTACTCGGGCGCGGGTGAAGCTCATCGCCGAACACTTAGCCACATTGAAATGCAGTTTGTTTGTAATACTCCACTCAACTACGCTATCTATATCTTCCTGCAAGTGATCACAGGAAAATTGGTCTGTAAGTTGAAGAAATAGTTTGAGGTCGTCTGCAAACAATAAACATGTGGCATGTTTAACGATGTCGGGTAGGTCATTAACCATTATAATAAAGTTGAGGGGGCCAAGATTGCTACCCTGGCTCACGCCGGATCTGGTGTAGTACAGCTCCGATTCAAACCCTTTGAAGTCGACGTATTGCTGCCGATCCCTCATATAGCTGGCAAAAAATTCGACAGACGAGGCGTGCAGCCGACCGCCGCGAGCTTAGTCAGTAATATATCGTTGTCTACTGTATCAAACGCTTTTCTAAAATCGAAGTAAGCGGCGTCGACCTGCACACCAGCGTCTACAGATGGCACCACTTGTGCCATAAAATTGAGTAAATTGGTAGCGGTACTGCGACCCTGTCAAAACCCGTGCTGGGCATCCGACAACAACGGGCGCACCTGCTGCTGCATGCACCGCTGGACAGCGGAGTCAAACACTTTGGCCGGCGACGATAGCACGGCCACAGGTCTGTACCCGCTGACGTCGGGACCCGCGTCACCCTTTGGAACCGGAATAACTCGCGTTAGCTTCCACCGCGCCGGAAACACACTCAGGTTTAAGCATGTATTGAATATGTGTTGGAGGGGCTCCGCTAGAACCATACCGCAGTCTTTATTGAGAAACGACGGTATGCCGTCCGGGCCTGCGGAGCGCTTTGGCTTGAGGCTGGCCAGCGCGGCGCGTACCTCGCACATCTCCAGCCGCGGCAGGTGAAAGCGCGCACCGCCCGCCGCCGCCGCAGCACCCGCTTTGCCCGCGTCCAGTCGCGGTGATGACCTACTGTACACAGATTCGAAAAAAGATGCGAATTCCCTAGCACCCTCATGCCCTGTTAAAGATTGACCATTCTTCATAATTACATACGGAGACTTAACATTTTATGTCTCAGAATGACGAGCCCAGTGTAATGCAACACAGTACTTCGTAACTCAAGTTGCTGGATGGTGTTGCTACTGTTTATAGGCGGTCGTATCGCTTACCATCAGGCGAACGGCATCCTTCAATGCCATAAAAAAAAACACTGATATGTGGGTAAAACCTGCAATAGAAAGAAACATTATATACACAAAATCGTTAGAATTCGGTATTCGGCGAAAACAAAAAAAAAAAAAAAATGCACCGCACACGTCACAACTTTCTCAGGCTGGAGGCCCCGTCGTGGGCGCACAGGGTTGTAGAGGCAGTGCGTCCTGTCTTTGCCGATTGGCTGGACAGGCGCCACGGAGCGGCAACATACCACCTGACGCAGGTGCTCACCGGGCATGGCTGCTTCGGTGAGTTCCTGTTTCGGATGGTGGGGATAGAGGAGTCGGCCGTGTGTCACTATTCTGACAACTGCCCGCTGGACACGGTCCAACACACGTTGGAGTTTTGGCCAAACTGGAATGAAGAACGTAGCGCTCTCAGAGCAGTCGTCGGAGAAGACCTCTCGCTGCCGGCCGTGGTCGCTTCCATGGCCGGCGGCCGGGAGGCCTGGCAGGCGGTGGCCCACTTCTGCGAGGTGGTCCTCTCGCGGAAGGAGAGTACCGAGAGGGATCGCCAGCGCAGTGGTGATCCCTCCCGCCGCCAGACGAGACGTAGGAGGCGCCGGGTGGACGACTGACCGACGTCTCCCGCCCTGTGGATTGGGGGCGTTTAGAGAATACCACCACGGTATCCTGTAGGTGCCTGTCGTAAAAGGCGACTAATAGGGGTCACCGGGAGTCACAGGCGGGCGGCAGGGCGCTGTCCATCTTTAATTTTGTGTTATTTTAGCACATTGTTGTGATCCTGTGATGGACGGCAGCGTGGCAGGTAGGCCTCACGCTGCCGTTGACGCCGAGGGCGTCCTTCGGAGTGCGGGGGCTTCTGAGCCCCGGCAACAACAGGAGACGGACCGCAACAGCGGTACGCGCAGGGGCGGTTGCGGACGACAACTTAGACGTGAGTCGGAGAAAGCCCGCAGCCGTCCCTAATGCGCCATAGATGGCCACCGCGGAGTTTTGGTTGGTATGCCGTGCGGTGTACATAGGTTAGGGACTCGGTCCGGCGAACTAAGATTAAAAACTCGAGAAGGGTATAAAAAAGTGTTGGAGCAAACTGCCGATTAAATACATAAGAAGTCTTTATGATTCAAAGCCGTCTCGGAGTTTTCATTTAATTCAAAAAAAGGGAAAATGCCTCAATTATTAATCAATATTTTTCTAAATAAATATCATTCAATAACAATTTTTGTTTGTTTTATTTAATGGTCGTATTCATGTGACGCGCCATAATTACCTATCAGCATTGTCACAAATTTATACTTCTCGTACCTAAAGATGTTTATACGTACCATTATTATATATTTATTTTGTTTAATATCTTAGGTAGCAAAGAAAAATATGCTGGTCGTATTCATGTGGCGCGGTGTGTATGATTTCTTTGCATTGAAATAGGTAGTTAAGACTGTGTCTTATTTACAACATTGAAACGTTAATATTCATAACTCATTTGCGCCTGAACAAATATCAATCTAAACTTTTTGTTTTCAAAGTCCGACGCTTCTTTATTGTCTGAATATGCAATAAGGTATCTAGAGAAGTTTTAATGCGTATTATGCGGAATAACTAAACGTATTCATGCATTTATTACAAGTGCCCGCTTTAGAAAATAAATAAGAGAACATTTTTGCTGATTTTTATTGGCGAATAAACGAACAAGAGTGTAGTTATTAAGCATTCAAATACAGCTTTCGACAAACAGTCTTAGCCTATCGGAATTGATGATGAATGGATGGAGATATAACGCCTTTACCAAAATGTAGACTTTGGTAATAGCACGACACACTACTTTTTATTGGTTTCCTCACCGTAAATTTTGATTAATCAGCTTAACTTGTCTTTTATCATTTGAAAACTTTTATTTCGTGACTTAGTGATTTACCTCACGTGACTATTATTTTTTATTTATTGAGTTATTTATAGCCTTTATTTACAATCTTACATATACGTATATATTAGTTTTTCACAAATAATATGATACCGGTTTCATGAGGATCATCTTGCTTTCCAGCATAGGCCTCCCCTAAAGCTTGCCACGTTGTCCGATCGTACGTTTTTCATCTTCCATCTGCGACGTTGTCTCCCTCTCTTTTTTATATTGTCTTGGACACCACTCTGTTACATCCTTGGTCCATTTATCTTTTTTGCTCCTCATCATATGCCCTGTCCATGTCCATTTCAGTTTTTTGATTCAATTATTTACATGTCTAATTTTTGTTTGTTTACGCATTGTTTCCAGTTTTATTTTATTTTTTAATTTAATGTTGAGCATGCGCCGCTCCATACTGTGTTGTCTGTAGTTTGCGTATATTATGCATCGTTATTCTCCATGTTTGTCATCCATGTATCATGATGGGTAAAATATAGGTATTAAATATTTTCTTTTTAGCTTTGAGTGGCACATGGGGGTTGTTTACAATTTCCTTAAGTGACCAATATCTTTTCCATGCCTGGTTTATTCTATTACTTATTTATTTTGTTGTAAGGTCTTTTGGGGATATTATTTGTCCAAGATACAAGTATAGTGACTGTTATTCCGGTATTGTTAATGCCGCATTGGTACCTGGTACTGGTGGTAGGTCTCTCATATGTAAGATTCCGTCTGGGTGGGTACCACCGCAATGTCTACTTCTACTGCCAAGCAGCATTGTGCATGCACTGTTGTGTTCAGTTTGAAGGGCATTGTAGCCAGTGTAACTACTGGACATAATGACACTTATTGCCTAATAATAAGCCTTCATATAATTATGATAGAACTTTACGTACAGGTAAGTTCGTTTAATCATTAATTATATCAGCCTGTCTTACTAGATGCAGTGCAACTGTTCTTAGAACAAGCTTCTAGAACGGTATAAAGATTATAAATCCATTACTAGTACGAATAAGGCCCCTAAAATAGAGAAATATAGGACTAGTTCTATTATGTCAAAAATTTTAACGCAAAATTCTAATTGCTATCCGCCGACACGGGCTTACTGCAGCTTTGATCAAACGTTTGACGCCTACTTTCATTTTATAAACGGTAATTGCGGTCGTTACGCTGAATGCCTGTGTGATTTTAGCTTGGCTAGGGAAACACCTTAAAATAATAGGCAGTTCTAATTAGTATTACGCGGGCATGGCACAATTTACTAAAATACTAGTGCGGCGTTAGGCCGCGGATAGGTAGTAGTAGAAAGAAAGAATAACTCAGGGTTTAGGTTCGTGGTACGAACTTTATTTTTGCACCTCCGCGTTACACTCGATACTGTTTGCTGATGGTATGCAAACGAGTCACTGGCCTGCGGGGTCTCCGACTCAGGCGAACGGCACGACGCTGATGCACGTGGCTAGCTCTGGCGACAGCTCGCCGGGCAGATGGTGTGGCCACGTGGTCGGCGCAGCGGTGGTGAGGTGGTCGGGGCTAGCGCACCCGACTGCGATGGTGGTGGTGAGCACGTGGCGGGGCAGCTCCCGCGACGATGCCGGTGCGCACGTGGCGGAGCAGCTTCCGCGACGCCTGTGGTGCGCATGGAGACAGCACTCCGTGCGGAGTAAGGCGGTGTCAACGCCGTACCGTAGAAATGAACCTGGAATCAGACACCCAGCGGTTCGGAATGCAAGTTAGGCTTGCATTCCGCGCCAGCGACTCGTGACAGCTCACGAGCCCAGGTACACAGAATACACTGGTAGCTGTTAGTAGGAATTAATTGGCACACTAACCCCAGCGGGAACAACGGTATGCGTGGCAGCACGTAGTTAGATAAATCGTGGTGCCACGGCGAAGACGATTGCAAAAGGAAGGCCGCATGACAGTGCACGCTTATTTATACGGTCGCCATTCCGACGTACGTCAAATGAATGACAACTCAATACTCAACCAATAAGGATTAAAAACCTTTTTGATTGGTAGTTAAAACCATAGACAGTTTAACGTTCCATGCAACGCTACACTAGACAAATTACTTTAATAATATAATGCGAAAGTTTGTGAACAAGTTTGGATGTGTGTATATTTGTTAGATGTATCTAAATACAAAAACAGCTGAACGGATTTGGCACATGGGTGAACCATGTCTTGAATGAACATATAGGCTTTTTTTATGGCATCGAATGACGAGACGAGCAAGTCGTTCGCCTGATGGTAAGCGATACGACCACCTAAACCATAAATAGTAGAAACACCATCCAGCACCTTGACTTACAAAGTACTGTGTGGCATTCCACTGCGCTCGTCATCCTGAGACATAAGATGTTAAGTCTCATTATGTCCTCTAGTTACACTAGCTACAATGCCCTTAAAAGCGAAACACAACAGTACATGCACACTGTTTAGGCGGTAGAAATAGACATTGCGGTGGGAGCCGCTGGTGTCATACTGAGTTTTAGGGACTTTTGTAGCGAGAAAGGCTTTTCACGCGGGTGAAGCCGCGATCAACACCTAATAGAATATCAATTGTACCCTCTTCTGCGAGATTCTATGGGTGAATACACACACACACACACACACACACACACACACACACACACACACATTCACACACACATAAAACCCTGACTTTGTTCTTAAATTTCTTTTCGTTATTTTACTATTATTAACATGTTTTAGCAAAGTTCATATTCAAGAAATATAAAAGTAGAAACCTATTGTTTTATGGAGGGCCTAATAACTGCGACACAGTATGTTACTAATGCAGTTATTACGGTAATAAATTGTTATTTTGAATTTTCTTGTAAATGTACCGAAATAAATACTTTTTTTTTTTTTTTTATTTAATAATTTTGACAGGAATAAACTATCAATTGTACAGTGAAATATGACTAAGATCCATATGTGAGCTTTGAAATATGTTTGTGACGGTAATATAATAAACAAAACTTCGACGGAACTAAACAAATAAGTTGGTATCAAACAATACCATTTTAAAAAAAATGTATGGAAATAAAGCATGCTGTAATTTATTTTCAGCACTTTACACATCTTCACAAGCTTTCGCGCTCATGATAATACTAGCAAGATTACAAATAGTTCAGTTCTTTGACAATATTTCAATGTTACAGTTTTTTTTCTTCCAATCACCATTTCATTTGTTGGTTACATACAAAATTCCCTTGTGTATGTCATGTACCAAATTGTTTATTTTATTATCCCAAACTCATCATACCTTACGGAATGCAATTTACCGTCAAGCTATATTTGTCGCGGAGAATGAGTTTCCTATTTCTTCAATCGATGTAATACGAACCCATAAGGTATTTTCTCAATGTAGTCATACAAGAATTTATGTGTTTTGGAAATATCTTACCTGGCGACAGAATTTTCTGGAAGACTAAAATACCGCATCATTGTAGCGTGACAGTTAATATTAAAAATGTGGCGTACTTGATTAGCATTCCTCATTGAAGTTATGAAATTACTGTGTATCTCATGCAGCAATGTGCATATCTTTGGATTTAAAGAAAATTGTAGCTAATGTTACTAGGATTTTTTTCTGCCTCATATGTGTCCCACTGCTGAGCAAAGGCCTCCCCCTTTTTCTTCCAATTCCTTCGATCTTCCGCTAAGTCTTTCCAGTCTGGTTGGAATGCGTCCAGGTCGTCTCTCCATTGCTTCCTTGGTCATCCACGTTTTACACTTACTGGGCATTATAAATCTTAAAATCTTTGTCACAATATGAGTTACACAATGCAGTACCGCGTAATGCTTCGCAATTCAAAAACATAGTAATAAGATTAAAACATTCCAAATGATCTTCCGATATTTTTGTTAATACTTCACACTTCGAATTCCGCGATTAAGTTCAGCAGAGATTCTAGAGATTTATTTCCTATACTTATTCATGTTGAAACTTAGAAATCCTCAACGCAAAGTTAAAAGGGATTAAGGTCGTTGCGATGAAATGCAGCTACCGACGCGGCCGCAAATCCCATTGATTAAATTATAAGCCAAGAGAAAGGCAGGAGTGACTGGCAAAGTTATTAAAAGTAAATAACTAGTACTCGAACAGTGGTCGAAATTCCAAATCAGAAATTCATTACTTAAATGAACTACGTCAAAAGCTAAAAATCTGTTTCAATTTTTTTTAACGCTACAGTTTATCAATAGCTACGAAATAAAAAATCTATAGAAAAACAGATAAGCAAAGGTACTTAATTGTTTCTTTCGTTACCTAGCATAGACACTTGTTACAATAAGATATTGGAAGTTTGAATTATCGTGAATATAAACGTGGACATCTCAGAAGTTCCTTAATCGAGTTAAAATTTCAGAAATACCTTATTGTAAGACTAGCTTTTGCCCGCGGCTCCGCCCGCGTTAAAAAGTTTTTCCGGGATAAAAGTCCCGCTTTATATTTTTCCGGTATAAAAAGTAGCCTATGTGTTAATCCAGGATATGATCTACCCGTGTGCCAAATTTCATCGAAAACCGTTCTGTAGTTTTTGCGTGAATGAGGAACAAACATCCATACATCCAGACATTCTTACAAACTTTCGCCTTTATAATATTAGTACGATAAAGGTACTCAAAGTGTATTAAGAGAACAATAGGGAAGTCTTGCTTACGTGGCATCATTGTTTGGAATTAATGAACTTCACGTCTCAACGAAATGCTTGCAGGCAGAATTAGAAGAAATGAGATCAGAAAGAATATAATATTGTGCTCAATAGTCGAAGGATAAAAAAATGCACTTAGAAATGTTCGGTACATTTCTAAGGGATTTTAAACGGATACTAGATTGTAAAAACAGATACCAGTAATAACACAATTAAAAGGGCAAAACATTGTAATTTTAGTGGTGTTATTCGAAAAACGTGCGGCACCGTTCAAATCATATTTAATTAAAATTTCGTCCCGATTTAAACACAAAAAAAGGGTTAGGGTAAATTAATATGCTATTTCAAACACGATGAGAATACAAGATTATATCCTTTCATTTGTTGACTTAAATCGTGTGAAATAAGGAAAATTGAATTTGTAATGAACGATCTATTATTATTCTTTCCTTCAGCGTTTTTTAATTTTATTTTTATATTCATATTGTTTTCGTTGTATAGACAAAGGAGCTTTTGTATGGTATGTATATTTATTTATTTATTTGTGAGTATTGAGGTTCCAATGCAATCAGCCTGAATGATATACTGCCCACTACTGAGCACGGGCTTTCTCTGCAGCTGAGATGGTTTAGGCTTTAGTCCACCACGCTGGCCTAGTGAGGGTTGACAGAATTCACATATTCTCGAGATTCTTATGGAGAATTCTTAGGTATGTAGGTTTCCTCACGGTGTTTTCCTCCACCGTTAAAGCGAACTATAATTGATTAACAATACACACGTAACTTCGAAAAGTCAGAGGCGTGTACCTTGGGTTTGAACCTCCGCACATTATCTCGACAGACCGTTCCATCCCCAACCAGGCTATCGTCCACTTCAGCAGTCAGGTCATTTTTTAATAATCTAAAATGTTCACTGCTAAATTAAGCTTCAAAGGTAGCATAAATGGCTAAAAAACTCTTTGTATAATCTGTATTCAGACGGGTGTACTAAACATTTTAGTAGAACATAAACGAAAATACTCGTGCAAACAATGTTAAGTCAAAGTAAACTAAATTTTATGGCACCGTTTTATAAAGTAGGTTTTTTTTGCGAATTATACTAATCATATTCCCACTCGTTAAAGTTTCAGCATTTTACATATCTTACAATATGAAATAGAGGGACATAAAGTATGAAATAATTTTTTGTACTTTGTGAGGTTTTTAAGGACTTCATTTTCCATTTTCCTCTCTAGCTGGATCTTAGTAAAAGATCATAATATTATGCTAAGCCTTGCAGTACGTACATGTGGCATAATTTATGTAAAAGGTTAATTATCTCTAAAACCTCAACATTAATAATCCGCCCTTGAGCTAAGCAACTGTAAGCTGGTGAATGGAATTAGTGATGAACATAATAAGTGTTTAAAAAATATTATGAGTCTAGTCGGAATTATGGCTTAAAGTCAAGTTTATGTTAACAGCAACGATACCACATAGGACTGTCAATTATGGAATACTGCATAGCGCATTGCGTTGTTACTCTGAGACCGGAGATGTTTAACTATCTCTTTTGCACTTTCGAATGCGACAGGTAGACTATCTAGGGGAACCTAAAATCTTCTTCTACATGCCTTCATCTCTTTTCGATTTGTGGTCTGGTAAAATTTTAAAACATGTTGCCAAATGGATTTTGGTTCACTTTATACGACCGGCAGCTTCTTTTATGTCAATCCCTCTGGAGGGAGTCACCTCCAGTCACGGAAATAATAATAATAATCCTCCTAGCCAATTTCGGCCACGGCGGCTAAACTCAACAGAGATCAGACAGGTACGCAGGAAGTATTATAAGGCACAAGTGTGTGCACAATACACAGGTGGACTCGCTATTCCTTCACTCTCATAGTTCGATGAGACGGAAATCCGACATGACCGAAGAGAGATCACGCGCAGGACCAACGGCTTTACGTGCTTTCCGAGGCACGGGGCTATCACACCGCCAACTTCCTGACTCCGAGCTGTGACTGAGTAATTTTTAAGATGGAAAAACCTAGTCACATTGTGTTTGGCTCGACCCGGGATTCGAACCCAGGACCTCAGCGCGCAAATCGTACTCGTAACGCGTACGCAATACAAATACGCCACCGAGTCAGTCAAGTCAAGGTACTTAATGTAACACCGCGAAAGCTGTGATTCCGCAGGACACGGCAGGATGTCACTTGCCGCGCGTCATTTGCTGTCATGTGCGGAATCGGTCTCATACAATTTAATACTGCATAGTAGTGCCGTCTGCCGTAACGGCACATGCCGTCTACCGTCTGCCGTTGCCGTTTGCCGTCTACCGCGTTCTGCGCAATCACAGCTTAACACGCAACGACGTGTCGACATGGATTCTACGGCCGAAAAAAGAAAAGGAAAAATACTAGAAGAAACTTGAAGTCTGAAAACTGCAAGAGCGAGACAGAAAATTCAAAGAGAAAAACAGAGAAATCTGAAGATTGAAGAGCGAGACGGAAAACTCTGATGATTGAAGAGCGAGACGGAAGACTCGTAAACAATCGAAGGCGCACGTGGTACGGTGGCTTCGATCCGGTATGCGGGGTGCTTAGGTTCATAGGGCTAGGTGGTTGGCAAATGGGCACGTCAAAAGTACCTATATCGTTTTTTTTTTTGCTATACCCTACATTCTACTAACTCACACACTTCCTACGTGCCGCTGTTCAAGTATGTCGTAAACACTACACCGATACATACAACGCACATCATAATCGCCTCTCATAGGGGCATCTTGCTAACGTGGGAAGAACAACGGTTGAACGGGCTGGGTACCGGCACCTGAGTTTTTCAAATCTGATTCACGCCTAGCAAGCTTGTGAGTGCCAGTCGGTCTCACAGGCACCCCAACAATAGTTTCTATTTAAATTAAAATCGCTTCAGTTTATAAAAATATGATCATAGAGAAGTTGAGGCACACAAACTAACCAGTGTTGCCTTTTTGGCCGGAGTGTGTTGTCGAATGAAAGGAAGCAGGAAAAATAAAAGTACCAGTAAACGCAAAAAGGAAATGCGAAGTTTGCCGACAGCATATTTGCGGTGAGTATGCCAGCTTTGAGGCGTTGTTCACATATTGCGTTCTGGAAACATCGAATGCCGCCGGATTATTCCACCAATGAGTTCCAGCCATGTGTGTGTTCTAACCATCGTAAACGAAGTGCGTATAGGGAAGTAGAATCAATTTTATCTACTGGGGCTTTAAATTCAAGATTAAAGCTATAGGTATTGTCCTCAAATTCCATCAAAATTTAACGATATTATAAATGATGTGTGTATAAAATGAACTAATACAGTACATAATGTCTTTCGGCCCTTATCAAAACTAAGATATTATCAGCATTGACATTTTTAGTACGTTAAAAAAATACATTCATATTTATCAAACTTTACTCAAAAGCTGTGATTCCGCAGAACGCGGCAGACAGCAGACGGCAACGGTAGACGGCAACATCATGTGCCGCGACGGCAGACGGCAACGGCAGACGGCAGGTGGTAGATGGTAGTGCCGTCTGCCGTCGTGGCACATGCCGTCTCCCGTCTGCCGCGTCCTGCGAAATCACAGCTTTACACCATGTTTTTAGATTATTTAAGACTAGCTTCTGCTCGTGGCTCCGCCAGGGTTAAAAAGTTTTCCGGGATAAAAGTCCCGCTTTATGTTTTCCCGGGATAAAATGTAGCCCTTGTATTAATCCAGGACATGATCTATCCGAGTGATATTTCATCGAAATCCGTTCAGTAGTTTTTGCGTGAAAGAGTAACAAACATACATCCATACATAAATTCTTACAAACTATTGTGTTTATAATATTTATTTAAGATACGATATATTTCTCACTTACTTATCTGGCTAAACTTTGAAGGTGGTAGAAATCTCCCAACGTCCACTAATAAAATGTTGATAAAATAAGCTACAATAATAATTGAATCACTCAACAGCGAACCCAAAGACTTACTCGCAATCAAGTTCCTCTGGGACGTCAGAGAGATTGCGTTGCTCCACCTTATCAGAAAATATTGAAAGTTATGTCCTTGACGATGTTTCCTGACTTGGTTTTAATAATAAACAGTCTGTGGGCATTCCAATTAGGATTAATGATGCAAGCAAATTGCATGTTTTTATTGAACCTTTTTAGCACAACTTCGTTACTATGAGACGGGTCCATGTGACGTTATTTATTTAAAATCTACATATTCTATTAATGCTAGATGATATTATTTTTTGTAGGAAATAATATTTTTTTTTCTAAAAGAAGTCTATTTACCTGCTGGGTTTATTAAACTTATAGATTTTAATATACAAAGAGAATGTATTACATAGTAGTCGTTTTATACTCCAAATACAATAAAATTTATTACGAACGCGACGCTCAGTAAATCCTTACAATTGCTGGCATTTTAAGCGAAATAATCGTAGATCTTAGAGATAACCTTATCCTTTCAAACTAACAAAGCTCTATTGATAGAAGCGAAGGAATGGTTTTAATCCAATTGTTCGTCGCGACGAGGAAGACATCTACGTATATTCGGGAATGTCTCTTTGTCTCTCAAATCAACCCTTGCTGTCGACTAGAATAGTGAACACGTTTTGCCTTTGATAGTACTTATGACAATAATAATCAAGAACAATGAAAGTGGAATATTGATTGGCGACAGATAACTTAGTGGTATCTGTTGATTTTCATAAATAGGTGGTTTTCTTTTAAGTACAATATTAATGAAGAGAAGACGTATTCCCGTATACGTCACGGACGATAATATGGGAATTTCCCATATCAATATAATATTTGAAATATGAAGCTGTCTAATATTATGATTAAATAAATATCATATAGACACACAAGATTAAAATATGTTAAAATAAGTATGGCGGTATACTTGTATATCACACAACGCCATTTACTAAGAACTTAAAACTACCTTGTGCCCGATATAGCGATAGGCTCGCCCCCTATCACATCATGGGACGGAATGACGGCGAAAAGTGGGTGCACTAGTTGCGCCTATGCCTACCCCTTCGGGGATAACAGGCGTGAGTGTATGTGTATGTGTGTGTTAATACTACCTAAGAAATGCTGAGCAACAAACTATCAAAATATTATGGACAAATAACATCTAGCATCAGGTGCAAATAAAAAGGTAAATTGGGGACCGTATCTACTATTCTTTCGATAACAGTGAAGAACTGTATAGCAAAGTTTATCCGATAGCCGGAGATAAAATGCTATAAAAATAGAACAGGTGTTGTCCGTCGACCGTTGGGTTTTATTGCGTTGAAATAACGTCGAATTGACACGCGCCCTCTATTAAACCAAGGGGTGAAAATAACTGGAAACTATTATAATGTATTTTTTTTTATTGCATTGAATGTTCGCCTGATGGTAAGAGATATGACCACCCATAAACAGTAGTAACGCCATCCAGCACTTTGGGTAACAAAGTATTGTGTGGTATTCCACTGCGCTCGTCATCCTGAGACATAAGATGTCAAGTCTCGTTATGTCCAGTAGTTATACTGGTTACATGTTTCTTCAAACCGAAACACTACAGTGCATGCATACTGCTGCTTGGCGGTAGAAATAGACATTGCGGTGGTACCTACCCAGACAGACTCTTACATATGAGAGACCTACCACCAGTGTGTATGTATAACTGATCATTACTTCAGTGTAAAGAGATTTTTTTCTGGTAATATATTTGTAGCACGGATAGCAAACAAAGGGTACAAGGTGTAAGACCAACGTAAGTATGTCGCTTTTCCAGGATCATTCTGCGTATATCCAGATTAAATCAGGCCGGCATAATTGTGTCAACTGGCAAGGAACAATCACCTCTCGTCCGTCGACTCTATATGGGCTATTCCACTAATTATCAAGTACAGTGGCGTCATTTTGATGTGCCCGAATAAAGAAATACGTGTTGGTGTTCATCACAAGCTAGTTTAGCTAGTTTATAGGTCCGTTCTCGAGTAAAAGTAGCCTGCAGTTCGGAAGCACGTTAGTGAATTTACAAATAGAGCATTGATTCCTGATTTGACAGAACAAACATAATCTTTTCTTCAACTAGGTAATAATAGTAAATAGTGTTTTTAATGGGGTAGAAAAGTTCTCGAGTGGAGGCCACGTACTGGCAAGCGTAGCGGGGAATTTTTTATGATGTAGGGGGCAAACGAGCATACGGTTCACCTGATGGTAAGTGATCTGCAAACCCAGGGGATACAGAAATACCTTACCAGCCTTTTAGGTGGGAATACGCTCTTTTTTTGAAGGTCGCCAGGTCGTATCTGTCCGGAATTGCTGCTGGCGGCAATTGGTTCCATAGTTTAGTAGTACGTGGTAAAAAATGTCGGCTGAAACGTACAGTGGTGGATTGCCAACCTCCGAGGTGATGTGGATGGAATTTTGAGTTCTGCCGCGTTTTACGGTGATGGAACTCAGCAGCAGGGATAAGTCCAAACAATTCTTCGGAGCACTCCCCGTGGTAAATGCTAGTGACAATGAGAGCGATGCTACATCTCTATGCGAAGCCAAAGGATCAAGCCGATCGGTAAGAATACGGTCGTAAATGATACGAGCTGCCCGACGTTGAGCACGGTCAAGAGGGAGAAGCTCGTACTGGGGAGCCCCTACCCAAAGATTCGAACAATATTCCACGTGGGGCCGAACTTGCGCCTTATAAAGTTGCAGGCGATGGCCTGACGTGAAATATCGCTTCGATCTGTTGATCACACCAAGCATCTGGACGTCCTACTATACGGTGGACAGACGACCTTGTAAAGATTGCAGGAACTCGCTGGATGCAGGCCGCTTCTGACAGGTTGGTTTGGAAATCTTTAGGGGAGTCTTTGTTCAGCAGTGGGCTTTTAAATGCTGAAGAAGAAGAAGAAGTGTTTGATCTCCTTCTAGTTATTGCCTAAAATAACTACAACGGCCCCGTTTTTTCAACTGTAGTTTTTTTGTTGAGGTCTTATTAAGCTGGACGTGCTCGCAGCACCCGGTGCACTCGAAGTTCTGCGAGCGCGTCCAGCTTCACAACACCGATGATTACCCTAACTACAGTTGAACTAACCCTATCTTAAACTCGCTTGATTTCATATCGCTGGGCTTTCGCAAGTAATCTAAAGCCGGGAATCAGCCCAAACTACTCGTAATTGTATTTGAATTGTTTGAGCTTATGTTTTACTCTCACATGTATTTTCTAATTTATACGTTTTTAGTCTCGTTTATAATATTGTTATAAATGTATTATTAGATACGTTATTTTAGTTATGTTGCATAAACTAAATTTTTATTTATTTAAGATTGAGAAATTATTATATATTGAGAATTCCAAATATGTTATAAAATGTTTTATAAATATGATCTACACATTTTTATGCTTTAAGGTTGATTAAACTTGATTTGATTAAAAATATATTTTCTATAAAACATATTTAATAATGTTTCAAAATCTATATAAAATATTAAACGTAATAGAGACACATTTTTAGGAATTGAGGTATTTTGAGACTTTTTACATTGTTAATTTGTGAGAAAGATTTTATTGGCTACATATTTAAACATTTACAACACAGCCAAAAATCGTTATAGAAGAAATATTTTATTTTACATAATGAAATTGGTATTGGAATTGACACAATATTTCTATAACTTAAACAGGTTGTATATAAAAAGCTGCAGAAAATATGGCAATTATTTTGTGCTATGAATATATTGTAACGGCATAAATACCCAGTATGTTAATATTATGGTATTCATTGTTTCGGGGGCAATTTCTTACCTCATAAAATTAATTCAGCCCTGCAAAGAATTCACATCATTACGAAATGGTAGAAGAAAGATTTCGTTTAAACATAGTTCAACGTACCTTATTTATTACTGCCAGCATTTTGGAAATCGTCTACTATTGAAAAAAGCGACTGCCACCCAGCTTCGCGTGACATAAAGTAATATTAGTACTTGTTCTAATTCGTTATGCGGGAAATATTCCAAATTGCTAACTAAAGTAGACATTTTAAGGATATGGGAGTGCACGAGACCCGTTTCCAAAAATTCCTAAATGGAGCGCACTGTTGAGACGAAGGTCCGCATGTTCAAAACCCAAGGCACACATCTATGACTTTTCATAATTACATGTGTACTTTTTAACAATTATCATTCACTTCAACAGTAGAAAAAAATCTCGTGAGGAAACTTAAGTATCCTTCATAAGAATTTTGAAGATAAAATCTGCGAACTTGCAGTAGGCCAGCGTGGTGGACTAAGGCATAAACTCTCTTAGTAGTAGAGGAGGCCCGGGCTCAGCAGTGGGCAGTATATGATATAGGGCTGGTATTATTATAATATTATATAACGAAAATAGTAAGGAAGGATGATTCACGCAAACTTTATAAAACCTTATGACATGCTGTGTTACGTACTTCAAAGTTGTTGAAGTTGCTTGCATTGTTATTTAATGAAAAAAAAAAAAACTTTATTTGTTGGAACCTTAGCGCAAATATTCCCTTGGCATTGTTATAAAGGAGGCAGAAGCGTCCGTAGAGTCAGTAACTTACTTTTCCGGACGCCAAGCGTAAAGTGACTTAACAAAACACATTTAAGACGATTTGCTGTAGAAAGAAATTACATTTATTTACCTACTCGGACAGATTTCAAACAAATCTTAGCAAGTTCAAAGGGTCCAACTTTAATTTCATCTTTGTGAAACTATGTAAGTTGCATACTAACGCTAGGCAAAGAGGAAAAGTTTCAAAGACACCGTGAATTCCAAAAGACCAAGACAAAGTTGAAGTTACCCTGAATAAGTTCTTGACAAAGGTACTTGTTGGTAGATACGGAATATACGTATTTTAATTGATGATTGCAGTACTTACTATGCCGATTACTAAATGTTATGTTTTATGTAGTTATGTAGGTATTGGATTCACAAAATTATCATGTCTGTAATCATAACTTCAAAATTTTCAAGTAACACGAATACATAACAAGCCATGAATAACATAAATAATACCAGAAAATTCTTTATGAATTAAGTTAAGTCAAGCCATCAACAATTTAACAAAAAAAAAATCTGCTATTATATTAAAGAAGTGAGCGATAGCCTAGTTGGGCATGGAACGGTCTGCCGAGACAATGTCCGGAGGTTCAAAACCCAAGGCACACACCTCTGACTTTTCAAAGTTACGTGTGTATTATTTATCAATTATCGTTCGCTTTAACGGTGAAGGAAAACATCGTGAGGAAACTTGCATACCTCAAAAGTTCTTTATAAGAATTTCGAAGATATGAAGTCTACCAACCCGCACTAGGCAAGCGTGGTGGACTAAGGCCTAAACCCTCTCAGTAGTAGAGGAGGCCCGTGCCCAGCAGTGGGACAGTATGCAATATAAGGCTGGTATTATTATAATTTAATTATATTCTATTAAAGAAGGAATTCATATAAAATTTACTCTTAGATTATAATATATTACATGATCATTCGCTTCAGAGGGTCCAGGGTGCGATGTATCAAAGGCAGTAAGACAAATTAAAAATACGTTCTAATTTTAGTTTAAGATCACGAATAAATATAGAAAGTTAATGTTGAATAGAATCAAATAGAACATGTAATCATATCACAATTTGGTATTCTAGAAATTTAAATTGAAGTCTAACTTTGGAAAGAATCGATATAGACAAAATTGATCACTTGGAATTTAGAGAAGGCCTAAAAGGTAGTTACATAACATACACCAGTGACGCAATAATTCAGATTTCTAGTTACAAAAATCAAACAAAGAATAATTATGTCACCTAAAGTTTTTGTCGCCCATTAACACCCATAATCCAAGAGCTATTTCGAGAACGCATGATCGAGGAAAAGAAAAGGTCGGAAAATAAAGTGAGTAAGGAAGTAGGACTGGATATCTGACATCCTTACTATCTAAAATTCAGCAGCGGTGATGTTATTTCACGTCGGTTTTCTTAGTAGTTCCACTCTATTCGAGACGGTCCCTTTTATGCTGCTCAGAACCTACAGCGCGGCTTTATTACGTGCAAAGCCGCATAATATATCTTAAGTTTACCAACAGAATATATAAAGGAAAAAATATATAAAAAGGAGGAATACTAAAATGTTCGTAATAAAGCTACGAATGTTTTTCATAGACTGATTTATGCTTTTCTTCTTCAGTTAAAAATTAAGTTTTACATCATGTATATTGCTCTCCCCCCACACCTCCCCCCAGTGGCGGTAGCGATAACGCGTTTTTATCCTGCGAAAAAAAAGACTAAGTTAGGAATTTATGTTTTGCGTATTATGTTGTAGTGAACGAATTAATTCTCGGCGAACTCAATTGAGAATGCACCTCATGTACATTCTGTTAACACAGTAGTTTAATTACAGCGCTTGATTGATCGTGCATGTGCGCCTCGGACTTACAACACTTGCACATATCAAATTACATCCTAGATAGACACTGAAATATAATTTGTTTAAATTAAATGAATGATACAATTATTATCATATTAGTACTGGACATTAGATTTTCCCTTTTGACAAAAATACTCGTTTATGAATTTGCCTTTATAACTATAAACGACAGCAACTGCTGTCTCTGTAAAACTTGAAGTTTACAAAGCCTCAAGAGAACAAATGAAAATCTAATTTATCTTGAAGAAACTGTGAATACATTGATAAGGTAAGACAAAGTTGGAACAGTAGGGTCGGACGGGGCAAGAATAGACAAAACCGAGGAACACAGAAGTTTGCAAGAGTGGGAACTTTGAACATTGATTGCGACCAAACGAGGACACAACTTCAAAATGGTTTGGTTACACAAAATAAGTTTAATCAGTTTAAAAATAGCTGAGAAACTTCGATATCAGCTTCAGGATTGTACTTTTACGCACAACGAGAAAGAGCTAAAACAGATATTTTTTATGTATCGTTCATCATTATTTTCCTTATGTTAGTCTATTGCTAAATTGATCATACGCACGATATTTCTGTACTAACTGATAAATGATCCAAAGACTGCCATTAACTTTAGGTTTAATAGTCGGCTTTCTTGTCTCGACAACGTTTTACATTACGTCTACCAAGTTGTAATCTCGAAGATACGTCTGATGTATACGTTAACAGTACCTACGTTGAAATTAAACTATTTTTACGGATTTTATCGCGTTTTTTATTTTATTTTCTCCCGACGTTTCGAAGGCAAAGGTGTAAATTAAAGGTAGATTTAAAAGACTAACTTTTCGGACCACCTACACCTCAGTCCGCCCCGTAACCACAAAGTGTTGCAAAGCCTTCGAAACGTCGGGAGAAAATAAAATAAATAACCGCGATAAAATCCGTAAAAATTGTTTAATTTCAATGTCTAACATTCGCGTAAACGTAAGAAATCATTAGTACCTACGTTCGTTTTAATTACCACCTTATTATTTAATTAGCACCATATTATTATATCACCACACACAAAACTAAAATTATATTTACATTTTAATACACGTTTCATTTTAGTACAGTTCACACAAGGTCTAATTAACAGTAGTAGTCGGTAGAACTTGGTATATACAAGACGAAATAAGACACAAAATTAGTTATTGTTTTCATTGAACCTTCGGAAATTGTCTCGGCAGCCCATTTCATTCCCAACTAGGCTATCATCCACTTTGATGGGCGGCAGCGTGGTTGGTTGGCCTCACGCTGCCGTAGACGCTGAGAGCGTCCTTCGGTACGTGGGGGCTTCTGAGCCCCCCCACAAAAGGAGACGGGCCGCACCAGGCGCCACCGCGCAGGGCGGTTGCGGAAGACAACTTAGACACTTTTCGTTAGAGGAAGCCCGCAGCCGTCCCTAATGCGCCGAAGATGGCCACCGCGGAGTTTTAGTTGGTATGCCGTGCGGTGTATATAGGTTAGGGACTCGGCCCGCCGGTCGCCCGATGTTTTCCATCTCTCCGGGCGGCTCAACGCCGGGTATGGCACGGTGACCCCAACATAACCGCTCAGTCGCCCCCCACGAAGGCCGGGCGGTAGTGGTAACGCAGTTTCTCCGCGAAACAAAAAAAAAAGGCTATCATCCACTTGTCAAACCATAAATGACCATAATTAAGTACTTAAACACGCAATATTTGGCAACAAAGATATCCAATAAGCAATCTTTCTCCATTGATATTCAACTTTATCGAGAGAATATCATATTTCACATGTATTTTGCTCTAAATATGACATTTTTGCAGCTGATTGAGTTTGCTGTAACAGGCTTCTGTGTTACGGCTAGAACGTTACACTGCGTCGCCAAACACACCATTCATCATTTTGCATAATGACATTCTATTATCACTACATAGTATAAAACAAAGTCGCTTCCCGCTGTCTGTCCCTATGTCCCTATGTATGCTTAGATCTTTAAAACTACGCAACGGATTTTGATGCGGTTTTTTTAATAGATAGAGTGATTCAAGAGTAAGGTTTATATGTATAATTTATCCCCGGGAAACATAAAGCGGGACTTTAATCCCGGAAAAACTCATTCACGCGGGCGAAGCCGCGAGCAGAAGTCTAGTAAGCTTATAAATCCTACAATGCTTAGTAATTAAAGTGGCTACAAGATAGTCAGAACATAAGACTATATTTGCCACAAGTTATGTTAGTTCTTAAGTTGCCGTTGGTAAATAAAGTACTTTACCTCTTTGATAATTTACTTGGGCTGTGTTTGTTTTCGTATTTTTTGTTTTGACCAATTAGAACCCTTCATCTAATTGGGCACACTCACCGACATATTAAAATAGTGTTTTATGTTAACTTCCGTAGATTTATTGTTATGCTCTGCACCTTTTTTTTTTTTTGTCCCTGACTATACTCTTGTTAGCCTGACGAGAGTCGGCTTATACAAGCACACCGGTCTTGTGGGTGAGCGCAGAAGGCGCTCGCAACCCTCTGCACCTGTGTACTTGTTTATATAGGTACCACACAAAGAAAGGTAACTTAGTAAGAAGTAGATGTATGTGTAGGTACTATTATTATGATTTTTTATTTCCCTAACAACCTTGCTCCTTGAATAACTTAGGCATTAATCGATATGACAAAGAGCCCAAACAATATGAAAGCGAAGACGTACAAATGACACTGTTTCAAGTTAATCAATAATACTGGTGCTTCCTTAGAAGCCACCAAATAGAAAGTCGATAACAAAGTGGCAATTTACGGTATTCGTAATGTACGGTCAGACAAGCATAAAACTTGTTGAGAAAATTAAAAACTTCTTTCCTTTATAACTTTGTGTGAAAGTTTTTCTTTCACTCAAATAAACTACAGGGTTTATTTAAAAACACAAATACACATACTCACGCCATTTATCACCGAAGGGCTAAGCATAGACGCAACTAGTGCACCTACTTTTCACCATGCGTATTTCGTCCCATGATGTGATTGAGGGCGAGCCTAGCCTATAATAGCCTTGTTTATCTCTGCACCATCCTAAGGTTGACTGGTAGAGAGTGCCTACGGCATTAAGTCCACCTATGTACATTGATTGTATTGTAAGGATTCAGTTATTTGTAACGGTATTTGTAACGTACTGACCAGTTATTAAAACCAGTCTAAATGTCAAATGAATAGTGGAAGTGGTAGTTGGGTGTATAAAAAGGGTGCCATATCGATGCTCTCTCTCACAAAATTTTTTCCGCTCTGAGCAGCCGACTCGAGCGGACCTTTTGTTTGTCGCAGTACCTGCTGCGACATTCCATTGTTCCGTCCGAGTACCTGCTCGGTGCGTTCCGTAGCGACCTCGCTACAGCCAAGGCCAAACAGGTAGCAAAGGGGCAACCCTTTGCTATTTTGTTAGCCTAATTCGGGCCAAGCCGCGTCCTTTTCAGGACAGGGTTTAGCCCAATTTGTTTCTTATCGACGTTTGGCCCCTTCAGGGTATTGGCTCGGCGGAAACCTAACGGTGCTAACAAGCCGAGTCGCGTCACCGGCAACGCGCTGCGCCCCTTCAGGGCAAGGCAAAGCCGACGGGTACGGATCCGGAGGCTGCGGAGGCACACCGCAGTCTCTCCCGTATATCACCTTCCCAACCCTACCCTTTCCTTAAAATCCATCCCGTGTATCGGTTGAGCGTGCGGCCTCCGGCCAATACCGTTTACGGTACACGGACTGTTAGGAACCCTTTTGCACAATAAGACTGGCAAAAGGGATACAAGCTTAGGGCACACCTAATTCTAAGTACACCCCCCCTCGCCTATACCCGGCGGGGAGGGACACGCACTCACTCACCCCCGGGCGTTCCTACCCGGGGACTTAGTTCATCGCGTCCCATACCGCGTCGCGATCCGCGCTCGTTTCGTTTTGTGTGAACCCGCCTGGTTTCTTCTGTGTGTTCTTTACAGGCGGTGCACACCCGGGGTTAGTGAACACACACGCGGCCCCTAATTAATATTACCGTAGGCTCGGACTCAGCCGCCAATATGGCTGATTCTGGGCCTATGGATTTGGCTCCCGAGCGGCCTGTCGTCGCCGCTCAACCAAACGTAGATAGCACCCCTTTCGCCGCTCCCATTATTTCCAAGGAGGAAATAATGAGAGTAGTGAGGGAGATGTTCCGGTCGGACAACGCGGTCCGACAAGAAATTATATCTATGGCTAGGGAAGCCAGGGAACCGTCTGCGTCCTCAGACACCTCGGAGTCGTCCGAGGCTACGACCTCAACGGAGACCACCGAAACCTCGGGCGGCTCCGCGGAGTCTGAAGAGGACATGGACACGTCCCCCAGCACTCCCGCAGCCTCCAATAATCCTAAGAAACGGCCAATATCTGCTTCTTCCTCCGCCTGCGAATCCGGGGAGGAGTCGTCTTCGTCGGAACGCGACGAGGAAGGCTTCACCACGGTTAAGAACAGCCGGAGGAAGAAGCAGAGAAGCGTCGCTGCTCCCGCACCAGCCTCCCCATCCGCGCCTTCAGCGCCAACCGCGTCCGCGTCTGCGTCAACGCCGCCACCGCCGCCGACTCAACCAAAGGGGCCTAAAAAACCCCCGAGGTTGAATTTACAACTCCCCTCAAATATGTCCATTCGGGACATATTTGAAGAACTGCGCAAACAGCGCATTAACATCGCGTCTAACTCGTGGAATAAGATCCACAAGCTTCTTGCCCTGCAGCCCGCCTCAATCGCGGACCACAGGGCGCTGACTAAGTTCTTAGATGCCAAACATTGGCACTATTTCACCTATTCTCTCCCAGACGAGCGGCGCTTCCGCTACGTCATTCGCGGTATCCCCACGCAAATGTCGACTCTCGAGGTCAAAGAAGGCCTTGAAGAGAAAGGCATAGTCACCTTGGAAGTGCACAGGATGCACAGACAGTCCCGCGCCTCCCGGCCGGGAATACAATACGAGATGGTTCTCGCCATCCTCCAGTCCCCTTCCGACGTCAAACGACTATTTGAGATAAAAGATATCTCGGGGCTAGGCGGCTTCACCGTCGAAGCCCCACACAAATCGACCCAGATAGGGCAGTGTCACAACTGCCAGAAATACGGCCACAATTCTCGTGGCTGTCGCCTCCCCGCCAGGTGCGTCAAGTGCCTCGGCGAGCACGGCACATCCGAGTGCCCCCGTCCCAAGGACCGCTCTCAGTGCACGGAGCCGCCTTCGTGCACCAACTGCCGGCAAACCGGCCATCCAGCGAATTATCGCGGATGCCCTCGCGCCCCCAAAAGAGTTGCCAAAGCTCCTAAAGCCGCGGCTCCCCCGGCCCCTCAGGCCACCACATTCAAACTGGCACCTGCGCCAGTGCGCAACCCGTGGTTTCCTCCCACGGCGCGCGCTGATCCCCCTGCTCAGGCCCCCAGCGGAGTCACTCCCGCTGCCCCGGCCTCTACTCGACCCTCTCCTCCCCCAGCTGTGGCTCCTTCTTCAAAGGCAGCCCAGCCCAAACCCAAACCCAAACCCACCACCCCTCCCACCCCTTCTCAGTCGGCGACGGTGGCGGCGAAGGCAAGCGACGCCTCTTCCTCAGTCGCCTCACTATTAGGCTCCCCGGAGATAATGATTCTCCACGGGAAACTTTTCGAGCGTTCTCGTCTACTCACCCGTACGGGAGTAGAAGACCCCCTTTTAATCGCTGAGATCGCTCTGATCCAGCAACAAATTTTCGAGGCTACAGTTAACGCTGTGCGTCTCCCCTCTTTAATTTCATAAATGGCTACCAACGCCAGACAACTCCCCCAGCGGACAAAACCTCGCTCCCTCAGAGTGGGGTTTTTCAATTGTAACGGCATTCGGGACCAAAAA
Source organism: Lapara coniferarum (assembly GCA_949316025.1). Lineage (NCBI taxonomy): Eukaryota > Metazoa > Arthropoda > Insecta > Lepidoptera > Sphingidae > Lapara > Lapara coniferarum. Next base: position 8,191,943 of record OX438920.1, read on the forward strand.
GCCGAAATTTCTTCTTTTGTCCGCGACAACCAAATTGACGTTTTCCTCATCCAGGAAACGTTCCTTAAGCCCTCTCACCGCGATCCCAACATCCCAAACTTCAAACTGGTGCGAAATGATCGTACCAGTGGCCGTTTACTCTCATTTATTACAAAAGGTCCCTTCATTGTATCCCATTAGAATCACCGATAAGCTTGAGCAACATTGAGGCTTCGGTCTGCAGGCTAGCCATGACCGGACACCCGCCGATCACCATCATATCGGCCTATCTCTCGCCCACTAAGGAGCTTCACTCCAACGAACTTGAAACCCTATTTGATCTGGGGGATTCCGTCATTTTGGCGGGAGACCTCAATGCCAAGAACACTCTCTGGAACTGCAACTCGACCAACGAGCGAGGTGCAGTCCTAGAGAGTTGTCTTGACACAATCAATTTAAGCCTATTGGTTCCCTCAGAACCAACCCATTATAGTTACAACGACGACCACCGACCGGACATACTCGACGTGGCACTTGTACGGAACGTAAGCCTTAGCGTGCGTTCCATGCAGGTGCTACAAGAGTTAGACTCTGACCACAGACCTGTGATCCTCGATCTAGTCCCCGAAAACAGTCCAACTGACACAGGTCCTAATATTCCGATGAAGGTGAAAACGAATTGGCGTCTTTTAGGCACCAAGCTCGCGGACACCTCATCCACTGATCTTTCCGCGATCCCGACCAACATCGAGACTCCTGAGGAAACGACCAGCGCGATACGCGTCTTCACCGACCACCTTCAGAACGTTTTAAGCGAAAGCTCCGAGAGGGTGCCAGAGACTGTTCACAGTCACTGGCAACTTCCCGAAGACGTTCGGTGGTGGGTGAGGTTGCGTAACGCTACGCTCAAAGCCTGCGCGACGAGACCCGTCCCGGAACGACGACATCTTGCGCGCTACCTCCAACGTGAGGTTAAGCGTCGCATAAAAGAGGTCGTCGATTCGAGGTGGAACACTCGCCTTGCCGATATCGATCCGACTCATACCGCCTTTTGGCAACTGGTTCGTTCCTTCAAGAGAAACGATGTGGCCTCCATGCCTCCGCTCAATCGTCCGAATCAACGCCCGGCGTTTGATGACGACGAGAAAGCGGAACTACTGGCCGGCAGCCTGGAGTCTCAATGCTCGCTCACCTCTGTACCCGTAGATGACGACATTCTTGTTGCGGTTGACACTTTCGTCGAAGATAGGAACGCGGTCCGGCCACCGCCAGTCTCTATACCGCGACCGTTATACGACAACGTCGACCCGCCGCCCGATCCCCTTGCGCCGGTGACGATCGAAGAAGTCACCACTCTGATCAAGGCACTCAAACGTAGGAAAGCCCCCGGGGGCGATCTAATCCCTACTCGTATGATTAAGATGCTCCCGGAGCATCTAGTTCAAATCTTAACATCCATTTATGACGCCGCGTTTCGTAACTGCATCTTCCCAGAGGTCTGGAAAGAGGCAGTTGTGATAGGAATCCACAAGCCGGGGAAACCCGCTTTCGAACCCTCCTCTTATAGGCCCATCAGTCTGCTCAGTACTCTGGGCAAAATCTACGAGCGGATCGTCCTCGACCGCCTTAAAATAGTAGCTTTTAATCAAAATTTAATCCCTCCAGAACAGTTTGGCTTTCGCCCTAGACACAGTTGTGTCAATCAGGTGCTCCGCATCACGGAGTACGTCCACGAACAATTCCGTAAAGGAATGCCTACCGGTGCTATTTTCTTCGATATCGAAAAAGCATTCGACAGGGTGTGGCACAACGGCTTGCTTTTCAAGCTGTACACTCTCAACGTGCCCACACAACTCGTGCACATCATACGAGATTTCCTGTCGAATCGCGGTTTCAGATATCGCGTGGAGGGAACTCTCTCTTCCCGACACACCATCACGGCCGGAGTCCCGCAAGGCTCCGCCCTGTCCCCTTTTCTATTCTCGCTGTACACAAGCGACATCCCTAGACCACAAAACGCCCATCTGGCACTATTCGCGGATGATACCGCAATCTACGCTTCACGTATAGACCCCGACAAAGTGGTGCGCACTTTGCAAACCGCCGCCGACGAACTCGGTGAGTGGTTCCGCAAATGGCGAATCACCGTCAATCCCACCAAAAGTCAGGCCATCCTTTTCACTCGGAAAAGGAAAGTCCATGTCCCTCACTTTTCAGTCCGCATGTCCGACCAGGTTATTCCCTGGAAGGGCCAAGCCAAATATTTAGGAGTAACCCTTGATCAGAGGTTGACCTTCATCCCACACGTAAATGCGGTACGCGCGCGAGCCGCATTCGCGATGAGCCAGCTTCACTGGCTCCTAAACAAAAATAGTAAGATGTCAATCCGCAACAAGATTAGGATCTTTAAAACATGCATCCGTCCGATAATGACATACGCGTCGCCCGTATTCGCTCATTTACCGCCCGGTCGCCTTCAGCGAATGCAGGTGCTTCAAAATCGATTCTTACGACATGCACTTGGTGCCCCGTGGTACGTTCGCAATCGCAACCTCCACGTGGACACCAATATGCCGACCATCAGGCACTTTATGCAGTGCGCCAGCAGACGCTATTTCGACAGGGCGGTAAACTACCCGAACACGCTTATCCGTAAAGCGTCTATATATACTCCATTTGACCGCGCCAAATGGAGACGACCGCGATCAGTCCTGACCGATCCAGAGGACGAAATCACTCTAGCTTTACGCGAAAAGAACGAGCATTTAAAGCTCATACACTCCACAAGACCGCTGTACCGTCCTCGCCGTCGAGGACCTCGTCGCGTTCCCCATAACCCTGCCCTCTCGTAGCAGTTCCGGCCCGCGTGCCGAAGACTACAATCAACACGTTAAATAGGATTAGGTTAAAAACCATATTCCCCAAACGTTGATGTCTTATCCTCTCAGTGGCCGCCCTGAGCCGAGGTCGTGACCCATTAGTGGGTCGCCCTCAGCGTGGTCGCTTAAATTTAAGGGTTGCGAGCGCCTTCTGCGCTCACCCACAAGACCGGTGTTCTTGTATAAGCCGACCCTCGTCAGGCTAACAAGAGTTTAGTCAGGGACAAAAAAAAAAAAAAAAAAAAAAAAAAAAAGATGCTCTCTCTCATTCGCTCTCTTTCGGGCTCAGTCTCGCAGTCGATCTCAGTGGCAGTTGAGTAAGTTTATCATTGACTTTCATACTGGTCGGTTAGTTGCAGATATCTATGAAAAGTATTTCTGTTAAATGTATTTATGTAAAACCAGTGATAAATGTTTATGTAAAATCAGTGATAAATCGTTTTTATTTAAACACAAATCGCTTCAGTTTCTAACAGTATATAAAATGCATAAATAATATTTATTTGATTAGGAATGGATATTTATATTATTTATTAACATAAACCTAACGTGAGAATATGATTTTTATCAATTTTCGTGGCAAACTGTACTTTACGCAATCTATTATAATATATTTTTCGAAGTTTACTTCGTTTAACATCGAAGTGTTGGCACAACACCCTCAATTTACTCGCAAATTGTACGCCTACGAGATTAAATTTTCTTTTACCTACGTTTTGCGTATCAAGTAAGTAGAAGAAGATGTTTGTTTTGTCAAAACACGATTCGCTAGAAAGGGGAATCATGGGGTTCCACATTCCTTGAAAATATATTTTTCTTTTATTTTGGTTGCGGCTTAATGATGACATAAATGTGTATAAAGCTCCCTTAGAATTCGATCAATATGTCATTCACGTTACAAAACATATTACACTCACAGAACAGATTCTATCCTTACTTCGTGATTACACTTCAATGTTAAGGGCCTTATTCACGTTTCATCTTGACGTACAGCATGCTTTACATATACACTGTCGTGCACGCATCCAGCGTGTTAGACAGTGCTGCCAGGTAAGAAACTTATCTGTATTTATACAGAGACCTTTAACACATAATACAGATATGAAATGGATGCAGTTTTTTACAATTCGTGAATTATTTATACAGTTCTTTTTTCAAATTACATGTGTATTTCAGTTACGGACTAGAAGATTAATTATTGTCTATAGGCTCGATGCTCGGAGTGGCCAGGTCATATAATATATAGCTGGATATATTATATTATTAAATCTAAAACCTGTTTTTAAATAATTGTGTTAGTTTATTAGGACATTCCAAGCAAGCTTAATGCCAAAGTTGGACAACATAAGCGATAACAAGGTTTTATATCATTATTATTATGATTTCAGTACTTTCCTTAATTATAAAAATTTTGCTAGTTTTAGCAGGAAAAACGGTGAATCTCAACTTTTTATGCTGCATTTAGATACATAGTAGACGTACAAGTCGGCAACACTGATGATGGAGGCACGAGTGCGCGAGTCCAACTCGTATTTGTCCATTTTTTTCTTGATGCGAGGAGCCAAAATCCTTTTTTATTTAAACGGGTTGATAATCCATTAAAGTTATTATTGTACCAAATCACTTTTTACTTTTAACTTAGTAGACTTATGGATTTTTAGAACTATAAAAAGGAAGTGTCAGCAGAAGAACATTGAAAGAAGTCGTTTGATCACAGAAAATCCGGTCTTATTTTAATTCTAAGCAATTAACGATAAGATTCAATGAATGGTGTTTCCAATACCGAAGGGATTTTTAATCTGTGATTTAATTGAAAGATTTACTCTTCCATTATTACGGATGAGGAGAGCAATCTATTATAAGGCGAGATTAATGATGAGAACTAAGTTCACTGGGTGGAATAAAAAATGAAAGAATTTGTTTTTGTCGAGTGCTTATTATACTTGTAATAATATTTTGATATCATGTTATTGTGTCATAACTCAGAATTAAGAACTTCACGAAAAAGCAGTCATTATTGTATTACAAATGTAATTCGTCGCCGTAGAGGAGGAACTAAATAGCTCTGATTGTGAGGATTTTGAGTTTTGTCCATTTTTATACAACCAACGTATATTTAATGGTAACTAAATCCATAAAATCTAAAATTACCTACGATAAAATTGGCTCTCATTTTACTATTAATGATCAAAATTACTGCCTCGGTGGCGTAGTTGTATTGCGTACGCGTTACGAGTACGATTTGCGCGCTGAGGTCCTGGGTTCGAATCTCGGGTCGGGCCAAAAAACTTTGTGACTGGGTTTTTTCATCTTAAAAAAATTACTCAGTCGCAGCTCGGAGTCAGGAAGTTGGCGGTGTGATACCCCCGTGCCTCGGAAAGCACGTAAAGCCGTTGGTCCTGCGCCTGATCTCTCTCCGGTCATGTCGGATTGCCGTCTCACCGGACTATGAGAGTGAAGGAATAGCGAGTGCACTTGTGTATTGCGCACACACTTGTGCACTATAATATCTCCTGCGTACCTGGCTGATCTCCGTTGAGATTGGCCGCCGTGGCCGAAACTGGCTAGGAGGATTTCAATGTTCAAAAATTTAGTTAAGCGCGATCTTTTTAAGACTATAAAATTTAAGTTAGTTCTGCTTGTACGCCGACGGACTATACTATAATGATTTTATAATTTTCGCAGTGTCCGAAGACTCCGAAGTAATTTATAAGTATTACAAACGTATATTATGTTACACTATCGATTAAAAACGCTAAAGCCAGTCAGTAAAATATCAGACCTGGTTAATATCTGAAAACATTATTCTGTTACAGTACAACTTACACGTACATCATTTAAATAAAAAAAGAACACCAATAATCTCCAACGCCATCATCATTCTGACTAAGATAAATGAAGAGCACTCTAAAGTAATGCAATGCAATCAGCCCTGTATTATATAATACTAGCTTTTGCTCGCGGCTCCGTCCGCGTTAAAAAGTTTTTCCAGGATAAAAGTCCCGCTTTATATTTCTCCGGTATAAAAAGTAGCATATGTGTTAATCCAGGACATGATCTAGGTACCCGTGCGCCAGCTTTAATCGAAATCCGTTCAGTAGTTTTTACGTGAAAGAGTAACAAATATCTATACATCTATACTGACAAATTTTCGAGTTTATAATATTGGTAGAATAGGCATTGCCCACTGCTAAGCACGGGCATCCTATAGCAATTGGGGGTTTTATCGCCTTAGTCCAACCACGCTGGCCACCACCGCCACCAAATTCAAACAAGAAAGTAAAATTTATGATTAATTGCAGCGACATTTTCGTTACAAAAAAATTTCTTTTCCAGGTAATGACGTAACAAGTCCCGAACATTGAGTACTTCGAAACCGTGTGCGAACACCGCAGCACCGATGATTGTGAATCATGAGTGCTTGGTGTTGCATCGCGATCATGATGTCCTCTATCAGTACTGGTGTGCTGTCACCGGCGCCGCAGAAGACTGAGGCTAAAGAGGCATATGGTAATAATTGATAAACATTTCTAGGGAATCCAACTTATGAGAGATTAGACTAGATCTAAAAACATTACGATCTTTTTATCCCTCGTAAAGTTCTCGTGAACTCTACACGTGGATAATTATTAATTGCTCTTCATTATCCTCTTAAACTTTTCAATGGATTCTAGAATGTTCATTCTAAAAAGCCACTGTCTTATTCCACAGATCGCCAATACTGGTATGCGCAAGCGCAAGAAACTTTACAGAAACGACTGCAATATGCTGCTGACAAGAATCCTGTTGCTAAGTAAGAGTTTTGTACATTCATTTGTAAATTTACAATATTATAGTGTGGTCTTTCCTTTTTTATTATAAAGATCTAGTGATAAAATAAGTCTAATTTCCGTTTCTATTTGTTTCATCTCTGTTTGATGTTATTAGAGAGAAATAAGATGTTCAGTATAAACTTTGTTTTAGAAAATCCTGTCAGCGTATTGTAGAAATAAATACAAAAGAGACATGTTGAAAGATAAAGTTGTTGTGTTTGCGCTTGTTTTTACTGAACAACTGATTGTTGGTCTCAAAACAGAAATGAATGAGCCATACTTAAACAACTTTTTATTTAAATCCCGGAAGAAACATCGTAGTAGAAACAAAAAGGTCTACAAAAAGTTTAACTTCTCCCAACTGAAAGCTAATTAGCGACTAGAGTTTATCAAGATTGCTGTACCAGTAACAGTTATTAAATACACAAGAAAAGTATTTAAAACAACAAGTTTAGAATATGCAAAGAAATTTGTACAGTACGCAAACAAGTGAAATTAATGGAACTAAATAAAATAATTAATTTTCTGGGGATTGAAATTTACTTGGGCATGTAAACATTTATGTAGCAAAGTTCACAAGCTAATTATTAACAAACGTTTTGGCCCCACTCAAACGATGGGTCACTACTCAAATAAAAGAGGAATAATTTATTTTATATAAGAAGCAATAATTCATGAGTTTATGGACACAGTACAATATCCAGAGATAGTCGATGAGATTTATATTCAAATTTTTCAACTCAAGTATTCTGTGAATGTCGTTTTGGCAATGAGTCTTTGAGCAATAAAATATTGTATATCTAAATATTTGTTTTCCTAAGGCTAACCTTAGGAAAACAAATATATATTAGATATTGATATTGTTGTTATAGTATTAGTCGATATTGTTGCTTGAATTTAATTTACAAATAATTATTTGTATGCACAAAACCGGAAAATAAACGTGGTGGCCATATTTCTGAAATACTGCTATATCGATTTCCAGAACCACTGTTACTTACGGCAAATTATACAACATCAAACACCACAAAAATATATTGTTACTTTGCCAATACACATATAATCCAAATACGGTATTAACTACAAACAATAAGAAAGGCACAAAATAAAGAAAGGATTTGTTCCAGGAACGTGATTTTGGTAGTGGGCGACGGTATGAGCCTTACTACTGCTACGGCAGCTAGAATACTTCGCGGACAAAGACGAGGCCAGTCTGGCGAAGACACAGATCTCGTTTGGGATACATTCCCGGCCGTAGCTTTGGCGAAAGTAAGTGATCTAGCGTTCTTAATACATTTTTGTGATCACTGAGACTTTAATGATTGAAGTATAAACTCTAGAAAAAACAAAATTTATCTCATTTCGAAATTGGTTTTATGCACAGATCCATGCAATATTCTTGTTTGGCGTAAAAGAATATAGAATATAGGGTGATATTTTCTCAAAGAGTTCTATAAGTAATGTCGTAGGTATGTACTTAACATTTTTACTTCACCTAAATATTTATAGCTGTATTTTTATGTGACCTAAATTTTGTTTACTAAAATACCATCGAATTGCACACACACACACACACACACTTTTCGCCGTTATTCCGTCCAATGATGTGATAGCGGGCGAGCCTATCGCCCTATTAGGCACAAATTCCAGGCTCAGGGCTGATACTAAATAGGAAAACTCAATATAACTTTACCCGACTCGAGGATCGAACCCGAGACCTCGATATTATTGTCGTGACGTAATACGACTACGCCTAATTAATTGATTGCATCATTATCACACAAAGCATAATTAGAAATTTGGCAAAGGGAGTTTTATGAGCACAGCCGTTCCCAGTCTTCATTATTACTTTTACAATTAAAACCCTATCTCATTATTATTGAACTCATTTTGCTCTTCCGCCTTTGGTTCATTAAAGCTCCCTTCAGTTTAATATTATTATTGTTCACCTTAAATTAGAGGTTATTACCGTATTCAATTAGCGAATTGTTTGCAATTACTCGAATCATATATTGTTTAAAAACAATTTTCCTTGTTTAAATGGACACAGAAAGGTATAAGATTAGATGTGTAATTAAGTCCATTACTGCATTCCGATGTATGTGCAGTGACCATACAGACCATGTTATTTTCAATGAAACTTTGATGAAAACCACGCTTCGACAGTTTCCACCAGGTGTCAATATATTATCATGAGCCAATGAGCCATGACCCTGTGTATATAGTTTGTACTATAATTAATTTGTTGTAAACATTATTGGCAAGGAAAACAATTTCTAAATCTATACTTAATATTATAAAGCTGAAGAGTTTGTTAGTTTGGTTGAACGCACTAATCTTGGGAACTACTGAGTTGAGATTGAAAATTCTTCATGTATACTTATAGAAAACTACATTACCCCTGAGTGCTATAGGTTACTTTTTATCCTGGAAAAACTTTACCGATCACGCAGGCGGAGCCGCGAGCATCACCTGGTAATCCATAATTACGGTGTGTGCAAAATGACATGATCTATTAATATGTATTTCTATAATCCAAAATTCCAACAATAATCATCGCCATTTTCATCTCAGATTGTTCTCTAAAAAAGGTATCTACAGGGCTATATTGGCATTTGGCATTGCGTTAATAAACGAAACCATTATACTTATCTCCTTAAAAATATCATTTTCCATTAATTTTCTTAACCATTGATGTAAATTAAAAAGTGTAAGTTTCGAAAAAATAAATATCAATAAAAAATAACTTCAAGTTTACAACCCTAATGCTACTACTAGGTAGGTTACTACTCTATGAAGATTCGTCACAGCGGCAACACCACACTTACAGTCAGAAAAATACTCACGTACACGCAATATTCACACTTAACTACAAAATGATAAAGAATTAAGGGAGTAGAATTGAGATTTTTTGTGAATATATTCGTTTTCCATTGCTTATTTTTAGGATAATGTTAGCAGAAGCAAAGACGAGTATGTGGTTTTATTTATTAACGGAATGTCAAAGTAACCGTGTATATCATAAAAGATCACTACAGCGAAATAATTTTAATAATTATCATCACCAACAGACATACAACATTGACGCCCAAACTGGGGAGTCTTCGGCCTGCGCCACCGCCCTTCTGTGCGGGGTCAAAGCAAGATACGAAACACTGGGCCTCGACGCTGGAGGAAGATTCAATAATTGCGCCTCAACAATTAACTCCAAAGTAACTTCGTTGGTGGATTGGGCTCATGAGGCCGGTAAGGTTAAGACAATAATAACTTTGTTTCGGACAAGCGTTGTTTGACGTAAATCTGAGCTGACTGCTTCGGTTATTAGTTATTGATGAATCTCGGCTTTTAGCTGTTTATCCAAATTCTTTAGTTGATCTTTAAATATCTTGTAATGTATATTCTTTGATTAGACTGCGTATTAATTACGAATTAATTTGCGTTCGTAATTGATTAAAGCCGAAGGTTGAATATTGTAACGATGAAATACAATTAAGGGTATTAATTAGTAATTATGGGTATTAAGATTGCGTTCGCAATCAGCAGAGTAACATTATTGTTATTGAAATTTCTTCAATAACACAAACGCCATAATAAACCCTTCTTCGGGATTAATACATTTGCTTCGTATGTAAGGACTTTAGATGCTTACTACTTAATGTATGTTCCAATGGTATTTGTTAATATTTTACAAGTTTTGCCCGTTGCACCGCCCACGTGATAAAGTTTTTCTGATTTCGATAAATATGTTCCCCGGAATAAAATGTATATATTCGCTGATAATTTTTGAAATCGGTCCAGTAGTCTTTGCATTTATCTATTAGAAACAAACAAAAATCAAATGTTTCCTCTTTATAATATTAGTACAGATGAACGATACATTTATTTATTGTTATAAGGTACACCAACCACACTACATATTATTATATTCTGATGCAATAAAAAAATAAGGTACAACAATGTGTGGTACTCATAGATGTACGTAGGATTCATCACGGACAACACATTTACTTCATTAAAAACTAGATGTGGAGGTGAGGCAAGACACAGCGGGCATATTTACTGCCTTTGTAACGTCATATTATTTGTTTGACGTGAACTTTGTAGGAAATGATACGGTTTTAGGTTATATAACAGTTATAAACTGAAGCTTAGCTGAAGTAAGTAGGTATCTACTGTAATAAGCATTTTCTTAAAAATGTTTTTTTTGTCATGATAGGTCATAATAGTAGGTTCATATTAACAAAAATATTAGATAGATACTATGTTGATAATATTGTTACATACATACATACATATACACTCACGCCTGTTATCCCCGAAGGGGTAGGCAGAGGCGCAACTAGTGCACCCACTTTTCGCCATTATTCTGTCCCATGATGTGATAGGGGGCAAGCCTATCGCCATATCGGGCACAAATTCCAGAGTCCGAGCTGATACTGAATAATAAAACTCAATATCACTTTGCCCGACCCGGGGATCGAACCCGAGACCTCAGCTTTGCAGTCGTACTGTAATACAACTACGCCACCGAGGCAGTCTATTATTGTTTTAATCATTTGGTTCCACAATGTTGGAATGATAAAATTCATAGTGTAACTATACTTTGGACTAACTTAGCTGGCCGATATGAGAATTCAGAATTTTCGCAACGCGATAACTTTGTGAGAACGTTAATAAAAAAAAAAAACAAAAATCAACTACATAATTACAAATACTTATCATGTTCTCCATAAATTTTAACAAAGAGTATCTAACTTATGTAACATATTTGAATAAATATTGTAAAATATATTGAAATGAAGAATATAACCTTATAAGAGTTAAGAATATATTTATCAACGCGACGCCTTTACAATGTTGCAATACAATATTACAGTTTATGAGCGTAATGTTGGGAAGTTTTAAGTCGCTTGGCAAACAACCCAATAACTGATTTGTGTTCTTCTCCCTACGCACAGTATTTCGTGAAGTATCAATAAATTGTCATACCGGCGTGCTTAGTTGGTCCCAACTATAACCATAGGTATGTACCTATGGTTATAGTTGGGACCAACTAAGCACGCCGGCACAGAGCAATTCACAATTTTTCCAAAAATCTTTCCCTATTAAATTGTTTATTCCCTTCAAAATCAGAAAGCATTAATTTTTTTTCAATTTCGTTGTCTAAGCTAATCGTAGCCTTGCCAAACTAAAAATTACTATCTAAAATACTATCCTTCTTCATCCAAATGAATGAAAATACGAATCGCGAAGAAATAACAATGAAAACGTAAACGCGACCGCAAAATAAAACCGTGCTGTTCCAAACAAAAATTATGAGCGACATTCGCAAACACACTGTTTATTCCTATGTGTAATACAATGCCAAAGTAAATATTATTGTTGTCGAACAGTAGCGCTCCGGAATTCCAAGTTTTGCACTTGGGTATTACGATTCGTATAAAATAACTCTATCTGCGACAGTTTTCGCGAGGGACAAATAAGAAGACAGATACTGAGATGATCGGATTTACCTATCTATCTTCATGAATAAAAATATATAGCCCGAGCACGAGGCATTGTTTATGGAACGTTGATACAGATGCTAAATTCGGATGTTCATCATTGACGTCAATTTTGGACGGCACATAAAAATGTTTGATATACAGCCTGCTATTTACAGTTGAATCCCTAATACTAAGTGTTAATGTGATGCATCTTAATCATTGAAGACGTGTATTACTAACCTTGCTTATACAGTTTGTAACTCTAGAATAACAATTTCTAAAACATCTTTGCTCTTATGTCCTACATTATACTAAAAAAACAAACCTAACTCAAGATTTCGCAGTAAATGTTAAGTACACAAACTGCCCACGATCGTAGAGGTTATCTAGTGCCGCTAAGGGAATCGCAAATGGCTCCCGTTTGGAAGTTACGACACAGTAGACATCTACCGTCTCCACGTTGGAAGTTAAGCCTAGTCTTTAATTGTAACATTCTGGTATGTGACAAAGTGTAGTAAGTAAAATCTATGTGTTTTGAGACAATACTCGGAAACTTGATAAAGTTTCGCTGCACGTGAAAATTTTCGGTTTGATTTAATTTAGAAACAAGGATTCTTCTTGTATCTTCAAATTGCAAGCAATTGGAAAACTTTGATGAGGAATTTAAATGATTATGAGTTATAATATCTTATGTATTAAGGACTTTTTCCAATGGTAGGAATCTATAGTCACGATGTTAGTCTAAGATTCACAATAAGTCACTAGGCATCGATGAATGTTATTCAATTTACGCTATGTACCGTTACTAATCCTACTAATAATATAAACGCGAAAGCGTGTAAGGATGTATGGATTTTTCTACTCTTTCACGAATAGACTACTGAACGCATTTTGATGAAATTTGGCACATTTTATCCCGGGAAAACACAAAGGGGACTTTTATCCCGGAACAACTTTCTGATGCGGGCGGAGCCGCAGTCAAAAGCTAGTACTAGTTATATACAAAACGGGACCAAATAAGTTAGAACCAGTTATTAATCTAAACTAATTGCAAACAAGCACCGATTGCCTCGGTGGCGTTGTTGTATTATGGTACGACTGCAATGCTGAGGTCTCGGACTCGATCCCGAGGTCGGGCAAAGAGATATTGAGTTTTTCTATTTAGTATCAGCTCGGAATCTGGAATTTGTGCCGTGTAGCGATAGGCTCACACCCTACCACATCATGGGACGGCATACGCACGGCGAATAGTGGGTGCACTAATTGTGCCTTTGCTTACCCCTTTGGGGATAAAAGGCGTGAGTGTGTGTGTGTGTGTGTGTGTGTGTGTGTGTGTGTGTGTGTGTGTGTGTGTATGTGTGTGTGTGTGTGTGTGTATGTGTAATTGCAAGCACTAAAACTCCAACGTACACCACATTTGAAGTTCAATAGGCTCTGAACAACGTCAAAATAATTGGTTTCTGGCAATGACATACAACGGAATGTTACACTAGATCGTAAACAGAATATTGGAAATATAATTTTACTATATGCGCTAGTCGTAAACTACAAAGATCCAAATGTCATAGTTGATTGTTTTTCATCAAATTTAATCAGAATACACAGCTTTTGATCGTAGCAAATAACAATAAACAAAGACGCAATCTGACGAGCAGGTCGGGTTATGCCGGCAGTAAATAGAAAGGAACGAAACCGCGAACAAAAGCTGGTCTTCATTGTTTAGTACCAGATTCCGGTTTAAGTACATCATAATTTGTACCAGCTTCATTGTTAGCCTTACAATGGTGAATGAGTGTTGCTGTCAAAGAATTGAGTTCTGCCTATTAACTTAGGTCAGATAAACCTTTGTACTACGGACCCTTTTATCCTTCAAAAGTTATCCTGAACAGGTTGTTTTTCTAGTTTTCTTAATGTAGGCCGTGTTCAATCTTCACTTTGCACGCTTTCGTGGGCTGAGTGAACATTTAGGTTCAGTTTTCTGTGTTTTCAGTAACTAAACAACCTACCGCTGCGTTGCTTTTCTTCTAACTGATGGTCTATAAAAATATTTCGAGACTGTTAGTTCTATTGAAGGGCTTTTAGGAAACATTCTTTGAACTGAAGGGGTAATTGTTTTTATAGGGTATATGAACATTATATTTTAAGTGATTAAAATTTAAGAATCTACTTACTTAATTGGAACAGAAATACGTATAAGTAAATCAATTTATATCATCTAAAATGTTATTGTTTTGCTTATCATTAAGAAGCAATAAGATACAAAATAGTGAAACTCTTGTTACAAAAAAAATGAAGAGCTTCAGTTAGGGCGAGCTCCATAATCTATCTTTAATGTTGCTGGATATTAACTTACGTATTTTTACGGTCCCGCAAGTATGCTACAAATATTATACTCATTATTGTACACTATAATGACTTTAAAATCAGCAATAAGAATTTGGCTTAACTTGAAGAAACCGATGCGTGATGAGATTTGAACATATATTTAATAGTTTGTATGATTAGCGACTGCTTCCTTACATATTGTTAAACATAATCCCCCTGTCGTGTCACTTGGTCTTCTTGAAGTCGATAAACTCAGAAGCTACCAAACGGAGTTTCATACATTTATCACTGATCAATGGGGGTAGACATGGGCGCCGCCTAGGAAAAAGCCGGCGGCGGCGTGCTGGTAATTTTTGGTCGGCGGCGGCGTAACGCCGGCGGCGTGGATTTTTTTAATGAATATTGAATATATGTATAGGCCACATATAAATTCCTCAGTTACATGTTTGTAGGTAGTTGGAAGGACTAGCCAATTAACTTATTGGTATAAAAATCCCTTCAGGACCCATGCTCCATCCACCCTGTAGATTGGGGGCGTTTGGAGAATTCCACCACGGTATCCCCTACCTGTAGTAAAAGACTATTAGTCAATAGAGGCCACCGGGGGTCCCAGGCGGACGGCAGGGGGCTGTCCGTCTTTAGTTTTGTGTTTTTTTAGCACATTGTTGCAATCCCTGTGATGGACGGCAGCGTGGCAGGTAGGCCTTACGTTGCCGTTGACGCAGAGGGCGCCCTTCGGTGCGCGAGAGCGTCTGAGCCTAACACAACAGCAGACGGGCCGCACTAGGCGGCACCGCGCAGGGGCGGTTGCGGACGACAACTTAGACACTCCGTCAGAGCAAGCCCGCGGCCGTCCCTAATGCGCCGAAGATGGCCACA
Organism: Lapara coniferarum; assembly: GCA_949316025.1. Taxonomy (NCBI): domain Eukaryota; kingdom Metazoa; phylum Arthropoda; class Insecta; order Lepidoptera; family Sphingidae; genus Lapara; species Lapara coniferarum. The sequence goes on from OX438920.1 coordinate 8,207,303, forward strand.
GCGGAGTTTTGGTTTGTATGCCGTGCGTTGTACATACGTTGGGAGGCCACCTAATGGTTTCATCTCTCCGGGCGGCTCAACGTCGGGTCGTAAGGCACGGTGAACCCAGCATAACCGCTCAGTCGTCCCCCTTGAAGGATGGGCGGTAGTAAGAAGTCACTTTCTCCGCGAAAAATAATAACAAAAAAAGACAAATGCTCCATGGCACTTGCGAGTCTTTATCTTGTTTCACGGAGAAGGTGAAATGACCATTCATGCCCTTTGGTGCCACCATCCCGTTATCAAAAATGACTGCGCGGTTATATCATTATCACCGCTTTTACGACCTAGCGTTACGCCACTTATAGAGATGGAAGCATCGGGCGACACACCAAGCTGGACCAAGTCTTTTAGTCTATGAAAACTAGTAGTGACGGCGTTAGGCGTCGGCGACCGCCGACGGCCTCGCGCTTAAGGGGCATTACAAAAAAAATATATTTAATATTACTTTTTGATAGTGGCGGCCTTAGCCAACGCAGGGCTCCGGGGGCAGATGTTTGCACGTGGCCTTTTTCTTTGTGCCCTTTGTCAACCGAGGGTTCAGCCGCCGTTAGGCCCGGGCGAGAGAAAAGTGGAAAATAAAAGGGGCCTCACAAAGCTGATGTCGCCGACGTCCACGTTTGGTCTAGTGCCGCCATTGTAAACTACCACGGCATACTAAATGTATACCAAAGCACTTTGTTGCGTCAGGGACGGCTTCATGATCTCATGGTCATGTGCGCCTAATCATTTTATCCGCAAATCTCCATCGAAAGGACGGGTAATATTCAGTTCTCCACCTCATGCCTCAAATTTCTCTACTTCTGGCGGGAGGAGTCCGACCTTTCGTGTTCCTGCACCATCTCTTTTCATAAGAGGTCTACCTTCGTACTCGTAGGCCATCAAAAATTAAGATCTCTTGCTGTGGTCTTGGTTAGTAACACAGCGTCAGCGAGAGGCCTCCTCCATTAAATGGCACGAAATCGCTATGCTCTCAATTAAGGTTAGCTAAAACTCCGATAAATGTTAGGTTATATATTGGACCGTATATTGCAACCTCAAAGGCCGATTGGACGGTTATTCGGGAGACCCCAAGATCGCCCGATAGCCCCTATTAGTCGGCTGTTATAACAGACCGGGGATGCTGCAGTGGACTTCCCTAAACGCCCCCAATTCACAGGTCAGGACCAGGGGTCTCTAACGTCTTTGATGGCAGGGGATTGGCCCGCTATCGATCTCTCGTAGCACTCTCTTTCTGACGGAGGACTACTCCGAAAAAGTTAGCCACCACAATCTAGAATCTCCGCCTGTTGACCATGGACCAGTAAAATCGATCACATGCACCTGACCGTAAGACACCTACGATCTGCCACAGATACTCCCCGGAACAATGTTCTCCGATGAGTACATTTATCAGTTGATAGTTGGACCATAGTTGCTTCACGCCTTGGTGAAATCAGGGTGGACTACTAAAACATTTGGGCAACGAGGACGGGGTCTCCAGCCTGACACCACATTCTCCATGGCAACTTCGCCGAAAGGTGCCCGCTTGGCCTCTATTTAGGAGCCGGACGCTGCTCGTGTGTGGAAGCTCCCTCGAGCCAGTGGAAGGTGGCCGTAGGGCTTTGGGGTCCAGATCCTAGGCCGGTATCTAACCAACAAGTAAGTCAAGTACAAGATCGTGTGGTACGCCCTTATTATCTGCTATGGATTCCACTGGAGAGCATTGCAGAGAGATTCGGAGGTCCAAGGTTTCGGCCGAAAAGGTACTGCTGTAAAAGATCACGGACCACATAACTCCGTGGCATAAAGTTAAGTTAGCGATGCCAGGACCTTTTACGTTAGACAGCTTGAAAGAGCGCAGCCGCGTATGGGCGCGTTGGCACAGAGGCCGTAGCCAAGATGCCTTTTACAATCGTTAACGCTAATAGTCGTTTTTCTGTTATTAACTTTAAAAAACCCAAGTCGGCCAGTAACTATGAATAAAATTTTTGAAGAAAAATGATTTTTTTATTTCAAATCCACGCCGGCGCGGCGCCTATGTCTACATCGAACTAAATATGACATTTGAGACTCAATCATTCATAAAATTTTACAATAAAAATTAAAAGTATTCACAAAATCCACGCCGTCCAAGTTAGGCGGCGGCGGCGGCGGCGCGCGGGTCCTGCCCGGCGGCGTAACGCCGGCGCGGCGCCCATGTCTAAATGGGGGTGATCCAAGAGGAATTTTAAATGTATAATTCATGTAAGATTTGTACGACAGTAAAAAATCTAGGCATATATGATCTTCTACCCGTATGAAGCCGGGGTGGGTCGCTAGCAGGTATATAAATAAAACTAGTCAGGTAATACAGATCTTATGTTACCTAACCCTTATTTTTGGACTTTGGTATAATTAACACTTCTATATTAAAGAGTAGGATTAAATTTTATATTCTGGATTATTACAATATTGTATAGACGGAGTATCAAAAAAAATGTTTTGCGCTTTGTCTTGGGTGTCATATTTCTTGGAAAATTTAAATCTGCGATTGAGGAAAGTGGAAAATTAATTTCGTTGCTGGTTAGACTTATTAGTGCTCGCAGAGATTAGCTTAGTTTCATTGCTTGTTGTCGTTAAATGTGTAACATGGTATCATGGCTTATAGCCCTTACAGAAGTTGCAATGGCAGATGTGGGGGCGGGAATCTATATTGAAAAACTAAGCAATTAAACTACTAATCTGTTTGTACCAGGTAAATCCAGCGGCATTGTGACTACAGCGCGTATAACACATGCAACCCCAGCGGCATTGTATGCGCACGCGCCGTCCAGATACTGGGAAGATGACAGCAGAGTTCCACCAACAGTAAGGAAAGACTGCAAAGATATTGCTTTACAACTGGTTGAAAATGAACCGGGAAGGAGTATAAATGTGAGTATTTTTTTCTCTTAACAAAAACAAAATAAAAGAGAGTTAACTTTAAACGAAGAAAAGACATTTTCAGTTTAACTCAACGCGTGTATAGGCGATTTTAATTTAAATACGTAGAAAAAACTTTAATTAAATCTATTTGTTTTATTACAACTACAATATATTTTATGCTGTTGGTGTATCAAAATAAATTAATAATTTACCTATTTGTATAGACTTTTGTATTATATTTCGTGTGTTTTGATATTCGTCATTTATATAAAGTTAGTATTGCTTGCGGCTTCGTCTTAATTACAATAATTACAAACTATTGAAACCAGTGGTCACATTACCCTTGTGGTCACATTACCCACATATCGCCGCCAAAGCATTCCAACTTGGTACGACGGGTGCGGTCTCACACTACATGCATGGAGCACGAGAAGCGACGGCGGAACAGCGAACGACGGAATACCAAGCTCACCGGCGTCGGTCTCGTGGTACGTCTAGTCGCCGGCGCACGGAGGCGCGCATATTTATAGTGTGCGAGCGAGCACGCTGTGCGTGCGAGGGAGATGGACTGCCCCCCTTTCACTAATCGGTTGGGGCGATTGTATAAATATAGGGACCTTTGGCAATAAATGATGAGTATCAATCTGAGCGTCGTGTTTAATTTACTTTTGTTGGCTGCCACATCACCTTGACCCCTACATCTGGTGACCCCGACGTGATTTTGGACAGTTTTATTTTGCAAACGTTCATATTACATTATGTAACAAACCCATAGAAAAATTTACACCAATCAGTACAATATGGTTACAAACATAAGCCCCAGCCTTTATCGCGACGCCCGCGAGCTCAGGAATATCTGTTCGGATCATGTCATTGGGAATATTATAATAAAAAGCCATTAGGGGTGTCACAACAAAGACTGGGGCCGACTTCGAAGCAACGTGAGCATATAGCAACCCTAATACACGTGTATCCACGCCGCACTAAAGACTAATCCAGTTTTATGACATAGCACAACGGTAAGATCGTCCCAGTGCTTATATAGTGTTCCGTACCACGTCAGCCACTTGATACTCGTTAATTTACACTTTACACTCGAATCAACTGTAAGATGAACACTCAACTATATCGCGCACCGAGGTTCCGAACGTGTTAATCGGATCTGACGTCGTCGTCGGCGTCCAGGAAGCTAAATTTGTTTGACGCAACGAAAACAGGTTTCTCTACTTCCTAGACGCCTCTGGTGGTACTGGGGACATCGACGCCCGCCACATTCGATGTCTGGTCTAGTTTAACGGCTTCTGTCTTCTACAACACGGCGATTCGCAGCGTCTGGCCTTGTCACCGAAACGGTAGTGGAATCGGCACTCCCATGTTGGATCACCTGGTTTGGCAGTCGACTTGCTGCGTTTGCGAGGTCTCGAATGTGAACTATCACGGCATCTATTGCGTGAGCAGCGCTGCATGGACCGGCCACGGAGCTCAGCCACCTCCAGAGTTAGCTTTTCGACTTGTTTCACCAACATTTCTAATTGTGTGGGTACTCCCAGGTCACTGTTTTCCTTTGATACCGCTTGAATGTTTGCTGTGGCAGGTTCTGAATATTCTACCATCTTATCGGCCATGGCAGCCAGTGTCTCAAGCGATGACTCAGTGTTGACAGAGAGCACAACTCGTACCTGGGCGGGTAGATGCTTCAGCCACTCTATTCGCAGTCCTCCGTCCGTAATCATTCCTCTGCCCAGCTCTCGCATCTTGCGCAGCAACTGAGTGGGTTTTTGATCACCCAACTCCAAGCCACTTGTGAGTTTCTGGAAGTTTCTGACGTCCGAATCTTCGTACGCGGTCAATAAGCGACCTCAGAAATGTTAGTGAAACAAGTCGAAAAGCTAACTCTGGAGGTGGCTGAGCTCCGTGGCCGGTCCATGCAGCGCTGCTCACGCAACAGATGCCGTGATCGTTCACATTCGAGACCTCGCAAACGCAGCAAGTCGACTGCCAAACCAGGTGATCCAACATGGGAGTGCCGATTCCACTACCGTTTCGGTGACAAGGCCAGACGCTGCGAATCGCCGTGTTGTAGAAGACAGAAGCCGTTAAACTAGACCAGACATCGAATGTGGCGGGCGTCGATGTCCCCAGTACCACAAACCGCCTATGTGTCTACGATCGCGACACCAGAGAACGTTTCCTCGTGGACACTGGCGCCGAAATATCGGTATTAGCTGCTACTGGCAACAGGAAAATGAATACTACGAGCGACTACAGACTGTACGCAGCTAACAACACACCCATCAGAACATACGGCGAAAAGACGCTTAGGCTCAATTTAGGCCTTCGCCGCAATTTGTCATGGACGTTCGTCATCGCTGACGTCAGAACCTCTATTTTGGGAGCCGACTTTCTTCGTCACTACAAGCTGCTTATCGATCTTCATAGAAAAAAACTTATCGACAAAGTCACAGAATTAGCAATCGACGCCTTTGAAGTGAGTACCTGCGAAGAAACAATACACATTATTAACCACGATCAAGTATACCACGACATCCTTATCCAGTATCCGGACCTTTTACGACCGATGTCACTGAAACAACCGGCGAAACACGATATCGTTCACCACATAGAAACTTCAAGTCCCCCGCTCTTCGCCCAGCCCCGCCCCCTCCCGCCCGACAAATATAAGGCGGCAAAGGAAGAATTTAACCAAATGCTGGAAATGGGCATCTGTACACCATCCAAGAGTCCATGGGCGAGCCCTCTGCACGTCGTGAAGAAGAAGGACGGTGGCCTGCGCGTATGCGGCGACTACAGAAGATTGAACGCCGTCACCCTACCCGACCGTTACCCGATACCTCGAATACAAGATTTTACGTACCAATTGCACGACATGAAAATATTTTCCAAGCTGGATATAAGGATGGCGTACTACTGGATCCCGATTGCCAAAGAAGACGCACAGAAAACAGCGATAACTACTCCATTCGGCCTGTTTGAATTTAAATGCATGACATTCGGATTACGCAACGCTAGCCAAACATTTCAAAGATTTATGCACGAGGTTCTACGAGGCATAGACAACTGTTTCTGTTTTGTCGATGACATTTTATTATATTCAAAGGACGAAGAGAGCCACAAAAATCTATTACGGCAAGTCCTAGAACGCCTCGACAACTACGGCATCACTTTAAAAATCGAAAAGTGCGAGTTTGGCAAAGAAGAAATAAATTTCCTCGGCTACAACGTGTCCGTAAATGGCATAAAACCTACCGATGAGCGTGTCAAGGCCATATCGAACTACCCGAAACCAAAGACGATCGCCGAGTTACGTCGTTTCCTGGGCATGATCAATTTCTACCGCAGCTGTTTGTCACATCAAGCGGAACTACAAACAGAGCTTAACAAATTTTTGCACAACAGAAAACGCAACGACAAGTGTCCGATTGAGTGGAACGCGCAAGCCGATGAAGCTTTCGAAAAGTGCCGACAAAGCATTTTGGAAGCCACGACCTTGGTGCATCCAGTCATCGGTGCCCCACTGGCCATAATGACAGACGCATCTGACTGCAGCCTCGGTGCAGTTTTACAACAGAAAGTGTGTGGTGTCTGGAAGCCTCTCGCGTATTTTTCCAAGACGATGAGCGCAACACAACGACGTTACAGCGTCTATGATCGCGAGCTACTAGCTATTTACACAGCGGTTAAACATTTCCGACGACTTATAGAAGGCTGCGAAGTAACCATATTTACCGATCATAAACCGCTAGTTCACGCGCTCAAACGACCTCCAAGCAGTTCCGACACGCCAAAGAGAGAGAGACAGCTACACTTCATCAGCCAATTTTGTGGGAAAATAGAGTACGTACGTGGCGAGGAAAATGCAGTGGCAGACGCTTTGTCCCGCGTCGAGGAAATACAATGTCCTTCCCCCATTGATTACGAGAAGCTATCTCATCATCAGCGCAGCGATCAAGAACTAGAGGAACTCAGAAAGCAAACAAATTTGAACTTCAGTGACGTCACCGAGCCAGGAATCAGTCAACCAATCACATGCGAGATGTCCACTGGCAAGCCGCGACCATATCTGCCGCCAATGTATCGTTTTGTTGCATTCAAAGCACAACACGATTTGTGTCACCCGGGTGTCAGGGCCACACGGAAGCAGATCAGCACGAAATTTTTCTGGCCGAGTATGAACAAAGACATCAGCAACTGGGCCAGAGCATGTCTTGACTGTCAGCGAGCCAAGATTCACCGCCATGCAACAACACCACTAGGCGAATTTCCGCCCTCGGAGCGTTTCGAACACATACACATTGATATTGTGGGTCCACTGCGACTGTCAAACAATTGTCGCTACTGTCTCACTATCATAGATCGTTGCACTAGATGGCCGGAGGCAATTCCATTGATTGACATCACGGCGGAAAATGTAACCAGAGCCCTATACAACAACTGGATTGCAAGATTCGGATGCCCGTCACGCATATCTACCGATCAAGGCCGGCAATTTGAGTCGTCACTATTCAACTCACTGATGAAGAAGTTTGGCATCTCCCGCATTCGCACTACAGCCTACCATCCACAATCCAATGGCCTCATTGAAAGATGGCACCGTACCCTCAAAGCAGCACTAATGGCCCGCGGGAACTCCATTCAATGGACGGATGAATTGCCCACTGTACTGTTGGGATTACGCACTGCACTGCGCTCTAATGGCAAGTTTAGCCCGGCAATGATGACATACGGAACGACACTTCGCTTACCCTCGGACTTCATCATCCCCTCTGCTGACCTACGTCATGAAGAAAATGACTATATTCGTCGCCTCATGGAAACGATGGCCTCGCTCAAATCTACATCATGCTCTAACAGTACTGGACGAGAGCCGTTCGTGCATAAAGATCTTGGAACATGCACACATGTTTTCGTGCGAAAGGATCAAGTCGTCCCTCCGTTAACTCCGCCCTACGACGGTCCATACGAAGTCATTAAGCGTTACGACAAATATTTCAAGATCAAGTTACCACTTCGTTCAGCCGTAATATCTGTAGACCGACTCAAGCCAGCTTACATCTGCACTGAAACAATCGAGGACACAATAGAACATGGTTCCAGACAATCTAACCAGCCCTATGTCACCAGATCCGGGAGAGTGGTAAAACCAAATGTACGCTTCGCTTGAGGGGGAGTGATGTGGGATCCACCTACGTACCCACATATCGCCGCCAAAGCATTCCAACTTGGTACGACGGGTGCGGTCTCACACTACATGCATGGAGCACGAGAAGCGACGGCGGAACAGCGAACGACGGAATACCAAGCTCACCGGCGTCGGTCTCGTGGTACGTCTAGTCGCCGGCGCACGGAGGCGCGCATATTTATAGTGTGCGAGCGAGCACGCTGTGCGTGCGAGGGAGATGGACTGCCCCCCTTTCACTAATCGGTTGGGGCGATTGTATAAATATAGGGACCTTTGGCAATAAATGATGAGTATCAATCTGAGCGTCGTGTTTAATTTACTTTTGTTGGCTGCCACATCACCTTGACCCCTACACCCTAAAATGTCTGTGAGACTGGAGATTTTTTTATTTTCCCAGAAAATACTCAAGCACTATGACAGGTAGGCTCTATATTTTTATTATTCCTGCTGTCATAGTTCGGTGTTCCTCCATATGCTTTTTTATCGTCACATTCTGGGACACATTTTGGCACTATAGACCACTCACAAAAAGAAATCAACTTTAAATCCGTCAATGTAATAAAACCACCCTACTACAAAAAAATGAATTAATAATATTATGTATTTAAATATGACGTGTAAAGTCCAATGTCCAGTGAATTGGCATAGGCTAGAATTTTTATTTCATTTCAAGAATATTGAAGCGCCTAAAAGGATTTTTTCGTTAAAAATGGATTTATTTGATAGTATGTTTGTTACGTTGAGTTTTTATAAAACACTACACGAAAATGTTTATTACTTTTCAGTGTATTATATTTAACTGATACGAGTATTTTTTTTATTTAACCTTTATTCTGTATTTTATAAGAAAACCTCTATACGTATGCTTTATTCAAATTTTGGGTGTGATTTATGCGTGAAATAATTAGTACTTGGGATATTTTCGACTACATACATACATAGTATCACACCTTTATCCCATAGGGGTAGGCAGAGACTATGGGTTGCCACTTTGTTTGATTCTGGCACACTACTTTCGCTTCCTTCACCTTATCTTCATCAATCTTTTTATGCACTCCTACCGGTTCAAGTTACTTTTGACATGGCCTTTACTTAGAATGTCAAATATTTGACATTCGAAGGTTCGGTGCGGTCGACCCCTGCCGGCCACTCCATCCACACTCGCCTTATATATCCTCTTTGTCAGTCTCCTATCATCCATCCTTTCCAAATGCCCAAACCATCTTAGCATACCCTTCTCAATTTTGGTCACTACATCCTCTGTCACTCCACTCATGTCCATCGCTATATTATTCCGCACTCTATCACACACACTCACTCCACACATGCTTCTTAACGCTCTCATTTCTACTGTTACAATCTTATTTTCGTGCTTTTTCTGCCATACCCAGGTTTCACTACCATACATTAGAGTTAGTAATAACATTGCACTGACTCTTCTCTCAATATCACTGTCATACCTACCATCACCTGTGAAAACACATCCCAAATATACGACATCACTTACTTGCTGTACCGTGTCGTTACCTATAAAAATATTGCATTCTGTCATACTTTCGTCCCTTTCAAACAACTTTCGACTACAAGTGTTATAAAATACGACATCCCTTTCGAGACCAGTATACAATACACCTATTTACATTTCCTAGGTAATAATGGGGGGCGGAAGAAGGCACTTCCTACCAACCATCACACCAGACCCCGAACATCCGAATCGCGAAGGCCGGAGACTGGATGGAAGGAACCTGGCGGAAGACTGGGCTAGAGAGAAAAAGCGTCGACGGCTTCGAGCCCAATACATCCATTCCAGAGAGCAATTAGCAAAACTCGATCCAAGAACGGTAGATTATATACTAGGTAAGTGCAATTTCCTGTGATAGCTTACGCCAGATTTAGATTTACTGGTTTATTATCTGAGTAATTGATATTAAGCCTCGTATCAATCGCAGTAAAATACTGTGGTAAACGAAGTTCTACGAAATACATTATGTGAGATTTTTATCCTCGTATTTTCTCTGTTAGTGTAAAAATAAGCAGTTTGTTGCTTTATTCGTGGAGGAATAATAGGATAAATGAAACAACGAGAAATATACTATTTTAAAGATAAACATTTATGTTATAAAGATTCTGTTAATATTTAAATTAACAAATACATTTTCTATTTAGTGAAAATATTGGAGTAGCATTCTACTTTCCTGTCATAACAATGCCTTAAGTAGGAGTAGGTACAGAGTACGTCAAGTTGCAGATTATTAAGTGTAGAAATGAGCGATGTTTCCTTTGTTGTCCAGTTTGCTACGTAATATTATTTGTACGCCGTATCCTTATCATATGATATGGGTAGTTTTGTACATATTAGTTATTAAGTTTAGGGATACTTTAATAATAGAGTATAACTTTACTAAAGTGGCTTTAAGCTGAATGAGGTATTACAAGTTTAAAATTACTGTTTATGTTGGTCTCATTTAAATGGAAAGCTCTAACAAAACAGTAATATTTTGGCAAGTGGTTTCATCTGTATTACTTCTTTACTTGGATTTTTGGTATGCAATTATTTTTCTGTCCTTATATTTGTAAAAAAATGGAAAAATATCCTCATTTTTCGTGAAATAATGAGTTATAGACTTTAGTGTGACACGCAAAAGGTCTGAATTCTACGGGACACTCCATCAACAAAACAATAGAAAAAAACGTGACATTCACCCGTAAAGCTAGCTTCCCACGGTCCGTGATATCGCGGACGGACGCGGACGCGGATACCCGCGCACCGCCACAGACGTTCTGCGCTACCACGAACGAGAGCCTTCCCACGGTGTGTCGTGCGAGCTGGTCCGCGTCCGTCCGCGATATCACGGACCGTGGGAAGCTAGCTTTATATGGATGCGAAAACACGTGACGGAAACAAACACGTTCTGTTATTCAAAGCCGTTTGAACCGAACGTAGAATTTTAAGCACTATGCAAACGTTAACGCACTGCGCATTTGAATAAGTACAATTAGAATTTTTCGTTATATTTTAGTTAAAATATGATTGAATATAGGCGTAAAATTTCCGTTTGGAAACGTAATTATATGGATTTCCAGCGACTACTTTGCAAAATGTAGATTAATTTAATTTCACGTTTCTTAACTCTTATTTTTGCGTGTACTTTAATACGTACACGATTTTTTAACGATAAGCGTATCGTTAGCTAGAAAAACCGTGTTGAAAATATTTAGTTCTCAAACGACTCCCATCTTAATTAAGCGTGGGCATATAGTATATGAAAATTGGAGATAATTATTTATAGAAGCAAAGGCGAAAAGGTCGCTGTGGGTGACATAATAAATGTTTCCATCTACGAACACGTACCGCGGCGTTTACAACGGTAAAACTAATCTCCGCATCTCTTAGGGGTGTCCTTAAGATAATTGCTTTTACTATTATTCTGACCGAGGCTTCTCGAAGACTTATCCCTTAGCCCAATGACGTTGTAAACTGTGTTAATTACAACTGCATCCTTTTTTTTTGTCCAAGTAAATATTCATAACTCCCTCAAATCAAGATGGCGGCGTATGTTATATTAATATGATGTATTCCGTATTATAATACTTACCTAATACGAGTTGATAATACATTTTTACAGGTCAGTAAGATTCCAATATAGTTTTGAACGATATTTACTTGAATGCAGAAGTCATTTCGTTAGAAAACAATGGACTTTCTAAATGACTAGTAGTGCTCGCGACTCCGCACGCGTGAAAAAGTTTTTCCGGGACAAAAATATTTTCCCGGGATAAAAAGTAGCCTATAGCACTCAGGAGTTATATAGCTTCCTATTAGTGAAAGAATTTTCAAAATCGGTTCAGTAGTTCCTGAGATTAGCGCGTTCAAACAAACAAACAAACTCTTCAGCTTTATAATATTAAGTATAGATTTATCTATCAATATGTGTTGCTCGCGGCTTCACCCATGTTAAAAACCTCTCTCGCTACAAAAAACCTTAAAACACAGTACGACGCCAGTGCCATCTTTTTTTATGGGATTGAATGACGAAACGAGCATGCCGTTCGCCTGATGGTAAGCGACACGACCGCCCATAAACAGTAGTAACTTCAGACAGCATCTTAAGATACAAAGTACTGTATGGCATTCCACTGCGCTCGACATCCTGAGACATAAGATGTTAAGTCTCATTATGTTCAGTAGTTACGCTGGCTACAATGTCCTTCAAACCGAAACATATTAGGTAGAATTAGATCTACTAAAAGAATCAGATAAAAAACATAATATTTTTACAATTAACGGGATAAAAGTTGCTGATTTGTTATTCTTAGACACGATCCACTCGTGTGCCAAAGAATCATGGCAAGTTTTTACCTGAGTGTTTCAGTTAGCGTCTAAGATTAAGATATGTAAATAACAAATATAATTTAAAATTTTAATATTTTCCACAGTTTTAGTTTTACTGTTAAAAGCCACAAAATTGTGTTTATAATTAAAAGTAAATCAATTGTACTTCCGGTTTCGTTACTTCTGATCTGTAGTGACATATAAAAAGTGTTGCCACCTAAGAATAAAAGTGGCAGAACACGGTAGATATTACATTATATTTTTATATCAAAGAAGTGATAATAATATGTAACGATTATTCTTGAATACTAATACTGTATTAAAATAAACACCGAATGGATTTTTTGCCATTCAGTGTTAAGAGCCTATGTCAGGAACTTTAAGGACTTTCAAATTCAAATTTCTCGTAAACTACTAAGATCAGAAGTTAGATTTTTGGATATGTGTAAATTGAACGTATAACTCAATAATATGTCAAAGCCAAAACACAATTGCTATAAATTTTCTCGATCGAAAAAAAATTCAAAGTTACCTCTGATATTTTCTTTAAACACGCTTTATCTCTAAATGGTGGAATATGTACATTCGTAACTTTATTTAAATACAATACAACAATTTTTTCAAAGTTTTATCAATACACAATTAAAACAAATTAAATAGTATAATCACAATTAAAAGAAAATTGTTTTGGCGCTTACGCCATTTCATTTCGGCATACGCGTGCGCCTCCCGTCACTTTCTCTCATCCGCGACGTCCAAATACGCCATCGCTGTTATGGGAGTGGCCCGTGCCGGCTTCAGTCGTCCGGAATCTTTACTGACGACGGACGTGCGCTCGAAATTTTCGGACGCCTTCAAAGTTCGAATTGGCCGTCTAGTGTAGGGATTGGTCCGCGCTACCGCGCGGCAAATTTGGAGGTGCCCTGGGAATTCTGTTTTATAGTGTATCCAGCTCACGTCCGTGTATCAATATAAAATTATAGGCTCTATTAGGTCTATAAGATAGGCAGCAAGCGTAATTATTACATCCTTTCACCTTTGTAAATTGTTTTTACTCGGAGACCTGCTTTAGTTATATTTAGTGATCGGTACGCTGAGGTGCCGGGTTCGAATCCCTGATTGAAAAACAATAGTCACTGCTTTTTTTTTGTTATTTATTCTGCCTCAGTGGTGTAGTTGTATTACGTTATGACTGCAATGCTGAGGTCTCGGGTTCGATCCCCGAGTCCGCCAGAGTGATATTGGATTTTTTTCTTTTCAGCCCGAAGTCTGGATTTTGAGCCCGAAATGGTGATAGGCTCGCCCCCTATCACATCATAGGACGGAATACGCACGACGGAAAGTGAGTGCACTAGTTGCGCCTCTGCCTACCCCTTCGGGGATAAAAGACGTGAGAGTATATGTATGTATTATTTATATTGGGTAATTCATAGCTAGGGACGCCCTGGAATGCCGGCCCAATTTTGCGTAAATGACACTTGCGTGCCGCTCATACATTTAAAAAATTCGTATTTTGCATGTAAAGGCTGTTCAAATTTTTACACCATAAAATTATTTTAGTATGATTTTTTGTAGTACTCATTTATTTATACATTATGAATCAATAATAACTAAAATGTTAAGAGCCAATGTTAGAATTGGTATACACGGCGGCCATTTTGAATTTCTTTGTTTTAAGGCCAATCGACCTCAAAATCGATATCTGGGCAGGCCTTTAGGTATAAAAGACGGATCCATTGTTAGACTTGAAAAAAGTGGCCGCCATTTTGAATTTCCTTGTTGTAAGGCTAATCGACCTCAAAATCGATATCTGTGCAGGCCTTTAAGTACAAAAGACGGATCCAATTTTAGAATTGAAAAAAGTGGCCGCCATTTTGAATTTCTTTGTTTTAAGGCCAATCGAACTCAAAATCGATATCTTGGCAAGCCTGTAGGTAAAAAAGACGGATCCAATGTTAGAATTAAAAAAAGTGACCGCCATTTTGAATTCCTTTGTTTTAAGGCCATTCGACTTCAAAATCGATATCTGGGCAGGCCTTTAGGTATAAAAGACGGATCCAATGTTAGACTTGAAAAAAGTGGCCGCCATTTTGAATTTCCTTGTTTTAAGGCTAATCGACCTCAAAATCTATATCTGGGCAAGCCTGTAGGTACAAAAGACGGATCCAATGTTAGAATTGAAAAAAGTGACCGCCATTTTGAATTTCTTTGTTTTAAGACCAATCGACCTCAAAATCGATATCTGGGCAGGCCTTTAGGTATAAAAGACGGATCTAATGTTAGACTTGAAAAAAGTGGCCGCCATTTTGAATTTCTTTGTTTTAAGGCCAATCGAACTCAAAATCGATATCTTGGCAAGCCTGTAGGTAAAAAAGACGGATCCAATGTTAGAATTAAAAAAAGTGACCGCCATTTTGAATTCCTTTGTTTTAAGGCCATTCGACCTCAAAATCGATATCTGGGCAGGCCTTTAGGTATAAAAGACGGATCCAATGTTAGACTTGAAAAAAGTGGCCGCCATTTTGAATTTCCTTGTTTTAAGGCTAATCGACCTCAAAATCTATATCTGGGCAAGCCTGTAGGTACAAAAGACGGATCCAATGTTAGAATTGAAAAAAGTGACCGCCATTTTGAATTTCTTTGTTTTAAGACCAATCGACCTCAAAATCGATATCTGGGTGTAACATTATTAACAAAAGAGTGATCCAATGTCAGAATTGAAAAAAGTAGCCACCATTTTGAAGTTTTTTGCATTAAGGCCAATCGAACTCAAAATCGATATCTGGGCATTGTTTTGTGCACAAAAGGCAGATGTAATGTTAGAATTTTAAATAAAGGCCGCCATTTAGATTTATTTTTCTTTAAAGGCTATTGGCTTTAAAATCAAAATCCGCTGGACATGACTGGCCACAAACTCTAATAGGTATAAAGGAGACGGCCGAAATTGGGCTTGACCTTACACTTTTGAAGCATGTATCAATATTCTTCTATTTTTATGTCTTCCATTTAAAAATATCCCACCAAAAACATAAATGTAAAAAAGGATAGCCAAGTTCAATACCAAAATTATGCTTAGCTGTGGGCTTCGCCGCAAAAAGAATGGAGATCTAAATGTGTGCCAAGTTTTATGCAAAATCTAAATATGTATTTATAGGAACAAAATAACATTATGAACAAGTATTAAATTCTATTTGTTTGCTTTATTGAATACCTATAATAGTTGCTGGTATTTACAAATGTGATATCTTTTACATTTATGTTTTTGGTGGGATATCATTACTTTTTGTAAAGAAAACTAGGTAGGTATTGAGTTGTGTGGTGCCGCGCGCCGCCGACGACACACCGTTGGCCGGCTGTTTAGCGCGTATTACAAGTGTTTTTTTTTATGGGGACACCACAAATGTTTTGGCTTAACTTTATCTTTATATTTCTGTTATAAAGCAAATATAATAAAACATATATTGGGATTGTTTCAAATATTTGCTTGTAACGGTTCCAACGCTACCATTAAAAATATATTTTTTTTTATGTGGACCCCTGTATTTTTAACTTTTTTTATTTTTAGATTTTTTCTTACGCTTACACATAATTACCGAGCTGGATTCCAAATTTCATCCTTCTAGGTCATCTGGAAGTAGGTTAGGTTTAGATACTATAAGTCTGTCAGTCAGTACAAAAATTTACGATTTTGACCTTCATATCTTTATAACCGTTTGAGCTAGCTTCATGAAATTTGGGCTTCTAGATGTCCTTATAGATATAATTAAACTCACACAGTTTTATGTGTTTACTTTAAATAGGTTTTGAGTTATAGAAAGGTGAAAAGTGGCACCAAGTGGTTCGTGTAATATTACACACGGCGCTGGCACCAACTTAGAGCGTTGGTTACATACTCAAAGAATACCAAGCATGTATAACAAGAATAATATTGACATAATAGTATTAATAATTCTTTGGGGGAGACCTATGTGCAATAGTAGCCTTTTAAAGGCTGAAAAAGAATAAGAATTAAAAACTATAGGTATTTTAGAAATTAAACTAAAAAGACATTTTCACTTTTTGGGATATTTAATATTGGTCGATATTATTTAATTTTACTGGCAACTTTGTTCAGCGCTCCCGACGTAATGTCAAATTGAAACACATTATTGACAACGTAGTTCTTCTGAGTAGTCTGTGTTATTGACTCACCAACACTCTAGCTTTACACCTCGCGTCGTGGCTCGTATTGTGTTCGGCGTACCACTCGCGCGAGAGGGTAAATGAGCCATTATATATTTATATCAGTCCTCGTCGATTCCATGTGATATGTTCAATTCTGGTTATTGTCTAAGCTAGCTCTGTTCACTATTCAATAGGGCAATCCAATAAAGGTAAAAAAAAGTTATTCACCGAAAAATGATTTAGAAGCTCTACTCTACAGCGGTTCTTTCTTTACTCCCATTGGACAGACAGATTTTTCTTTCTCATTTGGAAATAGTTCTAATATAACTATAAAATAATGCATAAATTATCTCTGTAACACTAAGCCCAAAGTTCTATGAAGTTTTTCCCGTCTCCTTTTAAAATATGGCCATCATTATTTTTCATTCAGTTCAATAAGGATATCGGAGCTTTGTTATATTGCAAAACAAAAACAAATGCCTTAGAATTGAAGAAGTAGCTGTTGCAGTAAACATCAATCTATTCTTCTGTACAAAATATCAAAAATATTTAAAAAATTGTAAGTAATTAACATTTCAAATTTTCTATAAGCATAAGTACCCGCGTAGTAAGAATGACCTTGCTATATTTTTCTTACCCCACATTACATACAGTTCAAATTAAAAATTATAAAAATTATCTAGATAGGTAGCGGCCGCCTTCAACATTTGTAACATTTATAACCTATATAGTGACTATTCAACCATAATAATGTAATCAATCTTCATATCAAGCTATGTAATTTTATTGCATTGCATAAATTTCGAACATCCTTTACATACAAAATTCGATTTTTAAATTGCATGGTGGCACTAGAGTGAAGCATCATTTACGTAAAATAGACCTGACATTCCAGGGAAGAAGTTTCATCGTGAATGACTTGTCGAAACTACCTTGATGTCGCAACTCGTAGTTGTATTACGTGCCCGGTACGGCCTCCACGCTCAGGTCTCGGGTTCGAATCCCGCGTCGGGCAAATACTATTTTTTTCTGTCCAGTATCAGCTCGGTCTGTTGAATTGGGCCCGGTATGTGGCAATAAGCTCGTCTCCTATTTGATAAGACCTAAAATAGCTAACGAAATGTGAGGAGAAAAGGTGTGATGCTATGTTTGACTGCCTCCAAGGCGTAGTTGCACACACGATACGCCTATTGTGCTGAGGTCCCGGGTTCGAATCCCGAGTCGGGCCGAAAAATAGTGACGCCATTTATTGTATTATTATTTATTTTATGTCCACCAAAGTTAGGAAAGTCCACAAGAATAAATCAAAACAAAGCAAAATATAATTTAAAACATATTATAGAAGTTTCATACTGCTTTGCTTTTTACCTACATACAGACCTACGTAGGGGTAAGACTCGAACCTACCACCACACCAAATTTTATCTTGACAACAAAAGTCAACTATAAGTGAATAATACTTTCGATGAGTTTAGATAACTTACAATGTCATTTTACATAATGTTCAAGTAATTAGTTAGATAATAGTGACATAATAATGGTTCTATAAACGAATTAAAATAAATTCTATGTTTTATAAGTTATAAATTTATTAGAAATTATAATAACTATAATATTTACAACACAGACATGCATATGCAATAACGATCTTTTCGCGGGCTTGAGTGCAACGACCTGTCGCAACGACGCGATGCGTCGAGGGCCGAGGCGCGCGATCTATCTCAGCGGGGCCGTGCGGCGCCTCGCATTTGAAATACGCTAAGTCACGCCCATCACGATTCCATATGTTATTCACATAGGCTCTTAAGTTGGTGTAAAAGATTGTTCCATTTCTAACGCTAGAAAGTAATTATAAAAGAAGTAATAGCAACCCAGCCGATGACACTGAGCGTCTTATTATGACATTTTGAATTCGGTTTATTTACATCAGTGCCAGTGGTTTCGACCCTAGCGATTTTTCGGTATTTCTACCGATTTTGGGCCAGTCCTACCGAAATGACATGATTTTTCAACGATTTTTTGAAAGCTAGAAGATTCTCCCGATTTTTCTACCGATTTTCAGCGGTTCGAAGATTAAAATCCCCTTTTCTTTCATATTTTGCGATTACTTGGTTAAATATGTTGCTGTTTGGGGCGGCGGGGGACAGTATTTTTAAATGGGCGGCAAAATTTGTTTAAAATTTTTACATTCATGGGGGGGGGGGGGTGTATGCGTGACTCTCGTTTGTTAAAATTACCTTCTTTTGGTACAATAATAGTCCCTAGACTTTAAAATTAAGAGGTGCTTGTTTTTTTCCGTATACCGATTTTTGCTCCAATATACCGATTTTTCTTGGCAACTCTACCGATTTCACATATTGTCGTCCGAAACCACTATAAATACAGCCTATATCTGCTATTATATCTCATTGATAGATAAGTAATAACCTTTAACTATGACTATTGTTTTAATGTTCCCTTTTTATTGGGAAGGCAAAGAGTTCAAGCAACTGGATGCATAAAGCAGCAGACCGGGCTCTGTGGCGTATCTTGGGAGAGGTCTATGTCCAGCGGTGGACTGCAACAGGCTGATGATGGTGAAAAGGTTCAAACCCATACAGCCTCGTCTTATGTGATATTTTTGTTTCTTTTTTTTACTATGTACTATGTAGTAGTAAAGCAGTGACTACCTTATCAAGACTTTATCGAGCAGTTTTGGCGGCAACGAAAAAACACTTGATTCGCACAGTTAATTCAATTCATTTCATTTGAGCCATTCAATAGAATTATATTGGATAATATACCTCCATAATTATGCAATATAACACGAAGTCTCACCAAAATAATGAATTAAAACAAGAACACTTCATGACACTTTAAAGTTCCCGCCAAACCTCTCTATGAAAATGTTAAATAACTCATAATTTTTTTTGTGGCTTCCAAATAAAAAAAATATTTTTGATTGGGTTCAGAATAAGTATATTCTATCGTTCTAACATTTTTTCATTCCAAGACGCGACAAATTGATATCAGGTAAAATGTTGTATGGAACTTGCCATCATTCTTTCATCCAAATCCGTTTAGTTGTTTCTGTCTAAGTGAGTTCTAAAAAATAATTTACGACCTTGCGCATTTAACATCATAATATATCTTTGAGTATGTTGAATGTTAAATACTCTAAGTAATATATATTCAATAATATTTTTAAGATAACTCTGCAAACACAGGGAAATATTCTTCCTTCTCGCATTTCAAACAAAACAATTCTACAAAGGAATATTTAATAAACTTACATTGCGTATTATCTTACTTAAGGATACCATGCGCTGTACACAAATTCTTTTAAATCCCTCTCAAAGTGTCGGGTAGTCGTTGTATAACTAAAAACATATTTAAGGCTATTGTTTTATGAAGCTCGGTTTGCACGAACTGTCTAAAGCGCCTGCTTGGAGAGGAATATTAAAGAAAACCTTTTTTGCGTGCTTTACTTTTATTTTAGGGTTAAGCTTACCCAGCAATTTGAGCGCTCATAGGCTGGCTGACCGCCGCGCCGCTTTGATTCTAAACGCGGTTGGCAAAATATGTTTATCGTATTTTGTGTACCGTAATGTATTATCCTACTAATATTATAAACGCGGAAGTTTGTAAGAATGTATGGATGTATGGATGTTTGTTCCTCTTTCAGACAAAAACTACTGAACGAATTTTGATGAAATGGGGAATTCGATTAAGTGGGCGATGAAGTATAAACATATTTATCGCAATTAATTTTAGAACGCAAAAATAGAGGGTCAACTAAAATGGTCCAACGTTACTAGAAATATTAATCATACATTAAATTTTTGTACGTCTAAATCGAGCTTTGGTCAACCAAAATGAATAAATAAATCAATCTCATTTACTTTCATTATTATAACATTATAGAAATTACCATTATTATAATGAAATTACAAACGATTTTTTGGTAATGCATAATGGAAACAATACCTAAGCAAATACATGGTATATGGCACAGTATGTAAAAATAAACGTAAAAAAGAATACGCTATGTAATGCAAATATCACCTGTATTGGATTTGCGAGATATTGCAACTTTGTACTGTTTGTTATTATTGGGCATACCATCGAATACATGTCTATCACAAAGTGAAAATTTTATTGCCTATTTCACCTGCCAATCAACATTTTATCGTTTCCATTCCTGACCGACAAAATTAATGTTCAACAGTACAAAAGCTACACAGATTTTTGGGTTTATTATTGCTTACGCACTATAGTACTTACCCAGATATGAATTTTACTGTAACTGCAGAGGCTTTTATTCCCTAAAAGATAAGTCTAAGACCACGCCAAGAAACCGGTAAAAAAATTATACTTACATCAAAATTGTGTTTGTCATCGTTAATTTATTCTAGATACTTGTATATTATTGGATGAGGAATCGCCATCCCTCGACCAACTGCCAAACTTACATTTATAATATTATTCGTAAAGTTAACGACGAAAATCACTTAGATTATAAAAGCGAGCCCAGACCTTTTCAATTTCTTTATAAACGTATTTCAACGATATCGCACTATACTTCGTAACTTGACTCCTTGGCAGATTGTGCGTCGTCTATTACTTATTTTACGACAATATCAAGTCCGTATTTTGGGCCGGCCGCGTTTCATTCCGACCTCAAGAGACTATAAAGATCACAACTAGCGATAAGTTGTGACCTTTAGCTCTAGTTACTGTCGGAGTTGTGTAAATATATTGTCAAATTGGAATGAAAGAAGCGAGAGCTGACAAAATGTACGTAAAAAGTTAGTGGTGCTTTAAAAGTCAGTATGTCCTGTCAGAAAAAATGTTTTTTTAATACGTGTACGATTACATACGACAAGAATTATTCTTAAACTCATGAACTGAATTCATTTCATTTGTGAATTAAATAAAATATATATGTAATATGAAAATTCACGCTGTTAACAATCACAATGGACGTTTTTATAAGGTTTTACCAGAACTTAGCTTCGACTTAAATGTCAGCCCTTTTATCGACGTCGCCCACGCTCATCGACCTAAATGTATGTGATTATTAGGAGGCAGTTAGTTCTTTTTCCAATTCATGTTTTTGCAAGAATATTTTGATGTGAATTTATAGAAACACACATTCTAAACTCAGCTTTAAGCTTTGAGCTTAAGTGCGACCAAAATTCATCTGGGATGAAATATATAAAGGTATTAATTTATAACACAAATAATATTCTCGGTTGGTTTAAATATCTGACGTCTAAAAACGGTCCTTTATTTTACCGACTGAAGTTAAATTGGTACTTAATGAAAAGCTAAACACTTGACGGTCGGTTGCCGTCGTGCTTATGAATTTTCCAGGACTTTACCAAGTTTACCGTTATGATCAGTGGGCGGCCTTTGCGTAATCCTACACAAATCCTTTTTAATCCGACCCTGTCTAACGTAAAGAAGCATTTGCATTTCAAATTGTGGATTACTTGCGTACATTGTTCATTCATATTACGTAATTACGAGATTTTTATGTATCTTTGAAGCGTAATAATTAAATTGTCAGCTTGTTTGCAAGGTAAAAGTATTTGTTCGCAGGGCTTTTTGAATATTCACACATGGAATTTAATGCTGAGCGCGGGGCGGTTGCGGACGCTGAAGAGGGGGCGGGCGCGGGTTCGGCCGTGAAAGCTGACGACCCTTCCCTCGCGGACATGACTCGCGCTGCTCTTTCAATATTACTCAAAAATGACAAAGGATTTTTTCTACTTATCGAGGGTACGTTTTCGGGATCAATTTCCATAAAACATTTTCCTTGGGTAATTTTAATTTTGATTGTAACTTTTGAAGCGAATATTGGTATTGAATCAATAATTCGGCACCATTCTTACATTATTGAAGTTATTTTTATTAAACACGTAGCCACTTCTCCATCTTCTTAAGAGATAACAATTAATGGGGATCTAAGAACTGTACTGCTAGTTCCAAGAGACAATCTTTACTATCGACTTGTCGCACAATACCTTAAGGTAATTTCGGTTTACACAGGTGGGCGGATAGATCACGCGCATCACTACAATAATCCATACAGAGCACTTGATGAAACTTTGGAGTTAGAAACTGCTTTATTAGCTGCATTAGAGAGAGTTAATCCAGCTGAAACACTGATTGTTGTGACTGCTGATCATGGGCATGTGATGACGTTTGGTGGTCAAGCAACGCCGAGAGGCCATCCTGTATTAGGTAAGACATGAAATGATCTTTATAGTTATCAAGCTCTTGCAGTAGAAGTCGAAGGTCTTGTGTTTGCTATTAAAGTATAGAATGAAAGGCTAAAATCCTGTAACAGGAATGAACTTCCGAAAACGTTAGATTTATTTTATTTTATTTTATTTATTTTTTATTTTACTATTTTCGGAAAACTTACAGCTAGCTTAAATTATATTAAGGGAACATAAATATAAGAAGGCCATTTAAAAGTTTTCACATATAGAACACAGTACAAGAGTTAAAGGGTCGGCAGCACAATTATACACATTGAGATACAAACATTTAAAAATATCGTCTATCAAATAAATAATTTATAACATTTCACAGTTTAATTGCTATCCTCGTGTTACTGTCAGGTTATTTTCAAATTAACTCTTGACAGAAGAATTTTTTTTGAAGTATACTTTTAAGGTGAGAAACATTAGTATTAAACAGGTCCAAGTCAAATTCACGTGAGAGATCGTTAAATAGTTTGCACGCTCGTATAAGGAAGCTATTTTGTCTGTATGTAGTGTTAACACAAGGAACATGTAATAATGTTGGCTTGCGTAAGGTTGTTGAACGCGTAATAAGTCCTATACGACTTAGGAGCTCAGGGCAGTTAACAGAGCCAGTAACAATTTTTAAAAGATATGTCATATCAGCAATGCGTCGACGCTCATACAACGGCAAGAAGTGAAACCTCTTACAACTAGCAATGTAGTTTAGTGTGGGCTTGCGTGCTTTGTATTGCAAAAATCTTAAGAAACGCTTTTGAACACGTTCAATTCTATCAATATACACACTGTAGTTTGGGTTCCATACTTGGGATGCATATTCAAGGTGGCTGCGGACAAAAGCGCAGTATAGGATTTTAAATATCTTTACATTATGAAAATCTGTTGCAAATCTCAGAATGAAGCCAAGCGATCTGTTTGCCCTATTAATCATATTATCGATGTGAGTGTTGAAAAGAAGTTTGGAATCGAAAGTAACACCCAAATCCTTAATGTTGTCAGTTCTATTCAGGGCAATTCCCTGTAATTTATAGTTGTGAAGTATGGGGTTAGGTTTGCGAGTAAACGTACACACGAAACACTTGGACACATTGACTTCAAGTTTGTTTAGATCACAATAATTTTGCAGGCGGTCAAGATCTTGTTGAAGGTCAGAACAGCTATTAAGATTAGTTATGGGGCATAAAATTTTCATATCGTCAGCATAGAGAATGATCTTAGAGTGAGTAAAACAGGAACCTATATCGTTAATAAAGATAACGAATAGAAGTGGGCCCAAGAGTGACCCCTGAGGTACACCGGAAGGTATGGGAACTGCTGCTGATCTGTAACCCTGCAAAACTACCACCTGAGTGCGATTTTCTATGTATGACTTAAACCACCTGAACAAATTACCCCTGATGCCGGATTGGAGTAGTTTACGCAATAAGATACAGTGGTCAATTCTATCGAATGCTTTGCTGTAATCGGTATAGACTACATCCACCTGAGAGGGCTCCGACATAATACGTGACAGGTACTCGGAGCAGATAATAAGATTGGATACCGTTGATCTATTTCTCAGGAAACCGTGTTGATAATTGCTGAAAGAGTGAACGAGCCCACGGTAAACCTGAGAATAAACCACCTTCTCTAAAATTTTAGCAAACAGACATAGTTTGGATATCGGCCTGTAGTTTTCTACTTGATCCCTAGGACCTTTTTTATATATAGGGGAGATGAATGCCCGTTTCCAGATATTAGGAACTATTCCCTCATTGAGAGATCGCTGATATAATAAGGTTAGCGGCAAAGTTAGACTACCAGCACAACGAACCAGTAATATAGGAGGAATCCCGTCAGGACCAGCGGACTTGTTTAAATCAGTAGATTTAAGAAGTTTGAACACTTCGACACCTAAGACTTCTATTGAGCCAACATCTGCGGGAGTTTCATAGGGATATTCGCTCTGATAAACACCTAAGAGAGTAGTAATAGTTGTAGATGAGTTTTGGAGAAAATTGCAATAAAAGAAGTCACTGAACATGCTGCAGATGTTATCACCCTGACCTGAGGAACGCTGCCCGTATTTCATTAAGGATGGAAACGAAAGGATTTTCTTAGAATTTAGTGAGAATAGCAGGTATTGTATAGTTCTCCAGGCAGTTCCAGAAAAATAAGTAAATATTTATCTTATAAGTTTTTATTTGTATTGAAAGAAATTCCGTAACTTCTAATTGAATAAAATTTGTTCTGAACAAAACTTAATATAACCATAAAGCCCTTTTATGCCGATTTTGGCAATTCCATATTTATGAGTACGAAATATCATATTATGTTTCGCAAATCGGCGTGACTTTTGGCATAGGCCTCCTCCAGCTCTCTCCGCTGAACTCTATACCCTGCAACTCTGGTCCAGTAGGTGTGGCCCTAAGGTTTGACGGATATCGTCTTTACATCTAGTTTTCAGACGCCCTTGCCTTCTAGTTTCCTGTCTTGGGTACCAACGTTATTTGTTTGCTCCATTTGTTTGATTTGCAGCGTAGCATATTCCCTATCCATCACCGTTTCAAGTGTTCTGAACGAGTTATTATATCTGCTGCCTTAGTTTTCCTTCTTATTTCCGAATTTTTTACTTTGTCACTAAGCCTGACTCTCAACATATCAGCTTCTTTCCATTGCTCTTTGTCATAAATTTTTACGCAAAGTAAAATTTAATGCTTAATAATTGAAAAACTTAGCATACGGTTACGGTTATAATACTGAAGGAAAGGTATCTGAAGATGGAAATTGAAATCAGTGCAATGGAAATGTTTCGATATATTAAAAGTATTTGATGACTGTTTATGGCTTTAGTCGTTTATAGTAATAAATTAAAGCCTAGGTATTAGTTACGTTACTAAATTTTTCGAAGCACTGCAAAGTTAACCTCGTATTATTATAAATAATGTTGACGTACAACCATCCACAAAAACAACTGAACCAATACAATATTTCAAATCATCTTTGAACTTTTGTGTCTGTATAAACTTAAATTTTTTCTCCACTAAAATAAACTTCAAAGGGTTCATATTATTTTAGATAAAAATAAAACGATATTCCGATTAAAGTTAATGTGTAAAAGTGTTCTGAAATTTTCAATTTGTTCGGCTAGTTATGTGACTGACTGCAAGTACGCGATGCGTCATTTATATAAGGCAAATTGATATAAGATTTCCTTAATAAGTGGGCCTTTCATAATATATTGTTCAGTTACTCTTTTGTCAATGCTCCAAGGGGTATTATGTCCTTATACGACATTTCCCAAGAAATGGCGCCACTCTTTAATGACAGCATTTGATTTTATCGATATAATTGAGTGTTTAATTAAACTTGTTTTTGTAAAGGTGCGGACACAGTGGTATCAGATATCGATGGGTTGCGCTACACAACCTTGCTTTATGGTACGGGGCCAGGTCACTCCGAGCCAAGAGCGCTTCCCTTCAATTCCTCATTGTCGTCAAACCCTGCTGATGCTGTCCACGCGGCTGCTGTGCCACGGCAATGGGCGACGCATGGAGGCGAGGATGTACCCATTTATGCTTTAGGTAATTGGTTTTACTTTTTATCATTGATAGATAGCGTTACGTTAAAATTGATCTGTGCAAGTAACTGTAGAATTTTATATTTTGCTGGCTTGGTTGTTAATAATTATTATTTTAGTAGGTACGATACTTTTGAACTACTTTTATTTTGTTGCAAATCAACAAGAGTGATAGTTTTTGCTGTCATATATTATAATTACGTTAACCTTGTTGTAGGTCCAATGGCAACAATATTATTCGCCGGAGTTGTTGAACAAAGTTACATACCGCACGCAATCGCTTATGCCGCCTGCATTGCTCATCAATCCCGGAGATGTCAAGAGAAGATTAATTTCACCCAACCAATCGTAAATGTGCGTATCTGATGAATATAAAATGTTTTAATACGACACAATTTATCGTACAATATTTTAATAGAAAAAAACGGAGGGATTTTAAGCCTATACAAAGTCAACTTAAGATATCATTTAGCATTTGCCTCAAGCAATAAATTCCCTATAAATAAAAGCGTTTTCATGTTTTGTTGAAAACAGGAAAAAGTCCCCAATTGCGTCCCGCCAGAAGTTAGCAGTGTTTCGGGTCCAGACGAGACGCGGACGGACAGCGCGAGCGGTCGTCGCATCGTCGTCGCTTCGAGCGTGATGTCGGACGAGCGAGCGCCGCGCTCCGACGCTCCGCTACCCGCCCCGCTTGTCACTAGATACTACCTTATTTTAGGTTTAGCCTACATCCACATACATTTCTACAGTTTTCTTAATGTGTTGAAAGTATATATACATTTGTAAATACAATATCGGTCCACTCGTCAACACAATTTCACAGTAGCGCAATATTTCTTGAATATTTTTTTAATTTTATCGGCAGTTGTACAAAATTTTGTATCAAGACAATGTACAGAGGAATAATGTAAATAATCTGTTACAGGCACTGAAATGTATATAGTTTATGGTAAATGTAAATACAATTATGATAAATTTTCTGAAGTGTTTCACTTGTTCCGTGTGCAAAACATGAAATAATATTTCCTTTTCAAACGTTATTATTGGATCATCTAAGTAGCATAACTAAATCGTCAAAATGGGTTCTTTCACTCAATGTAATAAAGGCCCGAAAAAATATCATTTTTATTTTTAGCCTAACCAAGCCTTTATTTTGCTAAATGGGGCCTAACGAATTTGTTTTACGAACAAATTAAGTGTAAAAAACTTCATTATGTCTCTTTATAACAAGGGTCTCGAAATCGAATTGTACCTTACCTTCAAATTGACTACATAGTACGTACGTAGATATTGTAGTAACACAATTGTCACACCCCGGACGGTGAGACAGGCTTTATATGACGGCTTTGAGACTTCATGTCGAGTTCGGAGGCATTGTTCATAGCTGAAAGCTTTTGCGCGGCGTGGTTTACAAGTAAAATGTCTGTGAATGTGTGAGCGCGGCGCGCTGGGCCAAGACCTCTCACGAAAAAAAAACATGGAAGCTGTAACAATGCTTGCATCTTTCATTTCACAGGGGACTATTTTTAAATATTGTTTACGTTTTAGATTTTACTTTTAGCGGAAAAACACGCTGGTGTGTGAAACAGCTGTTAAAGTTTAATTTTTAGATTTTGCCAATGAACCATACATTAGGTGGATGTATCTGGATATTACATTACATTTTTTTTTTACTTAAAAGTGGCAGGCAGTAGGAATTTTTTTTATGAATGTTGACAGATTTAACATTTTGCTTCTTAATTCAAAGGTTGTACTAGTTGTTAGTGTTAGTATTAAACTAATTCAAGTACACAAAGAAGCGTCACGACATATTCTTTATCTACCAAAACTGAGTTTTATTTACTCTACAAGCGAACGAATCGATTTAATTAATCGAATCCCCTCGTTGAAGGAGATTAATAGAAGAAAGTTACGTCGAAAATATTCACAAAGGCCACAATCGACGTATCAGCGTGGGTTGAAAGTCAAGGTTAAAATTATATTATCGTTACTTTTCTTTCATTGAACCCATATAAAAGTTCAAAGTCAGGTCGAAATAAACTGCGGCAAACTTTGTTGCCTACATATAACTGACACGTGCCTAACGACGTGAAAATTGTTCATTCTGCTCGTTTTCGTACATTATATACTTAAGGTTTATTTTATTAAATATATTATTGTACTCTTTTTGTTAGTACATTAATTAGATATTATAATATGCATCAAAAAATCATTGAGGTTCAAAGTTTACATATAGTTATACTATAAAAGTGACATATTCACTCCACATAAAAGTGATATTGAGATTTTCTGTTAAATGTCAGACCGGATCCAAAAAAAAGTTTGTGCCCGATATGGCTGTAGACTCAAACCCTGTTACATCATGAGATGGAATACACATGGCGGTAAGCGGGTGCACTAGTTGTGCTTCTGCCTACTCCTTCGAGGATAAAGAAGTTGGAGTGTGTATTATACATGTGGATATATCTAATTTGTAAAGATTATTATATATTTGTCAGGTGTAGGCGGAAAACCAATAAATTGATTGAAGATAAATCAATGCCTAGTTTAACAAATCAAGTATCATCTATCTTAAAGGACTTTCTCGCGACGAGAGCTACTGAGCTTACTCTGCCTTTCCACATTTCCTGGATTGTACCTGCAGCTTGCAAGTGTAATTTATTTAACCACAGTTTTTGCTCGCGCCTTCACGCGCAAGTACCTACCTATCTGTCTTAGTATTTCTTGTGGCTTAAATTACTCTTAAAAGCATAATTATTATGTACGTCGTACTATAACTTTTTACGTAATTTATAGATACCTTCAAAAGATAAACAAACTCTCTTTTTCTGAATGGCTTTGTATTAAAAAAAAAATACTGTATGTGTTATCTAATAGTATCTCCAATAAATAAATAAATTTACGTCTTGTCCCTGTATAAAAAGGGGCCTATAGTACTCAGGGATAATGAAGCTTTTTATTAGCGAAATACTTTTCAAAATCGGTTAAGTAATTTTTAAGTTTATCTATTACAATCGTACAAAAAGTATTTTTTTTATAAGTTTAGGTGAACTAACTATAAATACGCATTTAGGAGTTCATTTTTGGTTCGCAACAGCGTGGGTATGAATTCCTTGACATTTTTAGTGAATGAGTCAATGCCCCGGCATTATACGACGATAGCCCACTTATTAGTGACATCTATTTATAACGTTAAAGGTAAACAGGAAAAATGGTACTAACAAATTGTTTCCTAATAAATATGAGAAAATGAAGAGTTATTTACCAATCTAGTCGATTTTTTTCGTCCTGGCTAGATTTCTTTCTTATTTAAGTAAAATTTAATCATGGCCCTTTCAATCAAAAGATCTTAACTATCTCATTATGTCTAAGATTACTTTTAGTTAGACTGATTAGCCACAGACTGAACTTCACATGTAACTAGTACGATGTCATCAGAACATAACATAGTGATAACATCTGAGAGAATTGCAGACGTAAGTTGTTTACACTGACTCTGAACAAGTCCGGGTTATATTCGTGATCAGGTAAAACTAAGGCTTTGATCACACTGGCGACTGTCATGCGAATTCACAGCGCGGCGAAGGCGCTGCGCTCTCGTCCAGTGTAATAAGACGCGTTAACTTCAATGTTCCACCGATGAAACAACGCGGGCTTAAAGCAAATAAACAACCAAACAATAAGACGTGTACGCACTAAAATACAGCACAATAGAGACGTTTTAAAGGCCATATTATTAGTGGTGAAACGTAAACCGTCGTGACAAGGACTGTAAAGCCTCTAATGGTGCGTATGAACAAACTGAGATAAAGGCATTGTTCCACATCCTCTAAGCTCTGACAAAGGCAAATGAATGATTTTATCGTTAAATTACTTCGGTTTGTCATTCGAAAGAATGAATGGTTTTATTTAGAAATTATTTCTAATCCATATCTTAATAGAATTCTAATAGCATGTGGTCAAGAACCTTATACCCAAATATATAATCTTCTTGCACGTAGTACATCAGTTGTTGTCCCTTAAATCCTTTGTGAGGTCGTAGATTCAAATTACAAATGATTAGTATTTATTGTATTAGGTATAAATAATATCAATGTAGATTTACACGTTTCAACAATAAATTAATTTTATGTAAGAGTATACAGTAGAATTAATCCACTCATATTCATCCACTTTTAATTGGCTGCATATTTCTGTAATAAATCCGCCGTTAAAAAGGACGACTATGAATTTAAGATGGATATTTTTTATCATAAAATGTATCCTGACTCGCTTCAATGTTGTAGAATATTAGAAGAGCTTTTCTTTAAAGGATTATCGCGTCATAAATTAATTTTCGACCACCTCACGATTCAATATTTTGTATGGGTATTTATATATTTTGCATTTTTCTAACAGTGATATTTTATATGTGTATTATCGTAGTACTATTCAGTATTCTATGGTATTACTTGGAAATGGAAAAAACTATACCAAAACAGTTCATACATATCATCAATATGTTATGACTTGCAATATTTCAGCAATTAGAAACAATATCCATAAAAACAATCTGTGCAACGCGCTATATTGCAATTTTTTTGCGATCGTTTGGCCGTTCGCGAAGTAAAAATTCCATTTCCGCTTATATTTTTTCAACGTGCTCACTTCGGAATTTCCAGAGTTGGGTGCGTAATAAATAGGATGGACGTGAGCTCTAACAGGGTTGGCTTGTAAAAAGATAAGGCTGGCATGTACTTGGGACGACATACAAAAATATTTTCGGTATATCGACTGCGTCGGCGGAGTTGCGGTACAACTGTCACACTGAGATGTATGGTTTATTTTATTTTTTATTTTATTTACACACAAAACAGGTTACAATCTATACATATAAATAAAATTGGAGTGTCTGTTTGTAATATTTAAATAACTGTTTTTTACTACATGCATATGAGTATATATACGGTACATGCACCAAAATAACATTTTTTTAATTTTTTGTCTGTCTGTCTTTCTGTCTGTCTGTTTGTTCCGGCTAATCTCTGAAACGGCTGAACCGATTTTGACGGGACTTTTATTGGCAGGTAGCTGACGTAATAAGGAATAACATAGGCTCCATTTTATCCCGGGAAAATATAAAGCGGGACTTTTATCCCGCAAAAACTTTTCCACGCGAGCTGTATAGATAGATGTATAGAAAAATATATAGATATGTATAGAAAAATGTATAGATATGTATAGAAAAATGTATAGATATGTATAGAAAGATGTATAGATATTCGGTACATACACCAAAATAATCTTTTTTACAATTTTTGTCTGTCTGTTTGTTTCGGCTAATCTCTGAAATGGCTGGACTGATTTTGACGGGACTTTTATTGGCAGGTATCTGATGTAATAAAGAGTAACTAAGGCTACGTTTATTTTACAAAAAAAAAATATTTTAAAAAAAGAATGTTGCAATGTCCAAGTACTGTCCAGTACCACGTGCAGCTCACGCGCATGCCACCACTGGGCCATCACGTCGGGCGCCTCCCGCCACTTCTCCCACCAACGAATTAATATAACAAAGGCTGCCTATCCCGCGGGCTTAGAACGCGCGAGTGGGCTATTGTTGATGGTTGTGTCTCAACGAGTTCATTTTTTTTTGTTTACGCGGAGAAAGTGAATTATTAGTACCGCCCAGTGTTCAAGGGGAACGACTGATCGGTTATGTTGGGTTCACCGTACCTTACGGCCCGACGTTGTCTCGCCCGGAGTGATGGAAAACGTCGGGCGACCGCCGGGCCGAGTGCCTAACCTATGTACACCGCACGGTATACCAACCAAAACTCCGCGGTGGCCATCTTCGGCGCATTAGGGACGGCTGCGGGCTCCTTCCGACTCACGTCTAAGTTGTCGTCCGCAACCGCCCCTGCGCGTACCGTTGTTGCAGTCCGTCTCCTGCTGTTGGGGGGGGGGGGCTCAGAAGCCCCCGTACGCCGAAGGACGCCCTCGGCGTCAAAGACAGCGTGAAGCCTAACCGCCACGATGCCGTCCATCACGGGGGTCACAAAAGTTGGCTAGACTAATAGGTGGACGGCCCCTTCCGCCCACCCGTGACCCCCGGAGGCCCCTATTAGTCGCCTTTTACAACAGGCAGGGGATACCGTGGTGGAATTCTCCAAACGCCTCCAATCCACAGGGCGGATATAGATGTATGGATGTCTAGATGTATGGTTGTTTGTTACTCTTTCACGCAAAAACTACTAACCGGATTTCGATAAAATTTGGCACATGGGTAAATCATGTTCTTGATTAATACATAGGCAACATTTTATCCAGGGAAAATAAAAAACGGGACTTTAATCCTGGAAAAACTTTTTAACGCGGGCGGAGCCGCGGGCGAAATCTGTCCTACTAATAGTATAAACGCGAAAGTTTGTATGGATGTCTAGATGTATGGATGTCTGGATGTTTGTTCCTCTTTCACGCAAAAACTGCTAACCGGATTTCGATGAAATTTGGCACCCGGGTAGATCATGTCCTGGATTAAGACATAGGCTACATTTTATCGTGGGAAAATAAAAAAACGGGACTTTTATCCTGGAAAAACTTTTTAACGCGGGCGGAGCCGCGGGCGAAATCTATCCTACTATAATCCTACTAATATTATAAACTCGAAAGTTTGTAAGTATGTATGGATGTATGGATGCCTGGATGTAGGGATGTTTGTTACTCTTTCACGCAAAAACTGCTAACCGGATTTCGATGAAATTTGACACACGGGTAGACTATGTTCTGGATTAACACATAGGCTACATTTTATCCCGGGAAAATAAAAAAACGGGACTTTATCCCGAAAAAACTTTTTAACGCAGGCGGAGCCGCGAGCGAAATCTGTCCTACTGATAGTATAAATACGAAAATTTATGTTACGAAACCCTTCTCTAGCAAACTAGCAATAATGTATGTTTGGTAAGTTGTTAAAAAAAAAAAGTTTGTAAGTATGTATGGATGCCTGGATGTATGGATGTCTGGATGTTTGGTCCTCTTTCACGCAAAATCTACTAACAGGATTTCAATGAAATTTGGCACACGGGTAGATCATGTCCTGGATTAACAAACACATAGGCCACATTTTATCCTGGGATCCTACTTAATATTATAAACGCGAAAGTTTGTAAGTATGTATGGATGTCTGGATGTTTGTTACTCTTTCACGCAAAAACTACTTACCGGATTTCGATGAAATTTGGCACACGGGTAGATCATGTCCTGGATTAACACATAGGCTACATATTATCCCGGGAAAATAAAAAACGGGACTTTTATCCCGGAAAAGCTTTTAAACGCGGACAGAGCCGCGGGCGAAATCTATCCTACTGTAATCCTACTAATATTATAAACGCGGAAGTTTGTAAGTATGTATGGATGTCTGGATGTATGGATGTTTGTTACTCTTTCACGCAAAAACTACTAACCGGATTTCGATGAAATTTGGCACACGGGTAGATCATGTCCTGTATTAACACACAGGCTACATTTTATCCCGGGAAAATAAAAATGGGAATTTTATCCCGGAATAACTTTTTAACGCGGGCGGAGCCGCGGCCGAAATCTCTCCTACTGATAGTATAAACGTGAAAGTTTGTAAGTATGTATGGAAGTATGGATGTTTGTTACTTATCACGCAAAAACTACTAAAGGGATTTCGATGAAATTTGGTACACGGGTAGATCATGTCCTAGAGAAAAAAAAGGGTAGAAAAAAAAGGGACTTTTATCACGGAAAAACTAAAAAACGCGGGCGAAGCCGCGGGCAAAAGCTAGTCATAATATAAAATTAATGCTACAAATAAGGTTTTTTAACATAATAATAACCCAAAACTTGTGTTTCACAATAAACTTATACATACAAGTGCGAGTGTTATTAATAATTATAAAGGAAGAAAAAAAAAGGTGCTAATAACTACTGAAAAATTACTACGAATATAATTTTATTCAATTTTCTGTTGTTCTATTATGATTATTGATTTATCTGCTAAAAAATGATTATACGTCTATATGATTATAGATGTATAATCAATCTTACAATTTATTATTTTTAATATTATTAATGCGAAATTTTGTGTAAATGTGTAGATGTTTTGGCGTTTGGATATTTGTCAGAATTAAACTCAGAAACAGCAGAAGAGATATGTATGAAATTTGTGGTGGTATAAACATCCCACACTTACCACTATGGAGGTGACTGCCGTGTCCTGATTAAAAATTCTATTGCTATCAATTGAAATTCTATCAGTCAGAATGGAATCAGTATCAGAATTATTTACATTAATTACACTGCCTCGATTTTTTCACTTATTTTGTACTATAATTTTATCGTCGTAAATTGTTTTAGAGTTTTCGAGGTTAAATTAAATTAAAATTAAATTAAATTAAATTTTTCCTCAGTAGTTATAAAGAATTGATTCATGTGTTTCTCGGTTTTGGTTTTACAATTGCACTTATATACATCTGTTAATTTTTGTGCAGTTGTACGAGCTGTATAAGAACTGATGCGATTGTTAGAAGCTCAATAAACTCCACATATCTTCATGATTTGATTATTTTTCGTTTAACCATACCAGCCCTATATTGCATACTGCCCACTGCTGAGCAGGGGCCTCCTCTACAACTGAGAGGGTTAACGGCCTGGCCACGGACACCCGCGATGCGAATTGCGACGCGACGGGCGATGCGACGGGAGACGCGATGAGCGATGGTATGCCACGGATCAATTAGATGCGACGGCGGCGGCGTAAGCGGCGGACGTATTCAGAATAAAAAAAAAATGGCGCTATCAAAAGTGGCACTGTATTGCCTTGAAACAAGTGCTCTTTGGTCAAGATATAATTGAGTCAAGATTAGGTATGCATCTAGTCAACTAAAAAACGAGAAACTACTGCCAGGAAATACTTGTTTTATTTTGTCCCATATATTTTTAGTACCTGGGTGACCGAGCCTTGCTCGGATGATTTTTTAATACTATACATGGTATTTATTACTTTAAAGTAGGTCCTAATAATATTTTCTATTTCAAGAAAATATACACGACTGAAGTCTAATGAGTCGATACTTATAGTTAACTACCCTAGTAGATAAAAAAAAATCATTTCTTCAGCGGCTCAGATTTTATATTAAATCTCAGGTTTCATATCATGATTTAGGATACTTAATTAAATCCGCATCAAATTTGGTCTTGATAACATGTTTCTCGGTTTAGTTTCTCCCTTCTTTCACCCCCCCTTAAATAGGAGTTAATAAAAAATGAATATTACATATTTGTTTTCAACGTTCAAGATATCTCAATACCGAATTTCATTACAATCGGTTCAACGATTTAGAATCTCCGCCCTTCTAACCCCACAAGTTTGGGGTTGATAAAAAACTGAATACCTACCCCAATTTCAATTTTAGAACTCATACTATCCAAATGCAAAATTCATCCAAAGTCTGCTAAGTATTTCACTTATAAAATGTTCAATATCCATTATAAATTCACCGCGGTCGCGCGACTAAAACAAAATATTTTGTTTCGTTCGCGCGATGCCGAGTGCGTCCGCCGCCGCCGCGACCGCCGCTCGGACCGTGGCCACCCCGGTACTGGCTAGTACATTTGTTTCATTCGCTCGTCGCGCCGCCGGTCGCAGGCGCGATTCGCTCGAGTCTCGCCGCGTCGCACGTCGCGTCGCAATTCGCATCGCCGGTAGCCGTGGCCTACTTCATACAATTGCCTACATTTGTTTCGGTCGCGCGTTGCTCGCCGCTTCGTAATTCGCATCGCAATTCGCATCGAGGGTGTCCGTGGCCAGGCCGTAAGGCCTTAGTCCACCACGCTGCCCTATTGCGGGTTGGCACACTTCACATACCTTCGAAATTCATTGAACTTCTCAGGTATGCCGGTTTCCTCACGATGTTTTCCTTCGCCGTTACAGCTAGCGATAATTTATAAAGAATTCGCACATAACTTTTTTTTAGGAAGGTCAGAGGTGCGTGCCCTATGGTTTTGAACCTGCGGACATTCGTCTCGGCAGTCCGTTCCACTCCCAACTAGACTATCGCCTCTTTTCGCTTAATCTCAGCCTCAATTTCCTCTATCAGGTAAAAACTGGTGTAGGTGGGAAATCGTTTACCATCAATTGACGCAACATTTTGCTTCGCGCTATTGTACTGTTAACTATTGTAAATTTAATTATTAGCTTACATTGAGTACAAAATTCGTTCCAACGCTGAGCCG
This sequence comes from Lapara coniferarum, assembly GCA_949316025.1. Classification (NCBI taxonomy): domain Eukaryota; kingdom Metazoa; phylum Arthropoda; class Insecta; order Lepidoptera; family Sphingidae; genus Lapara; species Lapara coniferarum. The sequence continues at coordinate 8,243,980 of OX438920.1, forward strand.
GTGAATTGAAAATTATTCGGGGAAAACAAATGAACAGCACAAAAAGATGTAAAGTCGTTTCATAATCTAATAATGTTATAGGTTTTTAATTTATATAGTCCAATTTAAAAAAAATGCTTTTACGGGTAGATAGTTACTTTTTTTATGGCATTGAATGACGAGACGAGAATGCCGTTCGCCTGATGGTAAGCGATACGACCACCCATAAGCAGTACCAACACCATCCAGCACCTTGAGTTACAAAGTACTGTGTGGCGTTCCACTGCGCTCGTCATCCTGATGCATAAGATGTTAAGTCTCATTATGTTAGTTCGTTAGTTTATGCAGAATGTCAATATTAAAGTTTTAATTAGTAATTTAATCGAAACTCCAATAAAAAGCGATGTCTCGACCGAAAGTTGTTTACTGTCATTTTGAAACCTTCGATAAACAGAGGAATGTGATACATTTCTGATAAGTATTTGAAATTTCTAGATTTCTGACAGATTAATATTTATAAATAAGCGACTACCATAATACCTAATCCATCAGAACTGCTCTACAGAGTTTCTAGGTCTAGAATAGAAAAACAAAACATCCAAAATATTTGCTTTAATGGGGGGATTGTTGATAGAATACCTAAAAGTAGCAGCTTTACTGTTGCCTTTGTTACGGTCCAATGACCGTGACTCAATTATTGGTCTTCTCTAAACTCAGTAGATTGGCCTAGACTAATTAAAACCCTTTGCCAATCCCTACCCTTTCTCCTCCAAAATAGGTAACACGCTACTTTGGCATTGTATAATGTAGATGTTCATGCTCAAGAACCGGTTAACATAGTGACTTGCTTGATTACGTTTTAATATAAGAATATACAACTCTGACTTTTCGATGTAATGTGTGTATTGTTTATCAATTATCGTTCGCTTTAACGGTGAAGGAAAACATCTTGAAGAAACCTACATGCCTGAGAATTCTCCATAAGAATTTCGAGGGTATGTGAAGTCTGCCAGTCCGCACTAGGCCAGCGTGGTAGACTAAGGTCTAAAACCCTTTCAGTAGTAGAGGAGGTCCGTGCTCAGCAGTGGGCAGTATATAATACAGGGCTGGTATTGTTATTACATTTATACATAAGAATATAAATACATTTTGTTAGCATATCTGTTTAGTCTTACATAATATACGTAGATATCATCACGCCTTTTTTCACTTTTCAAGGATAGGCAGAGGTGTGAGACACCCACATTTCGCTAGCTATGTTAGGTCCCATGTAATAAGTGATAAATTTGTATTCTTACAGTAACAATTTTATCTCATAAAGTTATTTATCGCCTTTCGGAATTGTACTAGCTTTTAGTCGTTGACCTACCTTTGCAGTTATAACAGGATTTTGCTTGGGGCGTTCATAAGTTGGTTGCAGAGTGTACACACAAACCAGTTGAATGAAAGTAACTGAGGAATATTCGAAGCATATTTCAAGCGATTTTATGTTTACATAGGTTTGACTAGACGTACCTACGTAATTGTAAATTTAAGTGTGTGTGAGGTAAGAGATAGCCTAACACATTAATTAACCATTTGGAATTGTTATTCATGTATTAAGATTTTCCCGATGAGACAATACACCCACGACTTCTTTTATCCACTTACTCATATTATTTCCTTCAAAAATGGATAATCATTTCCTATCCGAGACTGAAACCCTCGTCACAAAAATGAAACATAAATCTCAAAAATCATAATATAATATTAAATACAGAACGAGACTTCAGACGGCCCTTTTACCTAAAATTTTCATATCTAAAAAATGATGAGAGAAAATGTTACCGCAAAACATCAACCACTATTTACCATTTACCATAAGCTGTAATAGACTGTTTTGTATCATAACGTCTTCAACTTATTCTATATCAAGGAAATATTGCGTGCCAACGCTCCATAAAAACTGGGGTCGCCCGAATTTTGCGTTGATTCTCGGTCTATGTCAAAATGAGCGCGATCCTTTTTTAGTGCTGTCCCTTTTCCCTTATAAAAACGGTTGTATCTCTTTATAAAGGTGACAGTTTTGACGAAGATTTATGAACACCATGACCCGGACCGAAGATATACTAGTGATTAACTCTCACAGAAGTCCTTTTCTGATAGTCGAGGAAGACTGATGGCAAAAGATATGTCAAGATTTACATCAAGAATTTCATACGTCATGAGTAGTAGCGAAAGATAAAGTGACTAGGTGAATAGTGGCTTTTTAGTAAGTCGGCATTTGTGAATAGAATCTTCATATTTGTATGCATTAAAATCTTGTACAAGAAGTAACATGTTGGAGGGTTACAATATTTTAATGTATTTATTGGTGCACGTTCCGTTAAACTGAATCATAAAGCAAAAAAAAATATTTTGAGCTCCAACGTTTTTAAATTTAATCAACTAATGCTTTATCAGTATTCTATTATGGTAGAAATCCAGCGACGTATTAAATATTTTGTGAGAAATACTCAAATTGAAATGTGACGATCTTAATTTTAATTTTTAAATTTCACTAATGAATAACTACAATAATAAACAAAACAATTGTCTTGTTACTAGTAAAACTGACGAATTGGAAATAATACTTTGTTCACCCAGATAGTCTTAACAGCTAAGGCAATCAGTGAATCTGATTAAAGCATCAGATTCTAACACCAATTTACGGTTGAGTATTGTCAACAAAGATTGAAGGAGGCCTAAAGTACATACCCTTTTCAAAGGCGACGCAAATCCAACTAGTGTTATCGGAAGAAATATTATCAAAGAAATTCCTCGTTATCCATAATTGATATAATTCTTTTAGTTAAATTGATAACTAACGACTCCATTTAAAAATAGGATAGTGTTTTAATATGCACGGTGCTTCTGTAGATAATGAACAAATTTTTCTTGCACGTAATGAACATTATTATTCCATACACATGGACATAAGAATTCCAGAAAAATTATCCCCTGACTGCCCTTTTCGTCATTTCTCTTATCTCCATCCAATGGTTGTATGTAAGAGATTTCCTTGAGCGATAAGACCGCCAATTGTATCACCGCTGCCTATATTATTTTCTTAATATTACTTGTATATATTAGGATATATTTGTTACTTCTGTTGGTGTACAATAAAGATGTAAAATAAATAATTAAAAATCAAAGTACCCAAGGAAGTGTCGGAAGAGAATCTTTTTTACGGTTTTGAATCCAATAGACTGTACCACACGAAAAAGTAAATTTGCCAGTTCATATCGGTTTTCTATAAATTAGCTATACTACCCAGATCAAACGGGTCTATTCGAATTATCAATGGAACATTAGTATAGCACGTATACAATAGCTACCACTTATAAATCTAAAGTAATTCTAAATATTTCAATGTACAGCAATGATACTAGGTAGAATTAAAAAGTTCTTCGAAGTGCATATGCTTGCTAAACTTATCCACATTCCACAGTATCACTTATATTCATTCCTATGTGTTGCTCACGGCTTCACTCGCGAGAAAAGCCTTTCCCGCTAGAAATCGCTCGCGAGAAAAGCCTTTCCCGCTAGAAAAGTCCTTAAAACACAATACGAGGCCAGCGCGGTGCCATCTACTTCAAGAATCTGATTAAAACATTCATTATTTTCCATGTGAGCAAATTACCGGGATAACAAGTACCCTATGTGTTAATTCAGGACCTACCGTGTACCAAATTTAAATTTAAATCCGTTCAGTTGTTTCTGCGTTAACTTTTAACAAACATATAAAAATCCATACATTTTCACAAACTTTCGTAGGATAGTAAGTTTGTAAGAACTAAGGTAACTTATTTGATCAAATTATTTTGTGATAATAAATATTAAAAGGGTTATGTGGTATGGAGAAAAGCCAGCATGCGGTTCCAAAGCCTGAAAGAAAATCTATGAGTGATTTTTTGTTGGGTGCTCTGTAAACGTAAAGGGATAATTACTTTACTTTATTATTTACGGTCTTTTTTGATGGTGCTGAATTTAATAAGGAGCATTGAGGGTTTTTTAATACATCAATGACCGAGGTTCGTTTTCGCTGGCGTTAAGCCGTGTGAAAGTGTAAAAATTCTAGGAATAATAACATTATGATACTCAAAGACTGAAGATATTAAAAAAAAGTTTTACGTACAGAATATTTAGCTGAGATCCTTGATAGACTTATGGGATTAAATTCGTTAGGAAGAGTTATGTAACTTAAATCCCAAAAATAAAAAAAATATTAAAGACAATATTCGTGGAAAACTATCATTGGGTGTGCCGTTTTCTCGCTTTTTTTAAGATACTGTATAGCTTCTATCGCGGGCCTTGAGCGTGGAGACCGAATCCAGAAATTCCGAAACGAAAAAATAACCTGACACCGCTCACTCCGACCGGCACAGGGGTGATATTTTATTTTCAACTCAATCACAACCACGTAGAGTGTAAAATTCCATAAGTAAATTTAACATCGCAGTCTTTTAATTTATTTTCAATTCTATCACAACCATGTAGTGTGTAAAATTCCATAAGTAAATTTAATATCGTAGTCTTGCAAGAATACAATATGTAAGAGGATATGATCTGAATGTTAAAAGATAAAAGGTCGAAATTACCGTGTATTTAAAAATTGTTCCAGTCAGTGAAACGTATCGAAATGTCAAACGTGATTCCAAGTTTGAATTTTTAAAAAGTTTTTACTTTTTATCTGTTCAAAGAGGTTATAAATATTAGAATTGCCTGCCTAGAGTTTCGGCGTTAGGGCACGAGCGAAATTTGGACAAAAGAAAAAAAAAATAATTATAATTACATAAGTTGATAAAAATTGGCATGCAATAGCTTTACCGCGGCAGTCTCCGAGTGCCACACGTCTTTTTTTTTTGTTCCTGACTAAACTCTTGCTAGCCTGACGAGGGTCGGCTTATGCAAGAACACCGGTCGTTTGGGTGAGTGCAGAAGGCGCTCGCAACCCTTAAAGTTTAAGCGACCATGCTGAGGGCAACCCATTAGCGGGTCACGAACCTCGGCACAGGACGGCCACTGTGAGAGGATGAGACATCATCGATTGGGGGTTTTCTCGCTATAATAGTTTTGGTCTTCGATTAAATGTTACGCTTAAAACAATCCAAGGTGGCAGCTTTCAAATTCCTGTCTAGCCAGCATATTTTCTGAACGGAGAGTAGGTATTCTATGTGCATTGAACTGGAAGGATACAGATAACAAGATATTTTATCGGAATGTTTATTTATTTTCAAAGTAATTCCAAAATCGTTTTGATACCGTAGTGCGAAGCGGTGGCTGATCTTCAAAATTGTATTTAAAATTAAATTGCTTTCCTTTTTTCTGGTAAACGTACAATCAAAGAAAAAACATCCTTTCCGCGAATTACGTTTTGATTAAGATAAATTTTGTCCTTTTACAGAAGGTATTTGGGTGCTTAGCCTTTATGTTTCGCTTTTATTTCCACATTTATTGTTAAGTGATGCTCGTGAAGGGTTTTATGTAAAGTAATTTGCTTTTAGTCGTCTTTTAATTTCGGAAAGCAAAGTTTTTTTTTATTTCTCGTTTAATAATGAGAAATAAAAAAAACAACAATAGCAAGTAATCTTGTTATTAAAAGGCGTGAGTGTGTGCACGTATGTGTGTGCCATACCTACAAACAAAGATTCTAGTTTCTGCTGCTAACACGCTGCTGTCACCGAGAGCGATGTAGTTGTCCAAATCCGCAACGATATTTTTTTTTATATTTGATGAACTTTGCCAACGTCAAATCTGCATTTGTATATTTAATGTTTTTTTACATATGAATGATCGTTCTTTTAACAGCTTCACTTTGCTACCGGCTTCCCTTCAACCGAGATAAGACCCAGGTGAATACTAAGAAGAGCTTTTGTAGGATTTTCTATGAATACTCGGACCGCTTATCGGATTTACGATCATTCCGTTTCTTTCATTTAATGGTCGATTGACTATCTGTCGGTTATTTAAAGAATATGAAGTAGTGGGTATTATGAAGAGTGTTGTTAACAAAAGGAACAACTTTTAGTACGTTCTTTTGAAATCTTCGTCTATATTTTTCTATACAGTGCGTCCCAAAAAAATAGTGTCCAGCGGAGGTCCAGAGATAGAGCAATCTTTGGGGTATCCAAATCACCCCCATGTATGTTCTGCGATTTTTCATAGTTTTCGAGTGCTGATCGTTTTCTGAATTTCTGATAATATAGAATAGAATCAAGCTCTTTTTTAGAGATTAAAGCTTGTAGCGAGATTCACTTGTGTAGATAATACAATAATTACGTAACTTGATCTTGATAAAATTTAATATGCCGACAAGCTTTTATCTGCACATAGTATTGTTTTATTTAAGAAAAACATTCTATACCAGAAAAAGTAGAACAAAAACTCATCTTTTTCTCATAGCGTATGTTAACAAAATGGTGTAAGTTTCGATTTTTATAGGCCAATTGTTTATCTAGCACAGTAAGTGAAGGTGTGTTAATATTTTATGGTGATTTGTCACGTCCCGTGTCCGGGGCTGAGTGCGGGCCCCAGCTGCTCCGAAACGAGTTACGATGACTGTTAAACTGTAGCCTCCTTGCAAACTTCGTGTTCCGCAGCTTGATGCGCAATACCTCACGACAAAGTTCGCGCTATTGCTGCTTTGTTACTTAGCTCCTTATTAAAATGTTGGTGTTGAATTTAAATATGTTCATATACAAGTAGTTTGATAAGTATAAGGAAGACATTTCTGTGATTACGGGCCTTTTTATAGAGCTTTTTATACAGAGAGATTTAAGAAGAGCTGACCGCTCACCTAAAGATAATTCAGCGTTACCAGCAATAACAGGGCACAGATGAGGTGCTGCCTACTGGATTTAACAATATTTTGTAAGTTTTAAGCTAAACTACACGTGGACCTTAGTCCATGTCCATCTATGCATGTTATATCGCAATGTTAGTCCAGTCAAGTTATGCAAAAAAGCGTGCTGAGATTGCATTAATTCCCAACAAGCTGGATTTTTGTACAGACCTTCAATACTTCATTACAAATGCTGTGTCAACAGTCGCCATAGATCCTGCTTGTGCGTTGTGTTTAACCGAGGTTAAAGGTCCTAACTCTTCGAATTTGCGTATATCTCTGAAATGGCGAGAGCTACCGGAAAATGAGAAAGAGAATGTTGAACTGATTTTGAAAAGATTAGCACTAAAGTTACTTGCCTATTCTTTTCTGGTGGAAACTGCTTTGCGAACTGGTGGTAGATTAAAAATTGACTGAATGAAGTAATGTTTGTCATTTTATGGATTCGAATAAATGATTTCATTTCATCTCATCTCATATCACCTCAGCCTACCTCACCTCGTTTCATCTCATCTCATCTCGTTTCATCTCATTTCATCTCGTTTCATCTCATCTCATCTCATCCTATCTGACCTCAGCTCAGCTCACCTCACCTCATCTCACTTCATGTCGTTTCATGCCATCTCATCTCACCTCATCTCATCTCATCTCATCCCATCTCACTTCACTTCACCTTACCTCATCTCGTTTCATCTCATCTCATCTCATTTCATTAAAATAATAATTTTATATATACATCAACTTCAACATGACAATTACAGAATAGTAAGCTCACACACACACACACACACACACACACACACACACACACACACACACACACACACTCACGCCTATTATCCCAGAAGAGGTAGACAGAGGCGCAGCTAATGCACCCACTTTTCGCCGTTATTCCGTCCCATGATGTGATAGGGGGCCAGCCTATCGCCATGTCGGGCACAAATTCCAGACTCCAAGCTGATATTGAATAGAAAAACTCAATATCACTTTGCCCGACCCGGGAATCGAACCCGAGACCTCAGCATTGCAGACGTACCATAATGTAACTACGCCACCGAGACAGTCAAATAGTAAGCTCAGATAATTAATTAAGCCCAAATAGCTTTCCAATGTGGGGTCAACCCAATACTCTTTTTTAATGTGTTGAAAATGTAATTGACTTAGTTTCACCTGTCACTCGACGACAAACACCACGTAGTCTTGCAATCCTGTAACGGAGTTAGAATTAAAATCCAGGTCTTTTCGGTCTTCAGCCTATTATACGCATTAGACCAACGAAAAAATAGGGAGACCAAACATACTATTATAATATTTTTAATAACAGTAATGAATCGCAGACTCTGGCCTGATCCTGATCATAATAATCCAATATTACTTTACCCAGGGTTCAAATCCGAAAACTCCGAGCGATGGTAGTACCATGCAGGCAAAACGGGTTCGCCGCATAGATAGTAATATTAAAAAACCTCAGAGTATTACATCAGTCTAATTGCCCTATTCATCGTTTATCTATATTTTTCTTAACATATCACTAGTGGAACGTTTTAAGGTAACTGAGGAAGCACTAACCTAGGTTAGTGCTTCCTCAGTTACCTTAAAACGTTCCCTTGAAGCAGTACTCAACATCCGTCACTTCCAGGCACCAACTTAACTGCGTAGATACGCAGAAGCACGGAACAGGCAAGATTCAGAACGAAATTTATAGAGGGTCACTTAGCAGATCAAACGAACCGAATTACGAATGTTCAAAGAATATTTATGTACGTTAAAAAGGTAGTCACGTTAAGTAATTTGTTTGTTGGTTTGTCTTTTACCACAAGTAAGTAAGGATACATTGTAACAGCAATATTTATTGAGGCAGAAACTTGTATCTGGCAAGACGTATTTGTTTATTATATTGTATTATAATTTAGATTTTCCCTGTGAGTCCATCTGCGTGAAAGAAGTAAATATAGCAAACATAAATAATTTAGCTATTAAAGAACGCAGACAAAATCAATGCGGTGGTTCCAGGGGCGTTCAAACAAATAAATGTGTATTTTTCGGATCGGGGGCTTAGGATGTGAAAAAAAACCCGCGGTGGCCTTCTTCGGCGCCTATGGGACGGCCCCGGGGTATTTTGTTGCACGAAGATAGCTGCACGGAACCGCCCCTGCGCAATGTCGCAATGCGGCCCCTTTCTATATGAGGAGGCTGAGAAGCCTCCGAACTTAAAAGCACGCTTTTGCGTCTACTACTGCAGGAGACCGACCACCCGCATTGTCGTCCACCTCGTAGTCGCTTACGTTGGAGTAGTTGAGCGAACAGACCCCCACTGTTCACCCCGCGACTCTCACTTATCCCATTTAGTCGCCTCTTACGACAGGCAGGGGATGCCGTGGCGAAATTCTTTAGATGCCCCTAGACCACAGGGCACTAACAAACAACCCCAAACATCTAACAAATCTCATGTTTACAACATTAGTGGGATTTACGGATATATCCACTTACAGAAGTATCTATCTATTGTTTGGGTATCGTAAAGCAAATTGGATATGCCAAAAACGAGATAAAACCAAAGGCTTTAAAAGCTTACCGGCACTCCTGTATGAAGATTGTTAACGATTCAGAGCCAAGTAAGTGTAGTTCATATAGTTTATTGAATATTTTGAAGAGCCTTACGGCTGTTTGCAAGTCAACTAGCTAGTAAAATAATATTTTGTTGTGTTTATTTTTTCTGGAACTCCAATTTGTTCGCGGTTTGTTGCTATCTTGAATAATAAAGTAAAAGTTGTTATGCCTTATTATAACATATATGATTAAGTGTAATGAGTTTACTAATAAAAAAATGTATTGAAAACTCAAACGAAACATAAATTATAAACATGAAAGAAAATTTTCAATATGTGATCTGCGTGAAAAAACTGTAGACACAGAAATAAAAGTACTTAAAGAAATACATTTCATTTTACAGTATAGTTAATTTTAGCGCTGAATTTATCAAGTATCGGTAGATTACGCAATACTCTCAATTTTGTACATACACCAAACACATCGAATTTCAATTAAAACTTTTTAATTTGTGGGTTAACTAGTCAATTTATATGGCTTGATGACCTAGTAGTTTATCGGTAAAATTTGCAACTGAAACTTGAAACGCCGCAATAACCCAACGAAATTAATTACCGATTTAGTGAATAGAATTCATTTTAAGTGAAGATTAGATAATTAGTAATTAGATTTCAGAATTATCCCAATTTTTGTAAAAAGAACAGAATATCGACTTATTTTGTTTAAGGTTTGGGATGAGCGTCCGCTTTTTACATTTCAATCAAATCCGAATCGTTCACTACAGGAATTCTACCGCGAAGTTATTCTGGCGCAGGTAGTATACCTACCTATAGTATAAAGCAGTTTAATTATCTAATGTTTCTTATCACTGTTTTTTTGGTTTTATTTCATTTGTATATCACAGATATGAGATTTTATTACATATTTTATGCAAAGATTTCATACATTTTTTTTTCAGTACGTGAAAACATATTGAAACTCAAAAAACTAAACGATTTAGAACCAGGTCGCCAGTTACACAGATACCTAAACAAAAAAAAGCTTAAATAAATTATTATTCCCCAGCAGAAATTTTCATACACATAAAAATGCGCCAACAAAGACAAAAACGATGTGTAAAAAAAACTGCTGAAAAAGGTTGTAGCTGTTACGACTTATGGGTTAAAAATAGCGCAGCCCTTCAGCATGCGTCTGACATCTTAAGATAGGCTGGATAAATTATCTTGAAACGCTCCTACGAGATGCGAATAATACTAACCCTCTAGTGATTTCTTTTCTTAGCGTTATCTCGTCAAAACAACTTTATGAATATCGTGACCTCGATTATAAACGTAGTCCGTATGGTTTGGTGTTTCTGCTTTGGGTAATGCGAAGTTTTCGTCGATTCTATCATCTATTGTTTTATATAGTTTGATGCTCAGGTCCAACAAGATATCTATGGTTACAATATTTAGTCATGCATTGTCGCATTTTAAGGATAGTGATTTAACTCTTTTCTGTTGTGCATTGGCCAATCTTACCGATGGAACGTACTGTATGAGTACCATCCCAAACGAACCGATACTGCTATTTTATATAGCGAATAAAGAAATATCTATGATGATCTTCACGATTCAAGTTTTCGGTAAAGTTGTAATTGGTTTTGTAGTTTACTAAAAACATACAATTCTTTAACAAAGTGAAATTGAATTCATGAGCCTCCTTAAAACCTAAGATATTACTCATGATACTCCTCTTAATGGGAGTAAAAATTTGAAATCGAAATTATTATGAATCCAAATTGAAAACCCAGAAGTGTCATAAAGCTTATTGCAGTACATAACTTACAACTGTCAACAAATATACCAGAAAAAATAACAAATATACTTAATAAGCTAAGAGTGAATAAATCTTGAATTAATCAAATTCTAAAAGCGCTCTGCGCTGTTACATGTGGCGCGGAACAAAGCTGTTAGTCAAGATAATATTATGATTCTTTTCATATTTTAGATTACTTCTAAATATTTATATTTAGTAGGTTAATATGAAGGTTTACTTAATGCATATAACTTTAATTTCACCCTATAGATATACAGGGTGAAATTGAAGTCATGGGCAATAAGTAAACCTTATATTAACCTAATTAATAGGAATAATTAGAAGTCATCTAAAATGTGAATAGAAGAACCATGTTATTTTTACAAACGGTTTTTCTCCACGCCGCACGAAATAGCGTAAAATGTTTCTAGACGTTGATATTTGAAGATTTATAGGCGCTTATTAAGTGTTTTGATTGTTTTTTTTTCCTGGTATATTTATTTGCAGTAGTAAGTAATCGATTGCAATAGGCTTTAAGCCACTTCTGGGATTTTCATAATACACTATTAATAATCTTGATTTGCGTAATCTTAGTCTCATTTGGAAGAGTATCATTAATGATGTCTTAGTTTCAATGGATGCTCATGAATTCAATTTTACTACTCGCCTGTATCGAATGGTCGTACTCGCCGGCGCAGCCGTGAAAATAAACTAATATGAAATAGGAATTTTGTACAATAATTAAGCTTTAATCAAGTATTTATTTGGTTTATAATACAATGTTACTGAGAAACGGTCCACATATAAACAAATATTACCGATAATTTATGTCGATATTTATACCCATTATAAATAATTTAATGGCAAATGCACGTTTTAATGTAAATATATTTATTTATGCACAGACACAACTCGACGCAACTACATTATCGAAGCGATAAGAGAAGTAAACAGGGGCAAAAATACGTAATAAGGCTTAAATAACCGTGTTAAAAGTGTCAGTATGTTGTAATACGATGTAAATAATTTTTGTTACTTACACATTGTGTCTTGTATATAAAAAATGCTTTATTAATGTTAAGCTAAGTTTAGGAGAGCAAAGAAATTGAAGAAGTTGGGTTCCGCAAGTTCCGTCCGATAATGACATACGCGTCGCCCGTATTCGCTCATTTACCGCCCCGTCGCCTTCAGCGAATGCAGGTGCTTCAAAACCGATTCTTACGACATGCACTTGGTGCCCCGTGGTACGTTCGCAATCGCAACCTCCACGTGGACACGAATATGCCGACCATCAGGCACTTTATGCAGTGCGCCAGCAGACGCTATTTCGACAGGGCGGTAAACCACCCGAACACGCTTATCCGTAAAGCGTCTATATACACTCCATTTGATCGCGCCAAATGGAGACGACCGCGTTCAGTTCTTACAGATCCAGAGGACGAAATCACTCTGGCGTTACGTGAAAAGACCGAGCATCTAAAGCTCCTACACTCAACAAGACCGCTGTACCGTCCTCGCCGTCGAGGACCTCGTCGCGTTCCCCAACCCCCTGCCCTCTCTTAGCAGTTCCGGCCCGCGAGCCGAAGACTACTACGTACGCACTAATAGGATTAGGTTTAAACCTTATTTCCCCAAACGCTGATGTCTTATCCTCTCAGTGGCCGCCCTGAGCCGAGGTCGTGACCCATTAGTGGGTCGCCCTCAGCGTGGTCGCTTAAATTTAAGGGTTGCGAGCGCCTTCTGCGCTCACCCACAAGACCGGTGTTCTTGTATAAGCCGACTCTCGTCAGGCTAACAAGAGTTTAGTCAGGGACAAAAAACAAAAAAAAAAAAAAAAGGGTTCCGCAAGCGAATCTTAAAAAGCGGCGATAGCCTAGTTGGGAGTGGAACGGACTGCAGAGACAAATGTCCGCAGGTTCAAACCCAAAGGCACGCATCTTTGACTTTTCTAAAAAGTTATGTGTGTATTCATTGTGAATTATTACTTGCTTTAACGGTGAAGGAAAAATATCGTGAGGTAACTTGCATACTTCAGAAGTTCTCTAGAAGAATTTCGAACGTATGGTGAAGTCTGCCAACCCGCACTAAACCAGTGTGGTGGACTAAAGCCTAAACCTTCTCAGTTGTAGAGGATGCCCGTGCTCAGCCGCGGACAGCATGTAATACAGGACTGATATAGTATAGTAGTAATTTCTACAAACTTTAATGTTTGCAGGACTTGCCGCGAGTCGTATGTGTAAAAAGTTTTTGAAATATTGCCGTTACTGTAATCGCATCTGTAGGTTTTTACGCAACATATTTCTTCTGCAAAAACGCAATATATTTATACTAGCAAGTATAAATTTGGATTTTTTTAAATCATAATATAGAATATTCTATCTTATATTTATATAGTTTACTGTAACATATCATAGCCATAAATAAATACAAGAAGAAATCGTTAAAGTTACCTACTCGAGACACGAGATGCGCGTGCAACGGTCGAGCGGTAAAATGGCAAGTGACCGGAAGCGACTGCTAATGGCGGACGACAGCGCGCATCCGGCTCGGCGATCGGTCGTATTGTATCTTGACCATAGATTGAAATAAAATAAATGTAGATTTAAGACCGTCCATCGTAGATTTGGCCAGCATTTAACTTATGCGTAATCTAGTTATACTCTAGAGCGAGAGGCCGGCCCTGGGCTAGATGGGCAGACGAAATAGTGGCGGTAGCGGGACGAGGATGGATGGAGACTGCAAACGACAAGGAAAGGTGGAAATCTTTGGAGGAGGCTTTTACCCAAGGGGGTCCATGCAAACATGAATAGCATAATTATATTATCCTAGTAATTGTAAGAATAATTGTTTTGCATGGAATAAAATAAAGCTTTATTATTATTATTCATTCTTTGCTTTGCGCACACAGTTATATGAACTGGAGAAAAATACTACACACGGGCCTCGACCAAGTGTGCAATATTGTATTACCTATGTTATAAATGTTGTTATAATACCTGATTATAGTAAATGTTCTTAGTCTGTCTGTCCGTTAACGTCAGTCGATAAGAATTTGCGGACTATCCTACAAGTGTTTAGTATGGCGGCTTTTTGTAAACTGAGGTATATTTTTGGTGGTAAATCTAACATTTCTATGGATTTATGGATATGTTTCGGTATAACTCCGGTAGAAGATAATATAATTGGCACTATTGAAACTTTTTGTAGTTTCCACATACGGGCTATTTCGTCTTTCAGATCGATGTATTTAGATAACTTTTCAGTAATGGCACTCTGGATGTTATGAGTGTTTGGTATGCCTATGTCTATTAACATAGCTGTTTTGTTTGCTTTGTCTACTAAAGTTATGTCCGGTCTATTATAGTGTACTGTTTTGTCTGTTAAGATTGTTCTGTCATAGTAAAGTTTATGAGTGCTATTTTCTAACACAGTTTCAGGTGTATATTTATAATAGGGTTGTAGAGGTTCGTTCGCTATTAGTTTGTACTTATTGGCTAGTTTTTGGTGTATAATGTTACAAATTTGATCATGTCTATGTTTATAGTCAGTCTGTACTAATGCTTTACAAGCGCCTGTTATGTGTTGTATGGTCTCGGGTGCACTGTTACATTTTCTACAAATATCTGATGTTAAACTTTTAATTATATGTTTTTGGTAATAACGTTATTATCATAGTTATACTCGTTTACGAAAAAAAATGACGAAATGTGAATCAAGTCGCCCACCGAGGACTTTGTACCTCAAGATTTTATATATATATATACTTAGTGTTTTATATACTTGTATGTAAAACACTAAGTAAGTATGTCTTTTATAATATACTTAGTGTTTTAAGACATCAATCATCATTACACACAATCTATGATTTTAGCCTGTACCTACGTTTAAAAAAACAGAGTTAGAATAGAAAAATAGATTTGCGTTGGTACGTATCGTTCGTCAACAATTTATGGGTGTGATAGTATCCTTGCGATAGACTTATCGATAACTTATTATTCGCATTTTTTTGTGTTTTATTGGTGTTAACGCTTATAGAAAAACATAGCTACGGCCTTAGAAATCGAACAGTAATCGATATGGCATGCAATAAACTAACACAAGCTGACCCATGCGAGAGAAATTTCCTTAATCTTACATTCTTTGTAAGAAAACTCATGTGGAAGCACACAAAGGCATCTGTTACGATGCTAATGTGTAAGTTGTGGCCAGCCTGCAGCCGTTATTCATTCTAAACCGGCGCGGCGTCGAAAAACCAACGGACAAAACGTTGCTCGCGACCAGCTGTAAATCTGTTTTAAAATATCCACGGGGAGTACTTCGTATCTAACCGCGTTTGTTTAGACATTTTTGGATTTTTGGTATAGGTTTGGATGATTGTAAAGCCTAAATAAGTAAAGCAATTATTTGCGGATCAAATAATAATATCGAATATTGTTGAGTTAAGTGTATTGTTGATCACCGACAGACCCCTCTCCAGGGGATATCTGAATGCGAAGTAGTAGTAGAAGAAGTGCGAGTAGCTGCACAACGGGCTGTAATCCTCGGCACACCGGGGTCACTCCGAAAGGCCTGTGAAGGAACTCGGAAGATCCGGCGCTTCTGGAAGGAGTTGGGTTGGCTGGACTTCTAGCTGGCACATTACGCACAACGGCCCGGCCTTCTAAGGGATAAGTGGGGAAAGAGCCCCACAACAATAACATTAACGGTAAATGTATTGTAGGTTACAATGAGTTTTAAAGGACTATTCCATGAGACACAAGCAAAGCATACTACTAAACCTATTAGCATATCTACTACTTTAATTATTTCGTTACCTACCATTAAATTTATTTTGTTTTCATACATCTTTGGTCTTAGAAAACATACAATTTAAATAGTCGCTACTAAAATACCACAGAGAAGAAAAAAAAATTTTTTCCCCTTGTAAAGTTAAAGCAATCTGTATTTACTATAAAGTACTCTACCCCTTAACAGAATAATGCGTGGAACTAAAACCACGCAACTGGTTATCTTTTTGTTCATTTCTTCAAATATTAGCTCAACAACGTGATTCCGATTCTGACGCACTCATCTAATTTTAGACCCTTCCGACTGACGTTTACCAAAACGTGGCCGGATTACCTATTCCGTGTTAAGGTATGTTTCTACATACACTGAAAGTCGCATAGATACTCCCGTAACGAAAATAAACAATCAATTTGCGGAACCCGCCTTATTGATTCTTGTTACATTTATCGCATTGATGTATTAGGGTTTTTAATACGTCAATGATTTATCGACACAATAATCGTTTATAATAAATAATAAAATAATACCAGCCCTGTATTATTATACTGCCCACTGCTGAGCACGGGCCTCCTCTACTGAGAGGGTTTAGGCCTTAGTCCACCACGCTGGCCTAGTGCGGGTTGGTAGACTTCACATACCTTCGAAATTCTTATAAGGAACTACTTAGGTATGCAGGTTTCCTCACGATGTTTTCCTTCACCGTTAAAGCGAACGATAATTGATAAACAATACACACGTAACTTCGAAAAGTCAGAGGTGTGTGCCTTGGGCTTCGAACCTCCGGACATTGTCTCGGCAGACCGTTCCATTCCCAACTAGGCTATCGTCCACTAATAATCGTTGACTCGAATGTAAATACCTACTAATGTATTGTTAATTAAACAAATTATAATTTATCTACACTTCGTATACAAAAGTTAGTAGGTTAATAAAACAAAACTAAAGTTTTAAAACCAAGCAGCCCCATTAAAACTATTGGAAATGTGAACCAAAAACACGACTCCGCGCATACTCAAGCAAGCACCTTAATTCGAGGGTGAGCTATTGTCCGTTAGGCTGAACAGCTTCGCCGCTGACGCCGCCCGAACGTGTTAAAGGACGTCCCCACTAAAACATTGAGTTGAAAAACGTAGAAAGTGCGCTTCAACGGTTCACTATTGTTCCCAGGATAGTGAAGCGATGATCAAGTACTGTGAATGAGATTTAAAAATGGAACTTTCGGCTGTAAGGGCCCAATTGCGCATTGAAAGTTATTGAAATTCACATTTTAACCATTGTTTATGAACGCCTCGTAGGCTAACGAGACAGTTATTGGATTTTAAATGGAATTCGTCTGGGTTTGTATCGTAATTATGATTTTTTTCCATTTCAAACAACACGTTAATGTGAGTTAGCTGGGATAGCAAATTGCCTCATGTAGTAATAGTACGAACAGATAGTTAATAGTTGATACAAAGTAGATTGTACAGAGGTTTATAAGCTCTGCGAATTGTGGATACACTAGTTGTTGTGAGAACTCTATAATGGTTATTAGTAATGAGCACCAAAATAAAATTCACCGTCGAACGGAGTGAAAGGAAATATATTTTTTAGCTTTGCTCTGCTTTGGTCTCGCTTAAAATTGCACACGATAAAAAGTCGATTATTTTTTACCAATTTCTGCCGAATGTTGTAAAGAATAGTTCAACTGTTTTTTGAAAGGGTTGTAGCAATTTTAATTAAACTTGTAAGGTTGAAGTTTTATCGATAAACCTCGCAAGCACGATTTCAGTATTTGTCTTAGTCGGTCGAAATTAAGTAAACAATATTCTGGACAAATTTTAGATTTCTTTAAGAACTTAACTCATATAATTGTGTACAGCATAGGCCTATGCAATATTCTTTTATTTTAATACTAGATTTTGCTCGCGTCTCCGCCCGCGTGAATAGGTTTTTCCAGGATAAAAGTACCGCGTTATATTTTCTCGGGACAAAAAAGCTACGTGTTAATCCAGGATATGATCTACCCGTGTGTCAAATTTCATCAAAATCGGTACAGTAGTTTCGGAAATGTGCAGTAACAAACAAACAGATAGAAAAGAATTGTAAAAATCGCTGATTTGTTTTCCATTACTCTTTAGTTACCCACTTTATTTTTATCACATTTCTTTAAATGTACAAACATACCGGTTCTACTGCTTTATTATATGAATAATATCATATTCATATATCATATTATCATACTCCATCGACGGTTCAAAACCTCCCTTTTTTAAGTATTTTGCACGAAGGATTTGTTCTAGTTTTTGCAATTGGACTTAACTCCTATTCAGAAGTTCCAGCTTTTAGCAAACTCTGCTAGAAAATCACATCTAAAGTGTTACCAGACCTACGGAATCAGGACCTCTGCGTCCATATCGCATTGTACGCCGTTCACTATACCATAAGTACCTTCGTAACAGTGGTCTTATTTCCTACTAATATTATAAAGACTGCCTCGGTGGCGTAGTTGTATTGCGTACGCGTTACGAGTACGATTTGCGCGTTGAGGTCCTGGGTTCGAATCCCGGGTCGGGCCAAAAAACTTTGTGACTGGGTTTTTCCATCTTAAAAAAATTACTCAGTCGCAGCTCGGAGTCAGGAAGTTGGCGGTGTGATACCCCCGTGCCTCGGAAAGCTCGTAAAGCCGTTGATCCTGCGCCTGATCTCTCTCCGGTCATGCCGGATTGCCGTCTCACCGGACTATGAGAGTGAAGGAATAGCGAGTGCACCTGTGTATTGCGCACACACTTGTGCACTATAATATCTCCTGCGTACCTGGTTGATCTCCGTTGAGATTGGCCGCCGTGGCCGATACTGGCTAGGAGGATTTCATTATAAAGGTGAAAGTTTGTAAGAATGTTTGTTACTCTTTCACGCACAAGCTACTGAAAGGATTTCGATGAAATTTGGCACACAAAAATATAAAGCGGAACATTTATCTCGGAAAACTTTTTAACGCGGGCGGAGCCGCGGGCAAAAGCTAGTTTAATATAAATGAGCAATGAAATTATTAGTTCAATTCAATAATGAAATGTTATTTTATATTTCCGTACATTCATGATTACTACAATTCTTTAGTGCAGTGGTTCCCAAAGTTGAAAGGGCCGTGACCCACCTATCAAAAACTTTCGAATTCCTGGACTCACCTCTCGGCCGTCAAAAAGTCATTTGTAATACCCTTTTCGAGAATTTTAGTTACTTTTCTCGTAAAACATAGGCCATCCAGCTGTTGTGTCGATGGATTGATATATACTAGTTGACCCGGCGAACTTCGTTCCGCCTAACAGTCGAATTTTAAATTTTTTAGTTTTTTTTTTATTGATACCTACTCAATTTTTCTAAAATAAAAGTTTTTTCTAAAACAAACGTAGTCTAAGTTACTCCTTATTGCATCAGCTACCTGCCAATAAAAGTTGAATAAAAGTTGAGTTCAAAACTTTTATTGATTTTAGAGATTAGCCGGACCAAACAGACAGACAAAAATTGTATAAAGAATGTTATTTTGGTGTATGTGCCGTATATATATTCATATACGTGTAGTAAAAACGGTTATTTAAATATCACAAAAAGACACTCCAATTTTATTTAAATGTATAGATTTCTCAGGGCCCACTCAATATTCCCTTGCGACCCATTGGTGGGTCGCGACTCATAGTTTGGGAAACGCTGTTTTATTTATTTGTTTATTTTATTTCACATCTTTATTGCACACCAATAAAAGAAATATATCATAATATATTTGTATATATTATGCTATATTAATAATACTTACTGTTACTGTTACTGTTGTGGGGCTCCTTTTTCCGCACTTAGCCCGTATAAAGTCGGGCCGTTGTGCGTGATGTGCCAGCTAGCAGTCTAGCCAGCCCAACTCCTTCCAGAAGCGCAGGATCTTCCTGGTTCCTTCACAGGCTTCTCGGAGTGACCCCGGTGTACCGAGGATTTCAGCCCGTTGTGCAGCTACTCCTTCGCATTCCAGGACAACGTGGGAGGCTGTTTCGTCAGCCGACAGGCATCCCCTGCAGAGGGGGCTGTCGGTAATACCTAAAACATATAAATGTTTGTTTAATGAGCAGTGTCCGGTGATCATACCCACCATTGTGCGTAGAGAAGCCCTGTCTAGAGACAAAAGGCGTCTCGTCAGACGTCGGTCCGGGTGTGGCACTGTTTCCCGGGACTGTCTACATGCACTAGTACTTGCCCATTGATCCGCGTGTTGTTCTTGTGTTCTGCGACGCAGCCATGATCTTAGCTGATAAAAAGGTAGTGGTACTATTGGAATAGGTCCGAATACCACTTGGTTTGACCCCCTTTTCGCCAGTTCATCTGCCGCGTCATTACCTAGAGAGCCACTGTGCCCTTTAATCCATTGTAGAGTAACGGAGTTAGACTTGCTTATACCCTCCAATGCCAGGTGGCACTCTAGTATGAGCCCAGATTGGACAGTTCCACTGTCAAGGGCTCGTAGTACCGCAGCACTGTCTGACACTATGCGTATCTTATGGTCTGTTATACCTCGCTTGTCCACTGCGTTGGCAGCCTGTGTGATGGCGATACATTCGCATTGGTATATGGAGCTGTGCTCGCCTAAGGCCATTGATAAATTTATGTTAATATCCAGTGAGAACACTCCTGCTCCCGATCCTGTCCTGGTCTTTGAACCATCAGTGTATATACGCAGTTCGTGTGTTCCCGACCAGTCATGTTGTTCTTCAACAAGCTGGACATTGTAGCTTTTGTTGAAGACATGTTGTTTGGGCACTCTGTCGTTGGGGGCGGCTATCAGTGATTGGTAGTTTATAGCCTCCTCAAGGATATCGCTGTGAGCCCTTTTCGCTGAACCCCAGAGCTTTAGTGTATTTAGTCTGATAGCTGCTGAGGCCGCCTCCTGTCGGATAAAAAGATCGAAGGGTGGTAGCCCCAGCAGTACCTCTAGTGCTACTGTGGGTGTGGTTTTCATGCAGCCCGTTATAGCTGTACAAGCTAATCTTTGGAATTTCTGCAGTTTGTTCCTAGTTGTGGTGAGTTTGGTTCTGGGCCAGCATACTACGGCTCCGTAGGAGATGATTGGCCGTATCACCGCTGTGTATAGCCAGCTCATGATCTTAGGGCGGACTCCCCAGGTTTTTCCGAGGAGTCTCTTACACTGCCAGAAGGTGATACAGGCTTGTCCAGTTTGTGCTCCAGATGTTTATTCCATAACAGCTTATCATCCAAAATTACGCCTAGATACTTTACCTCCTTCGTGAGGCTCAGTGTGGTACCTTGGAGTTTAGGTAAGCGAAGGTTTTCAGGCATGCTCCGCTTCTTTGTGAACAAAACCAGTTCAGTTTTTGATGGGTTTACAGATAGTCCTTGTTCAGAAAACCATCGTTCGACGATTTTGAGGGCTTCCTGCATGAGGTCACAAAGGATCCCCTCGAACTTTCCTTTTACAAGGATCGCCACATCGTCTGCATAGCCAACAGTGTAGAAGCCCGCCTCGTTTAGAGACTTAATCAGGTCGTCCACAACGAGGTTCCACAGTAAAGGTGAGATAACCCCTCCCTGCGGGCAGCCTCTCGACACAATCGCTCTGACTGTGTCGTTGACTGTTACCTGCACCGCTCTCTGCTTTAGCATTTTGCCAATCCAGCTGGCTGTGATAGGGTCGGCGCCGTGCTTGAGCAGTGCATGGCTTATGCTGCTAAATTGCGTCTTGTCGAAGGCTCCTTCGACGTCTATGAAGACTGCGAGCGCTGATGATTGCGTTGATAGTGCTGTCTCGATTGGTGAGATGACGTTGTGAAGCGCTGATTCTGTAGATTTGCCTGAAGAGTAGGCGTGTTGTTGGTCGTGTAGCGGGTGGAACCTCAAAGCCTCATCCCGGAGGTCTCGATCGCAGAGTCTCTCCATTGTCTTTAGGAGAAAAGATGTGAGGCTTATCGGTCTATACGACTTTGGCTGCGTATAGTCGCTCTTACCTGGTTTTGGTATAAATACCACTTTCACTTCTCTCCATCTGAGAGGTACATAGCAGTGCATGAGGCATCCCTGGTAGATTTTCACTAAATGTGGGGCGATCGTGTCCTTACACCACTGTAGGAGTCCAGGGAAGACGCCGTCTAAACCAGCTGCTTTGTAGGTAGAGAAGCTGTTTATTGCCCATAGTACCTTTCTCAAGGTAACTATTCGGCCGGCAGTTTTGATGGTTTCAGCAGTCGGTTGCTCAAAGTTCAACTGATCCGCCTCTTCCCACGTGGAGCTCACCGTGATTGAGCAGTCTGGGAAGTGTGTATTCAGTAGCAGCTCACACATTTCTGCGTTAGTTGTTGTGTAGCTGTCGTCCGGTTTCTTCAGGGAGCCCAGATTTCGGTCCGAGTCATTTGATAGGACTTTTCTGACCCTGGCTGCCTGAGTGTTTGATTCAATGTTGGTGCAAAAGGATTTCCAGCATTCACGTTTTCGTGCCCGGATGCGTTTTTTATATACCCCTTGGGTTGTCTTATACGCATCCCAGTCTTCTGCTGTCCTTGTGTTCTTTGCCCTGTTGAACAGTTTGCGTAGCTTGCGTCTCAATTTTTCCAAATCTGGTGCCCACCAACTGCTGCGTTTGGTGGTCCTCATTGATTGCGTTACTTGCGGACAGGTTTTTTGAAATGTGTCTATTAACGTATCCGTTAGTTCATTCACGTGTTTCTCTATGTCGACTGGCCTTTTGTAGTCAGCAGGAATAAGTTTCAAGTTTGGGCTCGCCGACACTATCTTGACAAACCTTACCCGGTCTGTCCGCCTTGGATTACGCCACGGTTCAGGTTTCAATGGATCCACGTTTAGTTTATATCTTATCCATCTATGGTCAGAGTTTGACAAGTCGTTTGAGACGTGCCAGTCGGATATTCTTTCCGACACTCTTTCCGTGGATAGTGTGATGTCTATTATTGTTTGGTATCTGGAAGTTACGAATGTTGGTTCCGAACCCCTGTTTAGAAGCCTGAGATTTGTCGAGAATAAAAATTCAACAAGATCATCACCTCTTTTGTTGGACGCGTCGCTCCCCCACAAGGTATGGTGTTTTTTTTTTTTTTTTTAAAACGGCCATCTTCGGCGCATTAGGGACGGCTGCGGGCTTCCTCCGACTCACGTCTAAGTTGTCGTCCGCAACCGCCCCTGCACGTACCGCTATTGCGGTCCTTTTCCTGTTGCGGGGGCTCAGAAGCCCCCGAAACACCGTACCGTGTCCGCCTTTTGGTGTCCGAGGCAGCGTGAGACACGCTGCCTCGGACATGTCCATCACGGGGGTCACTGAAGTTGGCTAGACTAATGGGTGGGCGGCACGTCCCGCCCACCCGTGACCCCCGGAGGCCCCTATTAGTCGCCTTTTACGACAGGCAGGGGATACCGTGGTGGAATTCTCCAAACGCCCCCAATCCACAGGGCGGGAGACGTCGGTCAGTCGTCCACCCGACGCCTCCTACGTCTCATCTGGCGGCGGGAGGGATCACCACTGCGCTGGCGATCCCTCTCGGCACTCTCCTTCCGCGAGAGGACCGCCTCGCAGAAGTGGGCCACCGCCTGCCAGGCCTCCCGGCCGCCGACCATGGAAGCGACCACGGCCGGCAGCGAGAGGTCTTCTCCGACGACTGTTTTGAGAGCGCTGCGCTCCTCATCCCAGGCTGGACAACACTCCAACGTATGTTGGGCCGTGTCCATTGGGCAGTTGTCACAATAGTGACACACGGCCGACTCCTCTACACCTACCACCCGAAACAGGAACTCACCGAAGCAGCCATGCCCGGTGAGCACCTGCGTCAGGCGGTATGTTGCCGCTCCGTGGCGCCTGTCCAGCCATTCGGCAAAGACAGGACGCACTGCCTCTACGACCCGGTGCCCCCACGACGGGGCCTCCAGCCTGAGACGCCACTCCTCCACGGCGGCTCGCCGTAAGGCGGCCCTCTTGGCCTCCACCTCCTTCAGGGCCGGACGCTCCCCGCGACTGAACGCCTCCTCCCGCCAATGGAATACATCGGCAAGGGATTTGGCGTCCAGGTCCCAGGGCAGAAATCCGGCCAATAGGCAAGCCGCCTCGAAAGAGACCGTGCGGTACGCCCTGACCGCCCGCTGCGCTAAAGCTCTCTGCGGGGCACGCAGAAGGGCGACGCAGGGGCGGCCCAGGGAGTCAGCCCAAACGGGGCTGCCATAAAGGGCTATGGACCGCACGACTCCGTGATACAGCCTCCGGCAAGGGAAGCCAGGACCTTCCAGGTTGGGCAGCAGGCGGGAAAGAGCGCCCGCTGCCCGGGACAATTTTGTCCTCAACTCCTTAAAGTGGGTGCGGAATCGCCATCGGCTATCTAGGACTAAACCTAGATACCTCATGCTAGAGCCGATGGGGATCCGCACCCCCCCAACGACGATGCCGGCACCGGCCGGTGGCCCTCTCCGAGGTCCGTGAAAACACACGGCCTCGGTTTTCTCGAGGGCCACCTTCAACCCTAAACGTTGTATTCTCCGAACTACTTGGCCGGTGCCCGCCGCCGCCAGAGTTGCGGCGTCCCGGAAGGTCCCAGCAGTCGCTGTGACTAACGTATCGTCGGCGTAACAAGTCACGCCGACGCCCCGGAGATTGGAACCACGGAGCACCCAGTCGTAACCGATGTTCCACAGGAGAGGGCCCAAAACCGAGCCCTGTGGAACACCGCACGACATCGCT
The DNA here is from genome assembly GCA_949316025.1 of Lapara coniferarum. Lineage (NCBI taxonomy): Eukaryota > Metazoa > Arthropoda > Insecta > Lepidoptera > Sphingidae > Lapara > Lapara coniferarum. The sequence continues at coordinate 8,268,669 of OX438920.1, forward strand.
CTTCGGTGCCACCCATCGGCGCCCGGATACACCACGTGCCTGTCAGACAGGTACGCGTGCACCAGACGCCGGAGATAGGGCGGCACCACGTGGTACCGCAGTGCCTCGTGGATGCAGGGCCAGGGCAGCGAGTTGAATGCGTTAGAAATATCTAACGATACCGCTATCACTACACTGCCTCTGGCCACTGCATCCTCCGCCTGTGCCTTCACCCGCAGAATCGCGTGGACAGTGGAACGTCCCCTCCTGAATCCATACTGTTCGTCGGCCAAATTCGGACCGACCCTATCGAGGTGCTCGACGAGGCGGGTATGGATGATGCGCTCAAAGAGCTTTGCCACCTCGTCGAGCAACACAATGGGCCGGTAGGCCGACGGCGACTCTGCGGGTCGTCCTCCCTTCTTCAGCAGGACGAGCTTCCCGGTTTTCCAACGCACCGGGAAGACGCCCTGCTCCAGGCAGGCGGTGAATAAGCTGCGGAGCCTCGGGCCCAGGTACTCGAGGGCTAGCACCCAGGCTTTCCCGGGGATGCCATCGAGCCCTGGGGCCGTGTTTTTGCTCCGCAGCCGAAGCACTGCCGCCCGCATTTCGGCGGGCGAAACCTCCGGGATATCCCTTGCCGGATTCTCACTCTACGATGACGCCACATCCGGTGGCGCCATCGGTGGAGGAGTGAACTCCTCGGTGGCCGGGAACAAGGCCGCGACTACGTTGGCCAGTAATTCTGGCCGGAGACTCTGCGACAGCGGGGGCGCCGCTGGGCGAAGCTTCTTCATCACCACACGGTAAGGGCGCCCCCACGGGTCCCTGTCGAGAGTCCCCACGAACGCCTTACGTGCCGTGACCTTGGCCCCATGAATGGCCACCCGCAGCGCTCTCTTTGCCTCTTTGTAGAGGCCATAGAGCTGCCCCTCCTGGTCTGCGTGATTCTCGTCTCTTAGCCGGCGACGACGATGCCTGGCGTATCGGCGGCGCGCAGCAACGCACGACGCGCGCAACTGCGCTAGCTCCGCCGACCACCAGTACACCTGTCGCACCGGCGAACGGCGGAGAGCTCGGGGCATGCCGGCGTCGCAGACATCCGACATTGCCACCCCGAACCACTCCGCCTCCTGCTCAACCCGTACCGGCCCGTCCGGCACGGGGAGCCACGACATGACCAGAGCGGCCAGCACTAGGGCCTCCCCATCGAGGCGACGAAGCGCCCACCGCGGGCCGTCCTGATTTGGGGCACTCGGTACACCACCGGACTGGACACTCGGGGACGCGGAGACGCCGAACCTGATGTAACGATGGTCCGACAACGTCTCCACGCCCACGAGGACTCTCCAGTCCCGGACACGGCGTGCGACGGCGGCACTCGCAAACGACAGGTCTATAATTGACCCGCCGTTGTGCCGCACGCACGTGTCCACCGACCCCCTGTTCAGGACGACCAGGCCGACAGAGATCGCCCATTCCTCCAGGACCCGACCACGACCGTTCGTCGCCGGCGAACCCCAAGCCACGGACTTGGCGTTGAAGTCGCCGGCGACGACCGCCGGGTGAGGTTGGCCTTGTTCCACCAAGGCCCCCAGCCGAACGAGGAAAGACTCAAATTCGGCGAGGGGTCTGTTGGGAGAAAAGTACGCTCCTACTATCCAAATGTCTCCCAACAGAACCGCCACGCATCCCCTGTCCTTCGCTACTTTTTCGAAGGGTGCGTTCGCATCCGCCGAGATGATGAGTTCGAGCTTCTTGCTTTCACAGTGCCTGATGAGACTGGCTAGCTCAACCGTCGGTGTGTCCGCGTCGCCCGGCAGATAGGCGGACGCGATTACAACCTCTGGCATGCCAGGACAGTTGTTCTGGAGCCTGATCGTGGTCAGGTCTCTGGAACAGAACTCATGCATTACCACCGCGTTGATAGATTTAGGCGCATAAATACATGTGCGTGGGTTAATTACGGTGGTGTCAAGTAGTAACTTACCTCCGATGTTGCTTAGGCCGCAAATCCTGCCATTCCTTATCCACGGCTCCTGGATAAGGGCGACGGTCCTGTTGTTAACCTCCAGCACTCTTCGCAAGGTAGCCGTCGCGGTTTGCTTGTGTTGGAGGTTTGTTTGGAGGATGTGGGTTTGGGGTTTATTGGGGTGAGGAGGAGCGAAGGGGACTGCTCAACTCGACATCCGTCTCCAACGGGACGTCCTGGTCCATCAGTTGCGCGACAGCCCCTTCCAGGTCCCCGTAATCGGAGCCCATATCCGGGGTAGTCAGCGGGCAAACTGATGCTGCATCCTGCCTCTTCCTTTCGGTTGAGGAGTGTTGCTTGACCATTGGCTTGCCAGCCGGGCCCTGTCTTTCGACGAGACTCGGCCGGCCAGCCGTGGACGTAGACGCACTAGCCCCCGGGTCCGCTCCAGCGTGCGCCCTCTGCTTTTCAGCTGGGGGGTCGCGAGTAGCCCCGGGGTCCGGCACAGTCTCAGCAGGGTCCGGCGGCATATCCTGCAACCGTCCCGTGCTGCCGAAGAAGCGGATGTACGCGTTGCCCAGCTGGTAGTACAGCCTTCGCCCCTCCGCCAAGATCTTGGGGATCAGGTCTGCAGGGATGCCCAGCACCAAGAAGGTGCTCGGAGGATTCTCTCCCTGACGCTCGGCACTGTACAATGACCACCTGCCGACCCGATACTCCGCGTTCTGTCCAATCAGTATTCGTTGGATGGTGCTGATATCCTCGGAACAGTCCGGCAGCAGCACGGCGGACTTCACCCTTCTGGGGATGTCCTTTTGCCTTGCCACTACCAGCCTAGTCCCGGGGATTGGTGATTCAAAAGTGGCTACGGTTTCCCGCAACCACTCGACGTCCTTCTCACCCCTGCACTGGAGTTTCAGCACACCTTCACTATGGAAGGGCTTACCTCGAAAGGAGGGCCAGTATGGGGTGCTTGTGGAAGTTAGAGGCACCTCCGACAGCGACCTGATACAGGACTGTAGGGCGCCCTTAACTTTTTCCACCTGCTCCGATGTTAGGTCGGTGAAGGGCTCCGCCATCACTGCGACAAAGAGGTCGTTTAGGACCACCTTGTCTGCATAGGTGGCAGCACCCCTCGCCGAACCGGTGCTGGTGGATGCTTTCGCCCTCTTCGCCTGCTTGTCGAGGGGCGATTTGGTGTCATCCGGGCGAGGGCGTTTTGAGTTTTTGTCGGGGACCTCTGAATTAGTGGTTCCCGCGTTTCTCGCGCTCCTCCCTCCGCGTCTGCGTTTTGGCTTCCGGGGCTCGTTGGATTTCTCCTCAGCGCCCCGGCTGGGTTGGGCCACTCCCCCAGTGGTGGAACCTGCTCCATCCCGACTGCTGCCAGGTTGGCTAGGGCGACACGCACTTGCCGGTTTAGCGGGTGCCGTTGCCGGCTCCCGCTTCGCGGCGGGGGGATGCCTTATGCCCACTTGAGCCATGTTGTGTGCACCTCTCTCCTTGCGCTTTGACTTCTTTTGCGCACCTGAGGTCTTGCGTTTTCTCTGGACTGTTTGCCAGACTTGTACGCCAGCCTCCAGAGATGTGGTAGCTGACTGTGTGGTTGTACGAGGCCCAGGCGCTTCCGAAGAAGCAGCGACCGGTCCCCGTGCTGGTTGGGGCGCTTCCTTGGAAGCAGCGACCCGTTGTTGTGTGCAGGGCGCTCCGTTAGGAGCAGCGGCCTGCTTGTTTCTTTTTGTTTTTCCTGTACTCTTTTTTTCCATATTTGTTTTGTTATTAACTTCGCCCCCCGTGGCGTCCCACCCTCCTGGGAGCCCGCAGATGGGGATGCTCATTCAAGCACCAGGACCTACCACAGGGGGTATAGGGCCCAGGGTCCGTGATGCTGCGAGCCCGCACGGTGCGAGGAGTGCTACGGCTGCCGAGCTGAGATTTTAGCCCGTGCTAGCCATAGGCCCCGCGCTCCGCCGACTGCGCACCCCATGACCCTGTAGCCCTCGCCAGCAACCCTTAAGGGGTGCCCCTACCGGTTACCCCAGGATGGCTATTTCCTGAGGCTGCCGTTTAGAGGGAATGCCGGACCAAAGAGGGCGTGTTGTCCCCACAGGTAACTAACAACCCGACCCGTGGTAGACTCAACCCTCCAGGACTCCATTATCCCCTCGTACGGCGCTCAACTACGCACGGTACAAGACGTAGGTGGGCTCTCCCACTCCGCTAAAGAGAGTGGTCGGTCTGACACGCCCACTGGTCATGACCTACCAGTCTTTTTGCTGCGTGACCGCAAGGTCACTGGTGAAGCCTCTTCGGACAAACTCCGGTGGTTAGAAGGGTGCTTAGCCAACGGTGAGTTAGACCCCTAGGGGAGTAACTCATCGTTGCCCAGGTATACCGGCGGTTAGGGATCCGTGTTCTAATTGGACGTGTCCGCATAGACCACCCATCCCGCCGCACACGTGGAGGTGACCCTACAGCATACCCATTAATAATACTTATGATATATTGGTAATTAATAATTATGATACATTAGTAATATATGACTGCCTCGGTGGCGTAGTTGTATTACAGTACGACTGCAAAACTGGGGTCTCGGGTTCGATCCCGGGCAAAGTGATATTGAGTTTTTCTATTCAGTATCAGCCCGGAGTCTGGAATTTGTGGCCGATATGGCAATAGGCTCGCCCCCTATCACATCATGGGACGGAATAACGGCGAAAAGTGGGTGCACTAGTTGCGTCTCTGCCTACCCCTTCGGGGATAACAGGCGTGAGTGTGTGTGTGATATACAAGTAATATTAAGAAAATAATAAGGCAGCGGTGATACAATTGGCGGCCTTTACTGCAATAAGCGGAGCGGAAAAAATGAATGTGCATTTCAATTAAAAGTTTCAATGAAGGAACGGAAAACATTATTGGCGCTCGCCCAATAGTTCTGTATATACGGTTCGTGAATTTCGCCAGACGCGTACAAGTGTAGCGTTAAATCCGCGGCTTCTGCTTGCTTAATAGTTAACAATGGAGTTAATGTTATTGTCTTCGCAAGTCTGTTTTGATACTACTTAGCCCTTGTTTCATCTGTGGTCAAATTAACGGTCTTATTACACTGGAGAAGCGCCTTCGTCTCGCTGTAATTTCGCTTGGAATTCGCGAGTGCAATAAGAGATTTAACTTAATCAACCACGGATGAAACAACCTGGCTAGTTGATAGATTAGCCAGGTAGTAAAAGCATTTTGTGATCTTGAGACTTGAAGGTAACTTCACGGTGAGATGTCATCAAATTTTGATTGATGAAAGGGTAGCATCCACACTTGCAAACTGTAGTAGGTCTATCGTATGCGAGGAGCCGTGTGGGTAAGTACCATCGCAATGTCTATTGTTACCGCCAAGCAGCACTGTTGTATTCAGGTGTGACAGACATTGTAGCCAGCGTATTTACAGGTTATTAAGTATGACATTTAACATATTCTTATGTCTCATGGTGACGAGCTATCGGAGTGCTATGTAGTATTTTCTCATTCAAAATTCTGTCCGGTGTTGCTACTGTGTTTCACTTACTATTATGCGAGCGGCATGCTCGTCTCGTCATTTAAATCCTACTAATATTATAAACGCGAAAGTTTGTAAGAATGTATCTTTTTGTTATTCTTTCACGCAAAAACTACTGAACGGATTTCGATGAAATTTGGCATACGGGTAGATCATGTCTTGGATTAACACATAGGCTAACACACACGCTTTTTTTTACAATAAAATACATTTTATTCTTATTTAAACTATTCAAAGCCCTCTTATATATATAGATGTACGGGAAAACCCTATGTATATGGACACCGGTGTCCGTCGCGGGCCTTGACAGACTACTTAATTTTTTTTTGTTTCTATTTTTTAGTTGGATTTTCTATAACCCGTGATTTTTAAGCTTTTTACATTAAAATCAAAAGTAAAATTTCATTCAATCAAGACAGAGAGATTCTTAAAAATACATAAATAATTCGATAATTACACATTATACAAACATTACATAACATTATACACACACATAAAATAGTAATTATTTCTATTTAGGATAATATAGATGTGTACGATAAAGGCACAGACTAGCGTGGACATCACCGATAAAGAGAGGATATGTACCTATAATTTGGATAAATAAATAAATAAAATAAATCTTTTAAGTGACAGGAGTGATGAAGGTATGACACTCAGTGGAATTCTCATTTAAACAAAACAAAGATACCAATATTAGACAAATATATTAGGTCAAAAGAGTCAAATAGTAATAGAAACATATCAATCTGCTGATAAGGCTCTACATGTCCGATGTCGTTGAAAAACTCGGGGCTGTTTGCGGCACAAACTACATTCCCCAAGTTCAATTTCAATATTGTGTTTTGCTTATGTCTTTGATAAGTAGCTTTGAGCCGTGATGTGTTTTTAATTACTTAGTCTTGATGGATGACACATTAGATATAGATAATGATCTAGACTAGAACTTTAGTAATCGGCAATACTTACATATTGAATATAAAATGAGTTTTGTGTGGATAAACAAAATCATTTTTAGGAAGTTAAACACACTTTCAATTGAAATTCTGTAATGAGTTTATTATAAGGATAATCAAATTCAATGCTTAATAAAGAATTGTTATATTCTTGATTTTTCATTTTTACGGAAATATTCCGTGGTCACGGGTCACGTCTTCAATCCGCTCCGTAACCATGAAGGCTGTAGTCTCAGAAATATCGGGAGTAAAAAAATCCGTTAAGTAACTAGTTTTAATTCAATAGCCTATTCTTCAATAACACAATTATAGTAATAATAATAAGCCCGCAGGGGTGGCTTCGTGGCAAGCCGACAGTGAGTGGCGACAATGCGTACCCCAATTCCGTGGGGGATAATTGAGACCCCCTGACCCTTGGCTTGCCTTAACTGGCCGGCTAGGGGTAGAAGTCGCAAGAGCTAAGAATCTGAGCTCCAGGGTGGAAGTGCTCAATCTGCGTAATAGCGAGGAAACCCGCTCCGGGATGCGTTAGCGACACGCGATGATGAAATCGGTGCACACCTCTCGACATCCTCTAACCACCTGCACCGATGTTGCCTCCTTGGCATACACCACTTTTGGGATGCCCATCTAGTGGGGGCAAGTCACCGTCGGCCTTGAATATAAAAGATTGAGACATTTTACTTAGGGCCGGTTGCGGACGAAGGGGCGGTTGCGGACGACAACTTAGACGTGAGTCGGAGGAAGCCCGCAGCCGTCCCTAATGCGCAGAAGATGGCCACCGCGGAGTTTAGGTTGGTATGCCGTGCGGTGTACATAGGTTAGGGACTCGGCCCGGCGGTCGCCCGACGTTTTCCATCTCTCCGGGCGGCTCAACGTTGGGTCGTAAGGCACGGTGAACCCAACATAACCGCTCAGTTGTTCCCCTTGAACACTGGGCGGTAGTAATAATTCACTTTCTCCGCGTAGAAAAAAAAAAATCTACTGGGGGCAAGTCACCGTCGGCCTTGAATATAAAAGATTGAGACATTTTACTTGGCAGGCGTCCCGTTGTCTCAATCAATAGCTCAGCAACCAGTCCAGCTAGATCCCATCCATAGACCTAATTAATTCCCATCTACTCTGCAACAGTCCTTACACCTTGCAAGTTGCAGGTGCTGTTTTTGGTAGTATTTCTCCCCTAAATGCAGATAGAGATACTACCTTCATGGTGTACATATCTCAACTATATTAAAGTATCTTTAAGGGGCCTCGACGTGTTGGATCTGTATCCCCACGCAAGGATACCAAAAGGACCGGCCTCAGTGCCGTGATTTTCCACAGGAAAGATACAGTAATAATAAATATAAATAACAGTATTCAAATTTTATATATCATCAAACATAACACAAAGACAAAACGATTACTTGAGATTACATCTCTAGGTATGTAGGTTTCCTCACAATGTTTTCCTTAATCATACACACATAAATATAATACACATATAACTTAGAAAATTCAGGTGTGTGCCTTGGGTTTTAAACCTGCGGACCTTGCGATTCCCAACTAGGCTATAATGGCACTTTCATAAAACAAAAATAAATAAAAAACAAAATACATTATTATTTTTTGTATTGCCGCTTCATTCTTGAAATATTTAAAGTAAAACCTATTAAGAACCGTGGGTTTGACAGAACAGAAGTGTGTGTTGAAAATTTTCATATTATTATATGAAATAATAACAACAAGAAATCTTGGGTACTGCTTGGCTTCCACCCACGTGAAATTTTTTTCCCAGAAAAAAAAAACACTTTAGGTACCTTTCTAAAATGGACCATAACCTAATTATGTTAATTCAAGTCAACTTGCGTGGAAATTTTATTTCAATTTATTGAGAGGTTTTTGTGGTTACATTTAAGAAACAACAGAACATCTTCTCTTTACATTCATAATAACATTAATAGTTATTAAAGGATTGAAATTAAATAAAATCCTCTTTTCACTCACTAATCACTTTAAAGGATAAAGAAAAACTAAACGTTATAGTAATATCTTCAAGCTTCCATGAGGTTTATTCTTAGTACTTAGAATAACGTCCTCTGACGGAGTGAAAATGGGCTATGCATTAACCCAGATATTAGAGTTGTAATAGTAGTTTCTCACGACATCTTTGAAACGAATTGAGAGTGCCTATATATCTTATATCGATTCTGTATTAAAGTTAACGACTGGTAAATAACTAAGAGTGATTGGTCCGGACTATATCGAGATCTTTGTACCTATACCAATATAAGGTTAAAGAAAATTTATTCTCAAAAAGACAAAGAATGTTACTTACATGAGAACAAAATAACAAAACATAAGTAATTATTCAAATACAGTGGTCGCCGTGCACTCACTTAACAAAGTATTGTGTATTAGTTACTGACGAGCAGCTTTATTAATTTTTTTTTTTTATTTACAAATAAAATAAAACTTGTCTGCTCCACAATTTAGACAAAAAGTAATTGATTTTCAGTTATGTAGCTTGATAGCCGAGATTTAAAATATACTATCATTAGATATAATATCATCATCACTACATAGTATAAAACAAAGTCGCTTCCCGCTGTCTGTCCCTATGTATGCTTAGATCTTTAACGCAACACATTTTGATGCGGTTTTTTAATATATAGAGTGATTCAAGAGGAAGGTTTATACGTATAATTTATCCCGGGGAAATATAAAGCGGGGCTTTATCCCGGAAAAACTCGTTCACGCGGCCGAAGCCGCGAGCAGAAGTCTAGTTACTTATAAAGCTGATGAGTTTGTTTGTTTTGTTAAACGCGCTAATCTCAGGAACTACTGACTCGATTTTGAAAATTCGTTCATTAATAGAAAGCTACATTACTTCTGAGTGCCATAAGCTGTTTATTCCAGGAAAATATTTTTATCCCCGAACAACCTTTTATGTACGCCCCTGACTGCCCTTTTCGTCATTTCTCTTATCTCCATCCAATGGTTGTCTGTAAGAGATTGCCTTGAGCGATAAGACCGCCAATTGTATCACCGCTGCCTATATTATTAATATTACTTGTATATATTTTGATATATTTGTTACTTCTGTTGGTGTACAATAAAGATGTAAAATAAATAAATAAAATAAATAACCTTTTCACTCGGGCGGAGTCGCGAGCAATACTAGTTATAAAATATTTTCAGATACAATGAATGAATTTAGGCGAAACTTTGGATCTTTATAATTTAATACAAAATAGTTTGATTAAAATATGTCTGCTAGAATTGGTTTCGAAGTCTGTTATGAACTACTTCGTTCACAAGGGATGTTAAATTTGTTATACTGTATAATTTGATAACTTTATGCATTGATAATATATTTTGCGAGTGAATGACTGGATTGTTAGACTAGAACACGGCACAGGAGGTTTTTGAAATCGCGTCTACTAAAAATAATGTCCCCATTGAGATGGGTTCATTAGACTGAAAATATTTATATGCATTTAAGATTTGAAATAAATAATTTTTGAATTTTTTGACACAAATCTTTTTGTAATGTAAAAAAAAATGCTAGTTACTCTTTGAAAACTCTCTTCCTAATGAGTTTAGGCAGGAACTTAAATTAGTATGAACTTATAGCAGAAGTATTTAATAAAATTTGTATTACAAGTTTTTTTCTGAGAAAAACGCTGCGATTATATTATAAGGCTTTTGATTTATTTGTCATGAGATAGGAAACTATAAAAACGATTTTAGAAATTATACTGAACTTGATGCAAAGCTAAGCGTTGTTTGAGCAAGGCAAAGAGCAACGGCTGGGATGCTCATTAGTTGCAATCGCTATGCGGGTCGACAAAGTAAACACAACAATCCTTGTGCTAAATATTTAAATATACATGATCCGACGAACGTTGTAAGATACGGGTGTCAAATTATTCTTCTTCTTCATTAGCCTTTTTCAAGATTTTCGGTGTAGGCCTCCTTTAACATCTTCCATGCGTTGCGGCATTGAGCTCTTTTCATCCAGTTTAATCCGGCGACCTTTTTCAAGTCGCCTTTCCAGCGCATTTGTGGTCTTCCTTGAGGGCGTTTACTTCCTTCCTACTCAAGGAGACGTTTGCTCCACGATCTATCGTTCCCAGCAATATGTCCAGCACACTTCCATTTTAAGCGCGCCACCAGTTTCGTTACATTTGTGACTTTCCTTTATTTTGTCTCAAATAGTTAGGAATATGCAAGGAAATCAGAAATACTTTGTTTAATGATAAATGAGGAATCTTAGACTAAAAGATGCCAGAATGAAACTATTCGTTTACTATGATAATGTTTAAACTTCAGCTCTCAATTGAATCAATCGTTTAAATTAAAATGTCGATAGGTGATGCTACACATCTACACTAATATTATGAACAAGTAAAATTTGTAAGTTTGTCTGTAGTAATCTCTGGAACTAACAAACTAATTTTAATCAAATTTAGTATGGAAATAGTTTGAGATCCTGGAAAAAAAGTACATGTTTTTACACGGGAAGATATAAAGTGGGACTTCATCCCAGAAAAACCTTAACATGCAGGCGGGGCCGCGGGCAAAAAGCTAGTATAATATAAACAGAAAGTTTGTTAATTTGGATTTTAATATGCAGTCAATACAGTGAAGCTTGTGAAGTTTTCAAGGAGCTTTCTGATATTATAGTGACATGGTTTATTGAAGGAAACATTAACTCTCCTGAAAAATGTTTCATAAGAATAAGCATTTCGTGCTACATTACTTACAAATAAATCTATTGTCTTTATATATGTGTAATCAAATCAACGAAACCTCAAAAATGTAATGAAATATGAAACTTAAACCGCACAAAACAAAATACTATTACGGCAATTTTCATGTGTGAAATGTAATTGTACTCTGTTTTGGGCACAGGGCATTCAACTGTCATGGATGTTGTTATTTATAATGGGTAATGTGTTGGCGCTTATATAGCAAACGCCATATTTAAAATAATTATATTGTAATTTGTAAAATTGCAAGTAGTGCCACATTATCTTTGAAAGTATTATATACAGAAAAATTTGTTTATTTAGTGAGAGAAAAGCAGGATCATGAGCTAAACCAAAGTAGTGTAAATGTAAAAAACGGGTAACAAAGCGAAATTATTTTAACACATCATACTTTGTCTGTGCACTGTTAAAGTAAATCCGATGAAGTCAACATTATTATCAAGCGTGTATCTAACTTTATGATCATATTAAACATTATAATATGAAGGAAATTCGCAGTTATAAAACGTGTTTTAAGTCAACAGCTTTACCAAATCCATTATTCATTATTCATAGTTTCACAAGCTATTAAGTCTGGTGTGATTTTGATTATTTTCATTTTCCTAATGGATTTAAGTTTGCAATAGCGTTTAAAATGTGTATTTTACATTTTTGCAACCATAAAGCACTTAACACTGGTGTTGCAGGCCGACGTGGCTGGAAGTTTAGAGCGTAAAATGAGAAACCACTTCGTGACGCGAGCCATTTTATAAATACCTAATACTACGTATACATATTATAATTATCGTCAAAGTTTGCTGTGTAAAACGCTATATTATGAATATGCGTCATGCGAACCTCTTAGTGAGCTAATACTTAAAAGTATGTTATAGATATCTTTCAAGAATAAACAGCACCAGGAACTTAGAAGATGAGTTGAAAATTCTTGGAAGAGCTCTCTATCACAGGCATACTCGTCGACATGTGTATATTGTCCGTTTTAACTTACGGCGCTCAAACCTGGTCGGTAACGGAGTCCCAGAAGCTGAAACATAAGGTTTGTCAGCGAGCGAGGGAGCGCACCATCCTTGACGTCGAACTGATGGATCGTGTTTGTAACACAGAGTTGTGCTCTAAAACTTGAGTAGTAGATGTAGGAAAAAGGTCGCGACACTGAAGTGGAACTAGGCGGGCCACGTAGTTAGAATGCATCCGGAACCCTGAGCTAAACTAACTAAAGATTGAATCCCAATGAATGGTCGTAGAAAACGTGGTCGACCAAGAAAGCGATGAATATATAATGTGGACCCATTCGAAGCAAACTGAAAACAGTTAGCTGAAGATCGCAAGAATAGGAATCACGGAAATAGACTCACCATTTATAGAGAAATTTGTGAACATAGATAAAAAAAAACACACGAATTGAGAACCTCCTCCTTTTTTGGAAGTCGATTGAAATTAGGAGGCCTTGGCTGCGCAGTGGGACACATGACGTTTGAAAAAAATCTTAAAACTGACCGATTGACAGTGATTCCATAAATAATGGCTATAATACGTGAGCACTACGCAAAGATTTGTGAAAATTCATCTCCTAATATTAGGGTTTAAGCTCAACGGTTATGCCTATGAACTGCATAAATAAGTCTTCACCAAGAAAGCAATGGTTATCTTCGCAATGCATTTGATTCAAGTATGCAGTAAAGAATAATAAGTAAAACTCGGTTGAGCCACACATTTTACTAGTTAACTCCACAAGTCGCATAAATCTGTGTTGGCTCACAATAACGAAATCCGCTGCATTTCCACTTTCTGCGTCAATTTTAATTCGCAGCTTTTGTTTTAAACTGTATAATTAAGTCCTTTTACAAGAGTACATTTGTGAATAAATGCAGTTACGGATGGTGAACTGCTGTTGTTCAGGTATTACAAGTTGGTGTAAATGCGAATCGCGCCGAGTGGATTAAATTGCCCCAGTCTTATGTCTTTCACTGAATTTATTATTATTGTATCCACTTAGTTTATTTGCTGAAATACCAATATCACATATTGTTTTAAAACAAATGCATTTGTATTTACGAAACTTTTGTGTCTTATTTTGTTTCAATTTTGTATAGCTAAGTGAATACCTTTCAATTTGCTTCTAGAAATTGTTTTGTCTTTGAAAAAGATACATAAACAAAGTGTAAACGAATCAGTGGGTTTAGAATGTGGCAAAAAACACTACTTGTAAGACGATGTCGTTTAATTTTGATGTTTGTGATTGATTGAGAGATCTATACGTCAGTCACGCGTTTGTCTCTTAAGGCTAGGATATCTGAGCGCTGTTGGCATTTACAGCTGTCTAATGTACCGGCGCGTCAGGTGCCGCGATGTTGAATTTCAAATGAACTCGCTTGACACCGATGAGCCGCGACTACGTCACAATAAACAATTAAACGATAGTGAAGCAATTTGTTTTACGACAATAGATGTCCGCTTTTTTATGGGTGCTAGGCCTCAAAATCTAACACGGCTCAAACTATACGAATATTAAAAGGACAAAAATATGGATCTTGAATCCATAAAAAAAAATTAGACCCCTCCATCGATAGCTAATATATTTTAAACTAGACTTCTGCTCGCGGCTTCGCCCGCGTGAATGATTTCTGGGATAAAAGTCCCGCTTTATAATCCCTGGGATAATGGACCTTTATATTGATGAAAGAGTTTTTCAAATCGGTCCAGCAGTTTCGGAGCCTATTCAATGCCAACAAACATACAATTGAATCTTTCCTCTTTATAATATTAGTATAGATAAGTGTAGATGTAGTTTTTAAGCAAAATAAAATTACATACATCTCAAAATTGGAGGACTTTAAAATTATACGATTTATTGCGAAGTTCTAACTTTTGGGAGTACTATCCAAACATATGTATGTCGCAGGTAGAAATAGGCATATACGTAGGCATACATAATAAAAGTTACCTATGAATTATGTCTTGATGTCACGATTTATTGTTCGTTGATCAATGATTACGTAATCAAATGTTCGCAGAGTACAATACCACGTCTTGACGTGGTGAATGAATCATGATTCATTATTATCTTTAGTTATTGTGACATAATATTGGTGATTGAGACAATTACTTAACCAATATTAACTATAATAATCGACTAGTCCAGTAACCTGAATATGACCTCAAGTTTAAACCCGAAACCCTTTCAGTATTCCGAGTTTGACAGGTGTCATTTCAGATTTTTTTATTAGAACCCTATGGGTAGGCGCGTAAAGACGATTTCCATTGAATGAAAAGTGCGTCTTGTATTGAACTGCACCGAAGTAGTTGCTTTATATGATTTGGCAGCCTTATTATATACCCAACTCTTGCGACTACTACTAGTCTGACAAATCCAATGGATTTTTCACGGTTATTATTTTATCTTACGCGACGTTATATATTCAGACACCCTCAATGAGATCAATAAAAAGGAATTACCCGACATACAAAATATCTTGGTAAGACATTGAAATAAAACCATTTTTTTATTTTATGGCGATTTTTTAAATGATATTTTCGTATTTGTTTACTACCTACTTTAAAGTTTGAACTGTATAGAAAATATTGACTTTGCTGTCCCATCTGAAAATTTTACTCCATATACCTATAAATATGTCGGACAGTATTTTTTCAAATCATAATAGTATGGTCTTCATATAAATTGTAGTCAAGTCCAAATTGCCGTAAAATCCTGAAAATAACTTATTATTTTGTATTAGTATGTACTATTGTGACTCATACTATTTTATTGTTGTTTCCTGGCAGCGTCGCCCGCATAAAATAATTTTTATAGGTTAAAAAGTATACCTATGCTCTACCCAGGGACTCAAGCTATCTCCATACCATTTCATAGATATCCGTTTAGAAGTGTCGGAGATGTGCGCTAACAAATAAACAGAAAAACAGATACGCAGACAAACAGCGAGAAAAGAATGAAATAAAAAAAACGGTGATTTGTGTTCTATTACTCTTATTTAGTCGTCCCCTTATTTTTTATTTTATTTTTCTTTCTATGTACAGACACACCGGGTTCTAGTACTGCTTTATAGATGTTACACAAAGAAGCCTATACCGATACCTCCAGGGTCTGCAGAGCTCGTATGCATATTTATAAGCAGATACTTAATTTAGGGGACCCAAACCGGGATTTTTTCAAGAAAATTGTGGGCTAGTGGACCAAATGAAGAACTTAAAAATACCGGTATTGATATCGCAATAATTGGGAATTACTTGTATCAATAATAAGGTTTTGTGTTATTCTGCACTATGATATTCTATCCATAATATTATATAGCAAATAAAAAAACAAAAAACAAGCCTTATAGAAAATCCAACTAAAAAATAGAAAATAAATTTCAATTAAGCTATGTAACGTACGTTTAAATGTATCTAAGTAACAGAAACTTTGAACATGATTTTGACTGCCTTCAAAACGTCGGATGAAAATTTGGCATATTTATCAAGAACCGAAGACAATTCAATATTTTAAACAAAAAACACTATTTTATAGAAAATCCAACTAATAATGAATAAATATTCAAAATGAATACGTAAATGATAGCTCATTTTTTTTTGACATCTGTTGGACCATAGTAAAGTTATAACTAAACTGGCTACTCTTATGTAAAAAAATAATCTTACTTGTTTTTAGTGAAATCTGTTGGACAATAGTAGAACAAGACTAAAAAATGAAAAATAAATAACAGTTAGAAAAATAAACTAAAAAACATGTTTTATAGGAAATCCAACTAAAAATAGAAAATAAATTTGAATTAAGAATAGTGCAAACAAGAAAAAGATGTACTTATTTTATTGTAAAAAAAGCGTGGGGTGCTTTTTAAGATATTATCAAAATGATAATCCTTCTACTCATATTATCTTTCAATAAAATATTTATATGTATTGACACCATGCATCCCACGCTTTTTTTACAATAAAGTACATTTTTCTTTATTTACATTATTTTCCTTTGTATGTATAATCCCAAAATATTATCCAAATATATTATTTTAATATTTTACACGCAATAAATTCAAATGTGATCCTTTACTATTCAGCAAAAACAAACAAGAGTTGAAACAAGTATGACAACGTGTTTAAAGAAGAAAGAAAAAGAATAGGAAAGATTCATAGAAAAATCCATCTATTACAAATAAGAATCCATAATTGTTGTTCAAAAGTAATTGGTTCCTTTTCTACATAACGCGGTCCAACTATAAACAAAAGCTGTCAAATACTTCGATAAATTAGTGGCAGCAAGCGCTAAAAATTGACGTAGATCCAACCTCCACGGCGCCTCGGGCGCATCTGAAACGAGACGCGTTGACCGTTGTGCAGAATTGTTAAAAAATTCGTGTTTTTTTGAATTTTGAAAAGTGCGAATTACTTTTGTGAAAATTTTTTTGCATAGCAATCTGCTATATGTTATTACCCTTTTATTGACTTATATTTTTTTAAAGTAATTGTTTAATATACTATAATTAATTTTTAGAAATAAAATCCGAATTTTCTCTGTTTTCGTGATTTTTTATGATCGAGCGAAGTTGTAAGTATCGTCTTTTGGAATCCACACCAATGTAGAATGATTATTTAACTATAACATATATTTTTCTCGGACCGAAATGTTGATTATTTCTTGGTTTAAAATTGAATAGAAAAGAAGGTGTTTTGGGATATGGCAGCCTTAACCAATCCCAATAAGACGAAACGGAATGTATGAACGTGGACTGCCTCGGTGGCGTAGTTGTATTATAGTACAAATGCAAAGCTGAGGTCTCGGGTTCAATCCCCGGGTCGGGCAAAGTGATATGTAGTTTTTCTATTCAGTATAGCCCGGAGTCTGGAATTTCGTGCCCGACATGGTGATAGGCTCGCCCCCTATCACATCATGAGATGGAATAACGGCGAAACGTGTACCTGCCTACTATTAATTACTATATGATAGTAGTTCTAGTAAAATCGATACATGTAATTTATGTAATATTTTTAGTTTTTAATTAATGCTTGCGATAAAAATCGCGTTATTACAGACATGTGCTTGGTTTGTGCACTGCACCAGATGCGTCCAGCTGCCGTGTTCTTGGATTTCCTACTAATTCACACTGCAAAAGAAAATACAATTTGAAAACATGGAAGGAAATTATACATACATACATGCATATACACTCACGCCTTTTATCCCCGAAAGGGTAGGCAGAGGCGCAACTAGTGCACCCATTTTTCGCCATTATTCCGTCCCATGATGTGATAGGGGGCGAGCCTATCGCCATATCGGGCACAAAATTAAGACTCCGAGCTGATACTGAATAGAAAAACTCAATATCACTTTGCCCGACCCGGGGATCGAACCCGAGACCTCAGCATTGCAGTCGTACCATAATACAACTACGCCACCGAGGCAGTCAATTATATTCTAGCAAAATACGATCTTTTGTTTATTGTTTTCGTAAATTTCCAAGAGAGAGTCTAAATTATATTAGACATAGTAAGTAACAAATTGAAAACGTAATAGAATCTAATCATTAAAAACAATAAAATTAATGGTATTTTCACTTCATTTTAATTATGCAGACAGAATTCGATATTCTTTGAAATCAAGTTAAACAACATTACAAACTGTTCGAACATAAGTGTTTGGTGTGAAAACTTTGATATAAAAGGGTAAACGAATGATTTTATTTTAATACTATTTTTGTAGGACCAGAGGGACGTGTACTACTTGTAAGTTATTCGAAGGTAGCCCCTCCGGAGATCGTACATAAGATCCATTAAAAGTTTCTAGAGCCCAATAGTTTTTTATTTTGACCCACATAACTTAGCGTGGATATGCGAGTATTTAGAAATCGGATACGAACCTTATAAATCCTGTAAGAATATTGCAGACAGTTTTGCTCAGGCTACAGAATGAAATGTAATACTGACTTTTTTGTATGTTAGCCAAGTCTTGCCATGGGAGAGCAGTTCTTCAAACACGGTTGCACATTTCAGTATCTACAGAAAATTTGGATTTAGAACAGATTTTTTTCCCAAATACGACCTGTTTTGGTTAGACTATTTAATTTTAACCAATGGACCGGATATGGCAATAATGCGCAAACATTTTTTTCTGTCAATCTTAACAGGGGGCGAGGTAGACACGGATAGCACAAATTTAACAAAAAAAAAATCACATGTTCAGGGCTAAATATAAGGTCGCTTATTACAGAATAACACCACAAAAATCACAATATCTGAGGAGCACCCATTGATGTAGGGTTTTTTAATACATGAATGGGAGCACCGCTTAATGTCATTATCGTAGAATGTAATGACAGCGATCGAAGTCACATAGGTTTTATTAAAAGTTTATGACCAGCTGCGCATGTATGACCAACGAAGGGTTCGCCTGGTCATCCCATCTCCTTGTTAAATGAATGCCCTAAGCCTTTTTGCGAAATAATGTTTTTCTTTTTCGGCTAAACCTAGCAATTAAATTTTATATCCCAAATGGAATTGAATTATTTAAATTAATGTAATATATTACCTAAATACCAATTAAGGACGAAGAATCGAATACAATAAAGGGGTGAGCCTTAATTACAAGGACTTCTAAGTTCTACCAAACTTTAATTCATTCAATGCGGGTTGGTTAAGAGATGGACATTTGAATAATTATCAGTAGACCGCTTAAGTGTTATTTCAATATATTTAATGAATTGATTCCAAACAAGCTTTGATACGTGATAACGAATGGAAATTAAAGAATTTCGATGCGAAATTCGATGGTCTGACAGTTTTCAAGACTCAAAGATATTTCGATTAATGGTACGAAACTCCAGTCCGATACTAAGTCCCACTATCAACATATAGCTGTCTATGGTCGTCAACAGTAGCCTTTCTTCGTAGAGTATTCAATACATACATATACACTCACGCCTGTTTTCCCCGAAGAGGTAGGCAGAGGCGCTACTAGTGCATCCACTTTTCGCAGACATTCCGTCCCATGATGTGATAGGGGGCGAGCCTATCGCCATATCGAGCACAAATTCCAAACTCCGGACTGATACTGAATAGAAAAACCCAATATCACTTTACCCGACCCGGGATCGAACCCGAGACCTCAGCTTTGCAGTCGTACCATAATACAAATACGCCACAGAGGCAGTCAGTAGAGTATTCAATTTAGTGAAAATATCTTCAAAATAGCTACTTGCCAAGAGTTTTACGTTTATTTAATGAACTTAATATTAGTAATAACATTGATTTGTTTTGTGGTAGTACACGAGTACTAAAAAGCACTTTACATACTGAGCCAAGCCTGTTGTCAAGACTAATTTGTTCAAATTTAACTTAAATTTATTGTTGTATGTATAGATTTTTTTTTTCTTCTTCTTGTGGAACCTTGTAATTGGCATATAGTTATTTAAGTTAACTCTTATGTCGTAAAAATAGCCGTAAGCTCCCCGAATAACCCAAAATAAAATAAAATAATAATCAAGCATACGTTTGCAGAAAACCCTTCGCTTTTGTGATCTAAATAAATGAAAATAGTTTTAATATGGATTATTACAAAAATACAGCAATATTATGTAACCATATCTTTCAGATATCAAAAACAAACTCACTTTCATTTAACTCTATTATATTATTTGAAATTAACCTGACTGCCTTGGTGGCGTAGTTGTATTATGGTACGACTGCAATGTCAAGGTTTCGGGTTTGATCTCCGGGTCCGGCAAAGTGATACTAGGTTCTTCTCACTATTAGCCCTGGGTTTGGAATTTGTGCCTGATATGTCAATAGGCTCGCTTCTTATCACATCATGGGATAGAATACGCACGGCGAAAAGAGAGTACACTAGTTGCGCCTCTGCCTACCCCTTTGCGGATAAAAATGTGAGTGTATGTATGTAAGAATATTTATCTGACCAAAAAATGTATTTTAATAGAAGATATTCTTCGTTAACATTTTGCCCCAGAACATGCTACATTTACTGGTGGTAGGACTCTCATATCTAAGAGTCCGTCTGGGTGGGTACCACCGCAATGTTTATTTCTACCGCTAAGCAGCAGCGTGCATGCATTGTTGTGTTTCGGTATGAAGGGTATTGTAGCCAGTGTAACTACAGGACATAATGAGACTTAACATCTTATGTCTCAGGATGACGAGCGCAGTGGAATGCCACACAGTACTTTGTAAATCAAGGTTCTGGATGGTATTTCTACTGTTTATGAGTGTACGTATCGCTTACCATCAGGCGAACGGCATGCTCGTCTGGTCATTCAATGCTATATAAAAACATGAAATACATTACTATACAATAGTGTTCCAAGTTAACCAATTTCAACATAACACAAGTAGGTTCCTTACATAATTACACAATACGCATTAGAGTCATACATTTATTCAAATGTCCTCTATTGATGTCAGCCATTCCTACTAGTCAGAGTCTCTAAATATGTATGAGTTCATATACGAAGCATATAAGGATAAAGTAAAGCATCTTAACCATTCTAGCGGTAAATATATTCTGTAATAGTGTAGTAAAATGTACCTGCTTCATTTCTTAGGAAATTTACCGCACTGACGATGCGTATTACTATTGTAAATTGCACGTTTACACCAGAAAATCACAAAAATATGTGTAAAAGGTTTCTTTGTGAGCAATTTTGGAGCTAATACGCTGAAAAAAAATCTTTGCACATTGAAATTAATTGGAAGTAGCTACTTACGATATTGTTTCGTGATATTTGAAACTTACACAATGTTTTATTATTTGATGGTTTTGTTTTCACGAATTTATTTGACTCGAATTTATATTTTACCGAGATAAATAGTAGCCTATGTCCTTTCTCAGGCTCTAGACTATCTGTGTACCAATCTTTATTTAAATCAATTCAGTAGTTTTGGTGTGAAAGCGCGACAGACAGAGATACTTTCGCAATTATAATATTAGTTTGGAAGGATTTTGTAAAATATCGTATGTTTGGTATTACACAAGACGATAGCAAAAAAACAAGACATTCTGCATTTACGAACTTCTTTATGAGTAAATACGACATGCCATTCAGACCCGCGAATCGAGAACAAATTGCCATTGACTTGTTTCATATCCAGTAGCACGAGGTGGCAATGGTCGCTTTGGTCATAAGTTTGTAAATAGATTGTACCACTTTGTGTCATGCATGAATCGTTTCTGGAAAACGTTTTCATTGACTTCTTTCAAATTGTATTTGATTGTACTACTATCTTGTTCACTATAAATATTTGCAGTGACAAAAAAAATATAATTATCTGTGATCTTTCACACAACTGTGTTATGTTATCCCCTGTGACTTTCCATCAATGCGATGTAAGATGGTGACAGGGGAATGACAAAAATTGGATGAAGCACTTATGTCGATAGGCTATTATAAAAATCTATGTTTTATCCCGTCAGTAAGCGAAGATAAAGTAAGAAATAATTTCAGCAAATTTCCATTAACGGGAATATTTATAGTTTTCATATTGAGACGTAACAAACTGTGATAAATAATAATGTACAAACATAATTTATAAGAATTGTTACACTTATTACCCAGATTATGTTAATAAAACGATTTGTCAGAAAGTTAACTAGGTTTAAATATCTATGATGCATAATGACATAAAACGGCGTGTTCTTAAAATTATACACATAAAAACTATCGTTAATATTGTTTTTCTTGAACACACCTGTGTGCTTAAAAGTGAAAAAAAATCACGATGCCGTATCCCACTGACACTGAAGCACTAATTAAAGTAGTCTGGTAGACAACTAGAGTCCACTCAAAGCAAACACACAAATATACACAAACAAATACACCCATACACAACAATCACGCACACACACTCGTTTATATTCATGTACACGTACACACTATACACCCACCCATATACACATATCCACGCTCACAGAACCAAACTTTAATTATTTTACTTAAATATATTATAAAGCTTGCATTGATGTTTCTCGTTTAATTTTAAATTCCAGGGAACTTGGAATGTAAATTGGTCGCCTACGATACAAGCAGTCCCTAGTGTAGGAACCAAGCAACGGTTGTTAATTTCCTATGATCTCAATTAAATTTAATTTTTATGTAACAATTTTATAGCAATATTTTTAGTTCATAAGGAAAACATTGTACTCCTTTGAAAAATAAATTTGATTTGATTTGATCTGCTTCGTTTTATTGCGATTGGTTGAGAGCCTGACGTATCGGTCTCTCGATCAATCACAAACATCAAAATACCGATACGTCAGTCTCTCAACCAATCACAATAAAACGAAGCGGAGACGCATCGTGTTTTTTTTTTCTCATTCAAAGCCCACTGCCTCGCTTTCCAAAACGTGTTATTGTGTTGGACCAAAAACATCTTTGATTGTTTAATTAAAAAAAAAACATAGATAAGCTTATAGCTCTCAACGTTAATCAAATAGTGCGTTAATGGTTGATAGTGATTTGGAATTAAAAGTTTTTGGGCCGAGTTCACCGCTTGATGATACTGTCAAATAAAATTTACTCGAAACTTGTGGAACTGGTCTTTAATTACTAAAGGAGCTATTAATAAATCAATCTCACGGTTGAGTAAAATTTTAAATAGATATTTTATGTGTTAAACTATGTAATAAACCAAGCTTAAGTTACTTATAGGCTTGTTCTCAGCTGAGTAAGCACCGTTAATAAAAATAATAATAAGCTGTCAAAATCCACCACACATTGTTAAGGAGTTATTTAAGCTGATGTTATTATGGGTTTATTAAGCAATGGCTGTCTTAAAATGCCGACCTTAATTTGACAGCGTCTCAGCTGATATCGCACTAAAGAGCGGATTTGAGTTGCGTTTATTAATACGGCCCTACGCTCACTGTCAAATACATTCAGCGAGGCAAGACAAGATTATAATATTATGCACAAGCTTGTTTGTTGCACCGCAGTGAGACTGTTCTTCGAAGTCATTTATATAAACTGTTGCTTGATGTCCCAAATTAAGAACATTTTAAATAGCGTGTTATGTGTGATGTACCGAAAGAAACTATGCGATGGCCGAGTGGCAGTTAGATTCGAAGTAGGACATCATGTTACTCATAGATTGATCACTGATAAGTTCATATTAGGTCCTAATATACCCTTTCCATAATTTATATCTTTTATTCTATTGCGGTTAAATGACGAGACCAGCTTGCCGCTCGCCTGATGGTAGGTAAGTCATACGACCGCCCATAAACAGTAGCAACAACACACAGAACTTTGAATTACAAAGTATTGCGTGGCACTCCACTGCGCTTGTCACCTTGAGTCATAAGATGTTAAGTCTCATAATGCTATTTACGGTGGCTACAATGGAAACTTCAACAGTTAATGCACACTGCTGCTTGGTGGTAGACATAAGTACCTACTCAGACAACCCCTCGCATACGAGAGATCTACCACTAGTTAGACTACCTACAGACTTTTATATTTGTGTATTGAATTTTGAGCGAAAAGTGGTTGCACTAGTTGCGCCTCTGCCTACCCCTTCGGGGATAAAGGCGTGAGTATCCCGTAGAAATTACGTCTAGGAGTATCTAACATATACATTCATATATACTCACGCCTTTTATCCCTGAAGGGGTAGGCAGAGGCGCAACTAGTGCACCCAGTTTTCGCCATTATTCCGTCCCATGATGTGATAGGGGGCGAGCCTATCGACATAGCGGGCACAAATCAGACTCCGAGCTGATACTGAATAGAAAAACTCAATGTCGCTTTGTCCGACCCGGGGATCGCACCCGATACCTTGCAGTCGTACCAAAATACAACTACGCCACCGAGGCAGTCTAGGAGTTTATGTACTTTCAATAATACGGAATAAAGCAATAAAAAAATCACCTTAAACATAATTATATAACTAAGAATATTACATATTTTGTAACATTATTTCTATACTCGTTAGTTATTTATTTATTAATTGTTATTTATTCGTGACTCACTTATTACACAGTCTAATTTACTAACTAATAAATAATGTTGTACCTATAATGAAATATAACGAGCCAAATAAACAAGAAAGTAGGACGAGTAGAGATGTAAAACAAATAAACAGACAAGTTGGTTACAAAGCGAACACAAAAGAGGACTTATATAAATAACAATGTACGTTCTCATTAAACAGAACATAATTTGAAACAGTAAAAGAATCTCGTAAATAAATTAATACAATTGTTTCTAAATATTTTTGCCCGAAAGCAATATACCTAATTCCATAATGTTTATCATGTATAAAATTTAGCTAACCAAATTAGGTTTATCTTTGTTATATCGTCTAGCCGTAAACTTTCTGTTTTTCCTGGTACAATTTACAACTGTTTCCCGAAACTGGGGTTTAGGCATGTAGTTCATTACTGACGGGTCAAATGCATGCAAATTACAAGTTTGATCTGAATGGAATCTTTATTCATTTCTATTATGCTCAAAATAATCGTTTTTTTTTTAAGACAATCACCCAAGGATAAGCAGCCTACTCGGTTTAAAATTGAGATTAAAGGTCCTCTCCCGAGCAAACGTCCTTGAGCATTCGTTCCATACATTTTCGGGGCAAGAGTTCCGGCGGGGATATGCAGAGGTTTATGAATAATTTCGATAAAAAATCTGTTTTAGGTCTTCTTGAAAATTTAAACTACCAAAACATTCCTTATTAATTTGTATACCTAATAGCGTAAGTTGAAATTAATGACGCCCACATTATAAAAAAAATTAAAGAACAAGAGTGACTATATTATTCCTTCATATACTTTTACCAAAGTAACTATATCCTTTTTTCAAAATAGATCCTTCCTTCCTTACATAATATGTAGTATTTAAAACAAAGTCGCCCGCCGCTATGTCTGTACGGAATAAACTCTAAAACTACCGAACGGATTTCGATGAAATTTGGTATGGAGATAGTTTGAGACTATAGGAAGGTTTAAGGCTAGTTTTTTCGAGAAAATATAAAATAAATCTGATAAAACTCTTTCCGCGAGCCCAGTTTCCTAGTTGTCCCAGCTTCTCTAATACCCATAACTACTCCAGAAAATGTGGATACTAAAATACATTATTCTTATATTAATAATATTTTATTTAGAAATCAGGTGGATAGGGGTACTTCTACTAGTTTATTTATTAATCCACCTATCCTGTGTATAAGTCCACTCTTAGTGGCTTTAGTTATTATTCTGAGAAGCTACTCGCCTAAGCCGATTACGCACTAATGCTCGGTTTCTAAGGTACTGTTATCGGCAGTTTATTTATTCTATTCGTTAGCGCTATTGGTTCGATAACCCATGAAACTGCGTTTCTGAACCGCGCAAACAAAGATACTTATTTTAACTTAGCCAATTTTTGCCGTTTATCTAGTCTATAACTATTTGACGAGTCATTTTACGACAAACGTCAACTTGATATGTATAAGTTAACAATATAAAGGAACTGAGGTCCTGGGTTAGAATCCCGGGTCGAGCCGAAAACATTTGTGACTTGATATTTCCATCTTAAAAATTACTCAGTCGCAGCTCACAGTCAGTAAGTTGGCGATGTGATACGCTCGTGCCTCGGGAAGCACGTAAATCCGTTGATCCTGAGAGGCTACTGCAAAAAACGAAATCCGTTGTTTCAGGTGACGGATCGCACGTTTTCTTACTACGAAGTGTTACGGATCTGACGACGGATTCGAAGACGGATCAGATGTTCGGATTTTGACACTAATGACATTTTTACTTTCGTTGGCCCTACTTTGAAAACCAATTTGACATAAAATACGTCGTTTCTTCGTTCGGATCATAATAAAAAAAAAAATCAATAAAAATAATAAAATAATAATTGGATCCGAAAGTAACGGTGACGGATCCGAAGTAATTTGGTAGTAAGGTTAAATCCGAAGTTCGTCGTTTCTTCGTTTCGGACCGACGTTTCGGATTTCGTTTTTCGCAGTAGCCTCTCTTCGCCTGAGAGGCTACTGCGAAAAACGAAATCCGTAGTTTCGGGTGACGGATCGCACGTTTTCTTACTACGAAGTGTTACGGATCCTTCTTTATGAAGAGTTGTTGCGTGACGAAAGTGTTGAGCGAAGTCGGAAGCGTCGCAAACTGCGTGAAACCTTTGTTCAACGGTGATGGATCCGAAGTAATTTGGTAGTAAGGTTAAATCCGAAGTTCGTCGTTTCTTCGTTTCGGACCGACGTTTCGGATTTCGTTTTTCGCAGTAGCCTCTCATATCTCTCTCCGGTCATGTCGAGTTGCCGTCTCACCGGACTATAAGAGTGAAAGAATAGCGAGTGCACCTGAGTATTGCGCACACACTTGTGCACTATAATATCTCCTGCGTACCTGGCTGATCTCCATTGAGATTGACCGTCGTGGCCGAAGCTGGCTAGGAGGATAACGTTTTTTGAAGTATCTCTAGGCGTTGATTTATGTTAAAAGAATTTATTTTTGTATGTACAATAAGTAATAGTTACAAATCTTAATAATAAAATCAATTTTAAAGTCGACTGCTAAAAAAGAGTCACATAGTAGCAAAATAAGGAACCGGTTATCGGGTTCATAGTTGTCGAATGCTTTTTTATGTGTTCAGAAATACAGTGGTAGTTAACCGTCGTTTATGTTAAGTTTAACTTTGATGGATCAATAGGTAGTAAAAGTTTAACTGGGAGATTAAGAAATTGGGCATAAGAGACTAATTCGTAGGTCTTATGTATTTTTTTAATGTTCTAAATGTCATTTTAATGGCATAAATCTAAGTAAATAACACTTGAACATTTCCCACAAACATAACTTGTTTGTCGGCTCTAAATACAAAGGCTCGATTTTAAAATATACATTTACGTCTAGCCGCCATAACATTGAAATAAAATGGTGGGTGTCGTATAAAAGCCATTTTCTTTACGCTCAGCGTGTCTTAACTTTGATGTCCGCTCCCAGAGTAAGTGTAATACGTGGTCAGTCACACGTCCAATTTATTATCCTAAATATTCTGTTCATGTGTCTACCTATTTATTATGTTTACTTAATGTCTACATCGTGAGAATAACCTCAGAAGATTTACCATGTCTGAACGCAAGCCCGTGACATCACTTATGTTGATTTATTTTAGTTGCATGCTCGTTGTTCCGAGCGCATCTTCAGGAGACCTCTGCACTATGATTTTTTCATCATGTAAGCAAATAGGGTAATTTGTTTTCATACTTGGGTGTCTCGGTGTTTGTGTTTTCTTGATAACTTGCTGTCTTTACTGGCGTTATTTTTCTTAAAGCCTTTAGTTTTATGGAATTATACAACTAAGGCATATATTGTTTTTATTGCTACTTAATTACGAGACGAGCATGCCGCTGGCCTGGTGGTATGCGATGCGTCCACCGCAGCAGTAACACAATACAGAACTTTGAAGTATCTAGTAGGTACTGCCTAGCACTCCACTACGCTCTTCATCCTGAGACAATGGATGTTAAAATAAAAATAAAAAATACTTTATTCATCACGTAGGCGAACATAGTAGCACTTATGATAAGTCGAGACACATTTAATTATTTATTACTAGCTTTTGCCCGCGGCTTCACCCGCTTTAAAAAGTTTTTCCGGGATAAAAGTCCCGCTTTACATTTTCCTGGGATAAAAAGTAGCCTATGTGTTAATCCAGGACATGATCTACCCGTGCGCCAAATTTCATCGAAATCCGTTCAGTAGTTTTTGCGTGAAAGAGGAACAAACATCCTTACATCCAAACATCCAAACATCCAAACATCCATACATTCTTACAAACTTTCGCCTTTATAATATTAGTAGGATTAGTCACTTATATAACTACAGACATTTTTATTACGAGTAAAATAAATGATGAAAAATAAAAAGTAAGAAGCCAGCTCGGGCTGGTTAAGTCTCACAATGCACAGTAATTACGCTGGCTACAATGTCCTTCAAACCGGAATACAACAGTCCATACACTGGCTGCTTGGCGGTAGAAAAAGACACTGCGGTAGTACTTACCAAGACGCACCCTCGCATACGAGTTACATACCACCAGTAAATAAGGCTTATAATTTTAACATCAATTCTTAACTTTATCATAATTATCCTACGTTAATGACCTAACGTACCTTCGTATATTATACACATCAAATTTAATATAATATAGTTGAATCATTAGTCTGAATTACAGTATATAAAAATATACCTTTTTTGGTAATTAGATAATACTATGTTGATTATTTACAAAGCTTTGATCATGTGAAACGTCCAAAGCATAAAATTTCGGGGCTGTAAAATTGATTAAATAAATTACCCATATTTGCTGCAATTATGGTTACATTTTTTAAACTTTGTGTTATAAGAACGGTCTGGATATAGAAGATGCTCGCGGCCCCGCCCGCGTGAAAAAGTTTTTCCGAGACAAAAATATTTTCCCGGGATAAAAAGTAGCCTATAGCACTCAGGAGTTATGTAGCTTCCTAGTAGTGAAAGAATTTTCAAAATCGGTTCAGTAGTTCCTGAGATTAGCGCGTTCAAACAAACAAACAAACAAACTCTTCAGCTTTATAATATTAGTATAGATATATTTCGCGTCGGCATGCAGAGGTTTTGTGGTTGCATCGTTGTTTCGACGACTTCCTGGCGCTCCAACGTCAGCTATTGCATTGATTCTAGCCTGCGTTTTGGCAACTCTGAAATTTGGAAATGGCGCGATGCTGAATCGATTTTCTAAGTGCGAAGGTGTGAACTAGACTTTTCCTATCGAACAATAAAAGAAAAATGTTAAAAATAGCTTGTGACAATATCATTGTGTAATTTTTAGGATAAAATGTAAGTTACTTTTAATACTTGGTCTATCTGTTTGATAAATTTCATCAAAATCAGTATGGTTCATGCGTTTTATGTCTGCAATACAAATATCTTAACACATTTTACTGTGATAATTATAAGATTCGTGATATAAGGAACTCTCAAATTCGACAAAGATTTTTCATAATTCCTTCTATTTTATTACATTTCGTAAGATGCTTAATCTGTAATAACTTTTAGATCAGTTTTATGGTACAGTAAAAACTTGCAATTCAAATGTTCGACAAGGAACGTCAGCGAAACTCAAAGCCAGTTTTAATGGATTGCATCAGACGCAACTGTTTTAAAGGATTAAAAAGCAGATCTTTTGCATTTTAACGGGCGCCATAATCTCGGGTTATTTAAATTAGGCAATTAAATGTTCGAATTTATTTTTAAAACTTGTATATTTTATAAATAATAAAAGATTTTTTATTCTTTTGCATATAATTTTCTTTCTCTAAGACGAATAATGGTGGTAGGTCTCTTATATGTAAGAGGCCGTCTGGGTGGGTACCACCGCAATGTCTATTTCTACCGTCAAGCGGCAGTGTGCATGCACTGTTGTGTTTTGGTTTGAAGGACATTGTAGCAAGTGTAACTACTGGACATAATGAGACTTAACATCTTATGTCTCAGGATGACGAGCGCAGTGGAATGCCACACAGTACTTTGTAACTCAAGGTGCTGTATGGTGTTACTACTGTTTATGGGTGGTCGTATCGCTTACCATCAGGAGAACGGCATGCACGTCTCGTCATTCAAAGCCATAAAAAAAAAAACTCCAGAAAATTTATCCCCTATAGGTGATTTACATTACCTAGGTAGGCAGCTCACATTAGGTTAGCTGCTCGCATAACTAAGCCACATCCTATCTGCAACACGGTTGAAGAAGTGTTGTGCTGAACCCACTTTGAACTAGGATAAGACCAGATGGAAAGAAAGATATGGTAAATCTTCGTCTCTCTAAGATAAGTTCATCTACATTGATTCAATCACACACTTAATATTTTAATCTGAGAATAAAATGTGAACCTCGTGATTCGATCGATGTATCAAGAATAATTAATAATGATTTCTTATGTTTACGCGAATGTTCGACATTGAAATAAAGATTTTAGTGGATTTTTCGCGATAAACGAAGATTGCAGCTTTCATGGTCACAAATCACAATGCGGAAGATAATGAAGCAATTTAGAGTATTTGGTTATGTTTGACTTGGTACATTATTTTAGATGTAACAGAAAATAATACGAAAAAGAAATTCTTCTGTGACTTCAGCATTAAAATCGATTGAAAAATAAAATAGCTATTCAATTTCGAAATATTCTTGTGAGCAAAAGTGAGGGCGTGGTGGGGATATCGCGCTATCTCTTTCGCACGCGCGCAGTGTTAGGGCCGACGGCTCTTGGTGACGTCACAGCCTAGTATTGCTGTTATTTGACAGCTACCCCTACCACTACATTTCAAAGCTTTATAACTTACTATTGCGCCAATTTTGAAAATTCTTTTTCCATTATATTTTGGATAGCATACGTTTTTCATAATAGTATTTAAAAAAGTTGTCAACTACCCTATTAATCAACACGGAATGACATAATACAGTCATAATATTACCGTAACAATAAAGGTCTTCTTCGCAACTTCGAAAAGTTTAGCCGCAACTTATCTGCGCAGTCTCGCAAATTGGATTGCAATTTTTCCATAGCGGTAAAATTTTATAAACAGACCGACTGAAGAGGCGACGAGTCGTCCAATTAATAAGTGTCTGTGTAATAAGACTGCAAGCCTCGAGCTCTTTTTAAATGTCCAAATGGATATTCGGGTCATTAAACAATTCCTTATTTACATCTCGAGCTTCGCAAATTAAGTTCGCTTAAATGCCGTCGTCGGTATAGATGCTTAGCGGAAATTCTTCTCTATCAAACATTTTATTCTACTTTCCTTTGTCCATTACGGTTTATCTTCGCCCTCAAAGAAATTCATTTTGTAATAAATATTTATACTATTTTTTGTTTGGACGACAAAGGTATTTATTTGTCTCAAATACCGAAGGTATTTCCATTTCTTTTTAATGGCTGAGGAATGAACATTACTTACATTGAAAGGAAAAGGTTGTTAAAATGAACTTAGATTTCTGAGAATATTTATATAAAAATATTTTAATACAATATGTCCAAGATAAATCAGCTTAGGACTTATTAAGATAAGTAATTAAATTAATTATAATAATTTGATTTTATTATAATAATTTTTTTTTCAGACTGATCAAAAATAATTTTTCGGAACTTTTAATATCAAATATATTACCTAACGAACCGGGCCAGTGAACTCGCGTACCGTGGGTTCCGTACAAATTTGTAGGTAAGGTATCCAAGTAATGACATGATCTACAATTTTTGCTATAAGAGCATAGAACGTTTGACAGTTCGAGTCAGTTGGTCATTGCCTCTGTGCCGGTCGTTCGCTTGGTGATATTTTTTGTGAAAGTATTTCTGTAAAGTCAGTGGTAGGTACATATTTTTATTTAAAACAAAACCGTTGCAGTTTCTAATACAAGTATATAAGTTCGCCAAAATTAATGATTAAATTATTTAAATTTAAAAAGTTCATAATAGAAAATTCGCTTTTTTGTTATGAAAGTACATATGTAAATTTTCTCCTTTACATGTACATACTCCTTTACATAGATTACTTCTTACCAAATTACATGATTCTAGGTCAACGGGAAGTAGTACCCTATAATAGGTTTTGATTCCCTTCCGAAATGTGAAAACATGCGACATAAACGGTCATACTATTTTTTATACGAAAAGTGGGTGCACTAGTTGCGCCTCTGCCTACCCCTTCGGGGATAAAAGGTGTGAATGTATATGTATGTATACTATCTTTTGATTGTGTTGACTTAAATGTTTGAATTTTCACGGCCGAAAGAGACGATAGACCCGAGTATTTGGTATAAATTTCAACTTAATACCTCTGAGCGTTCTTAAGAAAAAGGGTCTTAAAAGACAGACGGACCAAGGGACAACAAAGTGATTCAATAAGGGTTCCTTTTTTCCTTTTGAAGTAGGGAACCCTAATGAATTTCTATAGAACCTACAGTTAATTACACTTCATTAGGGCGTATCACTTAACGAAACAAATAAAGAAAAGTGTGGATGCGCCATTTCATATGCAGTCTACTATACTGATCAACACATTAATGATAATTTGCTTGATTTCCGCTACTTTTATTTTTCATAACAATAAGGTAGGTTGATTAGTCCTATGTTTGATTTTGTAAATTATTTTATATGTAACAGAAAATAATACGAAAAAGCAATTCTTCTGTGAAATCAGCATGAAAATTGGTGGAAAAATATAACAGTCGTTCGTATTCGAAATACTGTTGTGAGTAAAAGTGGGGACGTTCGCACATTACACTTATTTATTTTTTATTGTTTTATTTGTCGGAAGGCTTAAAGACTAATAACATGTATAGAATATTTTTAAATACATAGTAACTTAAATTGCTAATTACAAGTCTCCACCTATAAATAATCAAGTAAAAACATGTTTTTTACACTTAACAACTTAAATGACGTACTCTGTATCGGGTTTTCTAAACCAAGTGACGTATTTGACTTAATGTAATCGAATTTCCATAACGAGAACAAAATGCTATTGCTTATGGTATTGTAGTGACCGTTTAATTAAATATTATCAAGAGGTGAAATATTATTTGGCTTAAGCGACATTTTTTTGCGATATGAAGTTACATATATTTTATGTTTAGAATCAGGAAAACATACTAATAGTATTCTGTTCTCGTTATGGAAATTCGATTGCATTAAGTCAATTACAATAATTTTATTTAGAAATCCCGACAGAATACGTCATTTAAGCTTAATAGCACGCCTCAAGACTCATCAAAACATTCTTTTAATCATAATTATAAATTAAGCCTAATTAGCATTACAGAAAATTAAATTAAATGTAATTGAAATTTAAAATTTCGGAATTATCTTCATAAATAATTCAATACATGGGATATTTTTGCGGTAAAACATTATATAAATCTGTTTACGAATGTTTAATCACGGGCAAGGCTGCCGATGGCTTCACATGCATTTGCATCTTTAGCATTGCAAATCATGTTGCGCAACATTTGTGGAACATTGTTTAAAATTTTCAAAAGTTCAATTACCATGACACCTGCACATAGGACTTACTCTGGTTACTCTTTTATGAATGTTTTATGGATTCTTGCGCACTTTAATACCATTTGGGTATTCTAAACCGTCAAGTTTCAACTTTAATGAAAGTGGAATATTATCTTTCTGACGCTAAATCAAGGCTATATTATATTATGTACAATACTCATTCATAATAATGCTTAATATTTTTAGGTTTTAAATTACACATATAGCATATGGTATCTAGCTTAACTTTATTTTTTTTATACTGTTCTAATTTACAATTTATTACGTTTTCTCTGTAAAAACAAAAAAAATATATTTGTGCCAGTTTCTCTGAACGATAATATCGGTATGAAAGGGATGAAACGGCGTAGTTTTTACATGAAAATTGTTCTATGAAGCAAAGTAAGTTCTGACGCGTCATGATTGCTCATAAAACAGTCCGTGCGAGGGAATTTAATAAAAAAAAATATTTAAAAATCTAACTGCGTCAATATCTGCCAACTTTATTAAATTCATTGAAGAACTGAAAAGATACGGACGGAATACCTACGCACGGCAAAAAGGGGGTGTACTAGTTACCCCTTCGGGGATTAAAGCCGTATGTGTATGAGTGTGTGTATTGATTTAGCCTAAAGTGACGTGTCGTACTTGAAGAAAACAAAATTAAAAAGATCACCTCCGATAGTCCTTATAATATTGCCTTCTTGAAATTTATTGTCGTACAAGTAAATCTTACACACCTACTTTATCGCCTAAATCCGGGTTTATTTGTATCAAGGATTCCAACATCCAACAGTATTCTTTTAAAAATTCAGCGATACCTGCCAAGATTCGAAACACAAATTCGCTCTGAAAAGGTAAGTTTATCCATAAATCTACGACCTCTACAGCAATATACAAAGATATAGATAAAGATTGTTCTTTCAAGCCGAAAAATATTTCCGACTCAACGAAGTATGAATTATCAAAGACTAGGCTTCGTTGTTTTTACTTACGTAGCAAAACGATCTTGTTAGTGTGCTACTGTAAATAAATCTAAACGCTATAACTAAGGTTGTATTCTTTAATGGATGAAATTGACACTTTTTATTGACTATTATGTGATAGCAGCTTTGCTCGCGAAATAAGCCTTTTCCGTTACAAAAATACATATATAACGGTCGCAGCTAGCTTCGACAAACTTCGGGATTACTTGCCGTATATACTGCTACTAGCTTTTGCTTTTTCACTCGCACGAAAGATTTTCTTCGATAAAAGTCCCGCAATAATTTTTTGCGTACAAAAATACGCTATACGTTTTTACATAAAAAGTAGCTTAAAACCTTTCCAAGGTCTCGAACTATCTCCATACCAAATTTCATGAAATTCATTCGGTAGTTTTTGAGTTTATCGCGTACAAACTTCGCAACTCCTTTTTACCCGCTTACGGGACGAATTTCAATAAAATACGAAACACATCTTCCATCAATTTTGTTTAAAAAGGTTTATGCAAAATTCAAAATAGATTGGACCAAGGAATCACGTCCCATCCAAACTTTGCCCCCTTTTTCAGGGGTAGAATAACTTTTAGGGTTAGAATTTCGGAAAATCCTTTCTTATCAGATGCCTACGCCATACTAACAACACACCCTCTAAGTTTCAGGTCTTTACGGTTAGCGGTCTAAGTTGTGCGTTGTTCCGTCAGTCAGTCATTCAGGACAAAGAATTTTATAATATGTATACTTAAATAGAATAGTTCCCGACAACGTCACATATACGCACCGCCAATCGGAGTCCACCACGGGTTAACCCCGTGAACTCCCTTAAGGAGTTGAGCGAAGAAAGAAATAGTGCAGCGCTCAGCAGAGTACGCATTATGTTACGAGCGTGGCAACGGCGTGATGAAAATTTGATAAGTTAAATATGTCTTTAACACTTTTACCAAAATATATATTGTCAGGATAACAGTTTTGTGAGAGTATTTGTAACGGTATTTGTAGCGTACTGACCAGTTATGAAAACCAGTCTAAATGTCAAACGAATAGTGGAAGTGGTAGTTGGGTGTATAAAAAGGGTGCCATATCAATGCTCACTCTCTTTCGCGCTCAGTCTCGCAGTCAATCTCAGTGGCAGTTGAGAAGTTTATCATTGACTTCATACTGGTCGGTTGGTTGCTGATATCTTTGTAAAAGTATTTCTGTTAAATGTGTTTATGTAAAACCAGTGATAAATGTTTATGTAAAATCAGTGATAAATCATTATTCATTTTTAATCAACACCGCTTCTGTTCCTAACAGTATTTTCTATTTCCAAGTATCAGCGCAAGTTACACTTTATTATACCCAGTGATCCATAGCGCCATCTCTTTGACGTCAGCGCCATCTGCATAAAAATCAGATAAAAAATTTAAATATATCCCAGGAGAGCAAATTATCTAGTTTCATGGTCTATCCATGTGCCAAATTTTATTATGGTTTGCAATTGCGATTTGCGAACAATTTTCAACCTTAGAGACATTAATTTAACACCGACCCACAGAAGCGTATGATGTGTCTTCAATACGCAATTATGGCGATAGCTTTCTATACAAGCACATAATGCTGCCTATCTCAGACGCCACATACGCTTACCCTTTGTTTGGTATTTGGCTTTGAAAATGGCTAGGTATAGTCGCATGGTTGCTCATAATATATAGATTATATGGTAACGCAATCGACGTATAATTTTAATTGGAAGTTAGTCCAAAGAGTATTATAATACTACGGAAAAGATAAACTGACATAGAAATCTCGGGCTGTCACCGAATGAAAACATAAAAGTAAACATAATTTTTTTCCCTAAGCAAACGCGCTACTATTGCACCTATACTTGGTGACTTTATATTACGCGCACCATGTTTTCGCAAAGAATTCTAGTTGTCCTTTCGAGTCGAAAAAATTATTCCTTCACGATTTATGCTTAAATTTTTTCATTAATCTATTCAAAAGAAATTATGTACATGCTCTACGGATGTTGAGAGAAATCTCTTTATTCATAATCGACTGCCTCGGTGGCGTAGTTGTATTACAGTACGACTGCAAAGCTGAGGTCTCGGGTTCGATCCCCGGGTCGGGTAAAGTGGTATTGAGTTTTTCTATTCAGTATTAGCTCGGAGTCTATCACATCATGGGACGGAATAACGGCGAAAAGTGGGTGCACTAGTTGCGCCTCTGTCTACCCCTTCGGGGATAACAGGCGTGTGTGTGTGTGTGTGTGTGTGTCATAATCGAGAAATTTCTGTAACAATCCCGTAAAACCATTGATGTATTAAAAAATACATCAATGCGTAAATCATTTAAAAATGTTCAGTTATCATTCCATGTCGAATTAGGGGTAGGGAATAATTCTTTCGGTGCCGTCGTAAGGACGACAGATAAAGCGACTCAGGCTTCAGAGCAAGTCAGTGGAGAATGATATATTGTATCTATATTCACGTTTAACTAGCGAGCAGTTTCTTGGGATATCGTGTTTTATCTGTGCCAGGACGTGTTTGATTTTACAATTGGGTTCATAGAACGTGTTATTTAAGTATTGTAACCCAATGTACTGTTACTACTTTTCACTTTACTATTTATTGAAGTTATACTTCTAGGCGCGTTATGAAAAAAATATGAGAGTGAAATTTTAATATACGCGCACATCTCTGTAACGTAAAACGTTGAAGCTGTTTAACGAAACTAAGTATTTGATAAACATTAAAAGTGAAAATTGAATTAAGAATATAAATATTTAAATAATGTATAAATTGAAATTCAATTTTTGAATTTATTATTAAATTTATTCATTTACTTTTATAATATTAAATAATCAAAAGTAAATATTTAAAATTAAGAATCTTATAATATTTAGTACAAATTGTGTCACATATATTTATTATTCTCCAAATTCAAATTTAAACTGAACTTTATTGACTGTGTTGACCATCCTTTCCCAGTCCTTTTATCATTTTATTATAATGAATTATTTGCATGCAATTAAAAACTATTTTTAATGATGCCAAAGAAGTATAACTTCTCACGCGCGTACATAAGTACACGCTCAGATTTTTTTTTATAAAGGTTTGTGTATTATTTTTTGCAATGTGATTATATTTTAAAATGCCGCCAGCACCATTTCCGGACAGATATGACCTGGCGATCTTCAAAAAAAGAGCGTATGCCCATTTAAAAGGCCGGCAACGCAACTTTATACCTGTGGTATTACAGATGTTCATGGGCGGCGGCACGGCGGCGGTGATCACTTGCCATCTGGACCACATGAACCGCATGCTCGTTTGCTCCCTATATCATTAAAATAAAAATAAATAAATACCTACTAGTAAACGTACCGAATTATTTGTTGTTATGGCAAATATCAACATAATGGAATTCATAACAATGCACGACTTAAACATATGCGCTCCAGTTACTGAAAAATTAATAAGATAGGGTCTTTGAAAATGTAACCCTATTAGGTTAAATCCTGCATGACACATTTACCGTACGTTAACAAAAGCAAACGAAATGTATTATTACTTAGTTTTCTGTTATTAAGCGAACCCAAACAAAATTTAAAAGCAATTTGTTAAGAAATATAGTAAGGAGATGCTCGGTTAAGCATTTCTTTAAGCCACCGAAGCAATTCAATGTATTAATAATTAGTACGAAAGCTGTATAAAATGCACTTCCTAGTTATAGTTATAGATTTTCAAATTACCAAAAACGTTAACATTTTCGCGCGGGCTCTAATGGATATTACGCCTTACAGATATTCAGAATCATTCGTAAAATTAGGTACACGAGAAATAAAGGGTTCCATTGTCGAAACAGTTAGACATGGCTAGAAATTTTTGAGGTCGTCGCGCGAGGAATTCTATTAAAGTTAAAATATGTTACAACATGATGATACTTGTAATAGATGTTTCTGTAAAAGCATCGTTGCGCATTGTGAAAAGGGACGTTTCTTATAAAAACATTTTGTGTTTTCAATGCAATCCAAATTTTAGGTTATGGTTCTATCGCTGTCAGGCGATTATTTTGCCAATGTCAAAGTAGGAAAGCAGTAAAGACAAGGACAAATTTTGATAGGTCTAATCATAGGGGTTATATTGTCTGTGACTGTTGAGCGGCGAATGAAGCACTGGCAATAGATTTTATTTAAAAGCACCACGCATAAAACTCACAAATGTAAATAACAAAAACTTGTGTCTTATATAATAGGAGACAACGAAACTCTCCTGTTGATAAACTATCTAATATTGAATTACAGAGGACTGTCTGGCATTTCACTACGTCGCTCTGTAATATAGAATGTTCACTTCAGGTCTCATGAAAGACTTTCCTGATGAAAAATTCTTGAAAATGTAGCTTGATATTTCTTTAGTTGACTTACTATATCCGTTATATTAAGTGATCCGGTCAACAACTAGAACGTTGGGATAACATGCTCTCCTTGTGTGCACACTCAAGATTTTTCCATTAAGTACGGTCGACCATTCAAGATCCGACCGCACTTATTATTGCTTAATCATATTTTATCCGTAGTGTGTTGTGAGATTTTGTAAATATTTGCTTTCTTACTTAATTTAGAGATACTGGAGGTACTGGATGTAGGAGGTTAAGATGGATTTAATAGAGAAGTGAATTGCCTATTAAGATACATATCAATGTGTCTCGTATGGGAGGTGCTGTCTAGGTACCACCGCAATGTCTATTTCTACCGCTAAGCAGCAGTGTACATGCACTGTTGTGTTTCGGTTTGAAGGAAATTGTACCCAGCGAAATTAATGAGCTTTATGAGACGGAACATCTTACGTCTTAGGGGACGAGTGTTTCGTCATTTAACTGCAATAAAAGTAAACATTCATTCAAACTACTCATTTCGATAACTGATGATTTTTTTCATGAATCAATCTTGTGGTATATTTTATCAGAATATATTACCATCATTTTGGTCAAATTATCGCATGATTCAATGCAATTCAAACGTTGTTTATAAATTAATTTCATGTTATACAAACCTTAATTTATAGAGGAATGTATTTAGTAATCAATTTTAACGTTAATATAATAGGAACACCGATTGCTCTTCATTGCAGAGAATATTTCCTCTAAATATTTAATATCTATGTATATGGGAAATGCCTCGGTGGCATAGTTGTATCACGGTACGACTGCAATGCTGAGGTCTCGGGTCGGGCATAGTCATATTGCATTGTTCTACCTGAGTAGAACAATACTGGTACTGATACCAGCCCCGTGTCTGGCGACGTCGTCGTCACGGCGTGGTATGGCGCTAGGTTCACCCCTGTCATATCATGGGACGGATTACGCCCGGCAAAATGTGGGGTGCACTTAGTCGAGTCTCTGCCTACCCCATCGAAGAAAAAAGGCGGGAGTTTCAGCGTGTGTCCATAAGAAAAGCAACTGTTGGGCTTGATCTAATATGAGGGTACTTAACAAGGAAATGATCGTCGACCACGCATTAACGAGTCCGCGCTGTACGTAATCGGGTCATTAGTTTGATTGTTTTGGAGTTTGACAAACGCTTTGCATTCGTAATAAGTCGGTGCTTGTGTGGATCCGAGTTAATTAGGGGCGAGTTCCCGAGGGCTGTTTCGAGCATTCTCTGCATTATTGATAAGCAGACATGGCACTAGTACCTTTCAAACTTTCAACTATAAAATTCCACATTTTAGAATGTGTGTTTTGTCTGGCATGTCAATTTGTCTTGTGGAATCTAGTTCATTTGTTTGTACTGTTTAGAATTTATGTTGAAATCTGGTCGAAACTCAGAGTAGAATGATTAAATATAATAAAAGAGTTATTTACTTCTTTGACATATGTAAATCTTGTATTACTTTTTATTAATATTATAAACTAGGTGTTACTAGCGGCTTTATCGTCATCAAAGGCATTTACGCTAGAAAAGTCGCTAAAACATAGTACGACGCCAGCGCCGTCTATTCAATAAATCATTTTACATGGAAGTAAAATAACACTTTGAAATGTAGCCCGTGTTGAACCAAGACACGATACACATACATATAGACTCACGCCTTTATCCCCGAAGGGGTAGGCAGAGGCGCAACTAGTGCACCCACTTTTCACCATTATTCCGTCCCATGATTTGGTAGGGGGCGAGCCTATCGCCATATCGGGCACAAATTCCAGACTCCGAGCTGATACTGAATAGAAAAACTCAATATCACTTTGCCCGACCCGGGGATCGAACCCGAGACCTCGGTATTGCAGTCGTATCATAATACAACTACGCCACTGAGGCAGTCAAGACACGATGCTCTAATCCTATACCAGATTTCATCCAAACCCGTTCAGTTGATTCTGCTTTTACTTCTTCTAAATATACCTCAATACAAAAAATCTGATTCCCTCAATCTTTCAAATTAATAATATTAAAAGGATAAAATAAGATTAAATACGAACTACCCATCCTTCATTTTCGTGAAATAATATAATATTATGTATACATGTGGCATAACATATGATCAAAGATATTCAAACTCTGTACCTATACATGACGTACGCATAATACTCACTATATAGGAAGTGTATATACTCTGGAATCGCTGCGTGTAAGTTTGTATGCAAAGGAGTTGGCGTCATGCAAAACGTTACGTGCTCGGAAATCTGAGGTAGATTTTCAAAGCTTTCTCTATTGTTATAGACGACGAAGCCAGCCCTTTGAAAAATAATGTTCTGACGTGTACGTAAGTTAGGGTTACCATACGTCTACACATGTGGCTTTGTGACTGCGGCACAGTTAATTAATAATTTAGTTATAGTCTACTGGGATACGGGCCTGGAGCCTAGTGCAGTGACCGCTGTAAATACACATACATATACACTCACGCCTGTTATCCCCGAAGGGGTAGGCAGAGGCGCAACTAGTGCACCCACTTTTCGCCATTATTCCGTCCCATGAAGTGATAGGGGGCGAGCCTATCGACATATCGGGCACAAATTTCAGACTCCGAGCTGATACTGAATAGAAAAACTCAATATCACTTTGCCTTACCCGGGGATCGAACCCGAGACCTCAGCTTTGCAGTCGTACAAATACCGCTGTAAATAGATTTGTAATAATAATATTTTTTTTGTGACAATAAAGATTATTATTATTATAGTTAAAAACAATTTAGTTGTCCCGTAATAGTAAGCGGATAACATACGTTGCGAATTAAAAAGCACTTCCGAATTTTTCCACTCGTCACACATCCGTCATCAAAAGTTTAAATGCCCCAATTTTGTTTCAGGGAATTATGGCAACCATTTGTTGTACAAAGGGGTATGTGAAAAGTCGGTGCCTGTTTATTTTAATGCCATTCCATACTGTTTCAAATGTTTAATTGGAATAACAATTAACTTGGAATTTAATTTGAAATAATGTTTAACGTGTATGTACGTCTGTGTACGTTTCTAAAAAATAACTAAAATCTCAACGGTTATTTATTTCAATAGTAATACTAATATAACGTTCATGTAAAGTCAGCCTCGGTGGCGTAGATGTATTACAGTACGACTGCAAAGCTGAGGTCTCGGGTTTGATTCCCGGGTCGGGCAAAGTGATATTGAGTTTTTCTATTCAGTATCAGCTCGGAGTCTGGAATTTGTGCCCGATGGCGATAGGCTCGCCCCTTATCACATCATGGGACGGAATAATGGCGAAAAGTGGGTGCACTAGTTGCGCCTCTCCCTTCGGGGATAACAGGCGTGAGTGTATATGTATGTATGTATGTAAAGTCAGCCACATAAGCAGCTGAACAAGTTCAAAATTACAAATCGCCTATACGTTCATTTTAATTTAAACATTTATTTTCCTTGTGTACAGTAAAGTAAATTCCTTTAATTATATTTTTGTGATGATAGAACAAAAATTGTGAGATCACAAAAGTGTAAAGGCGTTTTAAAGTTTGAATTTGTTGAGCCATTTATGTCGCTGACTGTACCGTCTTTCATTTAATTTACCTTGAATTTTTGTTACAGCGTCAAATATTGTTTGAAGGAAAGAGTTTTATTATATGTATTATATATTTCTACCGCCATGCAGCAGTGTGCATGCACTGTTGCATTTCGGTTTGAAGGACATTATACCCAGTGTAACTACAGGACATAATGAGACTTAACATCTTATGTCTCATGGCGGCACCACACTTCGTTATGCGTTATTTGATAAGGGGCTACGCTATATTTGCCCAATTATTTGTTATGTGAGTGAACAACAAACATGCCATCCACACTTGGTGCCGGCCTGCCAAACATGCCAAATATATTCGTATGTGGCTTGTGAACAAAACTGAATGAGTGAACGAAGTGTGGGCAGTCAACACGCATATTCGGCTTATTCGTGTCCTTTGAAGTGTGTCAAAAACCGACAAGTGAACGGATAAGCTTATTTGCTATTTGCGCTTATGCGTTATTCGTGCGAATAAAGCAAATATAGACGAATGAGCCCTCCACACTTCGTCACATGCGGGAGAATAACGCGCATAACAAATAGCACATAGCGAAGTGTGGTGCCGCCATCAGGATGACGAGCACCGTGGAATGCCACACAGTACTTTGTAACTCAAGGTGCTGGATGGTGTTGCTACTGTTTATGGGTGGTCGTATCGCTTACCATCAGGCGAACGGCATGCTCGTCTCGTCATTCAATGCCATAAAAACTATCCGTAAAGGTTATAATACCATTAAGATTGAAGAGTAATCAATGTGTTTTTTATGGCCTATATTACGACTTAAACTAAAAGATTGCCTAAATCTCACGAGCTCCAAGAATATATTTACCAAAATGAATCTAAAGAGTATTTATGATAACGAAAAGCAATATCAGCCAGAATTTATCGAATATGCGTGTCCATGCACAGTTCACAAAATCCAATTTAGGGGTGATCAATATGCAATTCGTTCTAAGCAATAGAGCGTTATTGTGCTGGCGCAAGACAGGTATAAATGACAAATAAATTTAAACCAATTGCTGTAATAAATCTTAGTTATTACAATTACATGTGTTCACATTTTTCATTCCATGCATATCTCACAAAAGAAGATAAAGATAAAAACACCCTACATGGAGAAAAAGTGTGGTAAGGTAAGGCTCTCGTAAATTTCAGAGTTAGCTTTGTACATAACATTATATTTATTTATTTTATTTAAACTCTTTATTGTACTTCAAAGCATAAAGTATATATATACAATAGAGACAACACTATAACAAGAAGTACAAATGGCGGTCTTATTGCAATCGGCGATTTCTTCCAGACTACCCTTGGATAGACTTAGTTAACTAGGAAAAAGTGAGCGGGTGGTCCTTAACATGAGTTAAAGGGGATGGAAATATCTAAATGGATTATAGAACATCAATTGCGATTGTGATCCATGAAAATTCATTCGGTTTCAAGGTTTGTATCATCAAACTGTATAGTTTTAGTCCTGGTATCTCGTTTCGCTAACTGTGAAGGAAAACATCGTGAGAAAAGCTGTTAGGTATATACCTCAGAAGTTCTGTATAAAAATAAGCCGCACTAGGCCAGCGTGGTGGACTAAGGATTAAACCCTCTCAGTTGTAGTGGAGGCCCGTGCCCAGCACTGGGACAGTATATACAGGGCCTGGATTATAATTATTTATTTATTTATTTATTTACACTTTGTACACATGGTATACAGGCTGACTGCCTTGGTGGCGTAGTGGTATTGCGTACGCATTACGAGTACGATTTGCGCGCTGAGGTCCTTGGTTCGAATCCCGGGTCGAGCCAAAAAAATTGTGACTGGGTTTTTTCATCTTAAAATTTACTCAGTCGCAGCTCGGAGTCAGGAAGTTGGCGGTGTGATACCCCCGTGCCTCGGAAAGCACGTAAAGCCGTTGGTCCTGCGCTTGATCTCTCTCCGGTCATGTCGGATTGCCGTCTCACCGGACTATGAGAGTGAAGGAATAGCGAGTGCACCTGTGTATTGCGCACACACTTGTGCACTATAATATCTCCTGCGTACCTGGCTGATCTCCGTTGAGATTGGCCGCCGTGACCGAAACTGGCTAGGAGGATTTCATACAGGCGGACTTAATGCCATAGGCATTCTCTACCAGTCAACCTTAATTTGTTAAGAGTAAAGAAACTTCAATCTTACACTATTATTAATTCGACTCAATTTCACCTGCAAAATGCAAATCATATTCAGAGATGTACAAAAACAGCACACTGGTATAAACAGTGAGTGATACCTAGGACGCCATTATTAAAACGCTGCGTAATCAAGTTAATGAGGTTCATCGGGCGCAACATTTATTATTCTGTTCATATATTGCTACAAACATTCCCTGCATTGTTCCCTTGCATTATGAACATCCCTTGTCACTTGTAATAAATTATCACAGTTTTAAGCACTCAGCCTAGCAAAGAGAATGGCCCCTCTCTGAGC
Organism: Lapara coniferarum; assembly: GCA_949316025.1. Classification (NCBI taxonomy): domain Eukaryota; kingdom Metazoa; phylum Arthropoda; class Insecta; order Lepidoptera; family Sphingidae; genus Lapara; species Lapara coniferarum. The sequence goes on from OX438920.1 coordinate 8,313,344, forward strand.
TAATTTAATAAATCGTATTTTTATATTGGAAAAATAATTACGAAGACATTTTCTAAAGCGTATACTTTAATATAAAGATACAACGTCTTTAAAATGTTGGTGACGATTTACGTAAAAAAAACACGCAAATCTAAACTATGCAGCACTTCTCCGACAGTATTAAAACCATCTTCATGCAAATAATTCTACGTAAGCAAGCTCAAGCTCATCTCCACATCTTGTCTCTTGACATTTTATTTAAAACTTATAAACATTTTATGTATAAAGACTTCAATCCCAGACCTATTGCGTAACGTTTACCTTCATGTTATACGCGTTCATATTTGGGAAATTTTCCGTTCAAAGTATTTTTCACAGATCATGAATTAACTTTTTTGGCCGTATGAGAGTGTAAATGATTTTGTCGGAGCGTTCGGCTCATTTGAGCCCACTGGCTACCCGTGCCTTGTAGATATACAATCGGCCTCATAAGTAGCTGAAAAAAATCAAAACTTAAAATCGCGTCTACACCTTCGTGTTCTTACCAATTTTTGTTTTCTCGTCACAAAAATAATATAAAGGTGATTAACTTTACTTCGTGGTTTAAACGTGGACGATAGCCTAGTTGGGAATGGAACGGTCTGCCGAGACAATGTCCGGAGGTTCGAAACCCACGGCACCTCTGACTTTTCTAAGTTACGTGTGTATTGTTAATCAATTATCGTTCGCTTTAACGGTGAAGGAAAACATCGTTAGGAAACCTGCATACCTAAGAAGTTTCTTATAAGAACTTAAGAAGGTATGTGTCTACAAACCCGCACTAGGCCAGCGTGGTGGACTAAGGCCTAAACCCCCTCAGTAGAGGAGGTCCGTGCTCAACAGTGGGCAGTATAATAATACAGGGCTGGTTTTATTATTACATTATTATAGCTTTACTTCCCACAAATAAATAAAAATGTTTCAATTAAACTTAACGAGTGGAAGTGATTTGAAATTTTGAATTTGTTCAGGTAGTTATGTGACTGACTGTACCTAATGACGGCCATGATAATATTACGTGCCAAATGAAAGTGACCTCTCCTAATCAATTTATAACACACTTGACCCTTATATGTGATGATATGACTGTAACAATGAAAATTAAGACAATTATATAGTAATTTGGGACGCTAAATAAGTATGTATAATACTGTTATTACTTTGATGGTTCAATCTTGCTAACGATATTGTGAAATTAAATTGTGAGCAGATGTGCCTTAGTTTAGCAAAAACAAGGCCCCGGGGCTCGATGGCATCCCCGGGAGAGCCTGGGTATTAGCCATTGAGTACTTGGGTCCGAGGCTCCGCAGTTTGTACTCCGCCTGTTTGGAGCAGGGCGTCTTCCCGGAGCGTTGGAAAACCGGGAAGCTTGTCCTGCTGAAGAAGGAAGGACGGCCCGCAGAGTCGCCGTCGGCCTACCGGCCCATTGTGTTGCTCGACGAGGTCGGCAAACTCTTTGAGCGCATCGTACATGCTCGCCTCGTCGAGCACCTCGAGAGGGTCGGACCGAATTTGGCCGACGAACAATTTGGATTTAGGACATTTGAACATCGAAAACCACATCCAAATCGGATCAGTAGTTTTTGAGAAACTCGCGGCCATACAAATTTACATACATACAAACATACATGCATACATACATACATACGAATACAGAACCTCCTTTTTGAAGTGGGTTAAAAACAAAAGTCAATTTATACCGGAGCATAGATTGGAGTATGACTTTTGAATCGGTCAGCTTATTATTATTTATGTGACGAGTAGCATTTATTAACAAGCGGTGAAATTTGTCCTTAATATTTTAATAAGTATAATGACTTTTTTAAGTCTTCAAAGCCCTCGTCATAATTTCGAAGCAATAAATTGCTTGAGTAATTTAGGATTTTTACTTCAGATTTCCTAAAATCGAATCACTGTGACTAAGTAAATTTGGTATTTAATGAAGTGAAAGTGCGAATATACGCCAAAAGAAAAGTGACTTGGCAAGAAAAGTTAAGAAGGAATCAGGCATGCAGAGTAAATTTGTTGTAACGAATATTTTAGCGAGACGTAGAAATATTTTTATATTTTCGACGGAACAAGTATGAATGTGTTTCAATTGTATGTCTGAGTTTGAAAGTGAATTTCAAATATATTTTTTCCTTAGATATTGACTCACAAAAAAAAATTCTTATTATTGTATCAATGTCTAGGAATAATATTTAGCAGTAATTTATAACTAGAATATTTAACAATGTCTTATATTATTAAGTACAATCATAAGGAAAAGTTTCAATAGATTGGATTACATTCATTAAGGTTTGATTTCACCTTTTGATGATAAATGTACTCATCACACAGTTGTAAAAGCCGACCAAACACAAAAGCCGTAATCTAATCTATGATCCCAAATAAATTGGCATAAAATGTGTACTATCTATATTCGTTTTTAAATACAACTGTAAAAAAAGAACATGTTCAAAAACAGGCTTCAAATTCTAACCAAATCCTTGTTTTATCTAAAAAAATAATACGTAAAAGTAAATTCTAGTTGTAACTAGGGAATTTTAGTTTCAATAAAGGCATTTAGTAAAATCTAGTTTTAAATAGAGACAACGCGTTGTAACTAAGAACGGGTTTTAACATTAACATATTATGTATTTGGACAGTATTCTCAAAAACTAGGCCCTTGCAATAAGTCGTATAATTTTAATCTTCCTATTTTGAGATTTAAATAATTTTGATTTGCTTAAAAACTACATTATAAAATTTATAGTTTGTTATAAATCATCATCATCATCAGCCTTTATCAGTCCACTGCTGGACATAGGCCTCCCCTAATGAGCGCTATAGTGCCCTATAGCGCCCAGTCGCGGTCTCCACTCAAGAACACGATATAAATGAAGTGATCTAAAAATGTGTTCTTTTAATGGATCCAAGATCCATATTTTTGCCCTTTAAATATCCATAAAGTTTGAGCTTGGTTAGATTTTGAGGCCCAGCATCCACACAAAAAAGCGAAAATCTCGTACAAAATGTAATGAAAGATGATAGTAAGCCATTTTTTCATGCCTAGTACACTAGAGTACAAGTAGAGTCTACTCTTTTTATCAAAGCATGTACAAATGATTATTTCATAAAGTAATAAAACAATATCATAAATTGTAAACTTCAAACAACTTCAAAAGTATAATAAAACAAAAATCTGTAGCACATAATCAAATTAATTAAATTCTCCATATACATGGATCGAGACTCGACGAACAAAAGCTGCATAACAAATTACGGATGAATCCATCAACTACGTCTCTTTCTCTATAACAATGTTGGTTTTCCTTTCGTAATTGAAAAAGAATTAATCACCACTTATATATGTCGCTACTTTGTTCCCTCTTTTCATATCGTAGGTACTGCATTTATGTTTCCGTCTGATATTTGCTGTTACATTAACTTTGCAAACTGATTTATTGTCTGCTTGCATGGATGATGTATCATTGACTTGAGGATCATGCTTATGATTTACTATTTCAGATCGAATCAACATAGTGAATGTCTCTTTTATTAACTTGTGGTATATAAGGGAGTATTAAGATGGGTATCGGGTATATTTTGTACATCTATTTGGATTGCGTCAACGGAAACGTGATAAATATGACTCGTTGCGATGAATTCCATTTGTATATAAAAATGTTATACACCCAAAGAGGCAGACCAGCACAATTATATAGATCTTCTTGGAATACAACTTGAATTATAAGATTTTCACTAAAATACCATCTGGTTCAATATAGTCAATTTACTGTATTGGTACAAAAAAATAATGCCAACTTTGAGATACTGTTTAAAAAATCTGAAACTTAAGATTGAAGTTAGTTTGTGAATAAAAAAAAATCTGTTCTTACTAGAAAATCTATTCTCCAGTACACAGCATCGTTGCAACACGTTTTGCATAAGATAAATCTACCCTGGGTAGTGAATAGAAAAATGAGCAATTTAAATGCTTGCTGCCAACTGTATAAGCAAAAATCTTTTGCCTTCTTATTGTGTAAAAGGCAATCTCCACAATACTAGAATCTCATAAGCGCGTACTAACAGTAAAACCGAATCCATTTGGCACCTGTTTTTAATGAAACCATAACGTTGATTAATCTGAAATTTGAAATTCTTGTCGTCCAATTCCATCTCGCGTAAGTGTAACATATTATGCTAAACTTCTCATCAGGATACAGTGAAACCAATTTTGTTTAGTGGAACAACGTGCGCTGCAAACACGTTCCTTCAATGCTTACCACTCAAAATTAATTAAGCGCCCCACTACCACTTGGTTTAGCAACGTTGACTTAAATGGTTACTGATGAATACCAGACCAGGCGCTGCTAGGCTCTCAATTAATTAAGATGTAATGATATTGCCCTATTAGGCTTGCTTCAATCTGTCTAATCCCTATAAGACGTGGAACGGAGGCATCTGTGGGTAATTTTCGTACACAATTAGTAATTGCGATTGAATTGCCTACAGAGTTTATATTAATAAGGTGATAATCGTGACGGTAATAGATTTATTTAACTGCAGTGTTTTTGGATATGGTGAAATTAATTTAAGTGGTCGATCTGATTTAATTGTGTTTATCTCAGCCTCATTGATTCCAGTATAAATAACTTTAATATCATTTAATTTAAAATTAATAGCTACAGTGACAACCATTTCTAAATCACTAGGTAGCTGGTCTTTCTTGCATGAGTCTGTCACGTAAGGAGATGTGTAAAAGCACTGTTGTGTTCCAGTTTGAAGGATATTACTAGATTTGGGGATTATGAGGCTTAAACAGTCTTTCTTAAAATGTCTCGCGGTAATGAGAGAAGTGCATAATAATAATTTGATTGTGTTACTGATGTTAATAGGCAAATGTCAATTATTGTAACGTTGACTGCCTCGGTGGCGTAGATTGTATTACAGTACCACTGCAAAGCTGAGGTCTCGGGTTCGATCCCCGGGTCGGGCAAAGTGATATTGAGTTTTTCTATTCAGTATCAGTCCGGAGTTTGGAATTATCATTATAAGATCTATCACATCATGGGACGGAATGTCGGCGAAAAGTGGGTGCACTAGTTGCGCCTCTGCCTACCCCTTCGGGGATAACAGACGTGAGTGTATATGTATGTGTATGTATGTAACGTTAACCATCAAGCTAGCGGCTTGCCGTGTCGTCATTCAGCAGTATTAAAAAGCTCTATGAGTACTTGCAAAGTTTAAGTACTTAACGAAGAAACTCTCGGTATCCCTCACATATTGTAAAATAAAGTTCCCCGTTGCGTCGCGTCTGTCTGTCTGAACGCGATAAATTCAAAACTATCAAACCACGCAAATTGGAGGTAATTTGACACTCTGTGACTTACGCTACTTTTCATTCCTGAAAAATATATAGTCTGCCTCGGTGGCGTAGTTGTATTAGAGTGCGACTGCAAAGCTGACGTCTCGGGTTCGATCCCCGGGTCGGGCAAAGTGATATTGAGTTTTTCTATTCAGTATTAGTCCGGAGTCTGGAATTTGTGCCCGATATGGCGATAGGCTCGCCCCCTATCACATCATGGGACGGAATGTCGGCGAAAAGTGGGTGCACTAGTTGCGCCTCTGCCTAACCCCTCAGGGATAACAGGCGTGAGTGTATATATGATATGTATAAAAATATATAGCGGTACTTTTATTCCGGAAACATTTTTGCACACGGGCGAAGCTAGTCTAATCTAGAAGAAAACAGGATCAGCATCGGTGCTCAGGTAAATGATACAGACTGAATTATCAAAATATTTTTTACACCAATGTGAAGTTTGAACTCCTCTTTTAACATGTGCCAATATACATGATTGGTATAACCAACTGGCAGCGCAAGTTTTAAGAAAATGTCGAGTTACGGAACTATCCTCGCTTAGTTCAAAGAAATCTTTTGGCATATTTATTTCAGGTTTAACATAAATATTATTTATTGTGATCATGTTCTTATCAAAGTTCCATTTTATCGAGCTGTTTTCTGCAATAAAGTAATAGTACTTCTGCGGTTAATCTTATTTTAAACATTCTTACACTAATAGGAAACAAGATTATTTCTTTAATCTTTGTGTTGATTTATTTTAAGGTCAGCAGACTATACATATGAGTGAAGTAGTAGATAAAATTATTGTTTTTGACATAAAATAATTATGCCTTTATTAAGACTGCCTCGGTGGCGTAGTTGTATTATGGTACGACTACAATGCTGAGGTCTTGGGTCGGGCAAAGTGGTATTAAGTTTTTCTATTCAGTATCAGCTTAGAGTCTGGAATTTTTGCCCGATATGGCGATTCGATCGCCTCCTCTCACATCATGGGACGGAATAATGGCAAAAAGTGGGTGCACTAGTTGCGCCTCTGTCTACCCCTTCGGGGATAAAAGGCATGAGTGTATATATGTAAAAATAATTATTAAACCATATTTACCGCTTTTACTACAAAAAAAGTGGACGATAGTCTAGTAGGGCATGGAACAGTCTGCCAAGACAATGTCCGGAGGCTCAAAACCCAAGGCACACACCTCTGACTTTTCAAAGTTACGTGTGTATTGTTTATCAGTTATCGTTCGCTTTAACGGTGAAGGAAAACATCGTGAGGAAACCTGCATACCTAAGAAGTTCTTTATAAGAATTTCGAAGGTATTCACATACCTGAAGTGAAATCTACCAACCCGCACTAGGCCAGCGTGGTGGACTAAGGCCTAAACCCACTCAGTAGTAGAGGAGGCCCGTGCTCAGCAGTGGGACAGTATGTAATACAGGGCTGGTATTCTTTTTTATTATTTACCACTTTTCTTAATATATACAATAAATATATACGTGAAATTGCGTAACGCGAGTAAGCTAAAACAGACTGAGTGTAACCACTATTACTACTTCATTTATGTTCACGACAAAAGTACAACAAAACATCAAACTTAAGTAAAAGCTTTCTTGTTTGATAAGGTAAAGGGTTTGCGGCGTTCCAATAAAACTTTTGTTAAGTATGAACTGGTAATGTTACTTGAACTAGAGCGACTTGGAACAAGGTTCAAAATAACTTTAACGTCTTTATCAATGGTATCGGAAATCGAAGCTCAGAAAAGTTTTTTTCAGTCAAACCTTGTAACATAATGAGAAGGCCGAATAACTTTGAAACAATTATAATGCTTTCATGAAAGATGTCCGCTTTTGTATGGATGCTGGGCTTCAAAATCTAACCAGGCTCAAATATTATGGATGTTAAAGGGGCGAAAATGGATCTAGGATCTATTAATAAATATTTTTAACCCCCCCCCCATTTATAACTCACTTTTTTAAAAACGTTCATTTCAAAAGTAGTTGTTAAGCCAAATACCTCATACATACATACATATTCAAAATCGGTGGACTTTAACATAAGTATACGATTTATTCCGTTTTTTTATGGCATCGAATGACGAGACGAGCATGCCGTTCGCCAGAAGGTAAGCGATACGACCACCCATAAACAGTAGAAATACGATCCAGCACCTCGAGTTACAAAGTACTGTGTGGCATTCCACTGCGCTCGTCATCCAGAGACATAAGATGTTAAGTCTCATTATGTCCTCTAGTTACACTGGATACAATGCCCTTCAAACCGAAACACAACAGTGCATGCACACTGCTGCTTGGCGGTAGAAATAGGCATTGCGATGGTACTCACCCAGACGGACTCTTACATATGAGAGTGCTACCACCAGTTTTTGGGAGTATTATCCAAATTATATATAAAGTATCTGGCTAGAATTTTAAGCCCGTTTTAGGACATCACATCCTTTGTGAGTAAATACTTTGGTAAGTAGGTATGAAAGTAATTGAGTTTTTGTAATTAATATGATAAAACTAGCTTTTGACCGCGGCTCCGCCCGCGTGAAATAGTTTTTCCGTGATAAAAGTCGCGCTTTATATTTTCCCTCGATAAAAAGTCACCCATGTCTTTTCTCAGGCTCTATGCTATCAGTATACCAAATTTAATTTGTCAGTTCAGCAGTTTTAGCGTAATAGCGCAACAGACAGACAGATTATTAATGCGAAAGTAACTCTACTTTCGCATTAATAATATTAGTAATGATACTTAGGGAATACTAAAACACAACCATTAAAAACGAATGTAAATCCAAATAGAAGTTTTTGAAAGGCCAAGTTTAGCGCTTAGTCAATCTTATGGCAATGTTGATTACGTTTTGAATACAAACTGAAATCGTATAATTATAAATACTAAAATCTCGGTTTACACTAATTAATACCGCGCTGGATGCGGGCCACTTTTGACCGGTCCATCTGGAAATCTTTGGGGGAGCCCTGTGTTCAGCAGTGGACGTCATGTGGCTGATGATGACGATGATGATGAATACTGGAAAGGTCCTTTTTTAAATTGAAAGCAAATAAAACTGAGTAAAAAGGACATGGCCAAGAATTGGCCTAAAATTATAACCAAGAGAGTCCTACTAACATTATAAACGCGAAAGTTTGTAAGAATTGTTGTATGTATGTTTGTTACTCTTTCACTCAAAAACTACTAAACGGATTTCGATGAAATTTGGCAGACGTGTGCCAAATTTCACACAGACACACACGCCTTTTATCCCCGAAAGGGGTAGGCAGACGTGCAACTAATGCACCCACTTTTTGCCGTACGTATTCCGTCCCATGAAGTGATAGGGAGCGAGCCTATAGTCATATCGGCACAAATTCCAGACTCCGGGTTGATACTGAATAGACAAATCCAATATCACTTTGCCTGATCCGGGGACCGAACCAGAGACAGTCAGTCGTACCGTAATACAACTACGCCACCGAGGCAGTGCGGTCATCATCAACATCCGTATGTCTGTTTGTATGTATGTATGTAAATTTGTATGGCCGGGAGTTTCTCAAAAACCACTGATCCGATTAGGATGTGGTTTTCGATGTTCAAATGTATAGTTTTCATGAAAGGCTTTAATATATAATTTATTAAGATCTGATGAAGATCTTCGGAGCTACACAATGGAACTCTTCAATAACTAACAGCAGATGACTCGCGATTGCTGCAATCGTATATCTAGGCATCGACTCCAAATATACGTATATACTGATCGAATATAAAGTTGAATTCGTTTTTGGTTTGTAGTGGTTTTGAAGTCGGTTTATTTTTTGTTAAAAAGTTTTTATATTATATATTCATTTATGTTCTACTTTATTCTACGAATTACTTTTATCACTAAAAAAACAATCTTTAAATGATAAAATACTATACCTCATACATTTTCGGCTCCTGGCTTTTAATTACCATGTTTAAAATCTACGACGCCATTAACAAAAATCTGTATTACCCATAGCACGATGTTCAAGGACTTTAACAGGAGTTTGTTTCCCACATCGGAACAAATTGTAACGAGCTGCAAACATTTGCACTGAGTCCGGTTATTGTGTAGCATAGTCTGGACGGTGATTAGTTGGAAGCCCACGGCGGTCTTGTTCGGTGTGAACGTCACTAAGAGTTTTTTTTTTGTAGTCTATTATGTACTCATTTTTTAGAACAGTAAATATTATACAGAAAATATTTTTTACTAGTTCATTTATACTCCATTCGACCGCGCCAAATGGAGACGGCCGCGTTCCGTATTAACCGATCCAGAGGAACGAAATCACTCTGGCCATCCGCCGTAAGAACGAGTTCTTGAAACTCCAACACTCCACAAGACCGCAGTTCCGTCCTCGCCGTCGAAGACCTCGCCACGTTCCCCGTCACCCCCCCCCCCTAGCAGTTCCGGCCCGCGTGCCGATGACAACACAATCTAAGAGGATTAGGCCTTAAAACCAATCTTTCCCTAATCGTTGATGTCTCATCCTCTCTCAGTGGCCGTCCTGAGCCGAGGTTCGTAACCCGTTAGTGGGTTGCCCTCAGCATGGTCACTTAATTCAAAGGGTTGCGAGCGCCTTCTGCGTTCACCCTAAAGACCGGTGTGGCCAGAAAAGCCGACTCATGTCAGGCTACTGGCAGTAGGGCCATTAAAAAAAAATCATGTATTTCTTACAGAATACATTTGGAAGATGATCAGCATCATCAGCTATAGGATGTCCACTGAATTACTGAAGCGTCAATACAATGGCACCCAGAATTTTATCAGATCCCAGTCCCTATGGACAAAGAATAGCTTTTTTTAAATAGGCTTTTAAATAAAAATATAACAAATACGTTGATACAAAATAATCCATATAGACAAAAAGAGAGGCAAATATTTACTTGTGACAAAAATAAACAGACTGCGAAAACACTGAGATCTGAATGCCATTTATGTTATCAGCGCGTTACCAATAATGGACATATAACGGAAGGGAACAAATCTAATAAACTATCCCAGCGAAAACACGATAAAATTCCCGTTAACATATCAAGATCACGAATTTGCCACGTAAGGCAAATTAGATTAAAGTTTGTACGCGGAAGAGTTAGAGCCACTGTAAGAATTGACTTTTTAAAAGGTCATACATACATACAAAAGGTCATACAGAGACAAGGAATTTTCAACCGTACACAATGAAAACAAGGTATTATTTAGCCGCATAAAGGTATTGGCAAACTTGATGTACTAACTCAAAACCCCCGCGGGGTCAAAAAGAAACTAAGTAACATTTTAAAGTCAAGAAATCCACATTTCGAGGGGCTATATCATCAAATATTTGATTTTGTTTTAGTTAGGTGAATTTTATGGCTAATATTTGAAATAAATCTGACCATAAATTTTTTTCCGGCTTCGTTTTGTTTGGTTTTAAAAGCTTGTAGTTTTGAAACTTCAGTTCTAGGGCTTGGTTCTAGAGTATTAATATTTTATCGCTGTTGAATATGCATTCCGTACTATGTGTTTCTCGTGGCTTTTTAAGCTCCCATGGGAGCAAGTTGTCGGGATAAAAAGTAGGCCACATAATGTTAATCCACGAAGTCTATTCGTACACCAAATTTCATCCATGTTTCAATCTATTCAAAAATGTATGCATATACTTCTAGCAAACATTCAAATATTTGCACAAAACTTCGCATTTATATTTGTTTATAGCAGTAGAAATCATGCGAAAGTATTATAAAAAGAAACAAATAAAATTGAAATCAATTTTATAAAACCTAAAAAAACAAAATAACGTAGTCATATCCCGATGCACACTATGACGCTACCGAGAATAATTAAAACACGAATGGCTACCAGCAGAACCAAAAAGTGTCTTTTATTACGGGAAAATAATAAACGAGCGCAGTTTTGCACGCATTCGTGACTTCAAAAGCCCAGCAGTATGCGCGTGTACTTAACCGACCTCCCAGTCGGTTGACTTTAGAGTTTCATGCAGGTTTTACTTTTACCGTTGAAACTATGAACGATTTCGGAGATATTTCGCAAGTGAAGTCTTTAATTTTTAACGGCTTCGTTTACATATTACTCGTAGTTCGGATTATTATTAGTGTATTTCAACGTGCGATCTTCATGTTAATGTGAGCCAATGTTTCTCTTAGTTCAAATTTTGATAATGACCGAGTCCCTAAAGTTAGTCTTCCCTGTTTCGATTTTGACGAAGAAATGTTTCTACCGTCAAGTCCCAGGAGGACTGAACTAAATCCACCTACTTGGACAGACGAGCTAACTAAAACAAACTGTATTATTGACGAAACTGAGGCAGATATCTTATAAAATAATCTTCTTCTTCTTCGTCCGGCACTGTTCCCATTATTTGGGGTCGGGTCTTCTTACTAATTTGCGCCAGGTTAATCTATCCTGGGTTGTCACATATAATGATAAACATTATACTATAAACGTCCCTGATGAGGTCTGATGATCGAATATAATACTCATTTTTAAAACTGTAGTGTCACTTAGTCGCAATATTAAAAACTGTACAAACCTACGACCAATCACATACAAGTATAATATAAATGTTATACTTACCTTCTAATCCACAAAAAGACACAACAGCAATATACGACATTCATATCAAGAAATTTCTAAGCAAATGTTGAAGTACCTATGGCGATAAATTAGTTTCCGTTATCTCTAAAAGGCATTGTGCACACTAATAGGTACAGTAGGTCAAGCTTATAAGCACATAATCTTGCGGCAACCCCTTTGAAAGGAAAGCGAGCGATCGCAGTTGTTCAGCTTTGCATATTAATTTTTCCTCGGCACTCGTTAAGCGAAGCAGCCCAACCTAGTCGGCCATTACATTTCAAATGGTAATTTAATTTATACAGTTTATATGGTCATGGTATTAAAATTACATTAATGCTATGTTAGAATTCGCTTTGGGCCATGTAGAAATTCAAATTACTTTATTCGTTTTACTACAGATAAAAACCGCATAAATTGAATACAACTTATCAGAATTGCTTGATAATATTTTTTATATCAGTTTTATTGATCAGTATTTTTTCAAGAAAATATGAAAAAATATCTCACATCTAATTATTTACAAATCAATCATCTTCAACACTACCAAAATACACGGTTTATTGTATCTTGTATACTTTTTCCTTCTTCCTTCACCAATAGTGTAATAACCTACGTTATCAAATTCATTAGCCTTAGACTGCACTGTATTTGCATTTCTAGATACTCAAAGGTATTAGATCAGGACTTTAGACTAACGCCCACGGGATGCACTCACTTGAACAATACACGTCGTTGAGCCGACAACGGTGCACTAATTACATCACGGGTATAACACGTCGATGTATTTTTGATATTATGTTAACAATCTAAGTATATTGGAACGAAGTTCCTTATCGCGCGTTGTGAAAGGGGGCTAGACGGAAAAAAATCTTACGAAAAGTTGTCACGGCACTTTTATACTTGCCCTGTGAAACCAGCCAGTAACACTAAAGAACTGGCCGTAAAAGTGACATTCGAAATTTAAATAAAAAAAGACAATTTAAATCTTAGAGTAAGTATAACTACGTATACTTACTCTAAGATGTAAATGCTTTTTAGAGCAGTTTTTTTTTCGTTAGTTGTATGTTAATTTTAATGTCAATGCTTGCTTAGATGATGATCGTGATTCGATGACATATCTATTGTGTAGGTAGAAGTAAATGTTTTCATTGATGTGGTAACGTTTTAAAAACTTCGTTCCATCCGGGTGTCCCTTGACACCTCTCAAGTTTTTTTTTCCTTTCATGGCATCATAATAGGATGGTTATACGCGATGGTAGGTCTCTCGTACGGGCAGATTGGGTAGGTATCAATGCATTACCTATTTCTGCCGCTAGCATTGGACAGACCCTGTTTTATTTTGGTTTGAGACATTGTACCTAGTATGACAGGTGGGTATTGGGACTTAACCAGACACCTCATAGTGACGAGCGTAGTACAATCCCACGCAGTGCTTTGACTGACTTTGAACTTACTTTACTGGTAGTAGGTCTCTCATATGTAAGAGTCCGTCTGGGTAGGTACCACCGCAATGTTTATTTCTACCGCCAAGCAGCAGTGTGCGTGCACCGACATGTTTCGGTTTGAAGGACATTGTAGTCAGTGAAACAACTGGACATAATGAAACTTAACATCTTGTTTTGAGATGACAAGCGCAGTCGAATACCACACAGTACTTTGTAAGTTGTAACTCAGGGTGCTGAATGGTGTTTCTACTGTTTATGGGTGGTAGTATCGCTACCATCAGGCAAACGATATGCTTATCTTGTCATTAGATGCCATAAAAAAAAGCTTTTTTGATATCGATGCATCTCCGTCTGCGCAGCAGAAATTTTTTAATACCTTTCTTGTAGAAGTCGTGTGTATGGGAGCATACAAACTCTTCAAAGGCACTTTGTGCATTATAATGTTGCCCCAGTGTGCTATCGGCTACTCTTATCCTGAGAATAGTCTTTATGGAGCTGCAAGCGGGTAGATAATTTTTCCTTTTCTAGAAATTCCGAGGTTTATTAAAATACGCTTAACCACTTTAACATTTTTCGTCCACCATTTATATTAGTTACTAGCTTTTTCCCGCGGCTCCGCCCGCTTTAAAAAGTTTTTCCGGGATAAAAGTCCCGCTTTATATTTTCCCGGGATAAAAAGTAGCCTATATGTTAATCCAGGACATGATCTACCCGTGTGCCAAATTTCATCGAAATCCGTTCAGTAGTTTTTGCGTGAAAGAGGAACAAACATCCTTACATCCAAACATCCAAACATCTAAACATCCATACATTCTTACAAACTTTCGCCTTTATAATATTAGTAGGATAGTAGGATTTCTTATGAATCGCAACACAAAAGTTTAGAATATTCAGAAAACATTTTACGGAAAATTCTATCGCTTCCAACCTAACATTTTGCGCCTGTAAGTAATTAAACACCAAAACCGAGACTAGACACATCATCACTCACAACGCGTCCCGGTGAGAAATATCCCGGCAATATGTTGTCAGTATATCCGGGAATAATCCCGGGGCCGTAGGTTGCAATTTGTCGGGCCCCACCCCATTGGGTGCGTGTCCGTACATTCAAGGGGGTTGTCGGGACAGACGGGATCGGACATGACCACAACCTTCGTGTACCGGATCACCTAGCTAACTTATCGATGTTGCTATATCTAGGTTAGCAATGCAATGAGCTGCAGTGCCATACCAATCAAAAGCCGTCTAATAATAATATTAGCCATGTATTAAATACTGGCCCACTGCTTGGCATGGGCCTACTCTACGACTGAGAGGATTCAGATCTAAGTCCACTGGGTCGGTAGACTTTATACACACATACATGCACTCACGCCTGTTATCCCCGAAGGGGTAGGCAGAGGCGCAACTAGTGCACCCACCTTTCGCCGTTATTCCGTCCCATGATGTGATAGGAGGCGAGCCTACCGCCATATCGGGCACAAATTCCAGACTCCGGGCTGATACTGAATAGAAAAACTCAATATCACTTTGCCCGACCCGGGGATCGAACCCGAGGCCTCAGCTTTGCAGTCGTACTGTAATACAACTACGCCACAGAGACTTTATATACCTTCGAATTTTTCGTAGAGAAATTCTCGGGTAAATATGCAGGTTTCCTCACGATAGTTTCCTTCGCCGCTAAGCAAGCGATCATTTACAAAGAATACACACATAACTTTTAGAAAAATTAGATGTGCGTGGCCTTGGGTTTTGAGCCTGCGACCCGAATATTCGTCTCGGCAGACGGTTCCATTCCCAACTAAGCTATGGCCGCTACCAAAAGTCGTGACGTTATTTAATTAAAATTGAATCATCAGTTCAATTTGGGACGTTGAGACGATTTTTTAATATACATCGGTAAAGGCTTCGCCTTATTCATTTTCTCCTTTCAATTTGCCAGTTCTCCACCCTGTAAATTAATTATATTATGTAACAAGAATATTATAAGGTTCCGTTATTGTTATGTAATAAATTATCCAATCTATTTACAAAGTAAATTCAATTGATTCCTCGTCATCATCCCAGCCATTGTAATAAAAATTGATTACACATTTTAAATCAACACCACATCGCCTTAAAACAGTCACTATAAAAACCACGGAGTTACAATAATATGAAAACCCTCTAAATGTCTCAATCAGTATATTGTTTCGCGTCATTGAACCATGTGCACAAATTTGCGGGATCAAACTTCCCGCTCAATTCACTATCGAAATGAAAAAATGTTCAGCTATTGAAAACTTCTGACCTGCATATCGTTTTAAACCCAATGCATCGGAAGAATTTTCAACCATAAGTGTTTCAATCTACTCGTCGTTAACGGACTGTTACGCAAAACGCAATCTCTTGATGCAAATACGAAAAACCGTTTTTGCATGCCTTGTTTTTTTTTGTGCGTTGAATGACGAGACGAGCGTGTCGTTCCCCTGATGGTAAGCAATGCGACCACCCATAAAAAGTAGCAACAGCATTCAGCACCTTGAGTTATAAAGTACCTTCTGTGTGGCATTCCACCGCGCTTGACGTCTTGAGACATAAGATATCTGAATGAAGACATTGTCTACAATTTCCTTCAAACCGAAACACAACAGTGTATGTACACTCCTGCTCGGCGGTAGAAATAGGCATTCGGTGGTATCCACCCAGACGGACCTTTAGATATATGAGAGACCTGCCATTGGTTTATATATTTAGTAACTTTATTGAATACCACCAAGCTGTACGCCTGTCGAGCGATTTTACCAGGTTTCCTGTAATATTGGAGTTATTCTTTTTATTCGTCATGGAGTCAATTAGAAAGGTAGTAAATTATTGTTGAAGGTAACCATTAATCTATTATTTAATTGGTAGTTTGTGTATATAATTAATTTTTTCTTTACATACCATGTGATCTTCCGTAGATAACTTTAACTTAACTTTCTCCTGTGCCCAATTCATCAAACATTACAAGTCTACAAGCTCACAAGTTACATGTTAAAGATTTTTTTTACAAGTTCTTGAAAATTATGTTCATGAAATACTTTTACTAGACTTGTAGATTGTATCAACTTGTGGTGGTGGCAATGGCACTGCAATGGCGAGGTCTCGGGTTCGATCCCCAGGTCGGGCAAAGTGATACTGGGTTTTTCTATTCAGTATTAGCTCGAAGTGTGGAATTTGTGCCCGATATGGCGATAGACTCGCCCCCCATCATAACATGGGATGCAGTATGCATAGCCTGCACCTACTTCGTGCCTCTGCCTACCCCTTCGAGGATAAAAGACGTGAGTGTGTATGTCTGTATCATCTTGCATTTTAAATTTACAACAATTTTTTTGATGCATTACCAAATAATGCTTCTATCATGTTTATATGTCAGTAATATAGAAATTACGGTAAAATAACTAGTCAAGTTAATGTTAAAAATAAAATCAATTTGCAATAATTTGATTTTTGTGCGTAAATAACCAAAATAAAACAAAAAACAATAAATAAATAAACCATAATAATAAAACCTATTTTATTAGTTTCATGAATTACGATTTATGGTTAAAACTTTAATGTTTGTTTATAAGCGACTTAAAGTTTAAAAAAACAGGATGGTCTATTGCAGACCCATGTAGGTACTTTAAAAGCTTTCTTGGAGATAAATAACATGGTAGCAAATCATTCCCGCCAGGCATTGATTTTGTTAGTCTTCGAATTACACTTCTTCAATTAATTCGTGATAAAACGATTTATTTACTTATTTATTTTATTACGGTGCACCAACAGCATATTATATATTAACAAATTTATACATAAAATAAACAATAATTGTGCCCCTCAGATGTATTATCATTTATACCATTAAAGGTATACTCTGCTATTATATCAAAATTACGTAAGAATAAGATAATAATAAATGATACCTATATTAAGATATTTTATATGGCGCATTTACCGACGAACTATGTAAAGACCAAAAAAATTGCAGAGAAGAAAAATATATTATTGGCTTCTATATACCCTGTTTATTAAACGTTACGAGGCTTGTATTACAATAATGCGTTCATCAAAACTAAATGAATATACTACAACTAAAAGTGATATCACTTGTATTATAAGTACTTTTTACACTTGTGTTTGATATTTCTGTTTATCAAAATGCCTTTGTAACTTGTAGCTTGTAACTTGTGGCGAAAAAGTTGCAGAGTTATTGTGGATTTGTAATATATGTTACAAGCCAATAGTATCTCTTTCTACTCTGTTATAATTTGGTTTTTAGGTAGTTTATAGGTGAATTCAATAGAAGTTCGTGATTTCCGAATCGGATTTCGACAGTTTTGCGGTATAAGTAGGTAATTCAAGAAGTAGCAAATCAATTAATGGCGAGAATGATTTGCCGCCATGTTATTATTCGCAGTTATTTTTAAGTACTTTGTATAGTTCGTCAATAGACCACTAGTTTTTACAAACTTTAAGTCGTGCATAAAAGATGGTTAAATTTGTAGTCATAATTCAAATAACTAATATAATGAGTTTTAAAATAGGTTTTTACATACAAAATCAAACTATGTACATGTAAGAAAAAAATACATTCCCTTGGCTAGTCATTGTCAATAGTTATTATACCATAATTTCTACCTTACCAACATAAGATCGCCTCTTTGCTTCAATAACCTCATAGATCTAGAAGATTCCATACTTAAATAACACTTTATTGAGTAACTTTATAATACGATATATTTTTTATAAACATATCAAAAATAAAAAAAAGTCTTGTAAATTAAAAATACAAGTATGTACCATCTACAAGTCTTGTGAAATTATTTGATGAACGTAATTTACACAGTCTTGTATAAATATTTTTGTATCTTGTAACTTGTGGGTTAGTGTCTACTATGTATCTACATATTTTCTATGAACGCATTTTACAAGAATTTGTAAAAAAGAATTGTACCATTTATCTTGTGAGCTCCTAGACTTCTATCATTTGATAAAAGGGCATTTTGCCATGTTTATAAAACTTTATAACTTTTTTGAAACAAGTTACAAGCTAGAAAGGCATTTATGATAAAGAAAACCACAAATACAACTGTGAAAAAGAACTTGTAATGCAAGTGATATTACTTGTAGGTTGTAGTTTACACATATAGTTTTGATGAACGCATTTTTGTAAAATGGGCTAATTTACAAGAGAAAACGCTTGTAATACAAGGCTTGTAACGTTTGATAAACAGGGCACTGGTCTAGTCATTTGTAACCTGGACACCGATGGCACCGCCGATTGGCACTTAATGCACTTTTATGGTATACTGGAAGAAATGCACACCATTCTCTAATTATTACAAAGTAGAGTATGTGAGAAGTGGACAATAGCCTAGTTGGGAATGGAACGGTCTGACGAGACTGATGTCCGCAGGTTCAACATCCAAGGCACACACAACTGATTTTTCGAAGTTATGTGTGTACTGTTTATCAATAATTATCCTTCGCTTTAACGGTGTATGGAAACTCATGAGGAAACCTACATACCTGAGAAGTATCCAAAAATAATTTTGAAGGTATGTCAAGTCCAACCCGCACTAGGCCAGCGTGGTGGACTACGGCCTAAAACCCTCTTAGTAGTAGAGGAGGCCCGTGCTCAGCAGTGGGGAGTACCTATATAATACAGGGCTAGTATGGTAGAATATGTGATTAAGAAGCAAGGAAAATCAATCGAAATACATATACCGGTAGTTTCTTATATAGCTAATCCCCACCACCAATAATTGTATTATTCCTCTCTATGTAAGCACACACTTTTAATTAAGCCCCTTCTGAATTTTATTCCAAGCTATATAACGCCAACAAGGAACAAACAACCTTACGGTACAAGACATTGGCTAGCCTAACAAAAGATTTGGCAAAATATCCTTATGCGGAACTCTAAACTAGCCCGCATTATAATAACAATACGGCTCATAAAACGTGAAAAGTATCTGCTATACTGGACGGAACAATGCGTATGACGTTCTTTAGTATACGACGTAAAGTTTGTTGATAACATATGTTCACTCGCTTTTCCACTCGACGCTGCTCTCTCTTGTCCAGGGGTGGTTGTCTCGCTAACTTCTAAGGATTTTTGAGATTCGTTGATTTATTTAGTACGTAATTAATTAAATATGTATAATAATATATAAATTTCTAAATTCGACTCTTTATTTAAAAAGGTTGTTTAATGGGTTACTAAAACTGAACCTTGAATTGCACCAAAACATCATTAAATCTTCCGACCTTAACTTCTGTTTCTTGTGAATCCCACCTCTTACAACTAAGAAGCCACTGACGAAACAATATAGTCTTAAAAGTTCCTTAATTATTTGAATTTGTTTTGGTTACTCAAGTAAGGTTAATTAATTTTGGAAATCGAGATTTTAACTTCAAGTTCATCACTTATAAGTTATTGATGGTTGTGAACTTTATTACTCAACCGTATTACCAAGTTTTGTACCTTTGTGCTTGACACCGAGTCAAGATTTTCGATATCGGTAAATTTCAGTGAGAGCATCCTTAAAAGTAAAATCTGAAGAATCTTTCTGGGAATGGTTCTTGCTTGAAATTCAGTTTTATTAATCTGTACCTACCTCCTTCGTACTCGTATCCCACTTTGGTAAGTTACACATACAGTATTCGGTTTGTTGAATGGCTTATTTTTGGCTATTTCGGACTTGTCTTTATAGAGAATTGACACCTGAAATTGAAAGGATTTGTCCAATCAAGGACTTAACCTTACAAAAAGTAACAGCCATCATAATCCAGGATTTGTCAGGAAAAATCTTTATTTCAAAATCCAAGTTCATTTACCGTGCGTTTATTTATCAAACAACTAAATATCTCCGTGAACATTTGCGATATTAGCAGGATCGTTGATTTCCGATACATGGGTACTCGCTATTGTTCCACTCTAATCACGCACAATGGCGTGATACTTTTACAGGCTCCAGGAAAAAGGAGCCCACAACCAATACCAATACCAATTGTTCCACTCTAAAGCAATTAAGGCTTTGTATGTCGTGTTTATATGTGTCGACCTCTCGACATTACCACACGATATGGGCAACAAAGACATCTGAGTTACAGCGTATGTACATTTGACCTAAATCGATTTATATGCTAATCTATCTGCAAGGATTTAAGTTAGTGACATTTCAATTATTTGGTTAGTCCAGACCTTACTCAAGCTTCTTTCTTGACGCTTCCGTTAACAATCAATCCGAATGAAGTGCCATCTGTTGTCATTTCATACAAACTAATCTTTGAATGAGGCGCCTTATATTTATCTCCGACATGTAACATATATCATTAACATTATCATTTATTTTTTTAACATCTTTATACGTGTACGAGTACTGCACTAAATGGTGAGTAGTGTGAGGTCCAGCTAGAGTTTTGACTAATGAGATGATTATCCATCTCGAGTCGACACAATAGGGTAGTTGACAATTTTTTTTCAATACAATTATGAAAAATGTATGCTATCCAAAATCTAATTGAAAAAGATTTTGCAAAATTGGTGCAATAGTAAGTACGTTATAAAGCTTTGAAATTTGGTGGAAGGGGTAGCTATCGAATAACAGCAATACTAGGTTGTGACGTCACCATGTGTCGTCGGCCATAACGCTGCGGTGCGAAAGAGATAGCGCGATATCCCCGCACACGTTCACTTTTGCTCACAAGAATATTACAAAATTGAATAACTGCTTTATTTTTCAATAGATTTTGATGCTGATTTCACAGAAGAATTTCTTTTTAGTATTATTTTCTGTTACATCTAAAACAATGTACAAAGTCAAATATAGGCAAATACCCTGTTATGCTGGCCTATGAACAGGATCTACACAGACTGACCCCGAAGGCGACATACTTACATGGGTTACTGCGATGGGTTTTAACACATTGTGTGGCTGCTATCGGAGCGGATATAGAATGCATGCTACCACCTGCAACGTTGAATTAAGAACTCCTTTTTTTGAAGTTGGTCAAAAATCTTTAGGCAAAACATGCCGAAACTAAAGTTGACAGCGAAAATTGTGTATAAGTTTAAATATACTGGATTTTTTTTCTGAATACAATATTATGTTTGTATTAAATTGTATTAGGAATTTTCTCGAAATTTTTGAATTGAATGTTTTTTTTTTATCATGAATTCAATCCAGTCTATGCTAATGTTTTATGCTTTCTAAACATTTTAGACAAATAAAGCGGCTTTAACTTTGCCATTGCCGAATAACAGATGGCAAAGGTCAAATTTCAAAATAGAATCTGCCGCTTGTGGTAAATTAGTTTGTCTGGTGAATTTTGACTACATACTAGGTATCACAGATAGGAGAGTCTGTCTAAAAATCAATAAGGTATTTTATACTGTAAAGAGAGATTGTTGCCCAATGATATTTCATATAACAAAGAGATAGATATGTCATTAACACGCACAAGTTGAAGACACGAAATTAACACAATTGGGACAGCTTTATTCTCTACACTTAAATGAAATACTGGTCTGAATCATAGACTTTACTTCTATAATCTATGGTTTAAATACGTTAATTCTTTCACATACGTAACATCAATAATGTGCGTGGTGAAAAACTTGGTTCGTATAATTTTTTTAGGGTATAACATATCTATACTTGTTAAAAATCATTGTTGTTACCTACATGTTTCAATACGAAGGCGACTCTACTTCCTATAACATTCTACAAAAATCTAATTATAATATTAATTTAAGTGTTCGAAGACTATTTAAGAATGGATTTTTTTTTTCATAAATATGAACAGTTATTTTATTTGCAGCAAAGTAAATGGTAAACATCTAACAATATTGATGTTAGTCAGACATGGGTTCCATTCTGTTTATTCTGCTAATGGAACGAATACTAAACGAGCAATAGTAAAGTAAATAGAAATGATGTTTTCTATAGACGAAACAAATATTTCGCTAGAATAAAATATAATTCTTATTTTGTTACTGCTGGAGTTGAATAAATTGATAGCACACATGTTAAAACTAGCTAAGTATGTCGGAACAATGGAGGTAAAACAAAAACAAATTCTATTACTAGCATAGCAAATTGGAAACTTTAGATATTATTATAATTTATTACTATTATGTGATTCTACCATATTCTAAGTCTGCTTAGGGTATCTATACAGTGCTCATTCTGAAAACCGACCAACTTGAAGTGGTCCAGCAGTTATATTATGTTGTGTTCGCTTTGTTTGTATCGGTCTAGTAGCCACGCTGTGGAAGATGTTTGTGAGCTAAAGAGATTTATAAACATAAGATGACCCTTTAGCCTACGCCTTAGAAACGTACACAAATTTCTATCTCGTAAATTATGATCAGGAGTTTCAGTTAATTGAAATGAAAATAATATTTCAACATTGTTGCGTTTCTATGTTATGCACACAGTTCGGTCATGAGTTAACGTCATTACATGCAAGGAATCTGAAAGACGACGTATATAATAGAATAGGTATCTAAATTTAAATATTATAACAGAAATGCGAATAACTTCAAACTTTTGATTACTTATTCTTTCTTTTGAACATTCTTTTAAACCCAAAAAGCTTCAAAATAAAGATATTTTTATAACATTCTTGAAATAGCACGAAACCATATTTGCTCGAAAATCTGAACAATTTATTGGGTATCTATAAATAATTGCAATCGGCGCGTCGGCAATACTGTAAGTATTGAAATAAATTGTCGCTACTTGCGTGGGCCGTCACTGTTTTAAGCTAGTGCTTTCAATATATTTTTTCAAGTTATAATTCATTATCAAGTTTTACAATAAAAGTAGTTCACACACACATACCTACTCACACCTTTTTTTAATTACATTGAATGACGAGACCAGTATGCCATTCTCCTGATGATAAGAGATACGACCACCCATAAACAGTAGGAACACCGTCCAGCGCCTTGAGTTACAAAGTACTGTGTGACATTCCTGCGCTCGTCATCCTAATACATAAGATGTTAAAGCTCATTATCGCCGTCAACGGTCAAACCACCTTTTATCCCCGAAGCGGTAGGCAACTAGTGCACCCACCCTACGCCGTGCATATTGCGTCCCGTGATGAGATAGGGGGCGAGCCTTTTGCATATCAGGCACAAATTCCAGGCTCCGGGTTGAGTGAATCGAAAAAGCCAACACCCGACCGACTTTGCCCGACCACTTAGCACTGTCATATCTCAATACAACTAGTCCACTGAGGCAGGTCTATGATTATGGAAGTAGTTCCTATTGTATTAATTACTCAATATAAGCCTTGAGTCTGAAACTTATGCCCGTTATGCCGATAGGCTTGCTTATCATGACCTGGGACGGAATCATGAAAAATAAAAAAGTTTCTGTTTCGTGGACGATATACTCGTAGCGAAAATTCAGAGCACTAATTGCGCCTCGTATAAAATGGGTGATTTGCGTCACAATCAACAGCCATTTCACAGCTTTTTTAATAATTTCCTAGATGCGTTTCACATTCCAAGAATTGCAAACTTATCTAAAATTGCCGACACCTCAACC
This sequence comes from Lapara coniferarum, assembly GCA_949316025.1. Classification (NCBI taxonomy): domain Eukaryota; kingdom Metazoa; phylum Arthropoda; class Insecta; order Lepidoptera; family Sphingidae; genus Lapara; species Lapara coniferarum. Next base: position 8,337,327 of record OX438920.1, read on the forward strand.
CCTCATACGAGCATTAAACTTGTTATCAATACATCATCTGAAATCCCCGTTCTCGTTAATACAAGAGCGCAGGCCAAACTTGTGCTATATCTATACTCTAGGATCCTGCGGGGCCACTATCGTTCGTATCCGCAGACATTTGCGCGAGGTTAAGCTATACTGATGTGGATGTCGCATGGTACAGACTCTAGCGGTGCTAAAAAATTAAGGATTATAACAGTAGCTTTTACTGGCGGCTTCGCCTGCTTGAATGAGGTTTTCGCGGAAATTGCGCTATATATTTTTCCGGGATAAAAGTATCCTATGTCCTTCCTAGGGTTTTAAACTATCTCCATAAAACATTTCATAGAAATTAGTTTCGCTGTTTTTGAGTTTATTGCGTTCAGAGAGCAGACGGGATGAGGGACTTTGTTAAATAATATTATGTAAGGATAATTTATGAGTTAGAATGAGGAAGCATGGACCGTTGTGCAATTATTTCATTTCAAATTAATATACCAATATCCCGGTTACTACTTACTAGGTTCTAAAGCAAAACGTTTGAATGTAACCCCCATACCAATCCTGTATTATATACTGCCCACTGCTGAGCACGGGCCTCCTCTAATACTGAGAGGGTTTAGGCCTTAATCCACCACGCTAGCCTAGTGTGGATTGGCGATAGGCTCGCCCCCTATCACATCAAGGGACGGAATAACGGCGAAAAGTGGGTGCACTAGTTGCGCCTCTGCCTACCCCTTCGGGGATAACATGCGTGAGTGTGTTAAAGCGAACGATAATTCACAAATAATACACACAAAACTATTTAGAAAAGTCAAAGGTGCGTGCCCTTGGATTTTGAACTTGTGGGCATTCGTCTCGGCAGTCCGTTAATGACATGTTGAATGTGACAGCTATGTAAAATTAATAAATGAAAATTTCCAACAGTATATCAACAATAAAATATAAAATTTATTAGACCTAGGTGGTAGTTCTCTAACACAATATCAAAAGTATAATATTTCTGCATCAATTTCATTTTACGAATCTTAAAGTACAATTAACATAATTATAATTAATTTCATAGACAAAGCTGACGTTAGGTAGGATTGTTGTAACACTATATTCCGATCTGTATAAAATCGGCTCCAAATAAAATACTTAACCACGGTTAGATAAAAATGTGTGTTAAGGATTGAAAGCTTTCCGAGAACAAGGTTAGTTGTTACATAAAAACTGAATAAATATAATTGAAGTATAACAATTGCATAGCCTCTATTAGTTTTTCACTTATACCCGACGTTCATGTATGTTCGTATTATTTGTCTAGGCTTTCAAGGCGCCGATATAAGTCAACTACAAATGAAAACCGTGAAGTTTACGCAAATACGAACCTTGTGATTAAGACGGAATGGGACTTCAAAGTCTTTGCAAATCGGTCTCGACAACTATCAAGTTAAAAAAGTTACAAGAACAACAAACTCCAACCAGTCATCCATCATGATTATCCCTTCAGTCAAAGGGTGGCGCTTCGGATATTTACTTAAAGTTTTGCAAAGTTAACTGAGTTAGAGTTCTAGAAGGCTCACAGTAATTGTTAAAGTGAAATTTTCTCAACTGAAGAAGTTTGAAGGCGAAGTGTTATATTTTTAGATTCTAGGACTAGCGACGCCGTTGCTTTTGAATAATATTTATGCTTAAATTATTTACTAAAACGTATGGTTAGATAATGCAGACTTATACACGAAAAAACAACGTTTATGAATGTCAGTATTCATAATCGGATTGCTATAAGAATCAGGCGAAAGAAACTAACTAACCGATATATAATGAAAACTATTATATTTTATTTCGTTTTCATTGTTACAACCCTCAATCGTGTACTTATTCCCAATATATTTGGATAATCCAGTCATGAGATATCGACAACATTAAATTCCATTATCCTACTGTTCAACCTGTAAATAGAACTCACGAACTAATAATCCAAAAGGCAATGGGCGCAGTCGTATTGATTTGACGCGTAAAATGGACTTATCGCGTGAAAGCTGACGGTGTAAAATAAATGACACTTTGCGTGTGATGCCGGCTTGCGGAGATTATGTCGCTGTCATCGGTGATCAAGCGGAATAGTTGTGGGCATTACCGAAGATGAATGGCCTAATTAATCACCGGCGTACATTTCTCGGGGTCAATCCGTTCATATTTAATACCATTGTCTACGAATATATGAAAAATGTTCGTCTATTATCGTCATGTTCGTTATCTTTAATGGGGTATTTAGAACTACACTTCCTACTAATATTATAAAGGCGATAGTTTGTAAGAATGTATGGATGTTTGGATGTTTGGATGTTTGGATGTATGGATGTAAGGATGTTTGTTCCTCTTTCACGCAAAAACTACGGAACGGATTTCGATGAAATTTGGCACACGGGTAGATCATGTCCTGGATTAACACATAGGCTACTTTTTATCCCGGGAAAATATAAACCGGGACTTTTATCCCGGAAAAACTTTTTAATGCGGGCGGAGCCGCGGGCAAAAGCTAGTTTAGTAATATTTAGTAATCCTAAATGTGAAGTCCGGTTATTTTATTCTTGAGGTGTAATTTGATATTCAATAGCTTAAAACTTGTTGTAATGTATTTTATATTATTTTCCATACCAAACCAGCCCTGTATTATACATATACTGCCCACTGCTGAGCACAGGCCTCCTCTACAACTGAGAGGGTTTCAGTCCTTAGTCCACCACGCTGGCCTAGTGCGGGTTGGCAGACTTCACATATCTTCGAAATTCAGAGAACTTCTCAGGTATGAAGGTTTCCTCACGATGTTTTCCTTCACCGTTAAAGCGAGCGATAATTCACAAAGAATACTCACATATTTTTTAGAAAAGTCAGAGGTGCGTGCCCTTAGGTTTTGAAGCTGCGGACATTCGTCTCGGCAGTCCGTTCCACTCCCAACTAATTTTTTATTTATTTATTTTCCATGCAGATTGTAAACTCACCAAGCTTGTATCGCTGCGCTGTCAGCGTAAACTTTTAGTAACACGTCTTTATTTATGACAGTCTCAGCAAAACACTTGAGAAAGTATTGAGTTTCGTTGCAATACCATAAGCGTGGATTTGGTTGACTCATTGATATGAGTCGACCTTTTCGACGAAAAGGTTGACCTGATAAAAGTCGCAGGAACATGCTGGAAGCGGGCTGCTTTTGACAGGTTCATCTGCAAATATTTAGGGGAGGCCTATATCCAGCAATGCTTCATGTGGCCGATGATAGTGATATTAGAAAAAGGATAACATACTCTACCAAAACCGCTGTATTTACTTCGGGTAATATGTTTGATTTTTCTGCTCCTACGGCGAGATATTGAAGTCACGGACAATAAGTAAACCTTATAGTAATTTAGTTATAGGAATACTTAGAAGTCGTCTGAAATATAAATAGAACCTATTATGTTACCGACTGCTTTGTTCCGTGCCACATGAAACAGCGTAGAGCACTTTTAGATTTTGATATTTGATGATTTATTGAAGTTTTTTTCTGGCATGTTTGTTTGCAGTAGTAAGTAGGCACTGCAAAAGACTTTACGACACTTCTGGGATTTCTCTATTCTATTAATAACAAATTTGATTTACGCAATTTTAAGAAAAGTATCATGAGTAATGTCTATGGTTCAATGGATGCTCATGAATTCAATTTCAATCAGTATATACCGTACCGGCATATACCGTCCACACGTGGTGGGTCATTGCTTTAAGTTAATTTTGTCGTCTTTTTTTTTTTCTTGTTTTATTTTTTATTGTCTCCCTTTTTTTGTTTGTTTGTTACCATGTTAAACTGTCACCACCCAATTTTGCAAATAAATGTTTTTCTTTCTTTCTTTCTTTATATCATTCTTCCTTCTTCAGAGGTAGAAAGAAACTAAATACATTTACACGGCCATCTATATTCAGTCCCATGTAATAGGAGGATAGCTTATCATGATTTTACTAGTTTCCTTAAAATTATTTGCTATAAAATTGGTTGGTACCAAAAACCTGCCGGATACCTCCAAAATAATAATTAGAATAACATACAATAGAAAATAAAAAATGTGTTTATTTATTTATACATATTATATACAAAACAATTACAGATATTAAAGCGGTGTTGTACAAAGTTATTTGCTAATTGATCTTAATACACCTGTAGGCCACTTCTGTGAATTCCTGCAGATTGCAGATAAATATGTCCACGTTCTCGAATATTGAGCAATCGTATGGCCCGCGACAGAGAAACAAACCCAAGCAGGTTTGCCGTGGTCGGAGGTGGACCAGCGGCGGGAGATGCCGAGAGGTGACACGGCTGCTGGACACGCATAGCTGCAGCGCGGACAGTCCTTCCGGCTGGTGCTGCTGCTTTAACTGTAAAGCTTTATAGCTTTTTGTTTATTGAACGCTATTGGGCAATGACGAGCTTAAATGTTCGAAAAAGCCCTCGTAAAACAGAGTGAGTAGATTTAGAAATTTTTTACATCAGGTCTTGTAAATAGAAAGTACTTTTATTGTAACTAGCTTTTGCTAGTGACTCCGCCTACGTAAAATGGGTTTTTCGGAATAAAACTCCCGCTTTTTATTTTCCTGGAATAAAAGTAGCCTATATGTTAATCCAAGACTGATCTACCCGTGTGCTAAATTTCATCGAACTCCGTTTAGTGATTTTGGAGATGCAGTAACAAACAAACAGCTGTTTTTCTGTTTGATATTGAATTGAATAAAGAATTATAAAAATTGATGATTTGTGTTCCATTACTCTTCTTAAATCACCCCTTTCTTTATTATCACATTTCTTTTAATGCACAGATACACCGGGTCTACCACTTTATTATATGTATAGATTATTTTAAATGGGAATCTCTTTTTATTGTTTATCAATTTATTTCAAGGATTTAGGCTTTCGTAGTTTAGTACCATGTGGAACGATGCGACACCTTCTCATCGATAATTTTGACAAAAACAACGAGTGTGTAATATTTGCCATTACTTCTACGTAAATCTCTTGATAATTATATATCTATTATATAAAAATGAATCCCTATTTTATTGGTCACGGCATCACGCATGAACGGCTGGACCGATTTCCTTATTTTTTTTTGACGTGTTTATTATTGTCAGAAGAAGGTTCTTATGAAAGAAAAAAATAAGAATATTGCGCGGAAAAACGGCTGGACCGATTTGAATGAAATTTTTTTGTGTGTCCGGTAGGTAGCGCTGTACTCGGGTTCTAGGATTTTATTTCCTTTTTAGGGCAGGACAACGTCTGTCGGGGCCGCTAGTTAGATATAAAGGAAATTAGTAATCAAAGATAACGTTACTTCACATTTTTTAAGGAGTTATTAATATTCGGATAAGCAGAAGCAATAATGTAAAGCAACCCAATTTCAGCTAAGGATTTTTTTTTGATAATTATAAACGTAAGGCTCCACCATAAAATTCCAAACCGACTCATTGGAAGCGACTGGCATCCAGCAACATCTTGCAAATATGCTTTACAATATTAATTTAGAGTTTGACATGACGTAGTGATAACACGTATCTTCCCTCATAACCATAATTAACACCGGTGGCACTTGAAAAACACATTATACCCTCCTGTTTATGATCCATCAACATTCGCAAATAAAAACAACAACCGCGCAAATTGTAGGCCGGGACGTTGAAACTTCATTTCTCCATTAGCGGGGTCATGCTACCTTGGCCAAATTACAGTGATGATTGATTGCAAGCAGTCCATTACAAAATATCTTCAAGCACTCCAGGTTTACCAAGTTTCCTTAATTAAGTGTTTGGATTTCCTATCTATACTAATATTATAAAGCTGAAGAGTTTGTTTGTTTGTTTGAACGCGCTAATCTCAGGAATTACTGAACCGATTTTGAAAATTCTTTCACTAATAGGAAGCTACATAACTCCTGAGTGCTATAGGCTACTTTTTATCCAGGGAAAATATTTTTGTCCCGGAAAAACTTTTTCACGCGGGCGGAGCCGCGAGCACTACTAGTGAGATAATAAAACTCGTTAGTGTCTATGAATAAATTGATTGTAGGGACTTATTGATGTGGTTGGACCAAGGAGATTATAATATATGGTTGGACTAATAACATGAGTTAGTGTGTCACACGCATTGATGTATTAAACACCCCACACGGTATTGAATCGAATTGTCATACTGTGGGGCTAGGACGTGAAAAAGAAACACGATGCGTCTCCGCTTCGTTATATTGTGATTGGTTGACAGACTGACGTGTCCGTCTCTCGATCAATCACAAACATCAACATACCGATACGTCAGTCACTCAACCAATCACAATAAAGCGAAGCGGAGACGCATCGTGTTTTTTTTTCACGTCCTAGCCCCACTGGTCAATCCTAATAGTCGAACGATTTGATAAATGTCAGTTGATTGGGACTGATTTGTGAAGTGTGCTGGACGTATTGATTGACATATAGTACATCTACACCTGGCATCAATAGTCTACGTTGGTATTTGTTAGTTATTATGAACAGCTAGCGAGAAGCGCTAATGATGCGCACATGTTTGCTTTTTGCAACGGTTAACGTAAACTATTCTTTGTCACTTTTCCAGGACATTTAATTAACCCGATAGATCAATGTCATCTAATAATAGCAATGGAAAATAGATTCTTACTAAAGCTAGTATAAATATATTAATTTGCATAAAAACATTTATGACTGAAGCAAACGTTCAATGATTAATTCATTTCACGTTTCAATTAATAAATGTGTTGTGATTTAAGTCCGTTAATATTTTAATTGAATTTTCAATGGTTATAATACAATTCCAAAATAAATTCAAAAGCATCTCTCCATATCTTCTTATACTTACAGCACTCATTCAGCACTTTGAGATAATAAGTAATGTGTGGCATTCCACTGCGCTCGTCATCCTGAGACATAAGATGTTAAGTCCCATTATGTCCAGTAGTTACACTGGCTACGATGTCCTTCAAACTGAAACACAATAGTGCATGTACATTCTACTTGGCGGTAGAAATAGACATTGCGTTGGCACCCACCCAGACAGACTCTTACATATGAGAGACCTCCCACCAGTAAAATGTGTCCCAATAATCCTACTAATATTATAAAGGCGAAAGTTTGTGAGTATGTATGGATGTATGGATGTTTGCTACTCTTTCACGCAAAAACTACTGAACGGATTTCGATGAAATTTGGCACACGGGTAGATCATGTCCTGGATTAATATATAGGCTACATTTTATCCCGGGAAAATAAAAAGCGGGACTTTTATCCCGGAAAAACTTTTTAACGCGGGCGGAGGCGCGGGCAAAATCTAGTAAACCATAATATTGTAAGTGCCGGATATGCTCTAACTATGGTACAAATTTCGTATAACTGCGTTCAATAATTTACTTATTTACTTATAAGTACATGCACTCGCACCTTTTATCCCCGAACAGGTAGGTAGAGGAGAAACTAGTGCACCCACTTTTCACCATGTGTATTCCGTCCCATGACGTGATAGGGGGCGAGCCTTTCGTCATATAAGGCACAAATTCCAGACTCCGGCCTGACACTTGGGAGAAAAACCTAATATTACTTTGCTTGACCCGGAGATCGAATCCGAGACCTCAACACTGTAGTTATACCGTAATACTACTACGCCACCGAGGCATTGTTGTTGTTCTGTATTTACTTTTAACAAACTATTAAACATCTTAACACACTTTTGCATTCGTATAAAATAGTTTTGAAGTAAATCCTCCAAGATAAGAACGTTTTCTTGGTTGTTACATCGCATAATATGTACGAACACACTATACTATCGACATCCACTCGTCTAGGGACCATCAATTTCTATATTAGCACAGTGTCACGCCGGGTCATCAATCTCTGAACGTACCGTTGATTGATTTCAGGTTTAATTTTAGTTGTTTTACACAAAGTAGAATGAAATCAATCTTCTTACTGGTGCCAAAGTTTCTGAAGATATTTAGGTTTATGTTGGAAGTAAATGCAGTTACCTCTAATTTGGATGTCATTTGGTACGCCGCGCTGATAGATCAGCAACTTTTAAGTACCCTGGAAAAGTAAACAATACGATTTTTATTCCGAATTCTTTATCTTGGGAGGATTGATGGAATCGCGATCAATAGATACCTTGTAGATTATTATTAATTGAAGTGCCACAGTTCGCCTATTCAGCGATATTTAAAATATTTGTTGGATAAAAAATTAGGTATACTTTATAATATATTAAGGTGTACACTATAGATTACCTTTGATTGTTATTAGATTTTGAAACTAATTACATAGTAACATAGTCTCATTTTTCTTACTAAGAATTCCTAGAAGCGACAGTTCCTAAGGTTTCCAGATACTACAACATACAACATTCCTGTTCTTTGTTGCGAGTTTAAATTCTTTGAAAATTTGAATGTGAAAGATAATATATTTTGTCCAAGCAATGTTGTTTTAGAACATTGTGAAACACAAGCCTCTAGTTACATTTATTGTGTTAAAAGCGTAATCCATTACCACGGCGCCATGTCAAATAAGGAGATTGAACAAAAGCCTATTGAGTTTTCAAAAGATACGTGTACAAAGCACTCCACGGTGAACAAAGAGTGGATATTTACTAACTTCTACATTTACCTATGTGATGAGAATTTTAATTATTAGCTACGGGATTTATAGCAACTCTCTTTCTCTCTCTCTTTCATCTCTTTAATTATTACGCATTATTATGTAATAATATTTGCCCGTGGCTCCGCCAACATCCTTCGGTTTCCTGGATGCCATAAAGCCAAGCGAAGACAGCAATATTTTCTATCAAGCGCTTGCTATGGCGAATCGCGTTACTTTGTAATACCTACAGAAAGGTAGGAATATTAGGGTATCTATCAGACTCAAGTTTTTAGGTTTGTCAATGTTATATGAAAACCTGTAAGCCTACTGAAAAATACAGAGGAGGCAATTATTTGTACAAAAAATATCTCATTACCTACGACAGATACGCCAGATGTGTAAACATGTGAAATGTTCAGTAATTGTCTCATTAGTGTAAGTAAACATCGGAAATGGAACCGTTCTATATGTCGCAGTCGTTCGTATATATCACAGACCTTTCTACATTATTTATCTACTTATTATGGTTCCGTACCTCAAGGAAGAAAGAACCCTCATAGGATCACATTTTGTCCGTTTGTCTGTCTGTCAAGACCCTTTTTCTCATGAATGCGTAGATATATCAAGTTGAAATTTATATCAAATACTTGGATCTAACAAAATCTTTCAGCTGTGAGAAAATCAAACTTGTAAGTCAACCCGATCAAAAGATATGACCGTTTATGTCGCGTATTTTCGTATATTTTGCGATTACGCAAGGGAATCAAAACGTGTAGGATACTTCCTGGTGACCTAGAGTTTGGCAAGAAGAAAGTTCCAACAGCACATGTAAAGGGAAAAGTCTGAACACTGTAAATATGTACTTTAATCACAAAAAAGCTAATTTACAAACTTTCAAAATTTCATTAGCTTATTAATTATTATTTCCAAACTATTGAACTAATTTTCTTGGATACGTTAGTTACAAGTTTGTCGGAACCCTCGGCACGCGAGTTAAATTCGTACTTCGTTTTTTTTCGGATGATATAAAAACGGTGTCAGGTTCAAATTACCGACATACTTTTGTGTTCTTACTAATCTTTTTTTTCTCTTCACGAAAATAAAATAATAGAGATTTGCTTTACTTTATACGAATTTACTTTATTTTTAGGCCGGCATGATTGTGTCGAATGGCATGAGATAACTATCTGCTGCCATTCGATACTCTATCTGGACTGCATCGCGCTTACCATCAGGTGAGGTGCAGTCACTTTGCCGTGCCCGAATAAAAAAAAATAAAAATAAAAAAATACGAAGATTTTTTTTTCAGTTTAACTTAACGCGTATATAGGCGATTTCAAGTTTTGATTTTGTACAGATATTTATGCTGCTGACTGTGAACACTCTTATGGAAAATACCGAATTAGATCGACGAGGGTAAAGTATAGATGTAGTAATCATTCCTATGTGAGATAGTTATAAATTTTAATTCATACGCGTCATTGACAACTTGAAGGTTCAACTTTCAAACGCATAATACTAAATTATTAAAGTCATAAGTTTTAGAAAATAATACGACAAGCATTCATTTTGGAACACTTTATCGTGGTCCAAAGGCATCTCTGTCGCGGGAATTTGCTTTATAATCCTCTCGAACTCGATGCGCTTTAGTGGTCGTCAATAGAGAAAACCAGTGCAGTTTAGTGCCAGGCTAGCTGCAAATACCAACGACTTGAGGCACTTAAAAGCGTCTGAGGTCGTAAGATTTACGTCAATGATCACAAAGTTATAACATACTGTTTGAATCTGGAATACTATGAAAAATATTAGCGTTTTCAGAATTTACGTTTCTTCAATTATTTATCTTAATTAACTTATTTTTTTGTATTTCGGAACATTTATTTGATATTGTTAAACCAATACGTCTAATGTTTTAGATACATTTTATTCACGTACAAACAAAATTGTCTGTAAACACAGCTATTCAATGTTGTGACATAAGCATTTCTCAATTTATAGAAGTGTGGAATTATAACCATAGTTAGCTAATTATTTGAATAGCCAATCGAAATGTAACGTACGATGATCGACATCAATTTCTATGAGTATCATCGTATAATTAGGCTTACATAGCTGTTCATTTAAACAAATTACACTCGTTCAAAGTCACAATGTCAGTTACACGATACAATGCAATAAGCATATAATGAAACACGAACAAAGCGATTAGTGGATTTTAATGCGATTGCGGTTCGGCAGAGTATATTACAACTGGTATTCGGTGACATTTTTTAATTAAATTTAATGTTATTAAAAAAGAAATTTAATTGAAAATTAAATGAAAATGATAAAATTATTTTAATTTTCATTGAGAAAATTAAAATAATTTTATCATTTATTCAATTAGTCTAAAAAACTAATTGTGTCTGAGTCAATTTTACTTATCAAAATAGAATTTTAAAAGTTGATCTGGTTTACAAAAAAAAAAAAAAACATACATAAAAAATACATACAGTCCCACCTAGAACCTCCTTTGTTTGAAGTCGGTTAATAAAGATTATGCAAACCCGTTAATCATAGCTAGTAACTAATAATATTAATGCAGCCAACTGTCAGTCACATGGAGTCTTACGGATTGACATAATATTCAAACCTGGGACTTCAGCTTTCATAGCTGACCACTCTCCCACTACGCTAATGTAATAAATTAAACATCACAAGTTTCATTAAGGTTTAACTCGTCAAACCCCGCTTATATATATCCCTTCCAAATTTATTGGATGAAAGTAGTTCTGGGAAATGTAATAATATAATAAATGTAGTAGCTATAAGTAATTGATTGTGATTTTAATTTATATGGATTATGTGATCTGAATTAAATAAAATAATAATAATAAATAATAATATATAGACCGATGGGGAGACCCTATATACTTGAACGCCGGCGTCCGTAGCGAGGCTTGACGAGTCAAGGTTAACTGTAAATAGTAATATATTTCAAGAGAATTAATTATAAAATCAAAACGAGCTTTTTCGGGTTTCCATCTACGTATGTAAGGAAAAATACCTTTCGGTTCGACAACCCAAATTCCAAATCATAAAAGCCGTCTCAATATTTCCACTGAGGCGTAATTTGAAGGATTTCAGAGTAATTTGTTTATTACACATTCAATAGTTATAAATTATGTGCTGATTTCGGAAACATAATAATAAATTACCGCTGTATCTATATAACCACGGCATCCCAATCTAAGATGCATCTTGAGAGTGCTATAACTATTCTACGTGTAAGAAGCTTGGCGGATTAGTGAACTGCAAGACAGTAAATACACGACGAGCCAGACATTTTAATGGGCGAGTAGATAGTAGACTAGCACAATGCTGCGGTATTTTCGGATTGATTCATCGTGGAGGTGTCGCTGCAAACAGTACAATTTATGACTTAACGCTACACGATATTGCATCGAAACCATGAAATGGTACATCGTCACTAGCTTCTGTATATAGGTTACCGCTGGGATCGTTCCTGCGGCAAATGGGTCGATATCTTGTGGTCTTGATTGGATTCTTCGATGCCGGTAGGCAATAACTTAGCTAACACTTTATGTTTATAGAGATTCATAAAGGATTAATTAGACTGGAGAATTTAAACAAAAATCTCACGGCTTATGTTAGACAAACAATGCATACAAGTATAGAGATACTAGCTTTTGCCCGCGGCTCCGCCCGCGTTAAAAAGTTTTTCCGGGATAAAAGTCCCGCTTTATGTTTTCCCGGGATAAAAAGTTGCTTATGTGTTAATCCAGAACATGATCTACTCGTGTGCCAAATTTCATCGAAATCCGTTCAATAGTTTTTGCGTGAAAGAGGAACAAACATCCATACATTCAAACATCCTAACATCCATACATTCTTACAAACTTTCGCCTTTATAATATTAGTAGGATGAAACTATTTTTTTATTTCTACATTACTACTAAGGGTAAAAAAGGTTAATTATTATTTTACATCATAAACAAAACGAGGAAAATACAAACCATTTAGTCGAATAGGTATCTTAACTGTCACAACTATATTATATTGAAATGAAAGGAGCATCACAGATGCAGCGCAGCTTAAACACTTTAAGACTTAAATCGTTTAACAGTGATGACGTCGCTGCAGCTAAAGCTAGAATATGCGCTCAAATTGAATGTGTTTGCGCGGTTTATATATCCTGAAAGCTCTTTATAAATCAAAGACATAAGATCCTCAGAGATGGTACAACCTCATAATAATCTTGTTGCTGAAGCCTTATGAATTTATTCCAATGTTATTAGGAATTTAGGTGCATGAGAATCAAGATTTTCCGATAAAACAAATTAATATACCTGCGATATAAATTTCTATGAGTACAATAAATATTCACAGTGTATTGCAATATTTGGATGGAGTTTCTACTGTTTACGGGTGGTCGTATGGCTTACCATCAGGCGAACGGCATGCTCGTCTCATCATTCATGCAATAAAAAAAAAATGATTAATGTATTCTATGTTCCTATTCTTGTAATACTACAAGAACATACATTTACTATTTACTCCGTCTTCTGAAATTTAGCATGTTCGAGTGGCATTGTTCTTATTTTAATTACAGATTCCCACATTCTTTAAGCACAAAGTATATTTCACGTCTTTGTCAACTAAACAAACTATGTCTCTGGGAAGTTGACCACATGGTATCCGGATTGGGACGGGGGGATTATGGTCCGTTTCCAATTGGCTTACTTTGTCTTGACTCAGTTTTGCTTTTACTATGATTAAAGCTCGGAGTTTTTAGAGCTTTGAACAACTCAGCGAAGTTTATCAATCTGAGTGGCTCGTGTCTTTCCAGTTTGTTTTGAATTAATTTGGAACGACTGTTTGTGATTTTTCTTTGCTATTGGTGTTTTTATTTCCAGTTATATAAAAAAATATAAGACATAAATAATTTAAATATATATTAAGGACTCTTCAGATATTAGGTACATTTATTTAAGCGTTGTTAACCTTATCATAAAATGTTTTAATTCCATTTTACTTCGTTCCAATATTTCAATTTTTTTACATTAAATGTAATATCACATATGGAAATTAATACATACAAATGAAAAGTTAAAATCAGGGACATCATCATAATCCTCGTTTAGTCGACACAAAATCTGCCGTGCAAACATATTGTGATCGATCCGAGATTCAAATTGAGGAACAGAATTGAAGTACTCTTTGAAGACCCCATTAATGGACAATATTGACTTGATATCCCTGAGATGTCGATCGTTGCTAGTGATTTTAGGTGAATTGATTGTAATACTGTAATGGGTATATTTCGTTCATGGTTCTATACTAGCATAATGCTAAGCGTGGTTATAAATTGCATATATTCTGATTATAATACTTATGAGATTTGGTATAAGCAATTTTCGTATAGAGAAGAAGCGTAGAACATATTAGAAAACGTTCAAACTGTAAAAAAATATGAATTTGAAGAGACTGAACGCGATGTGGAAGAAATTTCTCTAGAAGAAATCTCGATGCCATTATACACAATTATGACACAAATTTTAGGTAGGTTTCCTCATAATGTTTCTTTCACAGTTAATGCGAACGATAAAAAATATGCGTAACTTAAAAATCGGAGGTGCATTGCCTTGGGTATTGAACATTTGTCCCGGCATACCATTCCATTCCCAACAAGTCTGTCGTGTGCTACGGTACCTATATATTCCATTTAATTAAAATTAAATCGAGGTATTAAGATTGACAAGTTAACAATTTAACATATAAGTAACATGGTGACTTTAATTCAAACATCCCTATAAGTTAATATACTGTTTCAAAATTCTACAGTATAATTCTATTTTACAACCAAAATTCGTTCACGTTTAATTATGTATTTAGGGCTATTAACCCAAGCGGATAAATAAATTCTAATAAGTTCTATAAATTAACTCATTTCGTTGGCCCCAAGTAATCCAGGAACGGTAATTGGGGTGTATTGTTTCAAACAAAGGAAACAGACTAAAAGTAACAGTAGATAAAATTAAAAGCTTTTTTACAACCGCCCAAGAATGATTTTCTCCATTGTAAAAAACCACTTGCGGTACGGGTGGCCGTGAAATTACCTATTACAATAACACTTACATTTTTTAAGGTTTAACTGAATCTATAAGACTGCCTCGTTGTCGCATATGTATTACGTTACGACAGCAATGCTGAGGTCTTTGGTTCATTGCCCGGTTCAGGCAAAGCGATTGAGTTATGAGTAATGTGTGTGAGTTGTGAGTTGTAATGAAGAGATGTGTCGACTATTTGTCCCAAATAATTATAGTCGTAGTCGGAGGCATAAGTTGTTTGCTGTGCAAGTGTCTCGTACGGTGGCTCGAGCTAACTCGCCTATACCACGTGCCCTTACCGCGCTCAACGATCTCCTTGAAGCCGATGCCGACTTAGATATTTTTGCGGACAAAATCTGTAAAATACTTAATGCATGTTTGAAGTTTTGTGAATGTCTTTAAAGCTCATGTTCAATTAATGTAAATGGTGTGTTACCGTATTGATTGAATTAAATTATAAAAAAAGCGATATTTTTTTTTTTCTACTCACTATCAGATTGGAGCCTGGAATTTGTGCAAAATGAAATAACTTTATTAAAAGATTTGAGCAGTACCTAATTTTTCGACTAGTTAATAGTTTTACTCTCCTTGTCTTT
Organism: Lapara coniferarum; assembly: GCA_949316025.1. NCBI lineage: Eukaryota > Metazoa > Arthropoda > Insecta > Lepidoptera > Sphingidae > Lapara > Lapara coniferarum. The sequence goes on from OX438920.1 coordinate 8,352,670, forward strand.
TTTACTCAATGGTTTTTACTTCGAGATGTAGTTTTCACTTTTATTGATCAATTTTTTCGTTGCAAGGAATACTTTAAATTCCAAAACTGCTTTCTCTTAAACTAATTAAGAAATTTTAACGTGAAATATTTCTTTCGATATTGAATTCTTTTTCCGCTGGACAGTGAAAATACTTGTGTACTTTTAAAAATGGTAACTATAATTTAAAGTAACCCGTACAAAACAACTAAAAATAAAAACAGTGTGATGAATTCATGTATGTAGGTACCTTATTCAATAAAGTTACACGAAGTTTCTCTCAAAATTGACTTCGGACGGGCTGGTGGAATTTAATATGTTGACTCAATGAAGGTCAATTGACTCGTCAGGCCCCCACCACGTGTTAAGTATAATTGAAAATTTTTTTCTTTGTGAGAACTAAAGTTAATCGCCTTTATTTTATTTTTGTGAAGATAAAACAAAAACTGCCTCCTGGACTGCCTCGGTGGCGTAGTTGTAGTACAGTACGACTGCAAAGCTGAGGTCTCGGGTTCGATCCCCGGGTCGGGCAAAGTGATATTGAGTTTTTCTATCCAGTATCAGCCCGGAGTCTGGAATTTGTGCCCGATATGGCGATAGGCTCGCCCCTATCACATCATGGGACGGAATGACTGCGAAAAGTAGGTGCACTAGTTGCGCCTCTGCCTACCCCTTCGGGGATAACAGGCGTGAGTGTATATGTATGTTTTACCAACATAATATATCTTATGGCAAAAATGATATCATTAACGGTAACTAGCGGCTAGATAAGCAGCTTATAAGGGACGTGCTTGTAACATCTATAGAAATATTCCGTTTTTATTTTTCTACCTTCACTAATACAATACAGACGAAATTTTCTAGGAAGTTATAATCTCTGAAAATACTAGCTATTCTCAAAAATACTTTATAGAAAGCTAGAGTACCCATGATGTGTAACAAAGCCTAAATTTATTTGTATTCCATTACTTTTGTTTCAGGAATAATCTCACACTGGCAGAGCTGCGGAAATTTACTCCAAATGTTTTCCTTTTCCGAGAACCTCTTTAACCAGATAACTCGTAACTACTATTTATGGCTTTGGTCAAATAATTTACTTAAGGCCTCAATAATTGAATTAACAACGTGAAATTAAATTAACAAGATCATGAAAAAGTGATCAAGAGGCCTCCGCGACGCGACGTTCTCTTAGCACTCGCCTATGACCTACTTAATAGGTCGAAACTGGTCGGCGATTCTGACCAAGAATACGTGAGTGAAACCGTTTTTTATAGTAATATAACACTAGCTTTTGCCCGCGGCTCGCGTTAATGAGTTTTTCCGGACTAAAAGGACATAAAAACCTTCCTGTTGAATCACTCTATCTATTAAAAAAACCGCATCAAAATCCGTTGCGTAGTTTTAAAGATCTAAGGATACATAGGGACAGACAGCGGGAAGCGACTTTGTTTTATTGTGTTAAGAAGATGTCTCGTGTAAGTTTTAATAATATTATTATGAAAATGACTACCTCGGAGGCGTAGTTGTGTTGTACGACTGTAGTGCTGAGGTCTCGGCTTTGGTTCCCGGGTCGAGCAAAGTGATATTGGGATTTTCTACTCATTATTTGCCCGGAGTGTGGAATTTAGGCCCTATATCACAATAGGGCCGACCCCGATTACATGCGATCTAACATAGCTGGCGAAATTTGAGCGTGGTATACCTCAGCCTACCCCTGAAAAGAGAAAACGGCGTGATGCTATGTATCTACGTATGTATGGAAATTGAATATTATAGTGTGCTCATAATCATTAATATTGTAGGAAATACATTTGAGCAATTAACTCATATCCATTGAAACATTGTTTATTATTTATTGTATTCAGCTTACAGAGAACGTCAAGACAAAATTCATAATGCTTACCTACTTATGTAACTTACGAATAAAAAGCCCGTGCTAGAATGTTTAGGCATTGTGGAACGCTCGGCGAAGAATTCCTTTCATACGTAGACGTCTCTTCACTCTTGAGGCAAATATCATTTTGCACCTATCAGAACCATGAGCTAGACATTTTTATTAAATTCTATACCAGCTCAAAAATTAATGCTTATTTGACATGAGGGGTTTAAATTAAGTCATAAAATCCAATACTGTGTCCATCCATCCAAATCCTACTGGATTATAAATATAGTAAGTATACATACCACTGTCTAATAAATATCACAAAGCTAACTTTTAAAAATATTTTATAAATAATTTTAATTGGAATTTAAAGTAATATAAAAAAGCAAATGACAGGAGTTAACTTTTTTATGCTGGAACTTTGTAAAATTATTTTTCCGTTGGCCTGCTGATAGAACATTCTTTATATAAACTTATATTTCTGCTCACATCACTGAAATTTGCAAATAGAGGGCAAAATATTATATTTTATTCATAACTTAACGATAGCTTCGGTGGCGTAGTTGTAGTACGGTACGACTGCAATGCTGAGATCCCGGGCTTTGATTCCCGGGCCCGGTAAAATGACATTGGATTTTTCTATTCAGTATCAGGCCAGAGTCTGGATTAGGACCCGATATGGCGATAGGCTTGACCCCGATCAGATCATGGAACAGAAAACGCACGGCGAAAAGTGGGTGCAGTAGTTGCGCGTTTGCATACCACTTAGGGGATAAAAAGGTGTGAGTGTGTGTGTATTTAACAATTTTCCCATTGATGTATTAAAAACACTACATCAATGAATTTCCGCTAGTAACTATGTCTCGATTTATTTTATTTATCTTAATTTTTATCTATGTATCAAGTTTACCTAAACCCAAAATTTTAAATCATCCCTCGTATATTTTATATTTAAAGGAGGACAACAGGGGAAATATAAAGATAGAGGGAAACTTTCATGCCAGAACGAAACCAGAAATGCCCGTCTGTTTTATTAACATGTTTTTTTAGCGAAGTTATATTATTTGAAACCCCGAAACTCAATGAAACGACCGACGGGAAAAGAAGGAACTCGCGTTACCGCAGAGCACAATTCCAATACAGTCACAAGCCCACAAGCAATTTCGTGCAAATTTTTGACGAAGCCGAGAAACAATAGCTCGTAAAAAATACATTAAACAATGTGAAATTACGTTAAGAGTTAGGTGTTAACTAAAAGCGGGTGATGAATACACCAACGAACTTTTTGCTCAGCTAATTTCATAATGAACAATAGCTCTTAATGACGTGCCCCTAAATGCAACAGTTACCTGAAAGCGGTATTCACAAAGACTCTAACTGAGTTGGAAGAAAATGGACGGCGGGAAGTTTGCATCTGCGAGTTAAGAATGTAACGAAATGAATTCTTCTATTTGTAATGAAAAAGTACCACGGCATTTAGCGTTTTATGATATTGTTTCCAACAGACACGCTCCCATCGTACTTGAGTCATTTTAGTTGACTCAATTTTATTTGTATTATGATTTCCGTTATACTGGGTTGTTTTAACATAAATATCACTATTTTCTAATTCTATTATCAACATACTTACGTAGTGAATCTATAGATTATAAACCTGATTTATAGAATGGAAAAATGAGAATGCCACATTGAATTAGAGAATAAAATAAAGTCGCGATCGTTTTCTGTATCTGACGTGGCGGTCGTCGAAGAATGGGTCAACTTTCGCAATTTTAAAAATTCGGCTCTAAATAACATCACGATGGTCATTAAAATGTCTACTTTATGGTCAAGTAGCGATGGTTTCCATTAAATAATGCTCACCTTTGCTCAGCACCTTAATATTAAAAGCACTTTGGGGAAATTTGAAGCAAGGTGTTTATGATAATGTTAGTCACATCGATGGTAGACTTGGTGATCATTCATGCACAGAAACTTAGACTGTTAAATATAAATGAAGCATGAATTATTCAACTTTTGCTCATGTATTTGCAGTATTGACAAATTCAAGTGAAGATAGTTTAATCCAGTGACGGGTTTGTGGTAACAGATATTATATTTAATATATTTGGTAAACGGATGGTAAAACCTACACTGAAAAGAATAATCGTTATTTTAAAATGAACTGGGAAGAACAGAAATAAACACAATATAAAATTAACGAGGCTTTGACAACATATTTTTATTTTTAAACCCTTTATTATTCTAGAGGCTTATTAAATGCTAAAATCGCCTGGTAGGATGTGACCCTCGTACAGGATAAAAATTTAATCCAAAAATTCTTCAAGTCTTAATTTACAAACGAAATTCATGCGTTTCTATATATACGCAATGGTTTTGGCTACCCGTTGTCTATCGGTCAATAATAATAAATTTATTTCCGCATCATTAAATAAGTGACGATCTAAAAAAAGTAAAATAAGTGAAGCGATAACGATTAGAAAAATGTACTTGAAATATTTTTCCACATTACCAATACCGTTCAGTATAAATATCTCATGCACGCATCAGTACTTGGGCATACAGTAACGAGTTAAACTGACTTCGGGTAACATGGGACAAGTTTGATTAGGGTCCAAAATTAATTCTCCACATAGACGAGCTGATCTAATTTCGGGCCAGTTATCAAGTGGCTTGGAAAATGTTTGGGCGTTCCTCATCATACCTCGATATACGGACATCGATGGCATAAATGATGATGTGAAGATCGATGCTGCGGTTTGTGATATTTGGGATTAAACCTTTGGAAGGGTGGATTTAGTTATTATACTAAGGGTTAAGCACTATTTTACTCACATAGTATGGAATCTCAGAAAATATAAGGTCTACATACTTAACATTTATGTCATAGGTTCCTTTATTAATTGGTCATATAGATACGATTTAAAAGCATCTATTGTTAATGCACTCTCCATGATTCATCTCCCAGTCTTTATTTGCCTTGGATGAAAGCTAATATTATAATATCACCTATACTAAACTAAAATATCCTGACAACTAATATGAGTTAAATAGATAAAAATTTACGTAAGGTTTTCATATTGTACTAAGTATTATGAGTATAACTTAAACATAATAGTGTTATTTCTGTCTCATGCAATTATCAGTGATATGTAGCTAAACTCCATGTCTACTTAGGAATTATAAAATATTTTTATACGGTATTTCTACATCAAACGTTCTATATATTGCATTGTAAAGAAAACTAACTTTAAAACGGACTGTTTTTTACGCTACTCAATTCAATTTTGTTTGATATTGTTTGTCTTACATTTACAACAGACATATTTAAAGATAAGTAATTATTTAATGCTTACCAGTCCGAAGAATCATAAAACTTACTAAGTATTATTTTGAGACCAAACATATCTACGAATAGCTAGGTATATCAACTATAATAATGTAATCTTATGTCGATTACTGAAAGCTGGTGTGTACAACACATTTACAAGTGCGCGTGTGTAATGTCTGTAAATAAACTTACGTCAGTCGTCATGACAACTCATATACATAAGTATAAACAGACGTGAGCTTTCCTTTCAATTATAATAATTTGAATCGTTTTTTTTACATACTGTGTAAAATTGTATGAGTATATTATGATATAGGCATAGTAATTTTAAGCAAATTATTTCTGGACTGACTAGCAATGGAATGTAATAATAAAGTTCCAAACACGCGTTACTACCAAAAGTGTTGCCCCGTTTGACCTTTACAAATTTAATATAATCTATCCAAAATTATCTAAATAGATCTACTAATAAATCATCCCACGTATTATATTTGAACAAAATATTGAACAAGAAAAATATTTTTTGCGCTCTTACAAATTAATTTAGTTAATGTATTAAAAAATCTTGCACGTTTTCTTAAATGGAAATACTAAGAAAAAGTGGAAGATTAATTAGACCAGACCTTTAGACTTCACTGACGTAAATTTTCTAATAGTACAGCTTTGAATTACTAATTAAGCAAAACATAATGAAGAATATTCAAGACATAATTTAATTTAATTCAGTCAATGCTACTTGAAGAACTGGTGCGTAACTTGATTAACGTTATACTCGTAAAGAAACAATTTAATGTTTCATTCAACTATTTCAATTGTTAATTTAGTAATTATTTTAATTACTACAAATAAACTTTGACTATTTGAATTAAATATATATAAAAAAATATTATTTTCAGTCAATATGAGTTTATGAAACATTCGTTCAAAGCTGCCCAAATTTAATAATTTTATATTTCAGCTGCTATAGCCCATAATTTTATATTACATCATTTTACCGCAATAGTGTAATGGAGGGCTATTAGCATCAACATATTATGTTGCTTTGACGATGGACATTGTAGACATTATTATTTCTTGGAGCGAGTAATCGCAACCCTAATTGAGTAGAAATGGTTTAACGGTTCATAAAGTAACCAATAAAATAGCAATAAAGTCAGCTATTTACGTCAACTTATTGGTAACTTGATAGGTTCTTTGCTGTTTTAAGGATCTTTTAAAGAATTTGGTCAGATTCTTCTTCTTGTGATGCCTGTCCAACTAGCGAAGGTTGGCAGTCAACTCAGCATATCGTCTTTTGTCCTTTGTCCTTTGTCCTTTGTAAGGTGAAATAGTTCAGCAGCGCTTGCAATCCCCGGCCACTCGCGGATGTTCCGTAACCGCGATGTTTTCCTTCGCCCGGTTTTTCTGTTGCCCACTACTTTCCCTATTATTATGAGTTGAAGAAGTTGATCAGATTAGTGTGGTTCAGGCCTTGGTATGAAAAGGCTCATCTGTCGTGATCAACTGATCTCTACGTAAATACTGGGCGTATCACTTGGATTATTGTGTAACAAGGTAGTTCACTACGTTTTTAAAACCAAATTATGAAAAATGTACCTATACTATCCAAAATCTAATGGAAAAATAATTGTCGAAGTTGGCGCAAATAGTCTGTACTAATATTATAAAGAGGAAAGATTTGTTTTTATGTTCGTTTGTTTGTAACGGATAAACTTAAAAACTACTAGACCAATTTTAAAAATTCTTTCACAAATAGGAAGCTACTTTTTTTACTTTTTATACCGGGAAAATATTTATTTATATATTGCTTATCGTATAATTTTTAAGCACAGTTCACAACTGTGGACGATATTGCTCCTATTTATAATCATAAAATTTATGATTAAGCATACAGTTTTCTCGTATCGTCATTGAATAAATAACACCACTAAATAAAACGGGAATGTTTAATCCGCACCCTGTATAAACATGTACAAGTAGATCACCTCAGTGCGTTCTCGATGATTTGGGTTGTTTTAAATTAATTAGAAATGAAGTAACTTAACGAGGGTCGCTTCTTAAGTCAACACTGAGATGAGCACGGCCGCTAATGTTCAAAATCTGACGTAATTCAGTCTTTGATACGTAGTTGTTAATCGCTAACTAATAAGATTGGAAGTATGTTGAAGAAAAGCTTTTTTTTATTTATTTTACAAATTTACACTGTCTAGCAAATTAGTTGTTTGAGAGTGAGTTGAATGAAGTCTCGAGTGTGATGGGTGGGTTCAGTTCCCGCTGTCGTTATAATTTAGTATTCGATAGATCTATTTCAGTTCAGAATGCTGCGGACCGTAAGTTTCTAACAGGCCGGCGTACCCAATTGTGTCGACTGGTGATAATTATGTTTCATTAGTCGATTTTCTATATAAATAACGAAAATGCAAGTGATTTAACATCATAAACCATTTCTGTGATATTCTATGGTTTCGGGCCTGCGGTAGCAGATAAAGCCTCTTGAGTTCTCTCTCTCTCTCTCTCTCGCTCTCTCTCGTACTTCTGCTTCGATCATCATAAATGTGGGGTTTAGAGGGTTTTTAATACATCAATGGGTTTAGACATACTTCCCTAGACGTCAATCGTACATTTACGATCCAGGACTCGTATGATAGTTTTATAATGACAAAAGTACGTCTTCTCATAGAAAGGAAGCAAAATTTTACGGTATTTTGGTATGGTCAATAAAATCACGACTCCTAAAATGGGGTGGGCCCATGTTGATCTGATTTCAACATACACAATGTTATGGCAATACTAAAATTAAATTAGATATATTCGGGCTTCATTGTATGTATGCGGCTTTATGACGTCACTGTTCTTATTTTGATTATTTTATCTTTAAAAGAATCAAAATGGTATTGTTTAGATTTTGCTTCATATTATCTTTAAGGAGCTTAGAATGGATTTTAGTATTATGAAATTGAGTTAGGGGAAACGTGTACGAGTTGATCCCAAGAGGTAAGATGATCATTTTTGATTGCACAGAAACGGCTAACGCCATCTAGTTGATTTCTTTATCAAAACGTAGCCTCGCATGCCCCCACGCCTCAGTTCCAAGGGCGGATCCAGCTTTGGCGCCAGGGGGGGGTCACATAGTCGTGGTCAAGTCACAAGAAGTTATAATTTAATTTTGAAAAGTAAAAAGTAGGTATTCTATTAATAAATGTAATTACTGTAGGTCAGCGACTATATAACCCCTAGACTCCTAATAACAGACGATCGGCTTCGGGCAACACATCTGACAAATAGATCCAATGTAGCTTACCGTTCAAAATCTTTAAGTCAGTTGCGACCACAACTGTGAGCTGTTAATACTTCCGTGTTTGCGAATAAATAACTATTGTAATGAACCCGTGCACAATAAAATGGTGTGGTATAAATAGCCATAATTCAAATTTTCAGAAAAATGGCATTACATTTCACAGGTAAGTCAATAACGACACATAATCACATTTTATTTTAAATTTTACGGAGTTCATCTTACACTGGTCAGTTGAGTGTTTACGCGCCATCTTGTTATATTTGCATCTCTTTCCGACGAAAGTACTTTTTACATTTTCTATTTCGTTTTGTTTTTTAACATTAAAAGTAAGTGATACACCAAAAGGATTTGTCGATAGTTCTACCGATAAAATTAAAAATAAGAGAAACTATCGCCCGAACACTCAACTAATCAATTTATCTGAGGCCCATTTAATTTTAAAAGGCTTCTTATTTTAAATGGTTAGTTCATTAGTAATAGTTAATTCATTTTAAAAATTATTAGGATATACATTTTGACTAGCGGTATCAGAAATAAATGTTATTAGGATAATTTTTTATTTTGTTTGTTGATTATAACGATTGTTTTGAGTTATTCTTTGTGTTATTCCTACAACTCAGCTCAAATATTCTTGTTAATGTCGATGAGACTTACTAAGCGCCATCTGTCATTCGATAACATAAAGAGTTTCGTTAAAATATTAATATGTTTAATAAATAATAATAATATTACTATAAAACTTTATTACATAAAAGTAATATCGATAAAAAAATCGTGTTTTCATTTAACTCGTCCCATCCCTATGCCTATGTTTCCAAGGTTGTATAATGCGATAAGGTGTTGGAAGAACCAATCATAATGCAGTACCCCGCTTCCTCAAACCTCAGGTAGTTGACAGAATTAATTTGAAGAGAAATATTGAACATTAGGAGTCTAGGGGTTATATAGTCGCTGCTGTAGGTACTTAAAAATACCTACCTATATTTAAATAACATTTTTTTTAAGTCTTCTCCCGAAACGCGTTAATGTTTCCGTATTATTATAATGCTCTTTGTTTTAATGCGTTCGTTCTTTTTAACCCCCGACAAAAAAGAGGGGAGTTATAAGTTTAGGGTGTGTATCTGTGTATCTGTATGTCTGTCTGTGGCATCGTAGCTCTCAAACGAATGGACCGATTTGGACGCGGTTTTTTTTGTATGAAAGCTGATGTAACTGCGATGGTTCTTAGCTATAATTTATGAAGATCTGTTCAGGCGTTTGAGGATTATCAGCTCATTTCCAACTTAAAAAATCCGATTGACTTTAAATTTGGTGTACTGTGACATTCAATATATTTGTAAACATGAGCTGATGCTGCGGCATCAAGTAGTCTGCGGGATACCCAACTCCTTAGCAACTTATAGCAGATATAGTGTGTTTGGGCTTATGAGGATGGGCTCAACGAGTAGGTGATAGATAGTTAATTATCAAGGCCCCATGATGGAGAATAAAGTAATTTAAAAAGTTTGAAATAAAAATTAAATTTAAATAACCCCCGACACAAAATATCTCCAAAAAGTAAAATAATAATAGTGTCTTTGTCGTTTAAGTACCTAGTAATATTTTGACCCAAGCGTCGTCGCGTCAGGGGACCGCTAAAGAAGTATTTCCATCTCCCTGGTCCGGAGTTCGGTCCCCCGACGCGACTACTTGATGCCGCAGCATCAGCTCATGTTTACAAATATATTGAATGTCACAGTACACCAAATTTAAAGTCAATCGGATTTTTTAAGTTGGAAATGAGCTGATAATCCTCAAACGCCTGAACAGATCTTCATAAATTATAGCTAAGAACCATCGCAGTTACATCAGCTTTCATACAAAAAAAACCGCGTCCAAATCGGTCCATTCGTTTGAGAGCTATGATGCCACAGACAGACATACAGATACACAGATACACACCCTAAACTTGTAACTCCCCTCTTTTTTTAAACGTCCCATTAGAGGTTAGTTCTAGTTAGACATTAGGCGTTAGTCGAAAAAAAGGGCGCACAAGTGTCACACGAAATTTGACATACGTAATATGAATGGTAGCGGCCGTGGCGGTGGCGCGACAAAATTCTTTTCGATGCGTTCGTTCCCGAATAATACATTTGCCATCAAAGTATTATATTAAACTAGCTTTTGGTCGCAGCACCGCCTGCGTGAAAAAGATTTTCCGGTATAAAAGTCCCGCTTTATATTTTCAGGGAATAAAAAATAGCCTATGTATTAATCCAGGACATGATCTACCCACGTGCCAAATTTCATTGAAATGCGTTCAGTAATTTAGGAGATGTGCAGTAAGAAAAAAACAGGAAAACACACAGACAGACAGAAAAGAATTACAATAATCACTGCTTTGTGTTCCATTACTCTTCTGTAGTCACTGCCTTTCTTTTTTATCACATTTCTTTAAATGTACGGACATACTGGATTCTACTGCTTTATTAAATACACTGAGTATAGTACTATACAATCTTAGCTGGCTGGTATGACAATTCAAATTTTTCGCGACGCGAAAGCTTTGTGAGAACGTCTAACCAAAAATTCTAAAGTCGGCTACATAATCCTACTAATATTATAAAGGCGAAAGTTTGTAAGAATGTATGGATGTTTGGATGTATGGATGTAAGGATGTTTGTTCCTCTTTCACGCAAAAACTACTGAACGGATTTCGATGAAATTTGGCACACGGGTAGATCATGTCCTGGATTAACACATATGCTACTTTTTATCCCGGGAAAATATAAACCGGGACTTTTATCCCGGAAAAACTTTTTAATGCGGGCGGAGCCGCGGGCAAAAGCTAGTTGCAAATATTTATCATGTTTTCTATACATTATAAGAGATAGTATCATACTTATTTAACATATTTGATTTAAAATTGTATAAATATACTGAAATAAAGAATAACATCTTGACTCTATATCAATGCTTTTACAGTGTTGTATTTTTCAGTTTATGAGCGTAATGTTTCGAAAGTTTTATATCGCTTGGTAACGAAACGTAAACGATTACGTCAAAAAATCTAAACTTTGGATGCAAATAAAACACAGCTGTATATTTAAAAATTATGTTGTAAGTATGTTTTACAAACATATTTGAACAATGAGTTAGATATTTAAATTTAGATATAGAAGACTGAAAATGAAGATCTCCAAAGTAAATAATTTAGCGTACCACTAAATTTGTGATTTAAGTTTCAGTACACACATTATTTCTTTGTAATGTCCAATAACCAATTTAAATGTTATGAAAGGATAATCGTGAAATTCTATCGATAAATCAAAATGAACGACTAACAAAAACTAATATAATAAAAAACCTCTTGATTGTAATGTGTAAGATTTGATAATAATCTAACTCTATTTACATACGATAACAAAATCCTTGAATATAAAATCAATTATTTGTTGCAACCGATTTTTTGTTCTCTTCCCTACACACTATCCGACCTATAAGGAGTATTGATATCTTACTGATACTTCGAAGCAAATCAATGCCAAAATAGCTTTCTACGCCTTTTTTAGTCTAATCAACAAGTTCAAAAACGTGAAAAATAGAGATAAAGGGCCTAAAAATATGAGCGATGGCTCATTCGATTCGTAATCACCTCTAGAAAAATGTTTTTGAAGGATTTTGGTGCAGGTTAAAAATTGCAATTGTTATTAACAAAATACGATGAAAAAAAAGATATTTCGTTTTTTGTTAATAACTTGAAAAATATTAACATTTAAGCAATTTTGAAAAAAGCTTGTTAAAGAGGAAGAAATTTTCAATAAAAAAGTCTCAACTCTTGGAATTCTATCTCCATTATTTATAATTTTAAATAGACGTTGAAAATAGGGTTCCGCGCGGCAGTTACGGCATGCGCGCGCTGCCGCTAAAGAGAGTTCAGCAATAAAAATAATTTCTTTATAACATAAAATGTGCTTTTAAAAATTTGAAAAAATTCTTGTACCTTCTTAACACTTGAAAGAATCGAGCCCTGAAGAAAAAAAAGTTTATCACCATTTTTCAAAAATTTATTCATTTGTTAACTAACCAATTTTTTCCCAATCTCCATTGGCATTAACAATGTGATGAAAGGTATAAATAATTGGCCTATAAATTTTAAACTTCGTGGAGCCCTTTTGATATATGTACTTTATAAGATCCTGCGATAAATTTTCATTAAAGTTTATTAATTTGTTAGTTATGATTTTTTATAACTACTTAATTTTATAAATTTTTTAATTGTTCAATAGTTATAAAAAATCATAATTAATAAATTAATAAACTTTAATGAAAATTTGCCGCAGGATCTTATAAAGTGCATATATCAAAAGGGCTCCACGAAGTTTAAAATTTATAGGCCAATTATTTATACCTTTCATCACATTGTTTATGTCAATGGATATTGGGAAAAAATTGGTTAGTTAACAATTGAATAACTTTTTGAAAAATGGTGATTAAACTTTTTTTCTTCAGGGCTCGATTCTTTAAAGTGTTAAGAAGATACAAGATTTTTTTCAAATTTTTAAAATCACATTTTATGTTATAAATAAATTATTTTTATTCCTGAACTCTCTTTAGCAGCAGCGCGCGCATGCCGTAACTGCCGCGCGGAGCCCTATTTTCAACGTCTAATTAAAATTATAAATAATAGAGATAGAATTCTGAGAGTTAGGACTTTTATTGGAAATTTCCTCCTCTTTAACGAGCTTTTTTCAAAATTGCTTAAATGTTAATATTTTTCAAGTTATTAACAAAAAACGAAATATCTTTTTTTTTCATCGTATTTTGTTAATAACAATTGCAATTTTTAACCCGCACCAAAATCCTTCAAAAACATTTTTCTAGAGGTGATTACGAATCGAATGAGCCATCCCTCATATTTTTAGGCGCTTTATCTCTATTTTTCACGTTTTTGAATTTATTGATTAGACTATTTAACCCCATTAGGGAAGAAATTTCAATAAAATACGAAACATGTCTTCCATCAATGGTGTTTAAAAAGTTTACGCTAAATTTGAATTAGATTGGACCAAGGAATCGCGTTGCCCCATACAAACTTTGCCCCCCTTTTTCATCTCCTTAGGGGTAGAATTTCGGAAAATCCTTTCTTATCGGAAGCCTAGGTCATACAAGGAACACACCCTCCAAGTTTCAGGTCTCTACGATCAGCGGTTTAGGCTGTGCGTTGATCCGTCAGTCAGTCAGGACTAAGCCTTGTATATGAATAGATTAATTAAATATTTAAAATACTTAAATAAAATCTATATTGTGACAAAAAATATATAAAAACATAATGTTTAATAATTTTAATTAGTGGTCCACCTAGGTTCTGGACTCCGTCCAGGGGGGGGTCATGACCCCCATGACCCCCCCCCTGGATCCGCCCTTGCTCAGTTCCTTAGCAATGGCGGCGTGAGCGACGTGTTAGTTTTTACGGAAGAAAATATAAATTGTGTTCAGTTAACATAAGGTAAGATTGATTTTAACGTTATGATACTTTTATTAATTACTATAAAATACAATGATTGTTGTGTTCTTGGCTTCGTAATATGCTTAATTTTGTTTTTTGGGCATCATCGAAATAGTGGCGTAGCTATAGGTTATGTTAGTCGACTTTGAATAAAAAAGTTGACCTTGGGGCAAGATGATTCCCTTCCTAGTGTACAAGATGATCCCGGGGATCATCTTGTACCTTGAATTTTACGAATTGCGTATAACTTATTTTTATGTACATACAAATTTATTTTATGTTTCTAAAAAATTCTTCCATCGTTGTTTTTGTATATATAAATACCTATTTAATGTTGCTTCATTTTTTTCAGTATATAATGCCGCGTAAATATATAAGAAAAACCACTCGAGGCGCATGGAATGAAGCATCAATGACAGCTGCTCTTGATGCTGTTACAAGTGGAATGGCTTTTAAAAAAGCAAGTAAAGATTTTTCAGTGCCCGTCATGTCATTGAAACGAAGGGCCAAAGGTATAAATAAAATAGCTCTTGGCGCAATAAAATATTTAGGAGGAAGAAAAACTGTTTTTACAGAAGAACAAGAAGTTGAACTTGTGAATCACCTTAAAGATATGGAGACAAGAATGTATGGGTTAACCAGAAAGGAAGTATTATCGTTAGCTTATCAGTTGGCTGTGAAAAATAATATCCCACATCCGTTTAATGGAGAAAAAGCAGGATGTGACTGGTTGAGAGGATTTAGGCAAAGGCATCCCGATATTACCCTCCGTGCTCCTGAATCCACTTCAACTGCTAGAGCTCGTGCTTTTAACAAACCGGTGGTAGACAAGTTTTATTCATCATTGAAAAGAGTCCTGGATGAAAAACACTTTCCCCCCCATCGAATTTATAACGTCGATGAGACTAGCATTTGCACCGTGCCTACAAAAAATACAAAGGTATTTGCAAAAACTGGGCGAAAACAAGTAGCACGCGTTACATCAGCCGAAAGAGGAGTGACAACAACGGCTGCTATTTGCATGTCTGCTTCGGGAATTTTCGTTCCACCAATGTTTATTTTTAAAAGGATCCGTATGAAGATTGAACTTATGGATGGTGCACCACCAGGGTCTTCATGGGCATGTAATTCATCGGGGTGGATGAAACTAGAAGTTTTTGCCCAGTGGTTTGACCATTTTCTTCACGACACGAAGCCATCCAAAGAGGATCCAATATTGCTGATTTTAGATGGTCACCTATCTCATACCAAAAATTTAGAAGTCATTTTAAAAGCACGCGAAAATCACGTCACTATTGTTTGCTTGCCACCACATTGCACACACAAGCTTCAACCTTTGGATGTAAGTGTCATGTATCCCTTGAGTGCTTTTCACAACCAATCACTCGAAAAATGGATGAACAACAATCCTGGTAGACCAGTGACCGTGTTTCAGGTTGCAAAAATTTTTGGTGAGGCTTATTTAAAAGCTGCAGTCCCAACAAATGCAGTTAATGGATTCGCTAAAACCGGCATATGTCCATTTAATCCAGACGTGTTTACCGAAGCTGATTACATTGCTGCTGCAACAACCGAAAACGAGTTCGGTGACGAACATCCTAATTCATCTCAATTGGAAACGGCTTTAGATTGTTTGGACATAGACTTGATGTCCCCTGCAGACACACAATGTCAAAATAATTTGGTAGATGACAGTCCAAGTCCATCGCTATTGGAAGGATTTCCTGTTAGTTTGTATGCACAGCAGCTACCTTCTATTGATCTTTCTCAACTGGGTGTAGAAAGTGTATCGCATAAAACACTACCTGTTTTAGATAAGCCAGTTCGAACTCGTAGTCCCTTGTCACCGTTGCCGACCACAAGCCATGCAGTTAACCACAGTGAGTCACCTTTTGATGATAATAATCGAGAATGTTTTGTTGTTACACCAGCTCAATTAAAACCACTGCCACAAATAGTAGGTAAAAGAAGTACTTTGAAAAGGAGAAGCGTGCATACATCTATTTTAACTAGTACTCCATATAAAACCTGTTTAGAAGAAGAATATACGAAAAAAACTGAAAAAGAAAATAAAAAGATAGAGAAGAAACAAAATCCTAAAAATACTGCACCTAGAAGGAAACAGAAAAGAAAAGGAGTAGGAAAAGGAAAGAAAACCCAATGTGTCGTGTCGGAGTCATCTGATGATGATACAGAATGTCTGTATTGCACAGAAAAGTTTTCGCGAGATAACAAAGGTGAAAGCTGGATAAGATGTAGTGCATGCGGAAAATGGGGTCATGAAGAGTGTGCCGGGATAGATAGCGATGATCCTGATGAATTTACTTGTGATTTATGTAGCACAACACCGGCAAAAAGGCGTTTAAACTTATGAGATGAGAGACAAAGAAATTTTATTAATCCTGGATAACTATACGTTGAAGAAAGTTTTTTTTGTCGGTCATGATTAGTTTATTCCCGTAATTATAATTCAGAAAAAAAGTATAAGAATTGATCTCAAATTATGATTAATATAGGTAAGTGGCACAGTAAAGCCACTAATTAGAAGACTAGTTAATTATTTTTATTAATAGTCAATTAAAATTTAAGCAACTGTTGATTTTGTTGAGTTTATAAACCAAAGCACACGTAACACGTTATATTGTATTCCTGAGAGTATTTTAAATAAAGACGTTGTATAATTTTATTTTTACTTTTATTTACGCTTTCTTGACAAAAATAAAGTAAGAAAAAATAGGGGTAAGATGATCATTGGAATCATCTTACCCCAACCATGGGGATCATCTTAACAACCAGGGTGGATAAGATGATTACTTTGTAGGGTTTTAAAAAAACATATATATTATTATGAAAACTTATTAGATTAAATATTTTGAGTATGACAAAAGTAAGATCGATACAAATGACAGTAGTAAACGTCATTCTGTTTGTATCACATTTAAATATGCCTTTCTTAGTTCGATTCTTGCTTAAGGTGATCATCTTGTACACCTTTCCCCTATATCATGATCTCGAATACTTGAAAAATGTATTGTTAAAAATAATCTATAGCGTTCTTAAGAATTCCATTGGGAATTCTTAAAAAACCTATTAGTATAATTCAAAGAAGTCTGAGATCGGTCGCAAATATAAAATTCTTAAGTATTAAATAATGGTAAAGTCCTAAGGTATCTAAAGTACTTTATTGTAAATGTTAATACAGTTTAGTAGAGTACACATTATCTTTAAATTTATTAATCCCAATAAATGTAGGTAGATAATATCTACCTTTATAATAGCGTAATACTTATGACTTATGAGCATTCTACTTATTCCTATACATATGTACACTGTTTTTGGTTGTGATTATAGGTAGACGTATACAGAGTAGTGTAGAGCTTGTAAGTTATTCCAGTGGCGGCGTAGTACCTGCCTCCCTAAAGCAATGAGACCCCGCTGGAGCTTCCGTTACACATCAAAAGCTCAGTCACTTCGTAAACCGACAGAAATATTTTTTTTTTCATAAGAGCCCTTTGTGCCACTAAATGAAATGTTGGGTCCGCAGTAAATTATTACAAGTAAAGAAAAATCTCCAATATGAAATCAAATTGACAATGGAGTCGTTGAAACCCAAACATGGCCATCTTCCTTAGAGCCATCTTCATACGTTTTCGATTTTATGATTAACATTTAATAAAAAGCTTCAAAAGCTTCAAAGTTCAAAAATTATGTCTGAAAATTCAAAAATGTCCATATCCACAGTTGAGGAGCACAAATCTCGTCCGTTATTTCTTATATATTGAAATTAAACTTCACAATCTCCGCAACTGAGTTTGAGCTTTTGTACGTTTCTTGTTATCAAGGATTTAGCCGTGCTTGAAATTTACCGACTGAAATTAAAATTCTTGATTCTAAACGCTGTCCATTGCACACGTGATTGCACAGATTATTCAATTTAAAATAACATTTATTTAAACACGAAATATTAACTTAAAATTATAGTTGGCAAGGTTAAAAATTATATTTATTATATCAGGTACATATATCATTGAGATCCACCATTATTAGTTTCTTCAAGTATTACCACGCGTTTGTTTGCTCGTCTTCTTGCGTGCGGCCCCAATCTGACTCTCGTAGGCTCTTCATTCTCACTTTGTGTGACCTGTGAAACAATTATAATGCAATATATAGTTGTTGTAAGAGACTATCCTGCTTGATCTACATCAGTACAACTTCTGTAAGGCAGGATTGGTAATGGCCTATACTTTGTGACATCGAGCGGTGAAGCTTAGTGAGACATTACTCGAGCATTAGTCAGTCTCTCATACGAAAATAATCAAAGGCAAAGATATGGAGGCATTTGAATTATCACTGTAGTTGATATTTAAAATATATCTTGAGAATTACTCAAATACATGCAGCAAATTACTTTTGAAATATACAAATATGAATACAGATAAAATTCATTCATAGTCAAAATATTATAAGGGCTCATAAAGATGGCAGTAGTAATTAACACTTAATTTATTTTTTGATTGATTACGTACGTGGTTGTACAGAGTATTTTAGATATTGCGTAAATAAAATCATATAACTTTTTGAAAATAATACTTTAAAATGAGTTCCTCGAGGCTCGAACCACAGACGTAAAATAAAAAAATGTAATAATAAAAAGTAACTTTAACTTTACAAACCCTAATGCCACTGCTTCTACCCTAAGAAAATTAGTCACAGCGGCAACATTATCCTTTCAGTCAGAAATACTCTCACGCACACAATATGCGCACTTAACTAAAAAATGATAAAGATATCAGTAAAGTAAACTGGGGTTTTAGTGAAATTATCAGTTATTCATGAATGTTATTGGGCACAATGTTAGCAGAGGTAAAGACTAGTGTTTCGTTTCATTCATTAACGCAATGTCATTGCCCCCGCATAAATAATACGTTAACGACTTTACCAACAAATATTTTTAATTAATCATTTGCATAAACCTGGCTTTGACTCTCAAATATCTAAGAAAAAAAGAAAATAACGAACGATGACTAAAATGTATTATCGATGAGCCGCAGATGTCGAACAGATTTTTTTTTCACTCACCTGAATCCTTTTTCTTACAGGAACATTGTTTTCCAAGAACTTGTTAACAGCACCGAGTGTATTAATAGGAATCTGAAGTCAGAAACAGCATGTAGACACTTATGTATTTATTTATTCGTTCAGTAAACCTTCCAGTATTTAATTTTTTTTCAGTAAATTCCTTACGTACCTCCATTCACTTCAGAAGACATCAAAAAGCTTGACCAGAGGTGAATGATAAAAATAAAGTCTATTCTCAAAAATAAGGCATGAAGTGCGGAAAATCTCTTAAAATATATACACACACACGCCTGTTATCCCCGAAGGGGTAGGCAGAGGCGCAACTAGTGCACCCACTTTTCGCCGTTATTCCGTCCCATGATGTGTTAGGTGGCGAGCCTACCGCCATATCGAGCACAATTCCAGACTCCGAGCTGATACTGAATAGAAAAACTCAATATCACTTTGCCCGACCCGGGAATCGAGCCCGAGACCTCAGCATTGCAGTCGTACCATAATACAAGTACGCCATCGAGGCAGGGAGTTAGTTAAAATTTACGTTTACGTCAAAAATACCTCACACACGCAAAGACGACAGCTCCACGACTCGGCAAACAGTGCGCGAGAGGCCCGCTCGAACTCACAGCAACATTAGTGGCTGTTCGTTTGAGAAGGGCGGGCGTTTTCATTGCGCGTTATTATTTTGTTTTTACGGCATTGGATGACGAGACGAGCATGCCGTTCGCCTGATGGTAAGCGATACAATCGCCCATAAACAGTAGTAACCCCATACAGCACCTTGAGTTACAAAGTACTGTGTGGCATTCCACTGCGCTCGTCATTCTGAGACATAAAACGTTAAGTCCCATTATGTCCAGTAGTTATACTGGCTACAATGTCCTTCAAACCAAAATACAAAAGTGCATGCACACTGCTGCAAGTACTGTTGTGTTTCGGTTTGAAGGATATTTCAAATTCCCACTATGTTAATTTTTTTGTTAGCTATGCTCATAATACGTAGTAAGCCTGTTAGTATTTTTCTTCAGGTAAAAAAATGAACTATATTGTGCGCCCGTATTATTCATAAAATGGGAGTGTTAGTCGCAACGTTTGACGTAAATCTCTGAAACGTTGAAAGTGGTGATTATCGGTGCTATAAAAAGGCAATTAGGTGGAGTAAAGTACATTTTTCTAAAGCGATTAAGCAACTCACCTCTACTAAAGGTTTAGTTTGGATTTTTTTAAAGCATTTAATGTGTGAATTTTCAAACGATACGTTATTTTAGATCTGCTTACGGAGGGACTCCAAAACTGTGTGCAAATAGGTATTAGTATAATATTAACACAACAGGTAACTGGACCATTTTTACTTGATTATTTAATCTCTTTCAAGACAATGAACTACTACAATCGTAGAATTAATTCGACAGGGAATTAGGAAAACGTGTATAAAATTTGCTTTTGTCATATCTTGTTACCATTTTCATTGGAAAATAATAAAAATATTTTAATTTTCTGTTGACTTTAGCACCAAAGTAAGCGCTTAGCATATCTGGTCATTTAGCGGTTTTAAAACTGGAATAAAATTTACTCTCGATAACTTTATAGCGGTCAGTCATAAAATTTTGGTGGCCAGATAAAAATTTAGTATCCTTAAAAATGTTTTAGAACTTTCCATTGGATTTCTACTTTGTAAACAACTTTGAAAGATACCAAAATAGAGTTAAATCTATGCAAAATCAAAGTAAATAATAATATGGTACCAATACCGAAAAGATTAAACATTGCCTTGATGGATTACTCCGGGGGCTTCAATAACATTGATTTACTTTTCGAAGCCACTTCGTTTGGACTTATAAGATAGAGATTACTGAGAAATCTAGAATTTGATTATTTTATTTTTGAATATACCTAAATAGTAACTGAAGACTTCGCATGAATATGCCATTGATTGTGTTTGAAATAACCTTCCACCGCAAAAGCAAAATAAATCAATTTCAGTGCGAATGTTAGTGAAATAAGAAGCCAATTAATTTTAATGGTGCTCAATGTTACTAAACTTTATTGATGAGCTGAACTTACGGAGAATATACCATCAATAACTTGTGAAGCACTCGGAGTCTCTACCGAAATATGTGCTTCAGATGATGATGATGATGATACAGATGATGCATGCTTCGGTGATATCTTATCATTATCTGTGACATAATGGATGATTATTTGGATCGGAAGGATAGACATGCAGCAATATTATATTGGTTGTCTGTAGAATTATCAATGCAAAACTTTGGTAAATGGTAGAACTTTCTGAAACATAGAGTATAAATCCAACAATTTACTGATTTCTTTGCACAATACCTATCGTTATTGTTTTTATCTATACATATAAATAAAATTGGAGTGTCTGTTTGTAGTATTGAAATAAGCGTTTTTTACTACATGTATATATACGGTACATACACCAAAATGACATTTTTTGTCTGTCTGTCTGTCTGTTTGTTCCGGCTAATCTGTGAAATGGTTGGACCGATTTTGGCGGGACTTTTATTGGCTGGTAGCTGATGTAATAAGGAGTAACTTAGGCTACGTTTTATCCCGGGAAAATATAAAGCAGGACTTTTATCCCGGAAAAACTTTTTAACGTGGGCGGAGCCGCGGGCAACAGCTAGTTGTTAAATAAAATAGAACATAATCCCTAAAAGATACTAGTACTTAATGTGGATATAAAGAATAACTCGAAAATATCTTCGTTAAAAACAATATACAAAAAAAGGGTAAATAAAGACTTTTAAGTACTTTACTGACAGCACGGACGTTTTCGCCAGGTGGTATATGACATAAAATAACGATAATGCAGACCTTATACTTTGCAAATTTATTTATATTTTTAACAAGTCTGCTAAAGGTTTGCACGTAAATAGGATGATCGTAAAAAATAAAAGCGTAGCAAAAGCTAAGGAGATAAAAATATCATCAAGATTACGAGGGCGAGGAAAATGCTGAGTTTATGCTTCGTGGTACCGTAGGTCACTTATACATAAGTACCATAACGTAGAATTTATTTTTTTGGTAGTTCTGGGTCAAACTGAAAATAGACCTTATCATTAGCGGCCGATTCCAATAAATTATCTAAGTCGCTGACTGCGCGTTAATGTAATAGCTAATTAGTAATTAGTATTTTGTTAATTTGTTTTTAATTCACATGAATTATGTGATCTGAATTAAATACATATAAATAAATAAATAAAATAAATAATGGTAAGAATATACCAATCAAAATAATTTATCTGTAAGCATGTCACAGTAAATAAAAATATATAATAATATGTCAAATAGACTTTATTTTCATTGGTCCATTTTCGACCCAGATCTGATGGTAGTGGCTAAGACCGTCTAAATGAATCTTCTCCTTATCCTACTCTAATGTGTGGTCGACGCAACACACTTTATAAAGGACTAGCTTTTGCCCACGGCTTCGCCCGCGTTAATAAGTTTTTCCGGGCTAAAAGTACATAAAAATCTTCCCGTTGAATCACTCTATCCAACACATTTTGGATAAAGATTACCTAATATTATGACGTTGATACAACTCTTAAC
Source organism: Lapara coniferarum (assembly GCA_949316025.1). Classification (NCBI taxonomy): domain Eukaryota; kingdom Metazoa; phylum Arthropoda; class Insecta; order Lepidoptera; family Sphingidae; genus Lapara; species Lapara coniferarum. Next base: position 8,375,342 of record OX438920.1, read on the forward strand.
AAATAATGCATTAATTTCGACCAAATTTGATTACCATAAAAACGGTTCTAGTGAGTTAATCTTAAAAGATAGACATATACTGTCGCGGACTTTTTTTTAGATCATTTCAAGAGGAATAATACTTTCATACAAATATTTTTGGTATCTTGAACCGTTTTCGCAGCGCACGCAATGGAAGCCCTCAAGGATGAATAATTTTCCCCGCTTTTTTCACATTTTCCATTATTTCTTCGCTCCTAATAGTTGCATCGTGATGTTATATAGCCTAAAGCCTTCCTCGATAAATGGTCTATTCAACACAAAAAGAATTTTTCAATTCGAACCAGTAGTTCCTGAGATTAGCGCGTTCAAACAAACAAACAAACAAACTCTTCAGCTTTATAATATTAGTATAGATGTTCCAGATAGAATTTGGTTTGATTTATACGATCAGCCGTCTATCTGAGCTATATGTCAACTGACAATGTATCTACCTTATATATTATGTTTTTCAAATCGAAGTTACAATAAAACATAGACTACGTTTTTACTTTTATTTATTAAAAATCCATATAAACATCCTTATCTCTATGTATTTTTAGTTTTAAAAGTGAGCACCTGTCTGAATCGTGGCAGATTTCTGTACCGATATGTTTGTGCTTCCGGCCGTGTTAGTGAGAAAGCTGCTTACTGCCTTCAATGCGGAAATGGGGATCTGTGAACATATAAAAATATGAAGCGAAGTTTACAGGCCATCAAACAAGTTGCTGTGTACTCCGTTATGAACAAAATACGGTGATATTGTTTTGTCACGATAATACTTAAATGAAAGTTTTTGGGATCTATCTAGGTAATTAATAATACCAGCCCTGTATTATATACTGTCCCACTGCTGGACACGAGCCTCCTCTACTACTGAGAGGGTTTAGGCCTAAGCCCACCACGCTGGCCTAGTGCGGGTTGATAGACTTCAAATATCTTCGAAATTCTTATAAAGAACTCCTTAGGTATGCAGGTTTCCTCACGATGGTTTCCTTCACCGTTAAAGCGAACGATATTGATAAACAATACTCATGTAACTTTGAAAGTCAGAGGTGTGTGCCTTGGGTTTTGAACCTCCGGACATTGTCTCGGCAGGCCGTTCATTCCCAACTAGGCTATCGTCCACTTTTTTATACTATCACACCATCGTCACTATCTAGGTGATTGAATCATTTATTTTACTTGTATGAAAATAAATGGCCGTTTTAACAATTCAAAAATTATAATACGATTTTTTTATTACTTACATTAAAAATATCTTGGAAGAAGGTAGGATTTTTAGATACGGTCACTTGGTTAGTGTATGATACTTGACCACCACCATGGGCATTGGCCGCAGCGCCTACGTTGACTTCGCTTTCAGCAGCAACGTCGATCCTTTTTTGAATGGCTGTTTCTACGGACTTGTGTACAGAAACAGGTCGTGATTCAACCCCGGCTCCAATAAAACCACCGATGAATGCAGACTCATGGACACGGTGTGGCTTGGTATGTGTGTGAATAATGTGTTTTTCCACTATTACCGGTTGGGGCTTCACGTAAACCTGTAATCATATAGCGTTTAGTATTACATCAAGCTATTTACTTTATAGGTATTACTTCAGTGTTAGCACATTACGAATCGGGAGACACGTATAGAGAAAATGATTATAAAGTTTTTTTTGTTTACCTAGGACAGTATTTCGAAAACCGAAACCATAGGAGATACAGACAAACTGGCTTAGGAACGATAACTTTTTTTAAGGAAAACAATTTTGCTATAGTTATTATTGTTTTTAGCAAGCGTGAATTTTCTTTACAAAATAATTAAATTGATCATTTTTTTTATGCAGATCGAGTAAGTTTTAATTAAGGATCATTTCCTTGTAAAGGGAAAAAATGAGAGCAGCAGGTGTTAGTTAAATTTAATAACTGTTTTATCTGAAAAAAAATAATAACTTAATATGGTACCCAAGGTGTTAAAACTAACGCCAATATGACCTCCATCATGCTGTATCCCGGTACGGAGACGTTTCAGGACACATCTAGTGGCCTTGGTGAATGTAGTTTAAATGATAATGGACTGTATCTTTTACTCATGTGTTGTATCGAGAAACCTGCATACCTGAGAATTTCTATGATTTTCGAATGTATATGAAATCTGCCAACCCGCACTAGGCCAACGTGGTGGACTAAGGCCTTAATCCTCCCAATTGTAGAGGAGGCCCGTGCTCAGCAGTAAGCAGAGTATACATAGTACAGAGCTGGTATGTTATGGTTGTATTGATAATTTTATAATCGAATGGTAACTCCATGTACCCCACTCCATATCGGGTGTACATGATAACCATAAATAACAGGACCATAATATTATGGCCCTATTGAACTGCCAGGAAAATGTGCATCTAAATTTATTTACTCTCTGTACTATTGTGAAGAGGTGCACCGTATTTTTGGTTCGTAGTTGACATTAATCGTTGTCATCTACTAAATTTAGGGTCTGCATACAACAACATGAAGGTAATATTGAACATCTATTAAGTTAGTTTTAATGGCGTGCGTACGATAATATTATGTTTATAAATTGTACATGCTAAAACGTTTCATTAAGTTTGACTAACTTCTGCTGCTCTGATTTTTCTTTTCCGGTACAAGGACATGATCCTTAGAAAATTAAGCCGATCACCATAAAAAAATGATCAATTTCATTTATTTCCGTGGACGAAAAATTGACTAGGCCAAATTTGTTTTTTTTTTTTTTAAAGACGTAATGGTTCCTAAGACAGCTTCCCTGAAACTTCTATGCTTTCCTTACACAGTCACAGTTGAAAAAATACAAACTGTATATGGAAGGAAAGTGCTCTAAACCCAGCTGTCTTAAAGCCTCTGGTGCATTTGTAACACAGAACAGAAGACTTTAGGCAAACCTGATGAGCCCTATTATTTTTGTACGTTCTCCACCTTGACTGTCCGACTCCTGTTGAAGGAACTCGAAGCGCATAGTTCATTATATCTTGTAAATTAATAGTAGCGTAACTATGGCTACTACTATTACGATGTGGTATCCATTTACTCACTTCTTTAACGACGACAGTTGGATGTGCGTTAACATTCAAATTAATATTAGCTCCAGCATTTGCTTCAAATCCTGCGGCTCCTTCAGGTGTGATTTCATTAAATGCATCGACATTGTACTCTTTGTGAACCTTCTTGTGTTTCACAGTTTCAACTGGCAATACAGACACTTCAGTTTCTTTGATTATCGTGCTGGGTACTGTTAAGGATTTTGTGCCAGAATACGTAATTCCTGCTGATCCTTGGACATTTGTTTCACCTGCCTGAGAATTAAACACGTCTATTAAACTTTTATGAATAATAAATTAAGTACTCATGCAGAATGAGTGACGAAAGAAATGCAAATGAATTTTGCATTACGTTTCAGTGTTGAAAAGTCTCATGCATATATGATGGCCTGCAGTGAATCATAGTAGGTAGAATGAGAATGAAGCCTCGAAAACGAGTCGTGTAATTGTGAATAGATATATTATTGTGAGTGCACAGCATGCATGTAGAAATGTGAATTTTATTACCTTATTCCTCAGAGTAATCACACATTTAGTTTCAACCAGTCAGCTAATTGCATTTAAAAAAATGTTAATTATCAGATAGATAATTAAAATCCAAACAACTTGTTTGGATTTTAATATTAAACGAATAAAAATAAATTGTGTAAGTATTATTTATTCTTAAATGCGTAAAAATAGATTAAAGGATAAATAAAATATGTATGACACCACCAAATTATATTATATTCTAAGCACCGCCGTCACCAATCACAGGAATTTCTTTTCATAGTTTCGTAATGCTTTTTTCAGCTCTTTCCTCCTAAGTCTCTCTTCTTTACTTCTTACCAGGCCAGCTGCAGCTTGGTGACTGCCTCCTTCGGCTACCGCAAATCCTTGACCAACTGTCTCTCCAGCTTCCACTTTTCCACCAAGACCAGCTGCGGCTCCAACATTGCCACCTGCAGTTGCACCAGCAAAGAGGCCTCCTATAAAAAGACAATAATAAATAATTTTAAGTGCCACATATAAAGCTTTGATGACCCAGTAAATTAGATATATTTTGAATCTAGAAAAATTTTGGAAATCATTTAATCTCCTGAGATAAGAAATAATAATTTTTTAGAAACCGAAATTTCTATCTTCCCTTTCAATGATGATAAATAGTTAATACTTAACCATTGTTTCATTATTGTGTATCGGCGATTAACTAGGTGTGTTGTTTATTTATTTTATATTTAATGGAAACATTGAAAAAGAAACAGTCGAAAGCAGGATTTAAACCCGCGACGTACAGCGTACCGTGCCGGTGCTCTGCCAACTGAGCCATTTCGTCCCTACCTCCGTCTGTCCAGTTTCAAGCTCCCTATTTCATCTCTTAAATATAGCTTAATATAGCTCAGTTGCCAGAGCACCGGCACGGTACGCTGGAGGTCGCGGGTTCAAATCCTGCTTTCAGCTGTTTCTTTTTCAATGTTTCCATTAAATATAAAACATTATCCAGGCACTACATACATGTATAAAAATCATAATATAGGATTGTTTATTTTATTTATGTTTATTTACAAACTATATAAAAATGGACTTTACTAGTCAACATATTGTATTGACTGCTGGTAAAATATAATTCTTTGTTTGCACTTTTCTAGTTTTAACACCTTTCTTGAGTATAGTAAGTATTGAATAATACTTATAAAATAAAATCAAGGAGCAGGATATTTGTTATTTTACGTTTCAGCCTCTTAAATATGTTAATTCAATTGAAATATTTAAATAACCTAACACGGCGCTGGTACAAAGTTTACTCAATAATATTGTTGCAACTTGGCACTTATTCATCATTATAACGCAGCACCACTAGCCTTAATTGCTATCAGTCTTGGCCTTCTTACTTTAAATATTCAATTAATTCTTAACTGCCATCATTGTGCTGAAGTATCTTCGTCGATAATCTAAATCATAATTTGCATCTCCTCAATTGCCGATCTAATTCCCTTACCGAGGTTTCAAATTTGTTTACCAACTCGTTTAAAAAGTCGCAAAAATCTTATTTTAAAAAGTACGATTTATCGTGCATATTTTGCTTCTGCGGATGACAGAATACGTGTGAGTAGTTTGGCAGAAGTTGTTGCATGCGTTGCACATCTGTCAGGTTATAGTTCAAGTTTCTTTAAGCTGTTTTGCTTTAGCACTTCAGTTTTTATAGCTTTGTTAATTCTTTTAGCGGTAAATATTATATGTATGTTAATTGAAAAGTAACCGTTTTATGATTTTGTAACTCATTGTGGAATCATGAAACCTATAGGTGATAATTCTGTTGTCCACGTGCATCGTCGTCCACTCCTAGTCCTTTATTGCACTGAAATCTGTTTCTTAATATAATGCAATAAAAAGTGTGAATTAAACTGTTTAACTAAGGATATTTAAACATATGGGACACTTTTAGAATACTTACAAAGATAAACGTATAATAGAAATATTGACACGTGTACAAATTAAGAAATATTAATATAATTAATTTACAATTGGTTGCGCCATAATGATTCCATATTTAATAACTAAACGCAATTATTGGTTGGCAGCCTAATCCTCGTCCTTAGTTTCCTTTTCCGCACCTTTCTGTTTTCTTTCTTTCTGTTTGCACGCCTAACCTAGATAGGTTAGGCGTGCAAACCTAGATAGGTTAGGTACACACAGATGTGTCTCACGCGCACCGCGCGGCATAAGGAGCGCGGGTGCCATACATACTTCAGTTCACGCCGCCACCGTAGCCGGAGTAATGGCTGTTGAACAATTCGCTAATCCGCTTTAATTTGGTGCATAATTCGCATAATACGCTCATGTTACGCTGAACTGAACTACTTAACGCTCGTGCTTGGTGTTGGTGACGTTATTTCGTGAGTGAATCAAGCCCTTGTTGCGTGTGCGTCGTGTGCCTACGTCGACGCCATCGCCGGGAACGCGCGCGCCGCCTGGATGCAGAATCGTCAAGGTAAGGCGTGCATTCTTGATCCCCGAAATTCCTCATACGGCTGCCAACCCAACCGATCTGCCGCGAACCAGCCCCTTCCGAAGGGGACCCCTAAATACAGTCCACGAACGCCAGGGTCGTTGCTTGGTCCAACGCACCGGGTCTTAGGACTCGCCCGGGACGGTTTCGACTGTCCCAATTTAAAAATTCCCTCTTTTTTTGGAGGTCTATTACGTGGCGCCTCCAACAATTATATCCTAAATTTTCAAAATATGTAATGATACGGACCCGTGACAAAAGGAGCACTCCTACTTAACTATTTTTTTAGATTTACTTGTTCATTTTGAAACATAACGACCGACGTTATTCGACAACAGCTGAGTTTGACAGTCCAATGCGCTCTCCGTGGAACAGAGGTACATCGATTTATAGACATTGCATTGTGTGATAAAATGACTTTGAATGATTCAATTCCACGCAAGAACTTAGATATATTATAATCTCCTTGATTCCACGTCATTTCACCATATTGTCACAATTTATAAGGCACCAACTGGTAATAAATTAACTGTTGCATGTTCTAAATTTTCTCTTTCTGTCTATTTTCCTTCATTTTCTTTTGCTACTCATTCAGAGCCGTCAACTTCATTGACACGTATTCAGCAAGGTTGTTACTGACCTTCTCTAAATCCTTGGCAACTATTTCATAATGCAGAATTATATGTATTTTACCTGCCGCTCTACCACTCCCGTCTACATTTCCACCGAGACCAGCTCTCGCCGACTGCCCATGTGGAGTACCAGCTTCAGCAAAAAGTCCACCGCCAGCGCCGCCACCTATAAAAAAATATTTTTTAGCTCAGTTAAGATAGATATATATTGAAGGACGACATTGAGACGATAACAGCTGATGAATGAATTCAGACAAAACTATTTAATGTTATTATCTTCAAAGGATTTTGGTAACTGTAAGTATACTAACAGTTCAAAATTGTCCATGGCAATAAATTAGTCTGGATTCTTTGATGTAGGTAAGATTACTTTGGATTCATGAACTTCTAAGGCTCCTCATTTAAATTAGGAATATTTTATCTCAGGATCTTTCAATAGACCTTATTATTCTGCCTTCCACATCATTTATGTTGCTAAAATCTATATTTTCAGATATTATAATTCATAAGAAACGAATATATTTATAGAATAACATGATTGACTTGTTTTTAATATAAACCTTATTCAAAAACAGAAAGATTAGTTTATGGATCTCCTTTTTATTCTTATTACACACAAGGAAAATACTGTAACTTAATGATACATCGACTTTCAAATAAAACAGTGTTTTTTTTAATGAATAACCTTAAAAACTAGTAGGTACCAGTTTCATTAGTTATAACAATATCAAGTGTAAGTGATTTCTAGAAAAAAACCATTTTGATTTCATTCTTTGGTATTGAAAATAGAGTTTATAATTTGTCGTGTATATGTATTATATATAAAATAAGACAGTAAAGATGTAAATAGGTTCAAGGGACACATAATAGAAGTTGATACGTTTTTGTTGCAGGTTTCAGTTTTATTGAACTCTAATAATTGAGCTATAAGAAAAAATATGGATCGTAAATGATTCCTGAGAGAGAATAAAAAAATGTTAAATGATAATAATAATTATAATTTTTATTTCTGCCTTACTCCTTCGGGTCGTCATCGCTTAGGTAGCTAGTGAAAGGCTGGTAGGTTTGTAATATTAGAAGGGGGCATACTGCAGGAGCACCAGTAAAACCAGTGCTCTAGGGTGGAAGCCGTCACGACTAGACAAGCGCCACCCACCTGGGACTAAGGGTGAAATAGTAGCATCAAGGCGAACTGACCACCCGTCTGTGCGACTGCATACGTCCCCACAAAACATACATATGTTGTTCCGTCCCATAACGTGACAGGGGGCGACCCTACCGACATATCTGACACAACCTGAAGATGTGGTGTCAGCTCAGAATACTAACACATTCAAGAACAGATTAGACAGATACATTGCAAATTTAAAAAAAACAAATAGAGATTACCAGGATACAGGCGCTTATCAGTTTCTTATAACTGCTTGTCTGATAATAAATAAATAAACAAATAAAAATAATTGGAGACTACGCGCATCAGCCCGTGATGCTCAGTTGAGTTCAGTTTTTATGCTCAGTTGATACTGAGCATAAAAACCTGATATCACTTAGCCCAACCTGGGATTCGCACCCGGGACCACAACGCGGTTTCGTACCGCACATGCAATACAACTACGCCATTTAAACACAAGTGTATAATTAATGTGTGCGTGGATAACTGATATCATTTTCGCTTATTATACTTCCAAAGATTGTGGTTTTCAGTAAAATAATATTTTTAAGTCCTTGTAATAATGAATAACTCTATTTCAATAATTATTTCAAATACTTGTTCAAACAGATCATCTCTTGTTTAAATCTAATAAAATCTTTTGTTCAATAACTTTCACATAGCTAAATATTGCGTTGTTAATCCCCAAATAAATAAATAAATCTAAAAATACGAGTATTTTTTAGACTGCCTCGGTGGCGTATTTGTAATACGGTACGGTATTTTCAATCCCGGAATTTGTGCCCAATATCGCGATAGGTTCGCCCCTTAACACATTATGGGACAGAATACGTACGGCGAAAAGTGGGTGCACTAGTTGCGCCTCTACCTACCCCTTCGGGGACAAAAGGCGTGAGAGTGTGTGTACTTATAATTTTTTTAGACTAATTTAGAACTTTTAAATACAATCAATAAGTATAATTATAGCGTGCTAAAAGACAATTCATCTTGCGTAAGGTTACACACAGCATAGATCAAGTGACTTATTAAATTTTCTATGCAATAAACCAAATATTTCAACGTTTAATATAACTTAAAAGGAATAGGGTTCTCTATTTATAATAAATTTATGATGAAAACCAATTTGTCTGCTCATACGCCAACAATATTTCTAAGAAGTTTGAATTACTAAGTGTTTATAATTGCACTTTGCCAATGATATATTCATACTAGCTATTTATAAATGCAGTCAACATTGAACTTTAATATGGCATATAATAATACTTATATCAGCCAATTGACGGCAGAGACGTTGTAGTAGACTAGCAGGATT